>OY998169.1:5700381-6325381 GCA_963921995.1 Oxystoma pomonae
CACCAAAGTTTCTTCAGAAAAACATGGTTAAAATTTAAAAAAGTTTTTTTTTAATTAAAACTGAGCCAACTTAAATACATGAAAGGTACTTACAGAATCAGTGGTTCACACCCAATAAAAATCCGTATTGTTTTTTTTTTGCAACATAACTTTTTTATTATTTTGTAGAGCTGTTATCTGGCACCAGGCAGTGAGCTGATTAGTTTTTGGTGAAGGATAGCCTCCAAACAGAAAAAAAACAGCATCAAATGGTTCGGGAGCTACTTGCCGATAGACACGCATATAGGCATATGAAGGTACAAGTCTTTTTTTGGGTCCATCCAACATTTTTCTAAACGTTTTAAATATATTGGTCCTCGAATTAGAGAAAAATAATTCGAGGTTGCGTATCTAGTTTCTTGTTCAATCTATGCCACGAAAACCTTGGATTCTTCTGCTGCGAAAAATCACCTTAAACAATCCTCTACACCAGTATATCGATTCCTATTGATTTTTCTCATAAAAATGCAAAAATGCTTACGTCACTCATTTATGTAAAGTTATTCGGTTTTATTCGAAATTAAATCCCAAGGATCGTTACGTTATGTTTATGTCTTTACTGTTTAAATTTTGGTTGAAGGTAGGTATACAGTATTTTTCCATACTGTGTGTTGAACACGAATTGGTACTCTGCACTAGTGTTATATTTACGTAACAGTGTTTTTGACTCTTCGTTACCTTAGCCTTACTTTTTTATTGACTGTTGTTTTTTTCTCAAGTCTTCTTTTTATTTGCTTTTCTAACCATATCATGGATGAAAATATTAAATTAGTGATAGGACTGGGAGACGGACACCCCAACATTACTTTATTCAGGCAAATAATATAATCATTTTGCAAGATTTCTTTGATTGAGAACTAGAACAAATCGAGCCTCTGCAAACTTATTTCTACTTACTCACCTGTTTACCAAAAAAAAAAAACGGTAAAAAGGCACTCCACTACTACTATAAACACGGTTAAATAAAATCGAAATACACAATATTTTTGTAAAACATAACAAACTTTTATAACATAAAAATCTTCCCCCACAGAATCACATCAAGTTTGGTTGGTTGTCTTTTTAACGGTAAAGGTAGTCGCTATTCGACGCTAATTAGCGCCAGTGGTTACCTTTAATAAAGGTAACAGCCTGATAGAGCACTACTGCGCCTGCCCAGAATAAAGGTAAGGGGACTGACAAAAAAACCTGACCAAAATCTCCCTATTAAGCATAACGGAGTCCGGGATTTAAGGAAGAATAACTTTATAGTATCGATATTTTTATTTTATATTTAAGAAAAAAAATTTAGGTTATATTTAACGTCAACTACAAGAGCGGATCTGACCAAAAACTCTTTCTGCGAACATTCCGTTTTCGTTATTAAAAATAAAAATAAGCATAACAATAGCGATAACTTCCACCCTTTTAAACAATATCTCACCGATAGAGAAGAGGTCCGGAACTTGAAAAATGTCTTCATTTAAAATATTAGATAAAAAAGAGATAAGACATCTGGTCCAACGAAAAATTCTTGACAAATAATAACCACTGTTTATTTACAAATAAAATCACAACAAAGAAATATCGATTATTTTTTTATACTTTTAAACGACGTTAGAACCATAGGGAGAGAATTCTGTCTTAACCACTTTAGGTCATGATTGGCTTAGGGGTGGGGAAAGCCTGCGCAGACGGTCGGATGATGTTTTCATTGACATGAGCTTTTTCGTGTTATTTATTTTATGATGTTTTAAGCAGTTTGTAAGTCGTTTTAAAACCACATTTTATCAAAAAACGTTTATAGTGTGTTTTTTTATCAGTAGGAGAATATTTCAGTGCATTTAAAGTGGTACATGCCGGTAGGTACCCAGAAAATAAAAAAAGTTTATGAAATATACTTAAATTCAACAACAAACACGTTTTTTTTTGTAAATAGTTAATGCCCAGTGCGTCAAATGAGATATCTTCGAACGTTTTTATAAGGTTTTTTTCGAGGTTTCGACGATAAAATAAAGCATACTTTTGATGAAGTAGTTATTAATGCGCAAATGAGATATTTTCGAAGGTTTTTTTTATAAAGACTATAAAATAAAGGTAGGTAGAGTCCTTAAACCAATTTGCAAACAAGAATAAAAGTTAATTCACATGTGTTCAGGTTTGTAAGAATATTGAATTCCTCTGTGCTCGAGCTTCGAATTGATATTTGAATCTTTTTGTCTGTCCTAGATGTCTATATACCCTAAGCATTATTGACTATTATTATTATTATTATTATTGTACTGAAGAACACAATAACATAATTTTTTTCCTAGTAGGTAATATATTTCTTTTTCTTGATGTTCCAGGTGCTGTGAACTGTGTGTTTTAATGTTTGGCATAATTTTATTGTGTTGAAAATTGAAATGGCTATAAATCATATGCAAACTTTGTAATAAATTTATTTTGTATAAAATTATACTACAAATATTTGTTAGGAACCTTCCAAAGCTCAAATTGGCAGAATTATTTTTGCATGTTTTTTAAATTATTTTGCAGATTTCATATTATAGTAAAATTTTAATAATATAATCTATGTGTAAATTTATATTTAAGTAGATACGCCACTGGTGTGTTTACTGTAAAGAACAAAAAGGTAAACATTGTTCTATATAATAATATAACCAAAGTATCCGTAAGTGTCAGGTATCTTGTCTCTTTTTAATCTAAGTTTAAAATAGGTCGATATACAGTTTCCCCCCCCCCCTGTGGAATATCCTGGCTACGCTTCTACCCTATTATCGCTACGGATGCAAAATCTATATCCAAGTTAAGGAGCACCTTAAGCTAAGGACAACCTTAAGTTGCAGTTTTTAGCAAACCGGTGCAAACGGCTGTGCACTCTAGCAGTGCACAGTAGCTGAAAACCGATACAGAAGTATTATTTTTCGTTTTTTCGTTCTGCTAACCGAAAGGATTTTGTTGCATTTGCACTGCTGGTTGGTCAAATCATCTTTCGCACAACCGGTAATTTTTTGCTGCATATTTGATGCTTGTGAAAAAATATCGTCTTACGAGTTAACTCGAGTTCACAGAGGAAACTATCGTGACACTGAAAACGATAGGGTAATATTCTGTCAACTGTACGAAAATTCTTCTACTACTCGCTATTTTATACACATGGTGGACTTCCCATAAACTTTAAGGTGGGAAAACTTTCTATCTAGACCTTAAAGTTTAATAAATTAAGTAAAATTTTATTCCTCGGTTAGCAGAACAACTTTAAAAATTTAGAAAAAATATATGGGTCATTCCATATCAAATCAACCAAAAAATCACAAAAATTTTACGCGACCAATTCCAATTTTGATGATTTTTGGTATATATTTTCTTCTTACCATAAAAGTTGAAAATGCAAATTTTTAGATTTTTTTGATTCGTAGTTTTTTTTTTTAATTTTTCAAAATAAAAAAGTCAGCATTTTGACCTTAACAAGAATGTACAAAACTAGCAATATCTCGAGAACCACTTACACTAGGAAAGTAATAAATGGCTCATTTTAAAGTCATTTTGAAGCTCTTTTTTATGAAATATCACAACATAATTTTAACAAAAAAAAAAATTGGAAATAAAAAATTGAAAAAAAAAAATTGAAAAATTCAAAAAGGCCATTTTTAATTTTTTTGAAAAAAATATATAATTTTGGTCAAAGTGTTACTTAATTATCCACAAAATTTTATGATGGAGAAATGATGGGTTCAATGTCAAAAAAAAATATCAAAAATATTAAGTACATTTTATAGGCGATTTTTCATGCATGTGAAATTTTTAATAAATGTTTTCACATTGAACCCATGATTTGTCCATCTCAAAATTTTGTGAATAGTTTAATAACACTTTAAAGAAAATAATATAATTTTTTGAAAAAAATTAAAAATGGCCTTTTTGAAATTTTTCAAAAAAAAATCAAAAATTTTTTTTTTATTTTTTTTTTCAATATATGTTATGCAATATTCTCATATGAAAGGTCTTTATAAGAGCTTTAAAATGAACCTTCACCTACTTTTCTATTATAAGTGGTTCTTTGGATATTCCTAATTTTGTGCGCACATGTTAAGGACAAATAAGTGACTTTTTCGATTTTCAAAAATTAATTCAAAATAAACAACTGGTCAAAAAAGTCTGAAATTTTGGATTTTCCAGTTTTTTGGTAGGAAAAACATGTATACTAAAAATCATCAACATCGGAGATGGTGTGGTAAAATACCCTGGTTGACTTGATATGGACTGGCCCTAGGGTCATTCCATATCAAATCAACCAAAAAATCACAAAAATTTTACGCGACCAATTCCAATTTTGATGATTTTTGGTATATATTTTCTTCTTACCATAAAAGTTGAAAATGCAAATTTTTAGATTTTTTTGATTCGTAGTTTTTTTTTTTTTTAATTTTTCAAAATAAAAAAGTCAGCATTTTGACCTTAACAAGAATGTACAAAACTAGCAATATCTCGAGAACCACTTACACTAGGAAAGTAATAAATGGCTCATTTTAAAGTCATTTTGAAGCTCTTTTTTATGAAATATCACAACATAATTTTAACAAAAAAAAAAATTGGAAATAAAAAATTGAAAAAAAAAAATTGAAAAAATTCAAAAAGGCCATTTTTAATTTTTTTGAAAAAAATATATAATTTTGGTCAAAGTGTTACTTAATTATCCACAAAATTTTATGATGGAGAAATGATGGGTTCAATGTCAAAAAAAATATCAAAAATATTAAGTACATTTTATAGGCGATTTTTCATGCATGTGAAATTTTTAATAAATTTTTTCACATTGAACCCATGATTTGTCCATCTCAAAATTTTGTGAATAGTTTAATAACACTTTAAAGAAAATAATATAATTTTTTGAAAAAAATTAAAAATGGCCTTTTTGAAATTTTTCAAAAAAAAAATCAAAAATTTTTTTTTTTATTTTTTTTTTCAATATATGTTATGCAATATTCTCATATGAAAGGTCTTTATAAGAGCTTTAAAATGAACCTTCACCTACTTTTCTATTATAAGTGGTTCTTTGGATATTCCTAATTTTGTGCGCACATGTTAAGGACAAATAAGTGACTCTTTCGATTTTCAAAAATTAATTCAAAATAAACAACTGGTCAAAAAAGTCTGAAATTTTGGATTTTCCAGTTTTTTGGTAGGAAAAACATGTATACTAAAAATCATCAACATCGGAGATGGTGTGGTAAAATACCCTGGTTGACTTGATATGGACTGACCCATATGTTCATTATTTGCCTCTAATATTTGATAGATGTAGCTAATGGTATAAAAATTTCTCTCCTCGACCCTTTTATATTGTAAGTTGCTAAAACCAAAATAAAAAAAAAAACTAAGACTAAGACCAACCCAACCCGGCTACACCGGCACCGCAGAGATTGGGCTCTATCTGTATTCGAGCGGAAGTCTTTGTTTTTTTTACACATAAAAGGAGGACAGAACCAACCTATGACCAACTTAAACTGTCTAGTATTGTCTGAAAGTGTTTCCCAACTCATACCTACGCGAGAACTTGACGATAGTTACTATAACCGTACCATGCGAAACAAACGAAATTAATTGCAATTACCAATGAAATGTGTACCTCCTTTATGTAATTAAGTAGACCCCGCAGTTAATATTGTGCTACAAATACAGTATTTTTCCACCCGAAGTTTATGCAGATGGGCGAGTTTGTAAACTCACAGACGAAAACAATCGAGTTTGTAAATTCATCTAGGATTCTTGATGGCATTCATGCGTTCTTAAATTACCCGTTTTTCGTTGGTATTATTTTTTTTTAAATTTATTTGATGTTTTTTTAATAACCACAGAGGTATAACTAAAATAGAGACACTATGTTTACCACAGTTGCGATCAGACATAAGGTAAACAATTTGGCGACGATGCCAGATTGCGCTCAAAGTTGTATCCCTACGCGTAATGTTTTTAGAAACATATTAGTTTTATAACTTTATTCATTATGCAAATTCTCTGGTTTGCTTTTTAAAACATGGAGAAACCCCTTATTTATATTCAAGGCGCCTTTACTCACAGGTGAGCCGAACATTTGGCTGTCCGCCATATTGAAAAGTCACCTGGGTAATATAAACGCTTTTTTATGAATATAATTATTATTTTAGGTTTTTTTTTTAATTTTTGTTTGTCTTGTTAAGATTTGTATACAGACCGCTTCAAGCTACTGCGAACATAGGGCGAAAGAAGTCTAATTTGCCAGTGTACACCGCACGCCTATCAGTGAAGCAACCAACACTCAGGCTTCCTATCGCCATTCGCTGCCGTTCGCCGCCGTTCGCCTTGTATTTAGTACGCCTCTAACCACGGTGCTGTGTGGAGCGTAGTCAATGAAACCGGAATTTGGTCCATAAATACGCAAATTTTTATAACGTAATTTTCTTATTTTTTGTCACTGATAAATAAGAGCGTTTTATTGTCAACTGCTCAGATTTATCAGTGACGACGTGTTACAATGAAAATAATAAGGAGAAACAAAATAAAAGCAAGTTCTCAAAATAAAATAATACAGTTTAAAAACCAAAAAGATTCTCCCATTCAAAAAAAAATTAAAGCAAATGTTCGAAAAGTCCTCCTTGCTCGGCTAGACAATATCCGAGCCTACTATAAAAACCCCTTCCAACGTTTCCAAGCATGTTAGGGGTGATAATTTGAAAAGCTTCTTCAAAAACAAATAGAAGTCATTAGGAGCAAGATCGGGAGATCGAGCTGGCCATAAAATAGTTCCCCGTGTACTTATAACCCGATTAGGAAATACATTATCAAGATATTCCCTAACAAGGCCAACATTGTGAGCGGAACAACCATCTTGTTGAAACCATGTTTCACCAAATCTTACACCTAACAACTGCCTAGCAGTTGGAATAATGTGCTACTGCAGTAGATCCAAGTATCTAGGACCATTCAAATTGCAATTTCCGTTAATAAAAAATGGCCCAATTACGTGTTCCCCTACAATACCCCCCCCCCAAAAACATTTAGTTTTTGGGGATACTGTGTTCTTACGTCAAAATATAAATGCAAATTTTCCCTCGACCAATATCAAACGTGTGTTGGGTTATGACGATTTGACCATTTGACCATCTGCACTTTTTCGGCAACTTCGTAGACATCCATTTTTAGTTTTAAAAATGTATTATTTCAATTAAGAACTTACCCATCTGTTTCTCGAGTAAGGCAGAAATAAAACAAAATAATAAAAACAAAATGAATTTCCAAAAGATAACACTGTAGCGTGCTTCGAATCCACCTCGGTCGTACGGCACGGAGAGTAAATTGGACTTGATTCCCCCTATGTTCGCAGTAGCTTGAAGCGGTCTGTATATCCCTCATTTTTTCGGTAGAAATATCAGATATTTTCACCAAAAAAATAACTCATTTAATTTTCCAATATTTATTGGGAATAAAACCTACACAATGTGACAACCTCGCACTTGTAGCGGGTCACGTATATAATCTTGCACTACGCTGCCTCATTCATTATTTTTCGTCGGAATTGCCGCTTTAATAGTAAACGTAAGGAGCATCTGAGTTGGAGCATGCTTGCTATTGTCTGATGCAGCGTTGCTATTGGAGTTGACAATGGTTTTCCCTAAATCTAACGATTGATCGCGTTTCAGAGCGATTTATGAATGACTTGATGGATCTATTTTAGTTGAATGTCTTTGTTAATAACGAGGGCCATATTCATAGTCCTTCCAAGAAACAACGCGTCCTTAAGGTCTCCTTGATCCAAAACGGTATTCATAGTTGCGCAATGTCACCTTGACGGAGCCTTAAGGCCTTGAAGGCCATCTTGGAAGACAGTTTTCGAGGACGAAGGAGATAAATAAACCTTCAATTTCCTCCAAAAGCCCTATGAGAATTTTTTGATTCGTCTTTATAGTAGCACAAGCAGCTAAAGTCTAGGCAATAGCTAAATTCTGACTGAATTTTGTCGCGTTTTTTTTAATTTTTGATCGCACGTCATATGTCAATTGTCAAAAAACCGATGACATCGATGAAATAATTGACGTAATTTTGTTTTTCCGTATAAAGACAGTTGGTTACAGTTGGGCTGCGTGCTGATAATATTGTTATTCAAATTTCATAAAAATCATGTCAATGTCAAAACGTGCAAACAATTACTTTGTTTATACGGGGCCTCTTAAAGCGCTTTTAGGTAAGGACGGTTTAAAAATCGCTTTAAGAAAGCGGTTTGACGCTCTAAAATTGATTTTAGGGTCGGTATGAACAGTTTTAGAACGCTTAGGACGCATCTAACATAAACTGGTTTTATCAAAAAATCTGTTAACTTAAATAAACTGACACTTACTGACATTTAATGAATGAATATTGGAAAGCTTATTATACCCTTTCCGCCAAAATGTCTGTCAGAAAAAAAACCTAACCTAAAAACTTCAAATCTGACAATCACAACAACAACAACAACAACAACAATCTAGGGCGTTTGGATTTCTGTGAACTTTCAAACCGGGTTTTGTTCAGTGGGTCATTGAGGTTAGGTTTTCTCTAAATAAAAATGGAACGGACTGTAAACTTGGACATGCTTAATTTAAAAGTGTATCGTTCAAGTGGAGTCACGAATTTTTGCCGCCAAAACCGCATGTTTCTGATAAACTCTTTACATATCAGCTTTTTGATTTCAATTTTTTTTTTGTCGATTTTTAACATTTTAAAAGGAAATTGCGATACGCGCTCGGTTAGCAACAAGTTTTTATCAAATAATGGAGGTTTAAAAAGGTATCAAAAAAGTAAACCAACAAACTTAATCTTTAACAAAATACCAGGGTGTTATTGAAACGCTCGATTTACTACGTTTTTACGTGGAATTTCATACGTTTTCAATACGATTCACTTTTCGGTTTTGAATTTGAATTTCGCATTTTGAGGTTAGTTTTTGACAATTTTATAGTAAAGCCATGATGGTAATTTAAGGCCTAAAATATTTTAGCATAATTTAAGGAGAAACGCTTTTGTTTAAGCATTTTTTACTATGTTTTTCACATTTTAACGCTTTCTTTCCAAACTTTCGATTTCTAAAATAAAACTTTTTTCAAATTTTCACTGTTTTTTTAGCGTTCAAAAACAGTGATGATAAAAACATTTTTTCTGTTAAAATGAAATATATTTAGAGAGAGAGGGCAAATTTTAGAGGTAGATTGCAACAATATTTAAGGTTGTTGAAGAGAGACAGCAGGCTATAAAAAAGTATTTTAGAGAAAGATAAAAATAATTTCAGGCAATTTTTTTAATAAAAATTTCTGTTATGTCATCTGTCTGTCATCTTGAGTAATGTCGTGCATATGATTTTTATTTTGCATTTTTATATAAAAAACCGGAAAAATTGTAATTTTTCAAAGCATGAAGTGTGTGAGACATAAGGTGGTATTAATTTCTTTCAATCAAAGTTCTTTACAGTCTTTATACTTACCAAAAAACGTGTCCTACTATAAGTGTATTTAAGCACATTTAAAAATCATTTAACAGGTATTTAACTAAATTATTTTAAGGGTCATCATAGCTTTACCATTACTTCTTTGTTTGTTTTTTTAAAGATAATAAGTTTACAGCACAATAATATAATATGTAATTAAAATAAAGGTATATAATATAAACCTACTTTTTGCAGAAATATTGGAAAGCTTATTATTGAGAGCAAACTAGAGTTTCGAACTTTCATTGTCTTTATTTTTTACTTTTTAACAACGTTTCGAATGCTTATGTATCTGTAATCGTCATCAGATGAATACTGACACAGTATTCACCAGTAAACAGTTTTTTTGATCTTTTCAATAGATTTTAGAAAATTTTTTGAACATGTCGACTTACTGTTTTTTTATGGGGCCTACTTTAATTTTCGCGTGATGTACCCCTCAACCGTGAGTCCCCTAACACACCCCCTCTAGTTCCGCTGAGCCACAATATACAGGGTGTTCATTTTAAAACTTCCCATTCAAGATTCACATATTTCCAATCTGATTTGTAGAAAATTGTAGAAATAAATTTTTGTAGCACGCACCCCCTTCGAGGGGTAAACTTTACCCCTAAATTTAGAATAGGGAACGTGAGTCGAGTGATACCTTGTTTTAAATCGTGTACAAATTTTGAAAATCTATCGATTAGTTTTTGAAATATTCATTTTCAAAATAAACTCAAATTGTACGTAGTTCACTCCGCGTAGGAATGTAACATACAGACCGCTTCAAGCTACTGCGAACATAGGGGGAATCAAGTCCAATTTACTCTCCGTGCCGTACGACCGAGGTGGATTCGAAGCACGCTGCAGTGTTATCTTTTGGAAATTCATTTTGTTTTTATTATTTTGTTTTATTTCTGCCTTGCTGGATGGATGGATGGATGGATGTCTACGAAGTTGCCGAAAAATTGCAGATGGTCAAATGGTCAAATCGTCATAACCCAACACACGTTCGATATTGGTCGAGGGAAAATTTGCATTTGTATTTTGACGTAAGAACACAGTATCCCCAAAAACTAAATGTTTGGGGGGGGGGGGTATTAACGGCAATTGCAATTTGAATGGTCCTAGATACTTGGATCTACTGCAGCAGCACATTATTCCAACTGCTAGGCAGTTGTTAGGTGTAAGATTTGGTGTAAGCTCCTAATGACTTCTATCTGTTTTTGAAGAAGCTTTTCAAATTATCACCCCTAACATGCTTGGAAACGTTAGAAGGGGTTTTTATAGTAGGCTCGGATATTGTCTAGCCGAGCAAGGAGGACTTTTCGAACATTTGCTTTAATTTTTTTTTTGACTGGGAGAGTCTTTTTGGTTTTTAGAATGTATTATTTTATTTTGAGAACTTGCTTTTATTTTGTTTCTCCTTATTATTTTCATTGTAACACGTCGTCACTGATAAATCTGAGCAGTTGACAATAAAACGCTCTTATTTATCAGTGACAAAAAATAAGAAAATTACGTTATAAAAATTTGCGTATTTATTGACCAAATTCCGGTTTCATTGACTACGCTCCACACAGCACCGTGGTTAGAGGCGTACTAAATACCAAAGGAAAGTCATGCAAGTGGTGATCGCAAGCCTGAGTATTGGTTGCTTCACTGATAGGCGTGCGGTGTCTCTGCATGTACGTACACTGGCAAATTAGACTTCTTCCGCCCTATGTTCGCAGTAGTTTAAAGCGGTCTGTATAAGAAAAAATGCACAACAACAAAGTCGACGTGTCCCGGGATTTCTCAAAAAATAAAAAAATATTTTGTAAAAAAACTATTTTTTCAACTGTAAAAGAATATCTCAGAAACGAATCGAGATTTTCGAAATTTTCACTCGATTGTAAAGACACTCGAAAGACCTTCAAAACAAGGTATCACTCGACCCTCTCACCCTATTCAAGATTTAGAGGTAAAGTTTACCCCTCGAGGGGGGTGCGTGCTACAAAAATTACGTGGGCAATTTTCAAAGAACACCCTGTATATTAATGTTTTACATTTTATCATTGTTTCTCTCCAATAACATTTTTAATGCTTTTTTCCAGAAAGTAAAATGCCAAAAGTGCATTTTAACGATGTATAAAATATAAAAACTCGTGCACACGTCAAGGTTATCGGTCATACTAACAATGCCGGCCGATCGAGTATACGGAAATGTGTTTGATTTAATTGTATGCCAGTGGCGCTATAGAACAAATTCTATTAATAAACTGCAGACGATGCGTGCGTTGTTGCATAAGCGCATTCTGAAAATTCGTTCGATTTCAACATCGAACACAATCTAAAGTTGTCTTTTCGCGACCGATGTTTTCGAAAGCACATTTTGAAAACATACGTCACCGTTTCGAACCATCGCCACTGATCGCCAAAATGACAGTTATTGAATGATATTAATCGTATTTGTGCGGCTCTCAGATTAATAAAAAAAATTAGATATAACAGTAAACAATATTACCCCGATCAACCAGCCACAATGTTTATTTCCCAAAAAATACATGGTTGCCAATTTACCGCGGGGTTTCCCTAGAAACAAAACAATTCATAAACTTCTTGAAGCTCTTTTGATAATATTATTGATTATTTGACATATTTTTATATAGGATAATTTTTCTTATGCTAATAACTTAATTCTTAGTCCTAATTTTTAGTCTCAATAATTAACTTTTTTTAATTTTTAATAAGTAGAATTTCGAGATTTATAAAAAAAAGAACACAAGCCGGCAACGTTTTTTCGACGAGCCGCGAATAAATGCTGCCATGTTTGGTTGCAGCTGACGGCGTTGTTGTTAACGGGGGTTTGTGTTGTTCGGTGATTTTTGAATTTTATTGTGACTATTTGTGAAAAAAGAACTGTATCAAGCTATTTTGAGGACCAACAAAATGGTTTACCATTGCCTGGTATGCAATAAAAGCGGATATTCCAGCCCAGAACTAATATTTCGGAGGTAAGAAAGATCCTGTCATTTTACGTTAGTCATGAGCGTAGTATGAGGTAAAAAACTACTATTAATACATCAAAAATCTAAGACTAATACTAATCTTTTTTAAGAAACAAAAGTACCAGATAATTTTGCTCCTTTTGCAGCATGTAAAATATTTATTTATTATAATTTATACATAACAAGAGAAGACAATAAGACCAAGTGCTGATAGTCAGGTACTGGGGCAGGTATTTTTTGTATTTTAATGGGTACCTGGGTACTTTCTATAATGTGAATAAAACCGTTTTGGAGATATTTACTCTGAGCCAATCTTATTTTTATTTTCATTAATATTTATTATTTATTTTTTTGCCTTTTGACTCCTGTTTCCTGAAAAACTACTAGTAATTAATTTTTTACCTCTTTCTTAAATTTTCCTTGTGTTCTGTATTCAGAAATGAACATGCAGCCAATGTGTAAAGAATAAAATTTGTTGGCCTTAAAATTTTCTAATTAACATCACAAAAAGTTCTCTTAATTTGATAAATAAAGTTTATATTCCATTATTATCATAGTGAAAAAAACGCTTAATAAGCCGTTTATTAGCGTGTTTTTTTTTTGGACAAAAACGTTATAAAACGGGTTATTAACCGTTTTTTTTTGCTATGAAAATATTTTTTTTTACTTTTGTTTTGTGGGATACTGCACAATTAAAAAAAAATATATAACAGCCATCTTGAATAATTGACCTAAAAATCATTTCAAGTGCTCTTTGGTAAACTTTTGATCTGTTCGTAAATACCTACATTCCTCAAACTAAACTTTATCCTTGAATAAATCTATTTTTTTTGGTTATGCAAGTTCTGGCAGTTAATTCTTTTGAATAAGAAAATCCGACCAACCCTACCTTATATCTCGTTTTCACATTTATATATTTAAATTAAAATTAACGCCGCCACTGGTAATGGGAAAAGCAATTTTTGACAGTGTTGCCGTTTTATTGCTCTATCTCTTTTCTGTTCATATAATCAGGGTGTTGGATTGTAAACATTAGAGGATTTCAATAGGGAATGTTTGGTCTCTCTTTAGTTATTAGTCTGAGGTGCGGCTTCTCGTTTTTTGGATTTGGAAGTTTTTTTTGTGATTTTCGAAATGGATGTCCTAGATCCACAAGTGAGCCTTTTTTTTTGTCGCCGCTAGATAACCTTGGCCTATTTTCATTATTGCTGGTAAACCGAAGTCTTTGAGCTTTGCTTTTAAAAATAACTATTTTGTGCCCAATTTTTGCAATTAGTATCGGCCCTAACTGCGTTTCAATAATTCCCTAATGTATCGATAAGTCTCTATTATGTACCGATAAGTGTATAATAATGCATAATTAGCAACAACGTTGCATCTGGCGTCTAGTCGCGGAATAAATGGAAAATTTTATAGCGCGCAAAACGAACCGAGTGTGCGGCGTATCTGTCAACAGTGTCAAAATAAATCCCTATTAAAACCAACGCTTGCAAAAACCCAGTATTTTAGCCGCTAGTTGTAAAAACTATTACTATATCGTCTTCATACCTCGACGAAAAAATATCAAGTTCGGCATCCACCCGTATTTGCTTAATAGATAACACGATAAAGTACAAATTTTACGATAATAATGCATAATTAGCAACATTGTTGCATCCGGCGTCTAGTGGCAGAATGAATCTTAAATTTTATAGCGCGCAAAACGAATCCGCGTGTGCGGCGTATTTTATTTGCCGGCGTACGTGGCGCAATAGTACGGCATAATAATAGTGATAGTAAAAAAATCTAGCCTCGTGAAAGCAATTTCGCGCGGAAATTTCGCCAGTGCGGCGTTGTCAGGTCGCACGCAAAAACCATATACTTGTAAACTTAATACAGGGTGTCCCAAATTCGATGCTCACCATGGGGATCTCCTAAACGGTAGGAGATACGAAAAGGTTTAAATTAGGGTAAAAAAAACGTACAAATTTCGGGTAGTTCCGGAGATAGGCGAAAAAAACCGAAATCTGTATTTTTAGTTTTTATTTTTCTTATGGACACATGCTTTGTTTTCTCTTGGCGTTTGGTTCATAAAGGATCACAGATATTTTAAAACCTCATTTTGACAAGTACCTGACGTTTTGAGTTAATTGACAATCATCAGCCCAAATTAAAAGATTAAAAAACAAAGAAAAAAACGTATTTTTAAAATATTAGGTAAAGTTATTTGTTATTTATTGTTATACCTTGAGTAAGTTAAAAGCAAAAATGAAATTTGGGCTGATGATGGTGAATAAACCCAAAACGTTAGGTGACTTGTCAAAAATACTTTATGAACCAAACGGCAGGAGAAAAAAAGGATGTGTCCATAAGAAAAAATGAACTTGACAGTGCTCCTGTCACATCGAAATGTCAAGTCTCAAAGACGGACCTCTCACTAGGTAGTTCCTAAAAAAGTGCCTGTAGAAAGTTTTAAGCGTTTTTTAGCAGCTTTAAGAATAAGGGCGCAAATAAATAAAAACTAAAAATGAAGATTCCGGAACTATCCGGAATTTGTAAACTTTTTTTTAGTTTTGAGCAAAGCATAAAATTGTCCTGTCAACTGTCATTTTATTTCACAACTTTAAAGTTGCATTGTATGCCAGTGAAGTTTAAGTCTCTATCACATGCTAAAAAATTGTTGAAATTAAAAGTGCCTTTATCCTAATTTCAGTATTTGACAGATGTCAAAATTCGCCACTTGTAAATTGATTGTTACTTGTATTAGTTATTAATAAACTGTCTTAAAATTAAATAAAAGCTAAATTGAACACTTTTCTTAGTTTAAACAAATGACAGGTTCCCACAGCTGTCACTTTTTTTTCAACTTTTGAACTCAGGATTACCACGAAACTATAAAAGGTTATATGACATGTCGCAAAATATCAAAATATTATATAATATAATTATAATATTTTGACAGGCATTGATAGATGTCAAAATCTGTCACTTGTAAATAGATATTCACTTGTATTTATTGCCAATAAATTATTTGAATATTAAATAAAAGCCAAATTGGGCACTTTTTTTAGTTAAAACAAATGACAGGTCCGACAGCTGTGACTTTTAATTCAATTTTTGGACTCAGGGTTCCGACAAAACGATAAAAGGTTATATGACATTTTACAAAATATCAAAAACTAAAAACAATAGGTGCCGTCATTTTGACAGGAATTGACAGCTGTCAAAATGGTTAACATTTTTAGATTCGGCTTGCTCAATTTAGTAGGAATTTACGCCTTACTAATAAAAATCGGCCATGGTTTGCCTGCTTTTTGATATTACATGTCAAACTTTGACAGCTATTTTCCCTGTCATAGATCCAAGGTTGTGTCCATGATAAAAAATGTTTCTTAGTGTGTTCTATATAACATACTTAAACCGAATCCAAATATCACAGGGAACAATTTTCGATTTAAATACTGGGTGGTACTTTCGAGGAGTACTCCCTGGTTTGGATTTCAAGAATCTCCGCACAGAGCAATAAAAGTTCCATTTTTGTGGCCAAAAATTTGTGTCGCGATAAAACTAAATATTTTTTACTCGTTTGACACTCACCATTTTATCTTATTCAATAAATGACACAATGTCGAAAAGCCCTGTATATCGTTTTAATTGTTGAAAAAAAAAACAATGTGTGAATAGCTGGCGCCTATTAAATTCCTACTTTACCACAATGTAAGGTATGATTATAAGAATAAAAAATTGACGTAATTATAGTAGTTATCAGACAATAGAAAGTTTTAGCAAATAATTGAACCCATAGTCTAACTCGTAACGAATCGAATACCGAGTTATCTCTACTTAAGGTCGTTTAGCAACACTATACGGGAAATCAATTGAAATATGTCGACCTGATTTTTTTGCTAAATTATTATTATTTATGTTTATCCACAGTGGGACACCAGAGATTTTTTAGCACCGGGTCAAAAATTTGGGGCAAGGTTACTTATTTTGACTTTTCGCGTTCTACGCCACTAAAAAACCAAATAAAATACTAAACACTCCCGTTAGCTGATACCGAAAACAGGTTAACTTAAAAGCATGCAGATTTAAAAATCGGCTACTGGCACTAAACGAAATAATCGTATTCTATTTTAAACAGGAGCGTCAACGACTAGCAAGAGTCTTTCCAACCTCTAAATGGAGCTTTACTGACCTGTTTTATTAGTACTCAAGTATCCGTGTGTTTTTGAAACTGAGGTTCTAAAATCTATCCTTTACACTCCAAGATTTCACTAGTACACTTGCACATAACTATGCCGCAATAATTTAAATTAAAAAAAAATGGTTGAATCAAAATAAAAACAAAATTATGTGGGGTTATGGGCGCCGAATGTTTCCATGCGAATTCCTAGTAATCCCAACGAGCCAGTAAAGTTCTCTTGGTTCTTTGATAGACTCGGGGTAATGCCCGCGCAGCGTTAGACCTTTTTCGGAGGGCGACCGCACATTGTTTTAACACAACGTTTTTGAAAACACATTCTTGAAAGATAAACATAACCTCGAATGGTTTTCTGTCAGAGAAGGTAAAAATACTCTTCTGTCCCACTGAGGCCCGATTTAAAGTTTGTTGACAAAACACCTGCAGTTACCATAGAATCGTATAAATTCTGCGATCTATCGGCCAACACTTAAAATGCGTGTGTCTCCCAAATTCAATGAAGTGTGATTGATTGATCGATTTTCTTTTTGGGAGTGCACAGGATTTTAGAAAAAAGGAAACTTAGTTTTTATTTTCGCTAAATCGAGGAAATATAAAAAGGAAAAATGTAATCCAGAGGGAATTGTGAGTATTTCTCTATTTTTTTTGTAAATCGGGTTTTTTTCTAAACTGCAATTATTTTGAGGTTTTTGGGATAGATGACAGCACCAGAGCTTTTGTTTTGAAGAAAAAAATAATTTTGAAAAATCCTTCAGATATTTTTGTTAGGCATTTAAAAATGATCAGCTAATTCTGATGTTTAGTTTTCCCTGTGCACTCTGGCAAAAGATTAAAAAATTAAAGAACAAGGCGTTGCCAGTTGTACTTTTTTTTACTTAAAATCTGGGGAGATACTATAGCCTTAATGGAAATGACCCGACAATATAATATTTTGACATTTTGAACAGCCTATATCTCCAATCTAGTAAACTCTCTAATATGGGGTATTTTCAAATAAAAAAAGGAATACAATAAAAATCTAAACTTGCCCCACCCCACCCCCTCCCAGAAAAAAAGGCTACATAAAAGTTTTTCATTTCAATAAATCTAGCATCGTGTGCATTTTAAGAATATGTAGACAGGAGCGAAGTGGTTAAAAATTTGCATCGGCTCTTATCAGTCATTTTCTATTCCTATATTGCTACACCTCTCTAATATGTAGAGTTTAATTCGCGTGGCAGCAGTATTTATCTGATGTAAATGAACATGTTTACTAATTCTGTAAAGAACAATTTTTTTTTAATCCAGGAAAACGATTAGTGGAATGTTATTGTATGAATAATATTCTTTCAGGAAAATTAAATGATATTGTTTGGTGTAGGATTTTCCGAAATGTTTTAAAAATAATATTGAACTATTTTATTTTGAACGTACATTTAAATTACTTTTTACCCTATAAAAACTCTGGATGGATGGAGTAGGTATCCCGTGGAGGCGGCCCCAGTTACAGTTGACGACGTATAGTGCCCGCCCGGGACTTAAAAAAGTGACGGTAAACAATAGAGAACACCAACACCAGCAAAACAGAACACAACAAAAAAAAATTGAGGCGACATTTTGGTTTTAAAAAATGGCCATCAAATGTTTACCAAATTTTGCACAGTAAAAGTTTGAAATATTATTCTGGGTCATTTCACGAGGTTTTACAAAAAAAAATTGAGTTTTTTACATATATCTAATTATAAAAAAAATATGCCAAATAAAAGCAAGAAAAATTAAAATTTTATGGAAGGCTGCGAATGGTTTCCACTGCTGTCCAAAATACCTACTATAATTTTTAATGGAATTTAACTCAATTAATCAATTAAAATGTTTTTCTTTTTTAGCATTTAAAATCAATGTTACTTGGGGAAACCAAAAACTTTTGTAACCGTACCTAATTACATAACAAAAAAATATATTTTTAAGTGTTTTCCTCGTCTTATCATTTTAATGTGTTTACAAATATAAACAAAAAGTAATTTTATCCGCATAATATGGTGTATTAGCATGCAACTATTTAAAAATTTGTACACGAAAAACATTACCAACCAATGGCGGGCCTAGCCTTGACTCTAAGAGGGGAGGGGTTATGAATATCTATATTTATTAACAAAAACTAATTCTGAACAAAAGCGTTAGTTTTTTGAAGAAAAAATTGCCTAAAATTAAACTAAAACACTAAAACCATAGGTTCATATATATAATTCTCCAGGGAGGTGATCACCTCCAGTAGGTAAAAACCTCCAGTATCCCTCCCCCCTCTTTAATCTGCGCCTGCCGGTTCTAAATATAAGCATATTATCTCAATAATTTATTTCATCACTTGACATATTTTAATTTTTTTTAAATTACATATTATGTATATAATTTAAGTTGTGTAAGTGTTGATAACATTCTATTTTTTATCAGTGACCAGGATTAGAGGAGCTGATTGCTGGCGTCGATTTAATAATAAAAAAAATATGTAAAAGCGCAACGTAATTTCCCGGCCGTACTTGAGAATTGGGTTAGATAGATAAAAAATTAAATCATATAAATTAGATAAAACATCTTATTTTTAAGTACCTACTTATTTTTCACGATTGTTTAAAAATTTACCTTTTTAAGCCTCTGTAAAAAAAACTGGCGTCAAATACTCAAATGGATTTTTTTTAAATTAAAAGTCGAAATAAAATTTAAAACAAAAATGATTTTGAATGGTTAGTTCTTTACTCGGTTCTTTACCTTCGAAAAATTTAAAAAAGTTGGCGGCCATCTTAAAATCAAAGATGGTGGACATTGTCAAAATACTATTCAAAAGTCTAGTCTCTACCAAGGCGATCGACATATCGCTTATTAAAATCGTTTAAGTACTTTAGGATGTCGATCGCCTTGGCAGAGACTAGGCTGTTGGGCGGTTTTATTACTCGTCATTTCGCTTGAGTTGGGTTGGTTGGGTTGGGCTGGGTTAATAATAAACGAAAATAAATATGCTTTATCTCTAAAATCCGCCACCTTGAATTCGCTACCGCCAATTTTTTTTGTCGCTACAAGAAAATTTAATTCTCGAATAAACGAGCTATCACTCATTGGTTAAGAAGTACAAAAGTTGCGATGATATGAATATATGTATTATTCACATACAGAGCACTAGAACTTCTCCCAAATTTTGAGGTGTAAATCCTACGATTTTAGTAAGCGATATGTCGATCACCTTGGAAGAGGCTAGACTTTTGAATAGTGTTAATTTTTTAATTTCATTTGAGCGGGTTGTATTGGTACCAGTTGATTTTAACTTTGAGGATTATATTAATTAGATGTGCATTAAAAAAAAGATCACAATTTTTTTTGGATTTTAAACACGCTCTAAGAAAACGGAATCTTTTTATTCACCTACCTGTTTTAACAGTTGATACAGCACTTAACTTTTACACCGAATACATATCAAACTCTAGTTTTTCTATAATTACAAAAATTTGAACAATTTTGCAATCGCTCCCAACAACAATGTCAAAGTGGAAAACGTCAAAAATAGATAATGGTCGAATTTTTTTGGAGTACTAAATATTTTTATCTCCTGTAAAAACGATTTGTTAAAAAGAGGTAAACTAATAAATCTTTTAAAACAATAAAAGGCTACAACAAGAAGAATTCACTAAATTTAATTTAGACTGCGGAAAACTCAACTATCATAATATTTACCAAAGACAATTCCAAAAGTCGAATTCTTTCATAATTCTTTCTTTCTCCCCTTCTTTAATTTTAATAAAATAAAATAAGACAAACGAATCAAACATTCTAACCAAAACAAACGATTTCCTAAATCTAAACAACAGGAAAGAAAAAATATATAAACAACATTTGTGAAAGAATGAATGAAATTTCAGAGTTTTTTTAACCTACTTTTTTCACTGTCAACAACAATACAATAACAAAGAAATTAAGCGGATCATGGTGTTTACTAAAACACCTGTTTTTATTTTGTTTTGAAGCAAAATAAACATTTAAGGCACATTTTTGCAATCGAAAATTCTAAAAATATCGCTATAAAAAATATTTTTTAAACGAGAGATTTCTTTTTCTTTTTACTAAACTCTCATTAAGAATTTGGTCAATTCAATCAATTCAAAGTGGTTTTTAATCATTTTTCTATTATCATCCATATCAACTTTTTCCCTACCCATCTAAAATTTTGATAATTTTTGAAGCAATTGATGTTAAAAAATTCACTTTTTTAAATTGGTTTTTGTTTAACTTGTTTTTAAAAATCCAAAATTTGATGGATTCTGTGAAAAATAAAATACAATACAAATTTTTAGATCAATTACAGCAAGAATAATCAAAATGGGAGATGGTAAGGAAAAATCCAATAGTTGAGAGACCCTAGGCCTCCCTTTATCACCTCTTTAAATATGCAGCTCGATTTGCAATCAAACTAAAGGTAAAAAAATAATAGACTTACCAGAATCAGATGGAGTTTCCAAACCATAGTTCATATTGACCATAGAAGCATCCTTCTGGTGGTAGCTATGATCGTTCTCAGCTGCCAATTTCAAGTTCCGCATCTGAAAGGCCGACATCTCTTCCAACGGCGTATCTTTGTCATCATCCTCATCAAAATCATCATCTTCTTCTTCAGTTTCTTGCTTTACGATAGTTCGTTCTTCTTTAACATCCAAAGGTTCTTCCTTCATATCCTTATCTTCGAAGTATTCAGTGAGGTCACTGTCATCCACGTCAAAATCGTTTATGGCCTCGTTTAGGATCTGAAGAATATTTGGCTTGCATTTATCTTCTTCGTTATCGCTCTCGGGCGGAGTGTTCAACGACGGTTGTACTACGACGTTCAAATTGGTGTTCCTTAAAGTGGATTTTAAGACGCTTTGTTGCGGGCTGGGTTTGATATTGGTTACGCCACAGACCGACCTCTTATCGAGGACCGGAGGTTTGGGAATTATAAAATTTAAATTTTGCACGGCGGATGCGGTGTCTACGGGATGATCCTGGCTAGCGCAATTGCCTGCCCACATGCAATCGTGGTTGCGCATTATGCACTCGTCCAAGTCGATACTTAGCGAGTTTTGTCTGCTACCTTCGAGCTCTTTGAATATGTCGTCGATGTTGGACAGTTCGGGAAAATCGAGCTCGAACTTCTTCCAAATATCGTCCGATAATAGGGAAGAGTTTGGATGAATTATGTCGTCGACGTCTCCTAGGTGGCCATTTGTCGGGGGAGAAAATAGTGTGAACGACATCGGATCGATGTCGGAAAAGTGCTCCGTTTTAACGAGCTGTTCCGTTTTGGCAATCATGTTTCCAGATGTACTCGTCTTTCTTATTTTAATAATGTATTTAGCTTAATCTTATTTTTAATTCTTGGTAATCCAAAGTATCTTCTAATGTTAATATCACAAGGCGTCGCGTGGCTGGACAGAGAGACTTGCCTCCCAAGTCGCTTCTGGCAAATTCTGAAAAGAAATAAAAATTTGTTCTAAATCAACAAAAAAATATACTTTTACATTTTTATCTTATAACAGCCTCAGTAAAACCTGTCAGTGTCACGAAAAGAAAGTTTACTGAAAATATTAAACCACCGAAAAAACACTAATTATTTAAAAATCACTTTTAAACTATGATATAATGACAAATAGGATTTGCTTTAAAACACTCCCTTTATTTATAACGTACCACTCCCCATTGAATCAATAATTAGCTTTTATTCATCTTTTCGTCGCTAAGGAACTGATGACAATTCCTAATTGTAATTCGGGAACATTGAGGATGCTCACTCCCATTGATGACTTTTTTTAAGGGTATTAATATTTACAAAACCCCAGATGGATACAAGATTCAAATACACCCCCTAACTTTGTTTTATTTATTAAAGAAAATAGTGTGTAGTTTATACAGAATAAAGAGTCTGCCACCTTCTGTTTTCCTAAATCAGACGAACCCCAATATTAGGGTTAAGACATCTGTTTTGGTCCTTTGAAAACCATTATGGCCCAAAAATGTGTCAAAATTACACTTCTTGGGTGACTAATATAAAAAATTCTGGGTAACAAAAAACTAATTTTAAGGCAATAAAGGAACCTTTCAAACAATTAGGAATGATTAATGTTAGAGGTTGGTTTGATTTTTTCCCGGGTTACAGCTTTGAAATTTGAAACGTGCTTTTCGGTAAAAATGTATATTAATTCTGTCACGACGATAAGAACGGTTGAAAATAAAAGTTAGTTTTCATTTCGGCTATTCCATGCTTATGTACTTTGCACATATTCTTAATCAATAAAATAATAAGAAATTATTATCGGAACACATGTATGTTTGTATGTTCGGGTCAAATCTTGCAACTTAATTTTGACAACTTCTAGATGTCCGATTGAATTCAAATTTGGTATGCGGTTATAGTTTCGGTGACAATACAATAATATGGTATCATTAGGCACCCCCTACGAGGGGAGTACAAGGGGGAAAACGCATAAGTTTGTCCGATTTCAACCAAAATTGGCATACGGGGGTTTCTGAGCTTAACTGACTTATACACATCCGATTGTCTTCAAATTTGGTATGCGTTTATAGTTCCGGTGACAATATAATAATATGGTATTATCAGGTTCCCACCTCCCCCTTTATTTGTTTAGTTGGTTCGATTTCAATCAAAAGAAATGTTACGGTAACTTGGGTCGAGTTGGGTTAAATTTACTTACCCTTGCATTTATCTGCCTTATATTGAACTCAGATTCTTGCGAACAATCATAATATTATCAAAGACATAAATTTATTGAGTCAACATGGCGAAACTCCCTATAATGCGCCCATCGCTTTTATATTATTATGATATCAGAATGCAAAAAATAATTTTCTACTTTTTAGTGCACTTTTATTTTATAAAAACTTGTATTTGAAAAGCTTATAAATTAATTATTGGAGTTAGGATTAAAAGTGGAATTAATGAAAATAGTGCCTTTCTTTGACAAAGGATGACACGAAACTAATTTTTTGCTATCTGGTTCGTTTTTTTTGCAAAAAGGGACGTTTTATGTTGGGATCAACTAAAATTATTTTTGATCATTCTGTTTCGTCCTTCATTATAAGAACACTAATCAGACTTGGGGTAAAAGTCAAATGATGAACGCACAAAAAAGTTATTGAAACTGATTTTCATGTTTCGCTATATCAGTCTTAGTTACAGTTGCAAATTCTAAAGTCAAAATAGTGCTTATTTAGCATTGAGCAGCGTTTTTATAATTCTCTAATTTGAGGGCGGCCTTTCCAAACTTTGTCATCGTACAGCTTATGAAAGAATTTAAAACTTGTGAAACGATAAAGAAAATAAGGCCTGGAGGCAAACAATGTTATTCCTGGCGGATTTCCTAAGAAAACATAGAATTAGGTCGTTTTACTTTCGATAATTACACTTTTCTTTAAAATTTTCGATTCCTTTGAGCACTTTGCATAATTTTATGTTAATGCTAGTTAATCACTTTAATAGGTGCTTTCAGTTTTCAAATTTGCCAAGGTTCATGGTAAAACAAATAGAAAGATATGGATTTAAGATAAAGTTCCAAGTATTTTAAGGGGCACTTGGACAGGCACTTGCTTTTTTTTTAATCCAAGAGCAGGGCCGGTTTTAAAGGTACGAGGGCGTCATGTTGAAGTCATGAGGGCTGAAATAGTGCATTATACACCTAGGGACAAGCTACAATTCGCTAAGGGATTAACGACACTTTAGTCCCGAGGTTTATAAAGGGTTCCTAAGATTTTCCTTAGGGATAGGATTTCAAAAGAAACAGGTATATTGAGCAATGATGCCAGTTTGTTATTATCTCCGGACTGCTTTCATAAGAAAAAATTGTCGCCACTCTTTCATTGTGAGCATAAATCATAGTTGCCATAACAACCGTTGACAAGATGTCTGCAAATTCCGCTAGATGGCGGTCACACCATGAGATGAACGAGGAAAAACTAGATGTTTTCAGGTCCAAACCACAGCTTTTTCTTGCTTAAAGGAGGCGGCAGGGTCCATTATTTACGATACTGAGCGATAAACTCGTGAGGTTGTTAACATTAGAAAGAAATATCTTCGCTTTTAATTAAATTTCTTTCCATTCTGTTCTACTAGTGACATCTATCCGGAAACGGCCAAACCATGCAGCTAGCAGCCAAAGTAATCAATAAACGGCGCTGTTTTTCCTGCAGAGCTTTTTGCTTGCGATATTATTGATTTTAAATAAAGCTGGCCCTACACTACATTTGATATTTTCGAGGTGTTTTATGACATGATCTCGAAACATGTAGCGACCCAATTCTTCAAAACTAGCGGGAGGGTAAAAGCGAAAAATAAGGGGCTGCCAATATTTGTAACACCCAAAAAGGGGTGAAAAGATTTATTTTGCTCTGTTTCTTTACAAAAAACGTTTTTTTTACGAAAAACTTGAGCTCTGCCACTTTTTTTATTTTTTTCTTCAACTTTCTCGAAATTTTCGTCATACCGTAGAAAAAAATTTCCCCCATGGTCATACTCTACTTTTATTCGAAAAAATTTAGAAACAGAGACAGGATCAGTTTTCCTAAAACGGGGGATCTTGGTTTCGAGTGAGAAGATAAAGGGCGCCGCAGGCAAACATTTTTCAATTAAATTAGCCGAACGCAAAAATGTTAGAAAAACAAAGCACGAAATAAAAATGGCGTACAATTTTTTTGAAAAATTACGTAATTTCGGGAACGCAAAGAGTATAATTTTTAAGAAAAAAATATCAATTTTCTCGCCCTCCTCCACTGGGACTACAGGGGCCGTGCACAAATTACGTAATGGTCATAGGGGGGAGCGGTATTACAAAACGTTACGTAGGGGGGAGGGGAGTTTTCGACAGCGTTTGCATTTGTGTGAAACTAAGAAAATTTGGAATGAAAATAAGTCAAGTTTTTTTTTTGGGGGGGGGGGGGGGGGGTAGTGGTCTTGAAATCGTTACGTAATATTAGGGGAGTGGCGTGCCAAACCGTTACAAAACATTACATAGGGAGGGGGTAAAAAATTGGTAAAATCACCGTTACGTAATTTGTGCACGGCCCCACATCTGACTGTTCCTCCTTTTTGATTTCGAATCAAAGTGCAAAACCCGGGTTGGATATTCGAAGGCGTCAACCCGTCCTATTTGCTTGATAAAGTTTCTACGGAAATATCTCAGTCGATTTCTCCGGCCGTGTATGAACGCTTTAGGTTAGGCATTTGCATGTATCTCAGTCTTAGTTTTTTTTTAATCCCTGAGGATTAAATTTTCTTTGAATCCATTAGGGATTAAAAGTGTCACTTTAGTCCCTAAAAAGAAGGATTAAAATATATTAAAACTATTATAGAAACACGCGCCTGCAACGAACTTTTTTTTAATCTTTCATAAAGTTTTTGAAGAGATTTTGGCTTTAGTTTCAAAAATTTTGGCATACGGAGCTATAACGTTTTTTGTCAACATTCAGAACGTGTAAAAAAATTACATTTTTAGTAGTTTTCTTAAGATTTTCACCTGAGGCATTCTATGACATGATTTTTTCAGCAAATCCAAAAGTGAGACGACTCCATTCCAACCGGTTTTTTTTTCCTACTTCATAAAAACGTAAAACATTAAGTTTTGAAGAATGTTTTGCTTCAATCGCGTTGGATGGGGTGAACTCAATAAATTCATAGCTTTTGAACCACTGCTGCTACCACAGATATATGGGTCGTTCTTGAAAAAAGGTAACATTGCATGTAATTGGGTTGTAAATTTAAAACCACTTATCCTTTTGAAATCAAAGTAGGAGGATAGTTAGTGTACCCAAAGGATAACATTATCCAGCAGGAATGTCCAAGAAACGTCTCCATGGAAGAAAAGTGGTTCATACCATGTGACATGTCACGTGGTGTGATCTTTCAGAATACTTTATTGATAACACCTGTGAAATTTTTCGCTTGTAATTAAAAAAAAATCAATAATTTTTAGAAAAAAAAATGGCAAAAACTACAAAGTCTTTGGCAAAAGCACCAGAAACGAAAAAGGAAATTGGCAAAAGAGAGAAAAGAAGAAATCAAGTAAGGGCATATTATATATATATAGAGAAATATTATATTTACTTAAAAAGTGGTAAATATTTTTGTTTTTTTTAAAACTATTACACCAAATGTTACCATTTTTCAAGAACAACCCAGCTATAAAGATTCTCGATTTTGGTAAAATAGGTATAACTGGTGTTAGCTGGCTATCACCTGTGTTAGCAGATGAATTCAGAAACTCAAAAATAACTCAAGAACTAGTGAATTGTTATCTCGGCCATAAAGCACATTTTAGTCCAACCAACTACAGCAACATTTAATAATTACCAAAATTCAAAGAACACTAATTTGTTTTTTTTTTTTAAATTACCACTTGAAATGTTACTTTTTTCAAGAACGACCCATATACGGTTTTCAGAGTTAATCTTTACGTAATGTTTTCGAATTTTAGAGAAAAAAATAACTTAGGTGGAGGGTGGTTTGGAGAATCTTTGAAAATTCATAACTTTTGACCAAAGTTGCTGCCAATATGCAGTTTTCATATTTTCCTAATTTTAGAGGAGAGTGTCATGAAACAGATCTTTATCGATCAACTACTCGTCTGGCTATATGCCTAATTCACCAACTTCCATTAACTTGATTTGAATGAAATATAGTATACTTATGTAGATCCAGCGACAATACAGTATTTTGAAAACATTAAGAGGGTGAGCGAAAGATAATACATTTGAAAATTCAAAAAGTCCAAAGCTGCTACGGATATGCAGTTTTCAGAGTTAAGTTTCATTTAATGTTTCCTAATTTTGGTGAAAAAGTTTGGCGCCGGATGGTTAGGAGCATGAGCGTGTTGGATTTTGAGCTGCACCAAATATTTTCTAGTTTCAAAGTAAAAAATACGTTTTTGGGGATGGTTAAGGAAGTGAGAGAGGGGAGGTTGTGATATTTGAAAATGTATAACTATCGAACCAAAGCTGCTACGAATAAACAGCTTTTAGATTTACCTAATTTTAAAGAATGAAACAGAATCGATTAACTACTCATCTGGCCATACGCCTAGTTCACCAACTTACATTTAACCTGCAATTTTATATAGGCCCGGTGACAATAGACTATTATGAAAAACTGGAAATCGGGCTTTATGTGGAGTCACAAATGATGCGCTTGGAGCAAGAAGAATACAAGCTAAAATTAAATAATATCGAGCTACCTAGTCTAGTTTAAACCACGTCCCTAAAGTTAGCATTACAAAGTCAGCAGTGCAAAGATTTTATGATTAGAAAAATTAGTGCTAATTAGGTGTTAATTAAATGCCAAGTCACAAAATTTTGTGCTCTCATAGTTTCCGAGATATGATCTGCACTGCTAGCGACCCGTTAAAAATAGCAGTGCGCCATGCTAGATAGTCCAGAAAAGTGGTCTGAATTGTCCAGAAAATTACATGCTAATTAAATGCTGCTATTTCAATAACGAAATTCTACATTTTTTCTTTTTTCTGTATACTTTTTAAAACTTACTTAGTGCACTACTGACTTAAGGTCAAACACATATTTGAGTTCTCGTGAAAGAAGACGTTGGTAGTGTTTTTGATATATGAATAAATTAGTGCTCTTTAGGTGCTAATTAAATGCCAAGTAACACAAAATTTGTGCTACTGTAGTTTACTACAGAGAAAAGTAAAAAATTAGAATTTTCCTCGGAATTTTCTTATTGAAATGATAGCATATAATTGGAATTTTATTTCCTGGACCATTTAGACCACTCTAACACTTTTCGGAACCATTCTAGCATGTTGCACTCCTATTAACTGGTAGCTAGCAGTGCAAGTCATGTCTCGGAAACTACAAGAGCACAAAATTTTGTGACTTGGCATTTAATCAGCACTAATTTTTCATCACAAAATCTTTGCACTGCTTTGTCCACTTTAGGGACGTGTTTAAACCCAAGTTTGAATCAGTTTGATGCCAAAGAGCTGTTAATGCAAATTTCTAAAAACACTTGGTTTTGTCTTCGTTCGAAATGCTCCTCGAAGGCAAAACGCCAATTTGATCTAAGAAAAAAATGCGATAAATTTCACTGTTATACACGCTCTAGCATTTATTAACCGTTATTTGCTTTGGTGGTCTTCGAAATGATCTATTCAATTCAATTTAATGACGCCTGGGGGTCGATTTGGCGCATCTAGACAAATATTTGTCGACGACTTTTTTTTATCTACTAATGGTACAGGCTGTTTGATTATAACTGGAACACTCAGTATCTTTTTTATTATTGGAAATAAAGGGTAGGTCTAAATTCAAAAATTTCTTGGCAACGAACTTAAGTGCTACAACAACTTTTTTGGGTTGCCCTTGGTATACAGTGTGTGGCAATAAAGACAATTTTTTTTAATAGAACACCCTGTATATTTTTGCATTTTTTAAAAAGTTAGCTTTACAAAAATATCAAACACTATTTCAATATCTTTTGTAGTTCCTGAGATATTTGCGTTTAAGTTTTAATACTTGTCAACTGATCATACTACCAAGTGGGTCATGAATGTATTTCTTTATTTTAACAACATAAACTTAAAAATCTAGTGGCCTTGAAAAAAAAACGATTGAAAGCAATGATCAGATGGGCGTTTCTAATGTGTTTTATTAAAATTTTAAACGCAAATATCTCAGAAACTACAAAAGATATTTCAATAGTGATTGGAATTTTTATAATGCTAATTTTTTGAAAAATTCAAAAATGCAAAAATATACTGGGTATTCTATTTTAAAAAAAATTAACTTTATTGCCACGCCCTGTATACCAAAGGGAACAAAAAAAGTTGTTATAGCGCTTAAGTTCGTTGCAATTTGCAAGAAATTTTTGAATTCAAACTTAAAGGAGATCCCCATGGTGAGCATCGAATTTGAAACACCCTGCATAGGTTCTAATAAAAAAATCGCAAGTTGCGCTGCAAGCTTCTTGTACATGTTAAAGGACAGGTAAACTTAGTCAAGAAGCAATAGCTAAAAAAGTTGTTGATAAATACTTGTCTAGATGCGATAAATCGGCCCCCTGCAATTATGCGTAGTACCATTTTCCAATGGTTAATTAATAATATGCCTTTATTTAGTTGGACGTTTTAAAATTCCATGTTGGGTAATTCTAGAAAATAGACGCGGCTCGCATTGAAAATTGGAAAGTTGCCAGTCTATGAAATTAAATTAAGTTCGTTGCAATTTGCAAGAAATTTTTGAATTCAAACTTAAAGGAGATCCCCATGGTGAGCATCGAATTTGAAACACCCTGTATAGGTTCTAATAAAAAAATCGCAAGTTGCGCTGCAAGCTTCTTGTACATGTTAAAGTACAGGTAAACTTAGTCAAGAAGCAATAGCTAAAAAAGTTGTTGATAAATACTTGTCTAGATGCGATAAATCGGCCCCCTGCAATTATGCGTGGTACCATTTTCCAATGGTTAATTAATAATATGCCTTTATTTAGTTGGACGTTTTAAAATTCCATGTTGGGTAATTCTAGAAAATAGACGCGGCTCGCATTGAAAATTGGAAAGTTGCCAGTCTATGAAATTAAATTAAGTTCGTTGCAATTTGCAAGAAATTTTTGAATTCAAACTTAAAGGAGATCCCCATGGTGAGCATCGAATTTGAAACACCCTGTATAGGTTCTAATAAAAAAATCGCAAGTTGCGCTGCAAGCTTCTTGTACATGTTAAAGTACAGGTAAACTTAGTCAAGAAGCAATAGCTAAAAAAGTTGTTGATAAATACTTGTCTAGATGCGATAAATCGGCCCCCTGCAATTATGCGTGGTACCATTTTCCAATGGTTAATTAATAATATGCCTTTATTTAGTTGGACGTTTTAAAATTCCATGTTGGGTAATTCTAGAAAATAGACGCGGCTCGCATTGAAAATTGGAAAGTTGCCAGTCTATGAAATTAAATTAAGAAGATATATGGTGGTGCATAGGGGCGGTCGCAGCTTTTTTAAAGGGGGACGCGAATTAGCGGGTAGGTTTTTGGGTCGTCTTGGAGTGCACTAAAAATAGTAGCATTTATATTTAACAAAAAAACAGGCGTCTCTTTGTGCAAGTGCAAAATGAACATCATGATCTTCGACTTTTCACACAGGGGGTGGAACCTAGGACGACGCCGTTTCGTCCTCATTAGGGCCTCATCAGCTAGGTGTCCCACAACGACAGACACTTCGCTCGCGCTCATGTGTCAAAAAATTCGGCAAAGCGGAGAGGACTTCTATCGCGTACCGACCAAGGCGCCCTCGGTGTCAACCTCCGACAACCAAGAATAGTACCCTCTGCATAAGGGTCAGTCCATATCAAGTCAACCAGGGTATTTTACCACACCATCTCCGATGTTGATGATTTTTAGTATACATGTTTTTCCTACCAAAAAACTGGAAAATCCAAAATTTCAGACTTTTTTGACCAGTTGTTTATTTTGAATTAATTTTTGAAAATCGAAAAAGTCACTTATTTGTCCTTAACATGTGCGCACAAAATTAGGAATATCCAAAGAACCACTTATAATAGAAAAGTAGGTGAAGGTTCATTTTAAAGCTCTTATAAAGACCTTTCATATGAGAATATTGCATAACATATATTGAAAAAAAAAATAAAAAAAAAAATTTTTGATTTTTTTTTTTGAAAAATTTCAAAAAGGCCATTTTTAATTTTTTTCAAAAAATTATATTATTTTCTTTAAAGTGTTATTAAACTATTCACAAAATTTTGAGATGAACAAATCATGGGTTCAATGTGAAAAAATTTATTAAAAATGTCACATGAATGAAAAATCGCCTATAAAATGTACTTAATATTTTTGATATTTTGTGGATAATTAAGTAACACTTTGACCAAAATTATATATTTTTTTCAAAAAAATTAAAAGTGGCCTTTTTGAATTTTTCAATTTTTTTTTCAATTTTTTATTTCCAATTTTTTTTTTGTTAAAATTATGTTGTGATATTTCATAAAAAAGAGCTTCAAAATGACTTTAAAATGAGCCATTTATTACTTTCCTAGTGTAAGTGGTTCTCGAGATATTGCTAGTTTTGTACATTCTTGTTAAGGTCAAAATGCTGACTTTTTTATTTTGAAAAATTAAAAAAAAAAACTACGAATCAAAAAAATCTAAAAATTTGCATTTTCAACTTTTATGGTAAGAAGAAAATATATACCAAAAATCATCAAAATTGGAATTGGTCGCGTAAAATTTTTGTGATTTTTTGGTTGATTTGATATGGAATGACCCTAGGGTCAGTCCATATCAAGTCAACCAGGGTATTTTACCACACCATCTCCGATGTTGATGATTTTTAGTATACATGTTTTTCCTACCAAAAAACTGGAAAATCCAAAATTTCAGACTTTTTTGACCAGTTGTTTATTTTGAATTAATTTTTGAAAATCGAAAAAGTCACTTATTTGTCCTTAACATGTGCGCACAAAATTAGGAATATCCAAAGAACCACTTATAATAGAAAAGTAGGTGAAGGTTCATTTTAAAGCTCTTATAAAGACCTTTCATATGAGAATATTGCATAACATATATTGAAAAAAAAAATAAAAAAAAAAATTTTTGATTTTTTTTTGAAAAATTTCAAAAAGGCCATTTTTAATTTTTTTCAAAAAATTATATTATTTTCTTTAAAGTGTTATTAAACTATTCACAAAATTTTGAGATGGACAAATCATGGGTTCAATGTGAAAAAATTTATTAAAAATGTCACATGCATGAAAAATCGCCTATAAAATGTACTTAATATTTTTGATATTTTTTTTGACATTGAACCCATCATTTCTCCATCATAAAATTTTGTGGATAATTAAGTAACACTTTGAACAAAATTATATATTTTTTTCAAAAAAATTAAAAATGGCCTTTTTGAATTTTTCAATTTTTTTTTTTCAATTTTTTATTTCCAATTTTTTTTTTGTTAAAATTATGTTGTGATATTTCATAAAAAAGAGCTTCAAAATGACTTTAAAATGAGCCATTTATTACTTTTCTAGTGTAAGTGGTTCTCGAGATATTGCTAGTTTTGTACATTCTTGTTAAGGTCAAAATGCTGACTTTTTTATTTTGAAAAATTAAAAAAAAAACTACGAATCAAAAAAATCTAAAAATTTGCATTTTCAACTTTTATGGTAAGAAGAAAATATATACCAAAAATCATCAAAATTGGAATTGGTCGCGTAAAATTTTTGTGATTTTTTGGTTGATTTGATATGGAATGACCCTAGGGTCAGTCCATATCAAGTCAACCAGGGTATTTTACCACACCATCTCCGATGTTGATGATTTTTAGTATACATGTTTTTCCTACCAAAAAACTGGAAAATCCAAAATTTCAGACTTTTTTGACCAGTTGTTTATTTTGAATTAATTTTTGAAAATCGAAAAAGTCACTTATTTGTCCTTAACATGTGCGCACAAAATTAGGAATATCCAAAGAACCACTTATAATAGAAAAGTAGGTGAAGGTTCATTTTAAAGCTCTTATAAAGACCTTTCATATGAGAATATTGCATAACATATATTGAAAAAAAAAATAAAAAAAAAAAATTTTGATTTTTTTTTGAAAAATTTCAAAAAGGCCATTTTTAATTTTTTTCAAAAAATTATATTATTTTCTTTAAAGTGTTATTAAACTATTCACAAAATTTTGAGATGGACAAATCATGGGTTCAATGTGAAAAAATTTATTAAAAATGTCACATGCATGAAAAATCGCCTATAAAATGTACTTAATATTTTTGATATTTTTTTTGACATTGAACCCATCATTTCTCCATCATAAAATTTTGTGGATAATTAAGTAACACTTTGACCAAAATTATATATTTTTTTCAAAAAAATTAAAAATGGCCTTTTTGAATTTTTCAATTTTTTTTTTCAATTTTTTATTTCCATTTTTTTTTTTGTTAAAATTATGTTGTGATATTTCATAAAAAAGAGCTTCAAAATGACTTTAAAATGAGCCATTTATTACTTTCCTAGTGTAAGTGGTTCTCGAGATATTGCTAGTTTTGTACATTCTTGTTAAGGTCAAAATGCTGACTTTTTTATTTTGAAAAATTAAAAAAAAAAAAACTACGAATCAAAAAAATCTAAAAATTTGCATTTTCAACTTTTATGGTAAGAAGAAAATATATACCAAAAATCATCAAAATTGGAATTGGTCGCGTAAAATTTTTGTGATTTTTTGGTTGATTTGATATGGAATGACCCATAAGCAATAATGGAAAATCAGGATGTTAGACTTGACGCAACCACTACCCATTCGTTTTTTTAAATGTGCAGTAGGCGGTCCCACATCAATAATAGTACATCATAAACCTAGAGAGGAAAGTGGTACATTTAATCCCGAGGCAAAAAGTTTCCTCCCTTCGGTCGGGCTATAATTTGTCGAGGGATTAAGCATCACTTTACTCCTGAGGTTTATATACTATTTTATGCACTTTAGAATAAGCAAAAAAGTAAAAAAAATAACTACATTTTTTTATTTATTTTCCAAAAAATCGCACTCTGTAGACAAACCGCCACATGTACCTACGCTCTGTCTTTATGTCAAACGATAACACCCAGTATGCCGAAACGCAGAAACACATGCGTCGCTATGTCAATAAATTTTACTTTATTTCTCTAGGGAATAAATGACCCACTTTATTCCCGCAAAAGCGGGATTAAATGGGTGCATTTATTCCCGGAAGTACATAAAATCTAAAAACGATAGTGCCGGAATTAGGTCTGCTCCTCTATTTTTAACAGAAAATTAAAAAAACGGTGGGACCGCCAGGTTAACGTTAAGCTAGTGGTCCCACCCATAATTCTCGGAGAAAATTTAATGTTAATATTTCCAAATTAGGTGTTATTTAAGTGATCCCCGAATATTAAATCAAAACTTAAAAAACGCATTTTTACTGAACTCCTAAATTAAAGATATTAACCATTTTATGCTTATTATCTCGAATTTGTGTGAAATTACCAGTAAAAATATAACTAGTGCATGAAATATTTCCGGAAATTTTTGAAAATTTTGTCTGAAACCAATTTTTTCAAAAATTGCACCTGAAAAAATCCCGAAACCGCAGGGTTAGGGATTTTTTCTTTGGTGCAATGCACGAATGCTTTTTTTTTAAATTGGCTAAAAACCAAATTTTGAAAAATTTCCATTAGGAAATATTTTATGCACGTGTTATGTTTTGATCGGAAATTTCCCGAGTTGATTAAACTTTATTTAGGCAGTTGCTAAAAAGTTGATTTTGATATATATTTATTTATTTAAATAATACCATACTTTAATAACAATTAATATTTTTTCTAATGCTAATAGTAAAATAAAACTTAAAAGTTAGTCCAACTTTTCGTTGATATAATTTAAAGAAATATTACCGAAACGGGCCATTTCTGTTTTTTGTTTAAAAGTTCAAAATGACTGTGAAAACGACGACCAAATCGAAACAGCAGGTACTTTATTTACTGTAGCAATTATGCTGATTTAAAATTTTCAGGTCGACTGTTTTGATGTTTTGAAACTATAAATGTCAAAAATTACAATTATCCACCGGGATATTTCCAGATGCAATTTTCAAAACGGATTCAATTTCCACTTATCAATTTTTTAAAATCTTCGTGTAAAATTTCCAGTTAAATTGAAACTAGGAAAATTTCCAATATAATTGCATTTTTCCATTTTTCGCCACAACGAAAGGAGCGCTTAATTACAATTACAATTATCCCCGGGATATTTCCAGATGCAATTTTCAAAACGGATTCAATTTCCACCAATTTTTGAAAATCTTCGTGTAAAATTTCCAGTTAAATTGAAACTAGGGAAATTTCCAATAAAATTGCATTTTTCCATTTTTCGCCACAACGGAAGGAGCGCTTAATTTTCGAAAGATGGCCCCAATGAGCACTTTATTTTAAAATAATTAAAATTTGGGTTATCAGGGGTACCTGTGGAACCGCTTATTTTTTTGCGAAAATACCACCTAAAAAAAGTTTTGATTTAATATTCGGGGAGCACTTAAATAGCACCTGATTTGAAAATAGTAACATTAACTAGAGGAGCACTTCATTTTTACTTTGGGGGCCAAATTAGCACCTAAAGAACACCTAATTCTGGCACTATCGTTTTTTTATTTTATTGAGGTGGCACGGCCTAGTTTATATAGTTAGTACGGCACCTTGGTTGTTTTGCTTTTGCTTGTAGACTGGCATTGTACAGTAGGTAATATTTCAACATCACACAAAAACTACTTCTACTATTTCATCAAAATCGATTCACGGGAACCAAAGTTATGACAATTTAAAGTAAGAAAAACGGCAGGCAAAGCTGCGGGTCTTCAGCTAGTAATAAGTATAACAATAACAAAAATACGCCTGATCTAGGCAAAAAAGGACATCTGCCCTAGAAACCTACACCAACATTTAATATAATAACGCGGGAATGGGCAAAATAGAATAAACATAAAATGATATTGATGTGGGTATAAATCAAATAAAAATACTTCAATCATAATGTGATAGGGGCGCTCTGACTGGGGTTCCTACGTCGAAAAAAACACTTCCCCTATTTGTAAAGGTATTTGAAACAGTTTTAAGACAGGGGAACACTTGACTCACTCTTTCTATTTATTCAAGTTCCACAGCTAAGAAAGGGCTGGCAAAAATTGTTAATTATCTAGGTCAAGGGCTATGTATGGAGTATTTAAAGAAATATCTGTCGAATTCCTATTTTTGTTTCGATGCTGAAACTCACGAAATAGAATTATATATATTTATCAGGGAGGCAGTGACTTTAATCTATACATAATATAGTAAATTTCTAGAAAAACTTCTAACTACAACGACATAGATTACAAAAATCCAGCCTCACGCAAAAACTACAGGACCGATTTTGATGGGACTGCATTCCTTGGACTCCTGGGGAGTACACAGGCTTTCGTTTCATCAAAATCGGTTTACGGTAACAAAAGTTATGGCCATTCAAAAAAACGGCAGGCAAACGAATATTCTAGTGGATGGAAGGGGCTGAAGGGTTGAGGGCATGAAAGTAGGCTAAGGTCGAGGTGGAGGAAGAATTTATAATTTTAAATACGCGAAGGAAGTCAAGGGTGATTAGCTACTTGACAAATAAAAAACGTGTTTTTTTCGTGTCCTTACAAAAAAAATCGATATTTTCATTACATCGCGGGAACTTGCAGTGTAATATTTTTAAAAACGAGTTCCTGTTAATAAGAGGTCTTAGAAACGAAAAGAGGTACACGTGTTACCGTAGTATTACTAAGGCCCGGTTGTCCAATAGCGGTTTAAACTCTGGAGCGCAAATACGAAAATCATATTTTATAGAAAAATTACGAGTAGAAATCAGTCGTTTATGCTTTTATTACATGAAAAAGGTCGTTTCGTGTTTGTGAGTTTTACATATTTTTTTTAATTGGTAAATTTTTGACAAGTGAACCGCATAGCGCACTTAACTGATTTGGCTTGTGTTTGGTTGTGAAAACAAATCATTTTGTGTTAAAATCTTGTTTTTAATTTTCGTATTTTCTTTGTCGAAGCAGCTATTAAACGAAAATTCGATTTTAGTTAGTAAGTTTCAGTTAAACTAAGTTTAAGTGAAACTAAATTTAAACCACTATTGAACAACCGGACCTAATTGGCCGTGGAAAAAATATGACAACACGACTCCCTTTCACGTCCTTAGAGCCAACAGTGCAAAATGGACAGTGCAAGTTTAAAAAAGCATATTTTCAAGAGGAATTTTTTATCTAGAAATTAAAAACCAATTGAAGGCTCAATTTCCAAATTTGTTGCTCTTGTGGTTCTTGAGATGTGGTCTGTACAATTTACCCGTTGTGTTTGAAAATTTGACGTGCAGTTTGTATAAGGAGTTGGCCTAACTATCCCATGAGAAACTGTACAGGTGGAATATCAAAAGTTTCTTTACACTAAACTTAAAATATACTCAGGTTTTTGAGCAAATTTTATGAATTTTATGACAATTTCGAAATTTTATGACATGTTGGGCATATTTTATAACAATATTGAAATTTTATGAATACATAAAATTTTTCTGCAAAGTGGCCACCCTGGAGGTGGGCTCCCTAGGTTTATGGAGGTCCCACATAGCCAAAAAGTGTCCCCCATGTACTTAAACAAAACAACGTGTCCAAAAAACATCCCGTATACGGTTGTTAAAAATCCGGTAAAAATCATTATTAGGTTTGTAATCCCCGTGGCAAAGCCCAAAAGGAAGCTATAATTACATTTAAATGCCAATTAAGCAAATTAAAACGCGAATTATGTACATACTGTGGCATAAATTTTATACGTTGTTGTGTTTAGCGCCTGCCCCGCTTACTAAACACATCAAGAGGATGTTCATTTTTGCCTGTCTTTGCCTAATTGGGAGGGCGAGCATCAGGTTGGCCAACGCACCGTGAAAAATTAATATTTACCAAAGAAGAACGAAATCCTTCATGAAAAACTCGTTAAGAGGACTAATTAATTAGCAGGAGTTGATTAAAATTTATAAGTAGGTTTACAAGTGTATCTTTTTTGTTTATTTTTGCCAAGAACAATGATAAAAATTACAACAAAGTGAATCTCGTGTCCGCAAATAAAAATTAAAGTAACCCTAGTGGAATATCGGACAAAGCGTTTTTGTTTCTCACTTCATTACGACCAATGGAGAATCCAGAAAGCTACAGACCTGTTTCGTCCTTATTAGGAATCATCAGGGTGTCATAGGATTATACCTGGCAGTTGAAGCTACACAGGCAACCATGCACACCTCTCGAATTTAATTGTTTTTGTTTGTCGACACAAAATTTGGTGACATCTATTCCCTATATGTTCTATTTTCCCTGGTGAAATCCCTCTCGGGTTAAAGAGTACTTGGCTTCTAATTGCACAATACTTTGTTATATCCGAGGTCATAACTGTCCAATATAGCACGATCTATTACTTCGTACAAGACTATTCTACTGGCGAGACTATTGTCAGTAAATTTTGCAAATAGGAACAATTTATTAACCTACTTAAAAAGTACAATAGGCAATTTCCTTAAATATACTGATATTGGTGTGAAAAAATTCGTTAATAGTTTATAAATCACTCTTTAATCTAAATTAAATTTGGTGATCGCCTTACCCTTTTAAATTTTAAATATTATTAAGAGGCATACAAAATAAAAACACTTTGGTACTTAAACCTCTGCAGATTTTAAGCTCGTTTCCTTTATTTTTAATACGTTAATTTAAACCTGTTGCTGTTCGAAGAAAAAACCTGAAATAGGGACAGGTAGGGGCCCATATTATCGACCGGATGCCCTAACTCAGCCATTACAGCGGCGTGCAGTGAAATTTCAACTAAGGGAAGCAATTTTTAAAAACTTAGGTGGATGCTCTGACAAGCTTTGGAGAAGTTTATTTTCAATGGACAAAAGCGACATTAAAGTAACACCCGTGGCATATCGGAAAACCGCTTTTGTTTCTCACTTCATTACGACCAAGCCTCCAATGGAGAATACAGACACCTACATACATGTTTCTTCCTTATTAGGAATCATCAGGGAGTCATCGGATTGTACCGGGCAATTGACGATACACAGGCAACCATGCACACCTCTCGAATTTAAAACAAGTTGGTAATCCGCAGAGACATGGTACCTGTGTGCGCCACCTGTCGAATAAACTGAGAAACAAAAACATCAAAATTGAAAAGTTCAGGAGACCGGACCTTTTGTTTTACATTCGAGAGGTGTGCATGGTTGCCTGTGTAGCTTCAACTGCCAGGTACAACCCTATGACTCCCTGATGATTCCTAATAAGGAAGAAACAGGTCTGTAGGTGTCTGGATTCTCCATTAGACATTGGAGGCCTGGTCGTAATGAAGTGAGAAACAAAAAACGCTTTGTCCGATATGCCACGAGTGTTACTTTAATTTTTATTTGCGGACACGAGATTCACTTTGTTGTTTTTTAAAAGCGATATTTGCGAAAGTCTCTCCTAACCTATTCAATTTCTCATTCTCTCTCATCAAATTTTTTATACGTTTAAGCGTTGAGAAACCCTTTATTATTAAGACAGACACCACCAAGCACATCACACATTCACACACGATCTTCTTACTTAAGTGTCCAACATTTTTTGCATTATTCCTGTGAGCTGAAGTTCTTCCATATCGCACGACGCATGGCACGTATACCGTACACACCGATGACCTGCAAATAACCTACTCCAATGATATCTTCCATGCCGGCCTAAAGCACGCGACCGCGACCCGATACTCGATGCATTCAGCAGGTTCAATGACCTCTCGACGCACACGAAAGCTGCATACTGCTGCTGCCCGCGTATTATAGCTACAGAACCTCCATTAACCTAGCGACCCCACCCCAAGAAAATCAAAATTTAGTTATGCCATAATTATATGCTAATTTCGTCCCCAATCCAAAAATTTTGTGCTCCTCTGGTTTCTGGGAAAATCGAAAAAGAAAATGGGGTAGCTAGATTAAGATTAACTTAGCAACCCCACCAGGAAATATGGCGCCAAACTAAAAATATTTGGTTTTAAAATTATGTGCTCCACGAATATATAGGAAAAAAATTGAATTTTTCATTTTAAATTATTTTTTTTTTTTTAAAAAAAAAGGTGGGGAGCTAGGTTAATATTAACTCCCCACGACCCCACATGTTAAGGTATCACGAAATTTAAAAATTTCAAAAACCAGTATTATCTGCAATTTATGTGCTAATTTCGTCCATGATCAGAAAATTTTGTAATTGTCTGGTTTCAGAGAAAATCATTCGCAATCTGAAGTACGATTCTAAAGTAAAAATATATTATTACAAAATATATCCTCCATAAATATGTACAAGAAAAATTCGATTTTTTTGTTTTAAGTGCAGTTTTTTGGTGGGGTAGTTAGCTTAATATTAACCTAGCTAACCCACTTTCTTTATTGATTTTCTCGGAAACCAGATGAGTAGAAAATTTTCTGATCATGGAAGAAATTAGCCCATAATATGCGGAAAATATTGGTTTTTGAAATTTCTAAATTCTGTGATGCCTAAACATGTGGCTAAGTTATTATTAACCTAGCTACCCCACCCTTTTTTTTTTTAATAATTTAAAACAAAAAATTCGATTTTTTTTTATATTTGTGGAGCACATAATTAGCACATAATTTTAAAACCAAAAATTTTTAGTTTGGCGCCATATTTTCTGGTGGGGTTGCTAAGTTAATATTAACCTAGCTACCCGATTTTCTTTTTCGATTTTTTTAGAAACCCGAGGAGCACAAAATTTTTAGATTGGGGACGAAATTAGCACATAATTATGGTGTGACTAAATTTTGATTTAATTGTTTCCTATTTCAAAAATTACATTTAAAGGCGCAATTACACAGACGAACATGCTCAAATAAAAGCTCGTGCAAAAGATCTGAAATTTTTTGCGCGAACATTTTTGTGAGCTTTTCTTTGAACATTCTGTTCGGGTAAATTTTTGAGCAAGTTATTGCTATCTATTTTGGAAAAATATTTTTAAAGATGAGAATAAATATAATTTTACATCATTGATCAGTGATCTCAATTCTTTAAAAAAATGGGACACCAACTTTTATTTTAAACTTTTGTGAAAAAAAGGCGACGGCAAGCGAAACATTATTATTGGCTATTAGTTTTGTCATATGCAATGTTAAAATAGTTAATGATGGAGGTAATAACATTTAATTCTTTTCTTTAACTTTTTTGGTTTTCTTTCATTATAAAAAGAAAACGGAAATGTCTTCGAAGTAATTACTTTTTAAAATGCAGGTGGATATTTTTAGAGAACTGTTCTGGAGAGTAGCTAGTTGTTCCCTGGGGGGGGGGGGGGATAGGGAGGTTTAGACAGTCGGAACGCAGCGCTGTCAAACACTGCTGTAATTTTGTGTGTCAATGTTCATTTGACCAAAACTCCCTTTCACTAGTCTACGGTTTTTACCTTCTCCTAACCCAGCAACAGCAATAAATAAGTGCCAATTTTTATTTTTTTTGATTCTCGTTTTTTTTACAACCCCAAAAAAGTTACAAGTATACTGGCATATCCCCTATAAAAATCAGATTAATCGAAGTTGCTTATGAGGTAAAACGTCAATTTCGACATCAAATCGTTTTTCCGTCGGAAAGAACTTAATTAAAAATACCTTGTTTTAAAACTTAGTCTTTCTATTTTCAGTTAAGTTCAATGAATTCCCATAAAACTATAAAATTTAAATTTGTAAGAAATTTTTATTACCAACATTTCTTCAAACAAATTTTGCTCAACATTCTCTCCAAAATTTACGTGTGTTTTTCTGTACGCGATTTTGCTCGAACATTTCTTTGAACATTTTGCTCAAGAGGCTCGTGTAAATGTTTGTCGGCATTTCAACATTAAAGGAAAGTTTGTCTGTGTAAATGCGCCTTAAGAAGATGATGTGTTTCTAGGGGAAGCACTGGCACTGCTTCCATGGACCGCACGCTGCTGATAAATGCTTTACACCTCTAGCTCTACACACACAACGAAAATCTTTTCAGAGCACCCTAAATGTACTAAATTAGGTAATAGTACTCTCAAACATAGAATCCTTCCCAACCGGGAACATTGTCAAAATGGCGCCGCCATCTTGAATTTGAAAACTGAAGAGACAAAATATGTCAAGAACTAAATAACCAATAAAATTTATATTTTGAAAAATGAAATAATAAGAACCAAGGGTCCCTCTTTCAGGGAAATGATGGTAAAACCCAATTACCTGCTTACAAAGGTCTCACCAGGAATCTCATTAACATAAATTTCTATTGATTGTTAAATAAAATTTGTTGTCACCATAATTTTACACAATATCTGTCTTAAGTCGCTATTGTTCTTTTCATTTATTGCCTTTTTTGTTTGCTCTGCCCATTAACCCTTGGAAATGATTTTAATTTTAAATATACATTATGTTTAATTATTATTGTATGTTCTAAACTATAAATGATACAAACTTTAAAGGCGCAATTACACAGACGAACATGCTCAAATAAAAGCTCGTGCAAAAGATCTAAAATTTTTTGCGTGAACATTTTTGTGAGCTTTTCTTTGAACATTTTGTTCGGGTAAATTTTTGAGCAAATTATTTCTATCTATTTTGGAAACATATTTTTAAAGATGACAATAAATAAAATTTCACATCAGTGATCAGTGATCTCAATTCTTTAAAAAAATGGAACACCAACTTTTATTAAAAATTTTTGTGAAAAAAAGCCGACGGCAAGCGAAACATTATTATTGGCTCTACTATCAGTTTTGTCACATGGATTAGGGTTACTTATAATATTTTTTTAAGGGTTTTTCCCAGATTTGTTTGCCCGGGCTTTTTTTTGGAATTTTCTTGAGTTTTTTTTATTTCCTAGGGTTTTTTTTCCTAAAGTAAAAAAAAACCAGGAAAATTTTTCTTTTCCAAAAATTTTTTTTTTTTTTTCAAATATCGGCAAAAAACTCAAAAATTGCACTTTTAAGCGGTAATCCGCGTCTCACGACTATGAGGAGTGGAGGGGAGGGGATTTTTTTTAAACATATTTTTGTGACTTTACTTTACCCTTAGCTTTGATTGTTTTTTTTTCATTCCTCACACCAGATTTACCTAGTTAGTTTAAGGCCCCAACGGTTGCTTAAAAAAGCAAAAGGTTCATGAAAATGCTGAAGATAGATATTTACTGTCAATTTAATGTAATAATCAAGGTCGATTACTGACACTGAACAAACAATATGCAAAGGAGCAACATTCCGATTCAGAAGTCCAGTCTATTACTGCTAAATTATATTTTTTTAGACAAGGGTCTGGGATCGTAGGGTTGTAAAAGTGCGTAATAAACGGGTATTATTTAGACCGAACGTGCTTTTGTTCATATATTTGAGATTTAATAAAGTATATATAGGTTTTTTAATTTGACTTAATTATTATTGTATTGTGTTTTAAACTAGGAAGTAAAATAAAGAGATATTCTTTTAAACGTAAATTTTTATCATTACATTTTACAGCAATAAATAAGTGCCATTATTATTTTTTTATTCTCGTTTTTTTACAACCCCAAAAAAGTTACAAGTATACTGGCATATCCCCTATAAAAATCAGGTCAATCGAAGTTGCTTATGAGGTAAAATGTGAATTTCGACATCAAATCGTTTTTCCGTCGGAAAGCACTTAAAAATACCTTGTTTAAAAACTTAATCTTTCTATTTTCAGTTAAATTCAACGAATTCCCATAAAACTATAAAATTTAAATTTATAAGAAATTTCTATACCAACATTTCTTCAAACAAATTTTGCTTAACATTCTCTCCAAAATTTACGTGTGTTTTTTGTACGAGATTTTGCTCGAACATTTCTTTGAGCATTTTGCTCAAGAGGCTTGTGTAAATGTTTGTCGGCATTTCCACATCAAAGGAAAGTTTGTCTGTGTAAATGCGCCTTAACATTATGATATTTTGTTTGTTACCTACTTTATTTTTTAAGTTATTAAGGAAAAACAAAAAGAAGTCAAGACAATATTCCCGGTAGGGGAGGGTTCAGGACTTTTACCGAGACTTTTACTATGTTTAACAGGACGCCATGCATTACCTATCGATTGCGCCTAGTCCCAGCTTTTTAGAATTAAATCTTTATATCCAAGAAGCTAGCAGGGCAATTGGAGCTTATCTACTGGTAATTTTGTACCACACCAAAAAAAAACAGGCGTTTTTGAAAGTTAACACATGCGCTACTAGGTTTCGTGTGAGAAGCCAGCAGCGCGTGCGATTGCAGCCTAAAAAAATACCTAAATAATTAGAGCTAAAAAACAAAAGATCAAAAGATCTTGGGTGGAAGTAACGAAAAGGAGCATAATCCTATTGGAAATATTAACACGCCAGGACGAATCCGTATCAGGTGACTTGGATAAGTACCAGTGCGGAACGATGCCGATTTGTGATTGACTCAAGGTTGGAAATCAAAGTGTATGATAGTGTTTAATGATGTATGGTAGAGGTGGTCAGTGAAACTACTGATGAGCCCACGCTGGTGACCCAGAGCGAAACATAATCATTTCTCTTTTCGCTTTGGTCCTTTGTGTGTTCCTTGTGAGATGCTCATCCAAGTTTGAATTTTCGTTATTTCCACCCAAGACCTTTTGATCTTTTGTTTTTTGGTTTCTTTTCGGTTGAAGTAACTAATTTGGAGGTTTTTTAACTTCCTTTTTGTTCTAATTGCCTTAGGAGCATAATCCTATTGGAAATATTTACACGCCAGGACCAATCCGTATCAGGTAACTTGGATAAGTACCAGTATGGAACGATGCCTATTTGTGAGTGATTCAAGGATGGAAATCAAAGTGTATGTTGGTGTTTAATGATGTATGGGGAGGGTGACCAGTGAAACCACTGATGAGCTCACGCTGATTACCCAGAGCAGCGAAACATCGTTTATTCATTTCTCTTTTCGCTTTGGTCCTTTGTGTGTTCCTTGTGGGATGCTCATCCAAGTTTGAATTTTCGTTATTTCCACCCAAGATCTTTTGATCTTTTGTTTTTTGGTTTCTTTTCGGTTGAAGTAACTGATTTGGAGGTTTTTTAATTGTTTTAAAAAGATAGATTCTGAAGTAGGTACTCTAGGTACTCATTATATTTTCACGAGATTTTCTTATAAAAATTAAAAACAATATAATGTTAATGGCGTTAATTAATTTAAATTTATTCGGGGGATTAGAATTTAGGTCGGAATTAACTTCAACAATGAACTTTAAAACACCAAGGTGTCATGGAGGGTGTCACATTCTAAACATTTATTAAATTTAAACTAGATTTAATGTTTGGTTTAATTGTCCCCCAATAAACCCAATAGTCATAAGCCAGCTATTGGTGGATAACCATTTTTGACCAGAGAATATTAGCGATCGCGGTTTTTTGAACCACAGTAGGGGGAATTTTGCTGTCAATAATCAGCTGGTCCACTTTTGGTATAACTAATAGCTACACGATGGACTTGGATTCATCTCCAAAACAGTAACCGCGGTACATAGCGAAGATAAATTATTCAAAGGTGAAAATCGCCTTAGGTTACATTGGGTTAACTTGATTTTTTTAACCGGCGCCAGCAGGCACGTTTAGCCATCTATAAAATCCTTTAAAAAAAAAAATTATAAAAAAAAAATTGTAAAAACGAATGAAAGTTTTAACCAGACCGGATTTTGACAGTTTAGTAGTTACTTTTATGTTTGTTTTCTAATTTTCGAAATAAAAAAAAACCGGTACGATACGTAACAAAACATGTCCAAAAACTCAATAAATCATGTTCAAAACGCGTTAGAATCGGTTCATAAAAACCGGAGAGTTGATCATATTGAAAAAGTATTCAGTTCCACCTTAGAAGGTAGTAATTATTTCCTATTTTTTGTTTTAGAAATAAAGCAGCATTTCTTTGGCTTGTTTATACTCATATTTATGGCAATTTATGGCCATGACATTAAAAAAGCGAATAGCAACTAACTAACCAATCCATATTGGCGAATTTAATGGTTATTAGTGTCTTAGTGGAGGGGGTAATGACATATGACAAACCAAGAATAACAAATAGGTTGAACCAAAATATTCTAAAAAAAAAACACACAGAACATGGCTATATTTTGTTTATCCCCTAATATATGGCAAATAAACAAATATTTCTCAGTCCGGAAATCATCACCACCTATTATAAAAAATACGCTGGTCCAAAAACAATAACAAAAATGACTCATCGTTAACAATCATTGTAGTGCTGCACCATAGTACTTAATTATTAAAACAGAGCCAAACACACAAAAAAAATAAACATCACAACATCTAGTTGTGCAATATTGCATGCATGCCATACCTACAATTGAGGGGAATCATCAAATCAATTATTAATTTTTTAAAATAAAATAACAAAAGTTTGACCAGCAATTCTCAGCTATCCATACATAGGATGGAGGCTATTGGGATCGTCAAAAAAGTTTTTTTATTTCCACTAATAAATTTGGTACAAAAATTATTTGTCACCAGATCCAGAGCTGTTTTTGGGAGTTGGCAAGTGTAGGAGGAGAATAAACTTTAAAAAATTGTAACTCACGAACCCGTAGCAGCTAGCGGTTTTCACATTAAGATAGATAATTGCATTTTTAAGAAAAAAAAATGTTGTGAAAAATATAAAAAAAAAACTGAAGAATATTTTTTTTACATTTTATGGTGCCAAATCTTGGAATTACATCTGAAAGTTTCCTACAGAGATTTTTTTTAAACTTTGGCCAAGAATGGCATGCATGGTACTAAACAGTCGATAGAGTATTTGGATAGATTTATATAATTCAAATTATGACCCAACAGCTACCTAATTTAGACAACCCGGAAATTTCTTTGTTTCTTCATCTAAGTAATGACCAGCATTTACAGAATTATAATTTCAAATTTATGAAAGGGTATTTCTCCGGGTATTTATAGACAATTACTTCTTTGCTCTGGAACATGTTTGTTTGCGAAAATGCATGCAATTTCCTTGTTTAGAGAAGTTTTGGTAAACAATAATAAAATAATAATATACATTTATACAATTATTTCATAAATATCTTAAAAACTAGGTATTATATTTAAAAGCAGGGTCCAAATAAAATTAATGAAAAAGAATTTGTGAGATACCTACTTGATGTAGTTTTACCTTATTGTCTGCATTGATTAGAAACAAAATGTTTTTGGTAAGAGATCTGCCTATACCATCTCCTATAAGAAAAGTAGAGATAGGGTGATTTAAATAAAAAGTAAACGTTTTTCTCAGATTTTGTACGCGGAAATTTTCGAGAAAATTTATTTGGACATCTTTAGGTTTTGTAATTTTCCTTATTGTTTGCTAGATTTTTTGTTTTCCAATGAATGATAAAGACGATTTCAAAAAACCCGGTAAAGTCAATAAAAACCTCGATAAAAACAAAAAAAAAGAGAAACTAAAGGTTTGTATTTAGGTATATACCTAATAAAAATTCCGATAAAAGTGTCAAAATCAATTTTAGGGATTTTTATTTAACAATTATTTAGGGGATGTAAAAATCCAGGTAAAAATATCCAGAATTTAAACCTACATCTTCTGAGAACGACCCACACCCTAATTTAACAATACCAAAATCAACAATATCCTTGGTAAAGTACTACTTAGGTAAGTATTCTTATATTATTTAATTATTATTAGAATTATATAGAATCAGCATAAATGAAAAAAATTGTTTTGTTTCATCGTTCTTCCCGGAATAGGCACACCAGTGTGAGTCAGGATATTATTGTGGTATTGATGTTAATTAAAGAGATGGAACAGTTCGCCTAACCTACATATTCAAGAAAAAGATATAAACATTGAATCATATATTTTTAAGATATACATACCCCTAGCTATAATTAAATAAAAAATTTAAAAGCAGCCTTTTTTCTGGGCAATTTTCATTTTTTGTGCGACCTTCTGTTTTTGACACCAAATTTGAAATCCTTAAAAATTTGTTTCTTAGCTTAGGAAATGTCAAAGTCAGGTTCAAAACGGGTCAATTTATATCAAATAAACAGCAGAATTGCCTGACCTTTGAATTTTGTAAAATCAGTTCGAAATTAAAAAATTTGAATGGGTTGCAAAAAAGTGCTCTGAGGCATGTCCTAGTTTTCACAAAATGTGCCTTCCATTCAAAGTAGTAACTTTGAACCCATCAGCACACAGCTTCCGCACATGTAAACAAGTGACTGAAACCAATAATTGAAAAATAATTACTGTTTTCTTAAATAATATCTACCAAAAAAGGTAATTATGCAGTATGCGGTTTTCTGCCATTTTCTATTTTTTTATGAAAAATTCTTTATGGGGGCACCTACTAGGGACCCCAAATACGCAAACGCCGGTTGTTTTTTTTTTATTTTTTTTTTCACTAAAACAGTCCAATCCAACACAGCCCAACCCAACCTAAAACAATAACACATTACAACCCCCCCCCCCCTGGCACCCTCTTTTTCTCTTTAAAAAAAACGGCGCCGGCGGATTTGGGGCCCTAGGGACCCTAGTAGGTGCCCCCATAAAGAATTTTTCATAAAAATTTAAAACTGGCAGAAAACCTATACTGCATAATTACCCCAAAAAATACTAATATTTTAGATAAAAATAAAAGTTGCCCATCTTTTTATTTTAATTTCTGCTTTATAAACGCCTACACTATTCCCCATAAGCTCAACTTTTATTTGCCTGTATAAACCCAGCTTACCTCCAGTTTCAAAATTTCAACCCTCATAGGGAAATGGTAGGATAAATAAATACTTAATTTCTTACCAAAAAATCCTGAGCTAAAAGTTGCGTTAAAGCCGGTTCAAGCACTGCTAACCACGACAACTTCTTAGTTGAAAAGTTTTTTTCGCACACACTGAATATGCAGCACAAACGAAATGTCTGAAGACAATATAACAGTTTTACTACAACAGTCTTTACAACTTTTTCTGTTAAAATCCACGATCAACTTTGTATACATGCTTATTTAAGAAAAAGAGTTCAAGGAAGGAGACGTCAACGTCTTCACTGCAAAACGACTCAAAGCAGACTAAAAGTTAGTGAAAGAATGCCACGAAATGCCGGTTTACGCCGGTAGTTGGTAATGCGCATGGGCGGCCATGTCGATTCTTCCCACGGAACACTCCGAATTATTGTAACTCGAAAATTAAATAAGAATCGCACTTGTCAATGTTTATAAACGATTGTACACCGAATTCCAAAATGGTTAATGTTAATGGACCGAAGTGTCGAGCTGTACTATCAACGATATTTCGAATATTCGCAGGGACTACTTTACGAGGCGTAGTAGATTGGAGTGAAGTATGCGGTTGGGCGGGTCGAAAAACTACGCGCCGCGCGATCAAAAATCGGCGGCAAAATTTTCAAGGGGTCGACCACTGAACCAAACAAAACTGCTACGACAAGGCGTTACAAGGAAGTAAATAAAACTGGAAAGATAAATAACCTATACAGAAATGACCGCTAATAAAATTCAAACGTTTATTTCACGAAAACGTATCGATTTAATAAATAACCATACATTAAAGATTATACTTTTTTATACCTTCATCAAAAATTCGATTTTAACATCTGGCCGCAAATAACTAAACATGGGCCTTTTGATTACCGATGCAAAAATAGTAGTTTTGACAACTAGTGGCTAAAATAGTGCTTTTTTACAAGCGTTGGTTTAAATAACGAGCGGAGCGAGGTATTTAAAAACGCGAGTCAAAAAAAGCACAGTTTAGCCGCGAGTTGTGAACACTATTTTTTTAATACCTTTATCAAAAAATCCAAGAAAAACAGGAAAATGGTTTTAAAAATCTCGAACGAAGAGCACTTCTCGCAAGAAACCATCTTTACACTGTAAATCAAGGCCGCTGGTAAATGAAATAACAATATGGCTTTCATGGCGATGTGCCTTTTTACCCGGTGACGTTTATTGTTGCGACCTTTTATTCTTTGACAGTTTGATATTTTGCCAATTTTTTTAAATGATTTTTTCGTAAATACTTAATTTTTAGGCAAGAATAATTACATTTTTTTCTATATTACTATTTTCTGCTATTTGTCTTTAATATTGGGTAAAAAACGGACAGAAATCTTTTTTTGCACCCATGATCAAAAAAATCGGTAACCAAAAAATGCTTTAGTTATCTGCAGACAGTTACGAAAATCATGTTTTTGGTGAAGGTATAAAAAAAACTTTTTTTAAAACCTTCATCAAACACACGATTTTAAGTAGGGCAACCATTCGCCCTGCTTTTGAGTATCATGTCCACGCCTTAGCAAACGTCCCGCTAATTACCAGAAACAAATGCTGTTATTGAGAGTTTTCACCTCAATTTTATGAAAAATATTTAACAAAAGATTAATTTTTTTTGTAAACTTTTTTTTATACCTTCATCAAAAACATAATTTTAGTAACAATAGTAACTTTCTGCAGGTAACTAGCCGATGTAAAAAGACTTTTTTATACCTTCATCAAAAACATGATTTTAGTAACTGTCTGCAGATAACTAAAGCATGGCTTTTTTGGTTACCGATGTAACAAAACTTTTTTTTTATCACGGGTACAAAAAAAGATTTCTGTCCGATTTTTACCCAAAATTAAGCAGAAATAGCGGAAAATAGTAATATTGAAAAATCTAATTATTCTTGTCTAAAAATTAAGCCATTTGCGCCAGTTTTCACCAAGTATTTAGGAAAAAATCATTTAAAAATATCATCAAAATATCAAATTGTCAAAGATTAAAATGTCGCAACAATGAACGTCACCGAGTAAAAAGACACATCGCTATGGAAACGATTGTTATTTCATTTACCAGCCGCCTTGATTTATAATGTAAAGATGTATGATGTATGAAGATGTATTTTCCTGTTTTCCTTCGATTTTTTGATAAAGGTATTAAAAAAAATAGTGTTAACAACTCGCGGCTAAACTGTACTTTTTTTACTCGCGTTATCAAATACCTCGCTACGCTCGATATTTAAACCAACGCTTGTAAAAAAGAGCACTATTTTAGCCACTAGTTGTTAAAAGTACTATTTAGTAACTGTCTGAGGACGGCACCCATACAGGCACTCGAAACCATTCTGGGACTGCCGCCGCTTCCGATTTGGATCAGAAAAGAAGCGATGGCGACCCACCTTCGGCTGAGAGATACAGGTCAATGGAGACGAAGAGATGAAGCTTCGGGGCATCTTAGGATTGCCCAAATCGCCGAGAGAGAAATTCCAATGGCAGCGATCAAACCACAAAGACCAAAAAACCCCTGGAGATTCAACAAGAGGTACAAAGTAGTCATCCCAGACAGGGAAATGTGGCAGAATGAAAACCTTCGCGAACAGTTCCACGAGAACGCCGTGATTTGCTACACCGACGAGTCCAAACTGTCGGAGAAGCAAACCACAGGATCGCGGGTTTACGTAGAAGACCCGGAGGTTCGAAAGAGCTACCCGCTCGGAGAGCAAGCCACGGTCTTTCAGGCAGAGGTGTATGCCATAATAATGGCTGCAACTATGGAGGAAATAAAGAACGGTACGGAGGAGCATGTTTATATATGCTCCGACAGCCAATCGGCCCTAAGATCAACAACAGCCTGGTGGAGGAATGTGCGGATGCACTAGAATCCTTGGGAGAGGGCAAACAAGAGACTCTTATGTGGTTACCGGGACATATGGGGGTGCAAGAGGCAATTGCAAAGTCGACTCAATAAATGGGCCAACGATGCCATGGCGACCGCTTGGAGAGGAGGAACAGGATGCAGACAGACCAGGGACTTCGTGAAGGGTCCGGATGTAGCCAGACAAAAATGGCTTCTGGGGAGATCACGAAGGGACGCTGGTCTGCTGACAGGAATCATAACAGGTCACAACCGATTAAGGAAGCACATGACCCGGATCGCGGTGGAAAATGACTCGACCTGCCGGGCCTGCGGGTGGGCAGAAGAGACATCTCGACATGTTATAGCGAACTGCGAGGCATACCAGAGGACGAGATACCAGGTATTAGGTTCCCCGACCCTGGATGAGGAGGACCTGCACTGCACGCTTAAATGGGATAAAAAAGGAACAGTAAAACCAGATGAGCAGACTGCCAGACCAGTGGTGCAGGCGGCAGATTAGGGGCAGGCTTGGGATAAGGCAGAAAGGGCCTCTACTACTACTACTGTCTGCAAATAACTAAAGCATGGCTTTTTTGGTTACCGATCCAAAAAAAAACTTTTTTTTTATCATGGATGCAAAAAAAGATTTCTGTCCGTTTTTTACCGAAAATTAAAGAGAAATAGCGAAAAATAGTAATATTAAAAAAATTGAATTATTCTTGTCTAAAAATTAAGCAATTTCCACCAGTTTTCACCAAGTATTTACGAAAAAAAAAAATTAAAAACATCGTCAAAATATCAAACTGTCAAAGATTAAAATGTCGCAACAGTGAAGGTCACCGAGTAAAAAAGCACATCGTTATGGAAACCATTGTTATTTCATTTACCAGCCGCCTTGATTTATATTGTAAAGATGGTGTGTTGCGAGAAGTGCTCTTCGTTCGAGATTTTTAAAAGTAAAAATGTTGCCAAAAAAGTATGGTTATGACATTATTCGGAAAACCGAACTCGCTGCTGGGAGCAGGAGTACATAATCGAACATTCAAATCTTGTAGTACGCCAGAGTGGTTTTTGAGCAATAAAAGAAAGCTCTATAAGAGTCATCGTTATCATGCACCCTGTATAGCTTAAATCTAAATGCGTCAATTAATTTATTATTGTGATTCTTTATTATGTTATTTTATTACTCAACCATAGTATCATAAAATGGCAGGGCACGGTGCCAAAATTTTACCGATTTTTACGATTGTCTGCAACGGTTCAAGGTTCTTGGCAGGGTCGAAAATAGAAAAATGTTTCCGGAATCTTAATAATGGTCGAACATATAGTTTTGGAACGACTTGGCCAACCTATACCCATGCCAAAAAAAAACAATATTTAACATTAATGATCTGACAACGATACGATATTTGGAAACTACCTATACCTGCCTGAAAAATGTGTATCGTGTTTTACTTTTCATTATTTATGCAGCATTACTTACTTTGTTTATACGGGACTCTTAAAGCGCTTTTATATAAGGGCGGTTTGAAAATGTTGTCACACCACTAAAACCGATTTAGGCACTAAATAGTGAAGGGGCATGTGTTCGTGGGATTTTTAATGAAGGATTTTTGTGACTATGTGGGAATGATAGCTCTTTAGTCACACAATCAAGTGTTACCGGGTGTTTTGTTCGCATCCGTGTAGAAGGGGTTGATATGACGTCATCTTTCAAGATGGCGGACAAAAATCATAAAAAATACAACTTTTGCAACCAGGCCATGATTATACTCGATTCCATATAACTCGAGGACGAGGATCCCAAAAAATTTACTTTTAAGGTCATCCGACATTAAATGACCTTGAAAATCGCAAAAAAACAAGATTTTTGATATTTTCTCTTCAAAAAATCTTAATAATTCGACGTTTTGTCAGACCAACTTCAAATGTACCTTAAACTATTAGGCATGTATGCCAAATTCGATCCTTAGAGTTTGATGCAGTTGGAAGCTTCATGACCTTGAAAAATATCCCAGTCAAATTAACAAATTGCAAAAATAACATACTAAAGGGCGCTATTCATCAACTATTCAAGCGAAGAGAACCAAATTTGGCAACAAAGATAAGAAGGTCAAGTCCAATAATTTTGTTAAAGAAAATTTTGTTCAGCTATCACGTGTTTCAATAATGGGGCTGATATATCAAAATGACGACCTAAAACCACATTTTATTTTATCCAATTTCGTAAAAAAGTAAAAATGACAAGTTAGTTGATGATGGCAAAACCAGCTTTTTGTAGTGTTTTTTCCAATTTACCACTACGCAAAAACTTTAAGTGCCGGAGATGAAAATTACATATTAGCCATAAAAAAACACTTCATTTTAAACATCCCTACCATTTTTTTTGATCTGGCGTTCCAAATGTTGGTGTAACAAAACGTTAAATTATGGACATTTTTTTAAAGAGAAAATGGCAAAAATCGTGCTTTTTGCGATTTTCAAGGTCATTTGATGTCGGATGATTGAAAGCTATTTTTTGGAATTCTCGTCCTCGAGTTATATGAAATCGAGTATAATCACGCACCGGTTGCAAAACTTGTATTTTTTATGATTTTTCGACCGCCATTTTGGAAAATGGCATCTAAAACAACTGGTCCAGAATATGGTAATGTATATCTAACTTCTGCTAACTCTTTTCTGCAGTGTATGAAGCTTATGCCTACGCAGATGATATTGTTGTTACAATTGATGGCAACAATGTTTTACAAATCGGAAGACTCATGCAACGAGAACTTGATAAGGTCCAAGCATCGTGACTTAAAGAGGGGCTAAGAGTTAATCCAGCGAAAAGTTCTCTTCACCAAAAAGAGAGCTCTGGGCACCAGAACTTCGACTGTTCCAACAAGTCGTTGCATACAAAAGCTCCGCCAAACATCTCGGAATCATTCTAGACTCCAAGCTCCAACAAGATTAAGAAAGCTGCAAACGCCCTATGGGCATGCAAAAGGGCTTTTAGCACCACATGGAGACTTCAACCGTTGTATCTAAACTGGATTTATACGGCTGTCGTGAGACCTATCGTGACGTATGGGCCTTAGTGTGGTGGCCAGGTACAAAAACAAAGATCGCAAGGGCACAATTAGACAAAGTCCAGCGGTTAGCGTGTTTGGGCATAACATGCGCCATGAGGACGGCACCTACCAGAGGGATTATTCTTAAATTTCGTAGGAAAGATCGCACGGGAACGGTCCTCTCCCTGATATCGACCAATAATAAGCTTTGAAGCGATCACGAGTTATCCGAAACCTATCCGACCACGACCGAAGCTCGCCGATTGCCGTGTATCGTAGGAACTTTCATACACCCACCCCCGGACCAGGTGTATGAAAGTGTAGGAAAGTTCCTACGATATACGGCAATCGGGTGATCGGATAGGTTTCGGATAACTCGCGATCGCTTCAAAGCTTATTATTAGTCGATATCAGGGAGAGGACCGTTCCCGTGTGATCTTTCTACGAAGGGCTATTAAAAGGCTCGCAGGGCTACCTCCTTTGCACCTTTTCATAGAACATGTGGCTTTGAGGAATATGTACAGACTTCAAAGTCATTGTGACCTCAGGATCAATTCTGATCCAAAGAGTCACACAACACTCTATAGGAACGTAACGGAGATCTTTTCAGTGCTACACATGAACGAGGACAGAATACCGATGCTTTCAATTAGGTTTTACACGCCTGGTAGGGAAGTCTGTAAGGAATGGATGTGTGTCCCTTGCCCCCCGAATGGGACAGTCTGGTACACAGACGGCTCAAAAATGGGGGACAAGTCGGGGGCGGGAGTGTACTGTAAAACCACGGGGGCGAAGTTCCACTTCTCCCTAGGAAGGTACGCGACTGTTTTTCAGGCTGAGGTATACGCCATTCTGATGCATGGATACAAAAATTTAATGGAAATATCCGCTTCAGGCAAGGATATTTATATTTGCTCAGATAGTAGGACTGCACTGTCTGCTATTAGGTCGTACAGGATCATCAATCATCGTAAAGGCCTTGAAAAGTGACTTACACAGGCGCTCTGAGGAGCTCTGGAATGACACACAGACACTTTTTTTCTATAAGTTAAATGTCTTAATTCAAAATGTTTGTCCACATTTCCAGCCTTGTCTAGTCAAAAATAACGATACATTTTGTTATAACATGTCAGTGTCAACAAAACATAGATATTTTTTAAATTGCATGGTTAACAACCGAATTATATTTTGACAGTGACTTCTATACTATGCTGGACTAAAATTTTAAAATATTGAGATCAAAACATTGTGTTTAAAAATAATGTTTATATTACAATAATACTAACTAATGCATAAAACAACTGTAACTAAAATTTAAAAACACAACTGTATGGTCTTGGTCTTGTTCCTCAGCTGAAACTTTCAATAAACCAGTCCCTTAAAAACAAAATATCAACGACGAGCTCACGCTGGATACCCAGAGCGAAACATCGTTTAATAATTTCTCTTTTCGCTTTGGTTCTTTGTGTGTTCCTTGTGGGATGCTCATCCAGGTTTGAATTTTCGTTATTTCCACCCAAGATCTTTTGTTTTTAGATTCTTTTCGGTTGATGTAACTGATTTGGAGGTTTTTACCTTCTTTTTTGATTTTTAATTGCCTTGGGAGCATAATCCTATTGGAAGTATTAACACGCCAGGACGAATCCGTATCAGGTAACTTGGATAAGTACTATTGCGGAACGATGCCTATTTGTGAGTGATTCAAAGCTGGAAATCAAATTGTATGATGGTGTTTAATGATGTATGGGGAGGGTGACTAGTGGAACCACTGACGAGCTCACGCTGGTTACCCAGAGCGAAACATCGTTTAATCATTTCTCTTTTCGCTTTGGTTCTTTGTGTGTTCCTTGTGGGATGCTCATCCAGGTTTGAATTTTCGTTATTTCCACCCAAGATCTTTTGTTTTTAGATTCTTTTCGGTTGATGTAACTGATTTTAAAGTTTTTTAACTTCTTTTTTTAAAACCAGTCCCTTGATTTCTTTATTGTGTGATCTTTTTCTCATCGTTTTTTAATTTTGATAATCGTAGTTTTATTGCCTCCAAAATGTCTATCCACGCCTCTAATTGACCAACCTAGTTGCAGTTTTTCCAGAAGTTGGGCTTTATCAAATAATAGTTATTTAAACAACAAGGTTTGAAAACGACTCTTTGCACATGATCGAGACAGTTTGGTGGGCCGACCCGAAGGCGAAGTCCACAAGTCGAGGGAGTGTGCAAAGAGGTTTTCAAACGAGTTTTTTACGATAGTTTTTATACGACTGCAAATAAACAGAGACTAAAAAAATCAAATTTCAATTTAACTCGTTTTTATTAATAAAATGTATAATATTCCATTTGAAGTATCTAATCAACCAAACAAAGGAGCCGTGACGTTTTCTATGGAACTCAGTCAACTAATATTATTGGGTGACAACAAAAAACATCACACTGACGGGAGACCCGTGTGCAAAAATGACGTAAGCGTGTGCAAAACGTTTTGCACACGGCGCTTCGTTTTCAGATCGTGTTCTCCGTGCGCAAAACCCCCTTTTTCAAGACAGTCGTATAAAAAGAAATTTGAAAAGGCATTTTTTTATTTACTTGTCAGAATGAAATCCAGAATGACATGATTTGGCAGTTTTAGACAAATACAATGATGAATGACTTTGTTTGTAAAAATACACCAAGTTATTACAACAAAAAGTGGTGTGTACCACTCTCAGACTAATAACTAAAGAGAGACCAAATATTCCCTATTGAAATCCTCTAATGTTTACAATCCAACACCCTTCTGGACGATTATATGAACAGAAAAGAGATAGAGCAATAAAACGGCAACACTGTCAAAAATTGCTTTTCCCATTACCAGTGGCGGCGTTAATTTTAATTTAAATATATAAATGTGAAAACGAGATATAAGGTAGGGTTGGTCGGATTTTCTTATTCAAAAGAATTAACTGCCAGAACTTGCATAACCACAAAAAATAGATTTATTCAAGGATAAAGTTTAGTTTGAGGAATGTAGGTATTTACGAACAGATCAAAAGTTTACCAAAGAGCACTTGAAATGATTTTTAGGTCAATTATTCAAGATGGCTGTTATATATTTTTTTTAATTGTGCAGTATCCCACAAAACAAAAGTAAAAAAAAATATTTTCATAGCAAAAAAAAACGGTTATTAACCCGTTTTATAACATTTTTGTCCAAAAAAAAACACGCTAATAAACGGCTTATTAAGCGTTTTTTTCACTATGATAATAATGTCTCTTTTAGTTTTCTTTAGTGGAGTATAAACTATATTTATCAAATTAAGAGAACTTTTTGTGATGTTAATTATGAAAATTTTAAGGCCAACTAATTTTATTCTTTACACATTGGCTGCATGTTCATTTCTGAATACAGAACACAAGGAAAATTTAAGGAAGAGGTAAAAAATTACTAGTAGTTTTTCAGGAAACAGGAGTCAAAAGGCAACAACATAAATAATAAATATTAATGAAAATAAAAATAAGTTTGGCTCAGAGTAAATATCTCCAAAACGGTTTTATTCACATTATAGAAAGTACCCAGGTACCCATTAAAATACAAAAAATACCTGCCCCAGTACCTGATCATCAGCACTTGGTCTTATTGTCTTCTCTTGTTATGTATAAATTATAATAAATAAATATTTTACATGCTGCAAAAGGAGCAAAATTATCTGGTACTTTTGTTTTTTTAAAAAAGATTAGTATTAGTCTAGGATTTTTGATGTATTAATAGTATAATCATAAGCTTTTTACGCAGTTTTTTACCTCATACTACGCCCATGACTAACGTAAAATGACAGGATCTTTCTTACCTCCGAAATATTAGTTCTGGGCTGGAATATCCGCTTTTATTGCATACCAGGCAATGGTAAACCATTTTGTTGGTCCTCAAAATAGCTTGATACAGTTCTTTTTTCACAAATAGTCACAATAAAATTCAAAAATCACCGAACAACACAAACCCCCGTTAACAACAACGCCGTCAGCTGCAACCAAACATGTCGGCATTTATTCGCGGCTCGTCGAAAAAACGTTGCCGGCTTGTGTTCTTTTTTATAAATCTCGAAATTCTACTTATTAAAAATTAAAAAAAGTTAATTATTGAGACTAAAAATTAGGACTAAGAATTAAGTTATTAGCATAAGAAAAATTATCCTATATAAAAATATGTCAAATAATCAATAATATTATCAAAAGAGCTTCAAGAAGTTTATGAATTGTTTTGTTTCTAGGGAAACCCCGCGGTAAATGGCAACCTGTATTTTTTGGGAAATAAACATTGTGGCTGGTTGATCGGGGTAATATTGTTTACTGTTATATCTCATTTTTTTTATTAATCTGAGGTACCACTTGTATAATGCCGGAAGTGTACTCTTGTTTTCAAAAAAACGCATGCATTTTTCCTACCTCGCAAAATTTACTTTTCTAATAGTGTATGTATTCTATTCACCACTTTAAAATAGACAATATGCGTCAAAATGATTTTGACAATAGGGAGATTCTGGTCAGGTTTTTTGACAGTCTGTTACCCTTACCTTTATTCTGGGCAGGCGCAGTAGCGCTCTGTCAGGCTATTACCTTTATTAAAGGTAACGACTGGCGCTAATTAGCGTCGAATAGCGACTACTTTGTTAAAAAGAGAAGCAACCTAACTTGATGTGATTCTGTGGTGGAAGATTTTTAGGTTATAAAAGTTTTACAAAAATTTTGTGTATTCCGATTTTATTTTTTGTTAACCGTGTTTATAGTAGTAGTGGGGTGCCTTTTTTACCTTTTTTTTTAGAAACAGGTGAGTAAGTACAAATAAGTTTACAGAGGCTAAATTTCTTCTATTACTCCACCAAAGATATCTTGCAAAATCATTTTCCTGACTAAATTTATGTTGCGGTGTCCGTCTCCCAGTCCTATCACTAAATTAAAATTTTCGTCCATGATATGGTTAGAAAAGCAAATAAAAAAAAAGACTTAAGAAAAAACAACAAAAGTCAATAAAAAAGTAAGGTTATTTTTACCGCCAAACCATTGAATACGTTCAAAAGCTCTATTTTTAACCTGTTGAAGTTACCTTTATTTACTGTAACGGTAACCATAAGAGTAACGAAATTTTCCGTTAAACTGCCTGACCAACATCTCCCTAATAACTTTCAAAGTAAAAAATGCCACAAATTACAAAATTTACGAAAGCATAAATTATCACTCGAGTTATAGAAGACGGCTGGTCTGTAAGAAGAGAGGCCATTCATTTTGGGGTTGACGATAGTACGATGGAAAAAACGCTGGATACAGAATAATTCAGTTCAGTTCTGAGATTCAAGATGAAAGGCTTATCGACCACCTCAGACAAAATCCTTTTGCCACGTCCGTTAAAGCATCTAATGTAACGATGTTCCCAGGTACCTTATCAACTATTATTAACAGTAGGATTAAAAAATCTGAAATTTAATGTCGAGTTGCTGCAAAAAAACTTTTTTAACGGAGGAACAAAAACAGCCAGGGTTATTTTTGCATTAAATAATGTTCTTCATGATGATTACTTCTGGGAGAGGGTTGTCTTCACAGATGAAAAGATATTTCAGTCATCTTCGAGCAGCAGAAGAATTTTAGTGTATCATCCACCAAATTCTAGGTTTGATCCAAAAAAAACCAAATTAAGAAAGTTGGACATTTTTCAGTGAATATGTGGGGCTGGTTTAGCGCTAGAGGTTTGGGTATGTTTTGGCAAATCGAAGGAAGATTCAGCAGTCAAAGATATGTTGAGATTCTTGCCATGTTGAGATATTGCCATCTATGCAGATGTTTTACGAAAACAACGACTTCGTTTACTAATGTTGTTCGCTAGTGGTTTGAAAACAATAATATTGAAACTCTTCTTTCCTAATATAAAATATATGGGGCCGACTTGTCAAAATTATTTATCAGAGAAACTGGAGACCCCAAAATGCTGAAGACTTAGGCGATGCAATCCATCGCGCATTGAAGGTGCTCTCAGAAGATCGTGAATATTTTCAAAATGCGTCCACTAAATACTAATTTTTGTGGTTTCTTTAAGTAATATTTAATATTTAGTTGTTTCCATTCCATTGTGTTATATTGAATCCATCGTTTTTTTTTTCATTTTATTATAGTCATTTTATCGATCCCAAAATGAGTGGTCGCTCTCCTTATAGACCGTTTGCCATTAATAAAGATTCTTTTTAGATATACAGAGTCCTAAGATATTCCTTAGGGATAGGATTTCAATAAATCAAACAGAAATGGCATAGAAAGTTCTGCGCGCACAAAAGAAACAGGTATATTGAGCAATGGTGCCAGTTTGTTATTATCTCCGGACTGCTTTCATGAGAAAAAATTGTCGCCACTCTTTCATTGTGAGCATAAATCATAGTTGCAATAATAACCGTTGACAAGATGTCTGCAAATTCCGCTAGATGGCGGCCACACCATGAGATGATCGAGGAAAAAATTAGATGTTTTCAGGTCCAAACCACAGCTTTTTCTTGCTTAAAGGAGGCGGCAGGGTCCATTATTTACGATACTGAGCGATAAACTCGTGAGGTTGTTAACATTAGAAAGAAATATCTTCGCTTTTAATTAAATTTCTTTCCATTCTGTTCTACAAAGAAATCAATAAACGGCGCTGTTTTTCTTGCAGAGCTTTTTGCTTGCGATATTATTGATTTTAAATAAAGCTGGCCCTACACTACATTTGATATTTTCGAGGTGTTTTATGACATGATCTCGAAACATGTAGCGAACCAATTCTTCAAAACTAGCGGGAGGGTAAAAGCGAAAAATAAGGGGCTGCCAATATTTGTAACACCCAAAAAGGGGTGAAAAGATTTATTTTGCTCTGTTTCTTTACAAAAAACGTTTTTTTTACGAAAAACTTGAGCTCTGCCACTTTTTTTATTTTTTTCTTCAACTTTCTCGAAATTTTCGTCATACCGTAGAAAAAAATTATTTCCACCATGGTCATACTCTACTTTTATTCGAAAAAATTTAGAAACAGAAGCGGGATCAGTTTTCCGAAAACGGGGGATCTTGGTTTCGAGTGAGAAGATAAAGGGCGCCGCAAGCAAAAATTTTTCAATTAAATTAGCCGAACGCAAAAATGTTAGAAAAACAAAGCACGAAATAAAAATGGCGCCGCTTACAATTTTTTTTCAAAAATTACGTAATTTCGGGAACGCAAAGAAATAGGTCTAAAGAGTATAATTTTTAAGAAAAAAATATCAATTTTCTCGCCCTCCTCCACTGGGACTACAGGGGCCGTGCACAAATTACGTAATAGTCATATGGGGGAGGGGGGTTACAAAACGTTACGTAGGGGGGAGGGGGGTTTTCGACAGCGTTTGCATTTGTGTGAAACTAAGAAAATTTGGAATGAAAATAACTGAAAAGTTTTTTTTTGGGGGGGGGTAGTGATCTTGAAATCGTTACGTAATATTAGGGGAGTGGCGTGCCAAACCGTTACAAAACATTACATAGGGAGGGGGTCAAAAATTGGTAAAATCACCGTTACGTAATTTGTGCACGGCCTCACATCTGACTGTTCCTCCTTTTTGATTTCGAATCAAAGTGCAAAACCCGGGTTGGACGTTCGAAGGCGTCAACCCGTCCTATTTGCTTGATAAAGTTTCTACGGAAATATCTCAGTCGATTTCTCCGGCCGTGTATGAACGCTTTAGGTTAGGCATTTGCATGTATCTCAGTCCCCAGCCTGTAAACAGTGCGTAAGAACAATGGTTACAAAATGAACAGCCGAAATTTTTTTTTTTACGATATCTTTCATCAGTTTGGTATTAAAGTCGAGCAAAAACAATTTTTATTCCAGTCCTAAAGGTATGAAAATGGAAAACATTAGAAAACAACAACCTGGAATGGATTTACTACGTGTAAGATGTAGTGACAACATCGCCCCATGCCCATCCTTTTCTGTCTAATGTGCTTTTCCGTTTGTCTGCGTCTTATACACGGCTGCTTGGCCCCCTAAGGATTTGCTTTTATGTGCTGTTTAAAAGGCGATTTTTTGTATCATTGAATAATTATATCCGAGATTAAAACATGATTTCAGAAACAAGAAACTAAACTCAAAGCCTTCTTTTTTGAGTTGCGTAGTCTGGTAATAAGGGTATTTGCTTTAACGCAGTTTTTGATTTAGAGGCCTTATTTTTACTTTTGATTTTATCAGTATGACATAACGTCATCTTAATCCGAATTTAATGCTGTGTTTGATTATACACTAATAAAAAGTCAAAGTTTGTGACATAGGGAAAAATGCATATGTGTGCGTCTTTTTTTAAATAACACGACCGGAAATTGACGTCTAGTAATAACGTAAAAGCTCATAATAAAAAATATGTTGTAAGAAAATGCTTGCGCAAATAGTGGCACATAAACTATACAGAAGATAAAAATTTGGTTTGAAATAACCCATACATTATTTTATTTGTGAATCAAATTTATTCGTTCATGACCTTTCGTCCTTAAAATCTTTTTAATTGCCTTTTTTAGGTATCAACGAAAGGTTATATTTTGAATAAAAATTAAAAATAAAGTCATTTAAATACGAGTTTAAAACATTATCAAATACTTCTAAAATAAATATTTCGTAACTGACAGCCTAAGCAAGGATTTTAGAAAAGAGATAAAATAAGAGCCAAATTTTTTTTACGCATTTAAAAATTAATCGAATGACACAATCAGAAAAATTCCCACTTTCCATTTATAAGAATTAACTTACCCCGAATAGATACTTTACTTAAATATGGGTCAAAAGATCTATCTATTTCAAAAGGACCGATCTATTTATGGTAAATGAAAAACTATTTATGGAAAATTGATGAAAAAAAAACTATGTATGATAAATAGAAATTTAATTTATTGTTAATACATTTTCTACTTACCTCCATTGATGTAAGGGGACACAGGAATAAATTCGGTAAGCTTCTGCGGCGGTTTGCTGTGCTTCCTTATAAATTATAAATTAAATTATTATAAACCGAAACAATATTCTAATTAGTTTCCCAAGAAACGAATACCCAATAAACACCGTCACATAGAAATTACGTAAAATTTACATAAGAGATTTTCCTTGTTACGTAAATTTAAGGTCACTCAGAAGTCACAAGAAGTTAAAATTTAAGTCACATTAAGGTGCGAAAACTCTGCATAATGCCATGCGCAAAGCCCACCTAATTGTTACATAAATGTGATGTAAATGAAATGACATACCTTTTATATAAATATTACATCCATGTTACGTTAGAGTTAAGTACAAACTACGTAAATTTTACATAACAGGTTTACCTTGTTATGTAAATTTAAGGTCACATAGAGGTCACAATTATTAATTAATAAGGTAAAAAATCTAATTCTTACATAAATGTGATGTAAATAAAATGACATACATTTTACATAAATATTACATCTATGTTACGTAAGGGTTTAGTAAAAACTACGTTAAATTTTACATAACAGGTTTACCTTGGTATATAAATTTAAGGTCACAATAAGTTATTAATAAGGTAAAATCGTCGGTCGTTGCTTGACACGGTCCGACATTGGCAAACTACAAAGTTAACCAGAGGGGCTGGTTTAAGTGGCGGAAGAGGTTATTCTGATGAGAGAGAGAGAGTACCCACCATCTTGTCGATACCTCAAAGTCAGCATTCTAATTTTGAAATATCTTTGCCCTTTATATATATAATATTATCATCCACTGTACAGGGAACATAGTGACATTAGCGCCATCCTTACCTGCTAGGAAGAAACTATTAAGCAGTGGTAGTTTCTTTCATTTTAATAATATACCTCATTTAGACGATATAAATATTACATAAATTGTTTTATATAATAGTTATGTAACATTGAAATGTAAAATTTAGGACTTTAATTTGACGCAAATTGTTTTACAGGGAATTTACATAACTTGAATGCCATAAGAAGAAGAAGAGGTTATTCTGATAGAGAAGTACCCACCATCTTGTCGATACCTCAAAGTCCGCATTCTAATTTTGAAATATCTTTGCCCTTTATATATATAATATTATCATCCACTGTACAGGGAACATAGTGACATTAGCGCCATCCCTACCTGCTAGGAAGAAACTATTAAGCAGTGGTAGTTTCTTTCATTTTAATAATATACCTCATTTAGACGATATAAATATTACATAAATTGTTTTATATAATAGTTATGTAACATTGAAATGTAAAATTTAGGACTTTAATTTGACGTAAATTATTTTACAGGGAATTTACATAACTTGAATGCCATAACTAATACATAAAACATGTTATGTAACAAATATGTAAAATTGTAAATGTAAAGTTAAGGTTCAAACTGTTTCATAATATTTATGTAAATTTCAAAATTTTAATGTGACGTAAATCATGTTATAGAGCGTTTACGTAATTTAGATAATATAAATCCTACGTAAAATGTTTATATAATGGTTAAACTTTAAACTTAACATTTAAATTGTAAACCTAAGGTTCTATTAATTATATAATAATAATGTAAAATTTAGGACTTTAATTTGATGTAAATAATTTTACGGAGAAATTACATAACTTAGATGACATATTTAATACATAAAAAATTTTATGTGGCAATTATGTAAAATTTTAAATGTAAAGTTAAGGTTCGCACTGTTTCATAATATTTATGTAAAAGTTTACGTAATTTGGATGATATAAATATTACATAAAATATTTTGTATAATAGTTATGTAACCTTTTAAATGTAAACGTAATGTCTAAATAATTACATAATAGTTACGTAAATTTTATTACTTTCATTTAAAGTAAATCATTTTATGTAACGTTTACGTAAATTAGATTACTTAAATATTACATATATTTTTTATGTAAAATTAAGGTCCTACTATTTACGTAATATTTACGTAAATTTTAAGAATTTAATTATAAAGTCATATTATTTATGTAAAATTACCATTGCTTATGATGATTTATTGTAAATATATAAATGGTTTCAAAGCACAGCAGGCGAAAATTTCTAAGAGTGCCATTTTTAACACAAAATTAAACTAGTACCGTATATCTCAAAGGTGCATCGCATTTATGCCCTACTTTTTAAATGTTTTCGTCAAAAATTGAAATCCAGGAGGGGGTAATTCCCCCCATATCCCCCTGAAATCCGTGGTTGAGTAACTACGTATAATAAACATAGATAACAAACAAACCACAAACAAAACCTAATAACTAAATACTTTTTTTTCGAGGTCTAAAAAGCTTTCTAGGTTGAAAAATTACCTTTTATTTTAAAATATTTCAAATATAAGATGCGTATCTCAAAAAAAAGTTCGTGTCCGGTTTTTTTGGGTAAACCGGTCAATGACTCGCTCAATGTGAATTTCAATATGTCTGTTGATATGCAGCAACACTAAGACCCACAGACGAATTTCCGTCATAGCGTTTTTAAGTACATTATCGGCATCATAAAAGTGGTACACAATACTTTTTGTTGTAATACCTTGGTCTATTTTTACAAACAAAGTCACCCATTATTGTATTTTTTTTAAATTGTCAAAGTATGTCATTCTGTATTTCAGTCTGACAAATAAATAAAAAATGCCTCCACAAATTTCTTTATTTGATAAAGCCCAACTCCTGGCAAAACTACAACTAGGATGGTCAATTAGGGACGTGGCTAGACATTATGGACGCAGTAAAACCACGATTATAAAAATTAAAAAACGATGCGAAGGAGATCAGACAATAGAGAGAAAACAAGGAACTGGTTTATTGAAAGTTTCAACTGATAAACAAGATTATGACCTTATCGCTTCTATGGAAGAAAACTCTTTTGCATCTGTTGCCCAGGCAATTTCCAGGATGTGTAAGAGGGGCACGAAATCGCGTAAGGAAAGGCTCTAATTCAAGATGTCGTGTAGCCGCTAAAAAAATTAAACTTACGAATGAAAAAAAAACAGGCCAGGTTACTTTTGGCCCTTAATTACTCTTTAAAGGAACCAGACTTTTGGCGAAAGGTAATATTTTCCGATGAAAAAACACAAATTCGGGTGTATCGTCCACCAAGAACGCGCTATGAGATCGCGCTGGAAGATTTTCGGTGTGGGGTTGGATTTCTGCTAGAGGTCATGGTGCTCTATTTCGAATCAATGGAAGGCTCACAGCACAGCTTTACGTGGACATTTTAGAGACCACCATGCTTCCAGCCGTTACAGAACTTTATCAAGACCAGTTTATTTTTCAACAAGACAACTGCCCTGCTCATAGGGCCAGAATTTGCCAAACTTCATTTCGGAAGCAAAATATTGAAGGTCTTCCTTGGCCTGTGAAAACCCCAGACGCCAATCCTATGGAAAATATCTGGGGTTTAATTTCAAAAAAGCTGGAAAGCTTTAATATTGTGCCGGGAAATCAACATCACTTGGTCCAGTTAATAGTCAATGCTTATGAAGAAGTGATTGGTAAAAATGAAAACCTTTTTGAAATTTTGGCTGATTCTCTACCAAGAAGGTTAAACGGTATAAGTGAGGTGAATGGCGCAATGACCAGATATTAAAATTTATATACCTAATAATTTGTTTCTGTTGTTTTAAAATTTTCGTTACAGTTGTCTTTTTTAATTTTTGTCACAGTTATTTTATGGGTTAGCGTATAATTGTAATATAAAAATTATTTTTGAAAGCAATTTTTGATGTCAATATTTTCACATTTTAGTACCAGTCTGTCACAAAATATAATCCGGTAGTTAACCATACAATTTAAAAAATACCTGTGTTTATCACGTACCACTTTTATGATGCCGATAGTGTACTTATATTTTCAATCTTCTGAGGCAGGAGAAGCGTCTTTTTGACGAAGCATTACTTACTGGCAAACATCCAAGGATGTTTTTATCAACGGAAGAATATCGCCACACTTGTTCGAAAACATTATCATATACTTCTGACCAATATTGTTTCCAAATACTGACTTCTTCCAATAAATGTTCAAGAATTTGTATTTTGGATTACTCAAACAGTTTATAGTATTTGAAAACGACATTAGTTAATTTTGCCTTGATTTTGGCTTCACGTTGTATAAAACTTGTTATGAATATGTTCAGGTCAAAAATACTTGTCTCGTTATTGAACCTTGATTTTATGTCTGAAATGATTTTGTCTAAAACTTGTTTATAAATAGAAACTCTGTCACAAAATACTGTGGAGGGATTCTAGAATGTCTTAAAAGGAACGTTTTGCAATTTATCGTTTTTTCTCCAAAGAATTCAGGGTTACCACCAGCATGTTTGTTGCCTACTTTTTTCTGGGACCTGGGACCGCCACTGCTCCACTGCGATCTATTGTGGCTCATTCCCCCCCTACTCGCTCACCAGACCAGTCTGATGAGCACCCCCTAGGAAGGCAGTTTTCTTTTTCTAGAGGGATTTAGACCTAAACCCCTTTGGCGGGGCCAGGGATGTTTAACGTGCTCCACTATCAATATATGGATCACACGGTACCCTCCTCTTATCGTCCTCTACGAGGGACGGTATGGAATCGTGTTAGCCTGCCTTCTAGCTAACACGGCCTACTCCGTTCCGTACGGCGTTTTTCCTTAATCTCACAAAATTATGTCATTCCACACTTATATATTAGTCCAAGTAGACTACCGACGGCCCCGGGGATAGAACCCGAGACCTTCTCGGTCGGATATGCCGCCCATTGCGCTACGGCTGTATTAGTTGTTGTGAAAAACCTTGTATGTATATGTTTTTTTTTGCGAGCCAACTTGAATCTTTAATTGGTATTTTTTTCGTTACTTTTGGGTGTAGTTAAACCCCAAAAAATAGTTTTGTTCAGGAAACAAAAAAAATTGGAATCATACTTCTGCTTTCCTTGTCATTAAATAATTAAACTGTTGCAGGGATGGTTTCTTAATTTAGTTTCTTTTTTTTATAGTAGTGCATGAGTCAAGCTAAATAATTCAATGTATAAATATAGTTTATATATTTATGTTGTTAAGTTTTTGTTTTATTGCATCTCAATGATATTAATTCTAACATTCTTAAAACTGATAGAAGAATGTGGTTTTTATATTATTAACAAAAAACGTTAGCTGAGTTCAAAAAAAGTATCGCCTTTTCTCTAGCGTGATACTGTAATTTTTTAAAAAACAAAAACCAATAGAAATATGTCGTATTTAGCCTATTGGCTGATTAATTATTGTCTTTTGTTTGTCGGTTTTTTGCAATTCTTAAAACCGATAGAAGAATGTGATTTTTAGATTATTAGCAAAAATCGTTAACTGCTTTCAAAAAAGGTATAGCCCTTTTGTCTAACGTGATTCTGTAATTTAAAAAAATCAAAAACCGATAGAAATATGTCGTTTTTAGCCTATTCGCTGATTATTATCTTTTGTCTGTCGCCTTTTTGCAATTCTTAAAACTGATAGAAGAATGTGGTTTTTAGATTATTAACAAAAAACGTTAGCTGCTTTCAAAAAAGGTATCGCCCTTTTGTCTAACGTGGTTCTGTAATTTAAAAAAAATCAAAAACCTATAGAAATATGTCGTCTTTAGCCTATCCGCTGATTATTGTCTTTTGTCTATCGCTTTTCTGCAGTTCTTAAAACTGTAGAAGAATGTGGTTTTTAGATTATTAACAAAAAACGTTAGCTGCTTTCAAAAAAGGTATCGCCCTTTTGTCTAACGTGGTTCTGTAATTTAAAAAAAATCAAAAACCTATAGAAATATGTCGTCTTTAGCCTATCCGCTGATTATTGTCTTTTGTCTATCGCTTTTCTGCAGTTCTTAAAACTGTAGAAGAATGTGGTTTTTAGATTATTAACAAAAAACATTAGCTGCGTTCAAAAAAAGTATCGCCTTTTGTCTAGCGTGATTCTGTAATTTTTTAAAAAACAAAAACCGATAGAAGTTAGTCATTTTTAGCCTATTCGCTGATTATCTTTTGTTTGTCGCTTCTTTGCAATTCTTAAAAAAAAACGTTAGCTGCGTTCAAAAAAAGTATCGACTTTTCTCCGATAGAAATATGTCTTTTTGTCTGTCGCTTTTTTGCAATTCTTGAAACTGATAGAAGAATCTCGTTTTTAGATTATTAACAAAAAACGTTAGCTGAGTTCAAAAACAGTATCGCCTTTTGTCTAGCGTGATTCTGTAATTTTTTAAAAAACAAAAACCGATCGAAGTTAGTCGTTTTTAGCTTATTCGCTGATTGTCTTTTGTTTGTCGCTTTTTTGCAATTCTTAAAACGGATAAAAGAATGTGATTCTTGGATTATTAACTCAAAACGTTAGCTGCTTTCAAAAAAAGTATCGCCTTTTTGTCTAGAGTGATTCTGTTATTAAAAAAAAAAAACAAAAACCGATAGAAATATGTCGTTTTTAGCCATTCGCTGATTATTGTCTTTTGTCTGTCGCTTTTCTGCAGTTCTTAAAACTGATAGAAGAATGTGGTTTTTAGATTATTAACAAAAAACGTTAGCTGAGTTCAAAAAAAGTATCGCCTTTTGTCTAGCGTGATTCTGTAATTTTTTAAGAAACAAAAACCGATAGAAATATGTCGTTTTTAGCCTATTCGCTGATTATCGTCTTTTTCTGTCGCTTTTCTGCAATTCTTAAAAACAACAACAAAAATTACGTAAAAGCTTACTATAAAGTAAACTTCTGTGATAAATGTTATTTACTTATTTTTTGTAATTTATGAAACATTTTATGTAGTATTATTATTTTTGGTAAATAAACTTATTTATTTATTATTATTACTAGCACAAAAAAAATATTTTCAAATTATTGTGAAAAATTTGAGTTTCTGTGTAATTACCCAGGTAGTTTCTACCTGATGTAGTACTTACCTGATGTGCAAAGGGTTTAGGTTGTTGTTAGGTTACTTAGGTACCTAGATCAGCCCAAAATCACCCTATTGCTAGATCTCTAAGAATTTTGGCACTGAAAGGGTCCGCTATGAAAACAAATTATAGGGATACCGTAATAAATTTTATAACTTGTCTACACATTTCTTATTGTATGATAGTAGGAGGTTAGGTTTCAACAACCTGTCCAAACACGACCAAATCCTTATTTAAGGGCATAAAAAAAGTATAAACGACCTCTATCATAGGAGCTGTAAAGTGACTTTTTGCTGATTGTTTGATGCGATGCTGATTGAGTCAACAGAATTTTGTAGGACATTGTTTATATAACTGCAAATATTTCTGTTAATTATTTTATCATGTGATAAAATTTAAAAAACTAAAATTTACAAAAGTATTTCCAAAAAAAACATCAGTTGCATACGGCGAAAAGGTTCAAAAATACATTTATACATGGAGTTTCAGCAAGTTGAAAATAGATTCGAATTTTTTTCTAAAAACACAATGATCGATGTAGTTTTATTTGTAATTATGGTGTTTACTTCCCTTGCTAAAGGGAAGTAATGTAATCATCGAAAAATCGCACTTCGACATTTTCATGATCCTCCACGAATTTTGAGGTTTCGAATAGTGATAAGCACGAATCCAGACGCCGTCGCTCTGTCTGTCGGTCTGTCTGTCACCTACTTTGTAGCCACTCTAACTCAAAATCTCCTTCACTAATCATAACAAAATTTTACATAGTGATTACTTTTGTTGACGCGCAGACCCCTATTGTTTTTGAGCATTCTCCTAGTAGACCCTTCGGAGCTACCCCCAAAAAACTTCATCCCTAAAAAAAAATATTTTTTTTTTGTTACCGTGTGATACCTTCTTGTAAAGCTTACAAAAATTGTAGTTGAATGACGCCAACATTTTTGACTTATATTTTGATATATCACATAAAAAATAAAAAAAAACAATTGAAAAATTCAATTTTCTGTGCCATATATCTCGAGTTATGAAACGAAATGTTAAATAAAAAGTAGCTTAGGATAAGATCCAGGTCACACCCTATTGTCTTATCAAATTCCATATATATATATATATATATATATATATATCTAGCACATATAAAATGTATTGAAAAAGTCCGTGCACCCTAGAAAAGTCTGGATACACCCTGGAGAAGTCTGGAAACTCTGGAAAAGTTTGGAAAGACCCTGATAAAGTCTGGATACACTCTGGAAAGTCTGGAAAGACCCTTGAAAAGTTTGGAAAGACCCTGGAAAAGTCTGGGAAGACCCTGAAAAAGTCTGGATACACTCTGGAAAAGTCTGGAGAAGTCTGACAAGACTCTGGAAAAGTCTGAAAAGATCCTGAAAAAGTCTGGATACACTCTGGAAAGTCTGGAAAGACCCTGGAAAAGTCTGGATAAACTCTGGAAAAGTTTGGAAACACCCTGGAAAAGTCTGGATATACTCTTGAAAGTCTGGAAAGTCTGGAAAGACCCTTGAAAAGTCTGGAATTGAAAAAGTCTGGATAAACTCTGGAAAGTCTGGAAAGACTCTGGAAAAGTCTGGATAAACTCTGGAAGAGTTTGGAAACACCCTGGAAAAGTCTGGATACACTCTGGAAAGTCTGGAAAGACCCTTGAAAAGTCTGGAAAGACCCTGGAAAAGTATGGAAAGACCCTGAAAAAGTCTGGATACACTCTGGAAAAGTCTGGAGAAGTATGGAAAGACTCTGGAAAAGTCTGGAAAGACCCTGGAAAAGTCTGGATACACTCTGGAAAGTCTGGAAAGACCCTGGTATAGTCTGGATAAACTCTGGAAAAGTCTGGAAAGACCCTGGAAAAGTCTGTATACACTCTGGAAAAGTCTGGAAAGACCCTGGAAAAGTCTGGATACACTCTGGAAAGTCTGGAAAGACTCTGGAAAAGTCTGAAAACACACTGGAAAAGTCTGGATACACTCTGGAAAGTCTGGAGAGACCCTGGAAAAGTCTGGATACACTCTGGAAAAGTCTGGAAAAGCCCTGGAAAGGTCTGGATACACTCTGGAAAAACCTGGATACACTGTGAAAATGTCCGAGTACACCATGGAAAAGTCTGAATACACCCCTGAACAGTGTAGATGCACCCAAGAAAAGTCTGGATATACTATGGAAAAGTCTGACCAACCCAATCTAACCCATCTATATATGAGTAACGGTTTTTTATATAATATATGTTCTTAGCGAGGAAAGTTTTGGAGTAAATCTTTACTCGATTTATTTGCTTTTGTGGTTGCGTTCTCGAAACCGAAAAGGCGGTTAGGTCGTGACAGTACTTGCGCGATCGAACTTTTTACTCGAACGGATCCAAAAGGTTTATGCGTTCAAATGTAAACGTAGTTGTTTGTTTGTGTATTGCAGGTTTCAGAAATAAAGATATGGCTATCTTTGTTTGACTTGTTGTTTATTATGTATAGCTATCTTTGTCATATTCAATTAGTTAGGACGAGCTGTACTTAGTTAGGATTAAGGTCTAATATTTAAAAAAAATAATTAAAGGTGCTGTTTGTTTCAGAAATAAAGATATGGCTATCTTTGTTAGCTAAGCTGTGGTTTGGACCTGAAAACATCTAATTTTTAATCTCATGGTGTGGCCGTCATCTAGCGGAATTTGCAGACATCTTGTCAACGGTTATTATTGCAACTATGATTTATGCTCACAATGAAAGAGGGGCGACAATTTTTTCTCATGAAAGCAGTCCGGAGAGAATAACAAACTGGCACCATTGCTCAATATACCTGTTTCTTTTGTGCGCGCAGAACTTTCTATGCCATTTCTGTTTGATTTATTGAAATCCTATCCCTAAGGAAAATCTTAGGAACCCTGTATAAAGGACCAGGATGCGAGAAAATGCAACGGTCAAAATCTAGATTGCCATGACACGGCCAATGGGCTAAAGCTCGATCTGAGACTGCGCTAGTTTGTAACGTCGAATCACCTCATTTCTCGTTCAACGCACTTCCAGCTGAGGCATGCGCATTGGAGGCCGTCTTTAATCCATTGACAACGGCCAACTTGGTATTTCGCAGGGGTTTCCGCGACGCTCTTTATCATAGGTTAATACACGGGCAGGGCAAAACCACACCTCGTCAAAAATGTAAACTTTTCGACGATGCCGAGTTTTCTCAGGCATTGGGCGCCATGTCCTCGTGTAACGGATTCACCTTGTGGATTGAAACCCTCGAGTAAGGTTAAACTTGCGGTTGGAGATGTTTTATTATTATTATAAATAAAAACAAAGTTTTCGGACAGATGATGTCGGAGTCACTGTCACTCCAATCAATACCTTGTCATTAAATTATCGTAAGGTCACTACGACACTGACAGGGCTTTGGTAGTACATGCGCAGTCGATTTTTTACCTATGGCCTGGCGGCCCAGACATTGCCAAAGCCAACCGCGATTTTGAATTTTCTTCTTTGTTTTTCAAAGTTATTTTCGTTACACATTTTGCGACACTTGGGCCGTTATAGTATCTCATAGTTATATTATATTATAACTTAACAAATTAAAGTTAATTTCTCAACCGTAATCAAATACCAGACATGCAAGGTAAAAAAAATTGACTGACACATCACGGAGGTTATAGTCTGTATTTAGATAGTAAAGTAAAAGAAACTATACCTTTTAGTAAGGATTATTGGGGTTTCTAGGTCTCTGGGATTAAAGTAAGTTCATTTATGCCGTCAATATAAAAAAAATCAACTTTAAATGTAGTATTTCTATGTTACTGACCAGAAAAGACAGACAAGAACTTCAAAGATCTTAAGCCTAACTGGTATAGTTAAACACTTCTTTATTTTTGACTGAATTATGTGGCCGCACTAATTTTATTGTATATCTAAATAAAAATAAAAAGTTATAGTCTGGAGGAAATCAAAAAAAGGTGGAAATGAATGGTACAAGAAATTTTTTTACTGATTTGGTTGGCCCAGATACTCTATTTTAAGAATCCGATTGATGACAATCTGGCACCACTCTGGTAATCTGGAGTGGTGGGGGCGTCTTTATGGGGCAAACAGTAAAACTGTTTATGTGGGGACTTAACGAACAAACTTTATTTAAGTTTTTTTTACAGATTTCGACAGCTCTGCTCAACCCCATTATAAACATAATTAATGACATTTGGCCAAGTCTCCATTTCGTGTTTACCCCATAAATTACCCCCCACTTCTCCAATTTACAGCCAAATATTTTTTTAAAAACAGATTTGGATTCAGCCGACGCAAGAACCCCATAATTGATGGATCTCATGCATATATGCTTCTCTTTTGATTTTGATCTTGAATATTTCTTCATGGGGGATGATGCCCAAAAATAATTAATTAGTTTTATAACGGGGTTGACCGGAGCTGTCGAAATCTGCAACAAAACGTTAAGTCTCGACATAAACAGTTTTACGACTTACCGCATAAATACCCCCCCACCCCAAATTACTACCAATGTTTTTTTTAACTACAGATACTAAAACTAGAATTGATATATTACATGCCTATGTTAGTAGGTCAATTTTTTTCCTAAAATCAACCGCCCCTCCGTTGAGGTACCCCCCAGAATAAAAATAATACCGGATTTGCATTTAGACAACTCAAATCCAACTGAAATAATATTCCACACACCAATATCTTGTTCAGATATATTTTTTTGTAGTTTTTTCACTTGAAAATTCCGCCATCGTGGATTTTTTAAAATGCCCAAGGGTGCCAGAGTGGCATCAATCGGATTCTTAAAATAGAGCATCTTGGCTAACAAAATTAAATAGACTATTAATACTGCAAAAATACCTAAAAAAAACTATGAGATAATAGAGAATTATTGAAACGCAGTTAAGGTTGACTAATAAGGCCAGGCACTATTTTGATGCTGTTGACAGATAAGCATGCGCAAAGACGACCACATTTAGTGCCGACACTAATAAGGTTAGGGTCTGCCCTTCCTTGTGGAGGAATTATACTGGGCCGTATCTTGGCTGTGTTTTTTACCTTAACCCCTACTTTCGCCAATTTTTGGTGTTGTGACGGCCAAAAAAAACAAAAATTGGGGCCTTTTTGCTGATTTTCGTTTCTCATATTATTTAAAATCACAAACTCCAGGTCACCACACCACTGCTTCCAACTCAAAAACACTTTTAAATATAAAAATGTGAAAAAAAACCAACACAGAATTTCGAAAATAGGCAGCACATATTTGTAGGTTAGAAATAAAGTGGTGTCGTCACCGTTTCGCTAGAGGCGCGTTCCATAATTCTATAATTTGCACGTTTTAAGGCCAGGCACAGCCTGTGTTAAGGTCGGCGCTAAGTAGGAACTATCCAGTGCGGCCGTATTTCAATAATTCTTATAATTCCCTAATATTTTCCCTCCCTCTCCTTGCATTTTCAGAAAAAAAAGCCGTAGCGATATTAGGGAGATTTTGGTCATGTTTTTTGTCAGTTTGTTACCCTTACCTTTATTCTGTGCAGGCGCAGTAGCGCTCTGTCAGGCTATTCTGGCTATTACCTTTATTAAAGGTAACAACTGGCGCTAATTAGCGCCGAATACCGACTACCTCTACCGTTAAAAAGACAACCAACCAAACTTGATGTGATTTTGTGGTGGAAGATTTTTAGGTTATAAAAGTTTGTTTTGTTTTACAAAAATTTTGTGTATTTCGATTTTATTTTTTGTTAACCGTGATTATAGTAGTGGTGGGGTGCCTTTTTTATCATTTTTTTTTGGTAAACAGGTAAGTAAGTACAAATAAGTTTGTAGAGGCTCGATTTCTTCTATTACTCCACCAAAGATATCTTGCAAAATCATTTGCCTGAGTAAATTTATGTTGGGGTGTCCGTCTCCCAGTCCTATCACTAATTAATATTTTCCTCTATGATATGGTTAGAAAAGCAAATAATAACTCTGCTAATCAAGTAGGTAAGCCTGGAAAAAACGCAGAGCTAAAAATTCCTCTAGGCGTAAGGCATGCGCAGTAGATTTTTTGGCCATATTAATATGTACTGAATCATAAATTCGACTTTTTTAACGTGAAAATGTGAAAATTTTTGGTGTTCTGACGGCCAAAAAAAGCAAAAGATGGGGCCTTTTTGCTGGTTTTCGTTTCTCATATTATTTAAAATCACAAACTCCAGGTCACCACACCACTGCTTCCTACTCAAAAACACTTTTAAATATAAAAATGTGAAAAAAAAACCAACACAGAATTTCGAAAATAGGCAGCACATATTTGTAGGTTAGAAATAAAGTGGTGTCGTCACCGTTTCGCTAGAGGCGCGTTCCATAATTCTATAATTTGCACGTTTTAAGGCCAGGCACAGCCTGTGTTAAGGCCGGCGCTAAGTAGGAACTATCCAGTGCGGCCGTATTTCAATAATTCTTATAATTCTCTAATATTTTCCCTCCCTCTCCTTGCATTTTCAGAAAAAAAAGCCGTAGCGATATTAGGGAGATTTTGGTCAGGTTTTTTGTCAGTTTGTTACCCTTACCTTTATTCTGTGCAGGCGCAGTAGCGCTCTGTCAGGCTATTCTGGCTATTACCTTTATTAAAGGTAACAACTGGCGCTAATTAGCGCCGAATACCGACTACCTCTACCGTTAAACAGACAACCAACCAAACTTGATGTGATTTTGTGGTGGAAGATTTTTAGGTTATAAAAGTTTGTTTTGTTTTACAAAAATTTTGTGTATTTCGATTTTATTTTTTGTTAACCGTGATTATAGTAGTGGTGGGGTGCCTTTTTTATCATTTTTTTTTGGTAAACAGGTAAGTAAGTACAAATAAGTTTGTAGAGGCTCGATTTCTTCTATTACTCCACCAAAGATATCTTGCAAAATCATTTGCCTGAGTAAATTTATGTTGGGGTGTCCGTCTCCCAGTCCTATCACTAATTAATATTTTCCTCTATGATATGGTTAGAAAAGCAAATAATAACTCTGCTCATCAAGTAGGTAAGCCTGGAAAAAACGCAGAGCTAAAAATTCCTCTAGGCGTAAGGCATGCGCAGTAGATTTTTTGGCCATATTAATATGTACTGAATCATAAATTCGACTTTTTTAACGTGAAAATGCTAGACACAGAATACAATTTATACAACAAGAAACCTAAGTGAAATGATCCATATTACATTAAACAAGTTCGCAAATTGTAGAACGGATACCCAAGGTCTGAACATACAGTATAACCACTAAATATATACAAAAATCAAACATCGAGATCAAATAATACTGATTAGGTCACAACAAAGAAAATACAAAAAAAAGGCATTTTCCGCAAGTGTTAGGTACAATGTTTTTCCTACGATTGTTTTTGTCCATCTTATTTATCAAAATACTAGCGTTGGTTTAAATAACGAGCGAGGTATTTAAAAACGCGAGTAAAGTTCTTAACACTATTTATTTTAATACCTTTTAAAAATCTCGAACGAAGAGCACCTCTCGCAACACACCATCTTTACACTATAAATCAAGGCGGCTGGTAAATGAAATAACAATGGTCTCCATAGCGATGTGCCTTTTTACTCGATGACGTTCATTGTTGCTACATTTTAATCTTTTACATACAGTTTCATATTTGGCTTAATTTTCCGCACTAGTGCTGAGAAATTACTTTTCCGCACGATTTTTTTATTGTTAAAAATGAAGATATTTAGAACTAATTACAAATATTCTATCTTATGTGTCATTTTGTAGCATTATTATAAAATATTTGCGAATAAAAAACATTTATACCTTTATAAAAAACATGATTTTAGTAACTGTCCGCAGACAGCTAAAGCATGGCTTTTTGGTTACCGATGCAAAAAAAACTTTTTTTTTATCACTGGTGCAAAAAAAAAAGATTTCTGTCCGGTTTTCACCCAAAATTAAAGAGAAATAGCGGAAAATAATAATATTGCAAAAATGTAATTATTCTACGAAAAATAAATTTAAAAACATCGTCAAAATATCAAACTGTCAAATATTAAAATGTCGCAACAATGAACGTCATCGAGTAAAAAGGCACATCGCTATGGAAACCATTGTTATTTCATTTACCAGCCGCCTTGATTTATAGTGTAAAGATGGTGTGTTGCGAGACGTGTTCTTCGTTCGAGATTTTTAAAAGTATTGTTAACAACTCGCGGCTAAACTGTGCTTTTTTTTACTTGCGTTTTTAAATACCTCGCTGCGCTCGTTATTTAAACCAACGCTTGTAAAAAAAAGCACTATTTTAGCCACTAGTTGTGAAAACTACTATTTTTGATAAATAAGATGGACAAAAACAATCATAGGAAAAACATTGTACCTAACACTTGCGAAAAATGCCTTTTCCACCCTCGACGGCTTTCCTGAACTCCGATCCGCGTCGTTCGTGGAACTACCGTTGCATGCGGAAAGGTACCATTTTCCGCACTTGTTAGATAAATAACTAATGGCGCCGCGGCACTAATGCGATAAATTGAGTACGTTCATTTGAAAAAATTAAAATACAGATATTTATATATCTTGTTTTGGGAATTTTTTAGGCTTATAGGTAAAATTTTACCTAACACATGCGCAAAGTGTCTTCACCGCCCTTGCCGGCTTGACCGTCAACTGCCGTTGCGTGCGGTATCACTTTTCGCACTTGTTAGGTAAATAACTATTACAGTGTTGATATTTTTTAACCAATTCATCGATGGAAAATAGCTAATAAAATATTCGCGTTTAAAATGACAATGAGTCAATCAAAAAAAATATTTAATTTTATAAAGTTTGTTTCTCATATTTTCCTGTACTCAGATCTGATGGGGCAATTTTCGAATTATTTATGTAGCACAATTGCTCTTAGGTTTATTTTGGGCACCCTGTAATATAATTATACCTCACAAAGTGTATTTTTGGCGTGTCATTTATCTTAAAATGCTAGACAACCTCGGATGCTTGCTGACGATTAAATAGACTTACTATTTTTATCCAGTTTCTCTTTGGGGGGGCCAGTAAACTGTAAATTTTGTGTTATTGTTTTTGTCAGACGTAAAAAAACTTGATTTCAAACCGGAAAAGTGCTTATCAGATTTTTATTGAGTTAGGTACATACTGGGTGTCCCGTTTACGTTTAAAAGTTTGAAAAAATTTTAAAACACGTCGATTTAGTTTACAAAAGGGGCACTTTTTGGCTATATAGGGTGATTCACGACGAAATGCAAATATTTTAATGGTAAGAATTATAGGCTAGGGGCAACTCATAATCAATGCCAAAATTTAGTTTTTGAGTCTTTTTGTCAAATATACAGTGTGATTTATGAAAATATTGCAAAAATAAAAACGGACATATCTGGGAAACCGATAAACGTATTTACTTTAAATTTCTCACACATAAGGAGCCCTAAAAGCTACTTCTACCAATCTATAAAATAATAAAATTCCAGGTCCGGACTAAAAAAAATTGAGTATTATATATTTTTGTTAAAAAGAACACTTTGTATACTGCAATTTGCAAATTTTGGTATTACTACGTAAAAGCTAAAGGATGGTGCCATAATATCCTTAGATTGTATTTAACGCGTTAAGTCTCAGTTTTGTATAAAAAGATAAAAAAATCCAAATTCTGATCCTGAGATTTGTAGCAACATCCTTCCTCCCAAAAAAATGTTGTTTTCCAATAAGGCCAAATAAAACCAAATAAATATTAGTGACTACGACTTCAATTCAATTTAAATATGTGTTTGTATATTTTATAAAACTAAATTAAAAAATATTAATCCGGCCGTGTATCAGCCTGATTTTTTTTTCTTGAGTAGGGTGGCTATTGATTTATTTATGCCTAAATTAGTTTTAACCTAAAAATACTTTTTGAGTCATTTTAAACGTATATCACGTGTTTGTAACCCTAATATCTCAGGATTGGAATCTGGATTTTTTTAGCTTTTATATGGTAATACCAAATTGCAGTATACAGGGTGTTGTTTTAAAAAAAATGGTAGAAGTGGCGTTTGGGGCTTCTTATGTGTGCCAAATTTAAAGTAAATACGTTTATTTGATTCCGAGATATTTCCGTTTTTATTTTGCAATATTTTCATAAATCACACTGTCTATTTGACAAAAAGACTCAAGAGCAAATTTTAGCAGTGGATATAAGTTGTCCCTGGCCTGTGATGCTTATCATTAAAATATTTGCATTTCGTCGTGAATCACCCTGTATATTAGAATTTTTTCTCTCTCGCTCTCTTTAATGAGTGATCAATAAAGCGATACTTTCAATTATGTGCAAAAATATACATTAAGAAAGTGTGTGGGATTATAGCTGAACTATACAGCGGTAATCCGCAGAAGGTGATAACTCAGGTCAGTCAAGCCACACCTCCTCCCCCCCTTCCCCCGAAAGATATTCGAGTTTTGATATGCTTATAATTTCGAACCATTTTCGAGATGCTAAACCACTTTTAACAAAAAAAAAATAGTCATATAATCCGCATCAGCTAAAAAGCACCATTGGAAAAATCAGGTGTTTTACACATGCCCACATTAGTGCCCATATTAAGCAGAGGATTATTTAATAAAAGACAAGCTGGAATCCTTGTGGACAATCTGGGCAAAATCATACCCAATACCAAAGAAAAACTCAAAGAATACATACTACATAGAACATCTCTTTACCGATAACTGATCCGAGCAGCCAGAAGAATTCTCAAACCAAGGCATACATAGATATAACACCAGAGGAAGTAAAACACGCAATATCTTCAGCTAAAAACAGAAAAGCGGTAGGGCAAGACGAAGTATATACTGAGGTTTTGAAGCTAATAAAAAACGAAGATTCGCTAAATACGCTGGTCAAACTTTTTAACTTGATTTATTGCTGACTGGCTAAAGTCAACCTTTGTTACGCTGCCTAAAAAACGTTCAGCAAAGAAGTGTAGTGATTACCGCCTAATCAGCCTAATGAGCCATATGTTAAAAATATTTCCAAAGATTATCCACAAAAGAATTTATGGGAAATGCGAATCCTTTATGGGGGACACGCAGTTTGGATTTCGTGGTTGGTTCGGGACAAGAGAGGCCTTGTTTGGCATTCAAGTCTTAGTTCAGCGGTTTAGGGATGTGTCAGTGCCAGTACATGCCTGTTTCATAGATTATGAGAAAGCATTTGATCGAGTCCAACACGAAAAGCTAATAGAATCGCTAAAAGAAGTTGGTCTAGATGACCGAGACCTAAAGATAATCGCTAATCTATACTGGAATCAGACTGCCCAAATAAAGGTTGATGTCCGAAGAGGTCCAAATAAGAAGAGGAGTACGCCAGTACCTTAAAAGGCATAAAAATCAACAACATACGATATGCCGACGACACTGTCATAATAGCAGACACGCTGGAAGAGTTGTTGAATCAATTTGCTACCAAAAGTTCGCAATTCGGGCTTAACTTAAATGTTGGAAAAACAAAATGGATGGTCATATCCAAGGAAAAGAACATCCGAGGCATGTTGGAAGTAAATGGGCAGCAAGTCGAACACGTGTATTCATACAAATACTGTCTCCTCAAAGAGAACTAGGACAACATGCAAGAAGTTCGTGCAAGAATTGAACAGGACAGATGATCTTTTATCAAAATGAAATCAGTGCTGTGTAGTGGCGATCTTAATACCACTCTCCGAATTCGTGTGATTCGGTGTTATGTTTTTAGCATCTTATATTATGGCATGGAAGCATGGACACTGACTGAGGCCATGTGCATAAAGTTGGAGGCATTCGAGATGTGGTGTTATCGTAGAATACTAAGGATATCTTGGATGGACCGAGTAACTAATGTGGATGTTCTGCTTAGAATAAATAAAGAGCTTGAAGTTTTATTTACCATCAAAAAACGAAAATGACAAATATAAACTTTTATAATAGATAATAGAAGGCAAAATTGAAGGCAGAAGAGGTCCGGGTCGTAGACGGATATCATGGCTTAAAAATCTTAGACCAAAGAATGCGATAGAAATGTTACATTTTACCATTGGGAATATTACTAATTCTAGCTCATACTGGTGATATAAATGTGATACAAACGTGACCTGAAACATACTACCAAAACATTTTTTTAAAAGAATTAGAGTAATATACCTGGACATCGACTATAATTGCATGGATATGATTTTGTGATTCAAAATATGTCTAGATGGACACGAGATGGATATCCTAAGATATGGAGTGGATATACAGTGTGTCCCAAAAGTCTTAGTCCCCCCTATATCTCCAAAAGCTTTAAGACATTGTAACAATACTTTGGGAACTTCAATAAGAGGCGAAATGAAAAAAATCTAGATTAGTGGTATTGCCGTCCCTTTTTCTGGGGCGGCCTGGGGGCGGCATACTAAAAAAAAGTTAAATGAAAACACATATCGAGTTGGACCACATTTTAATGGTCTCCTAAAATGCTTTATCCTAACGTTAATATTATTGACATCTGTCACTCCTGTCAAAAGTTATTGGGATCAATTTGATATATCAAAAAGTCTTAGTCCCCCCTATATCTCCAAAAGCTCTTGGGATATTGTAACACTACTTTAAGAACTTTAATGAGAGGCAAAATGGAAAAAATTTACAGGGGCGGCATTGCCACCCCTATTTTTGAAGCCGCACTGGGGACGCCATACTGAAAAAAATGTGTGGATTTTCTTTTATTTTATTATGATGCCAGGGAATCAGCCTACTAGATGTAGGTCCTTACTTTTTTCTGAGAATAAATCAACACATTAAACGGAAAAACCAAGAAGATACTGTTTGATGTGTTAAATTGTTTCAAATAACTTTTGACAGGAATGACAGACGTCAATATTATTGATGTTGGTATGCAGCATTTTCAGAGACTTTTAAAATAAGGTGCGATTCGATGTGTTTCCATTTAACTTTTTTTAGCATACCGCCCCCAGGCTGCCCCAGAAAAAGGGGCGGCAATACCGCTCCTCTAGATTATTTCCATTTTGCTTCTTATTGAAGTTCCCAATGTATTGTTACAATATCTTAAAAGCTTTTGGAGATATAAGGGGGGACTAAGACTTTTGGGACACTCTGTATATCCATATGATCCCCAAATATGCATTAGTCTTCCACTAACTACAATTATGGAGTAGCCTATGGATATAGGTATATGTATACAAGGTTCCTAAGATTTTCCTTAGGGATAGGATTTCAATAAATCAAACAGAAATGGCATAGAAAGTTCTGCGCGCACAAAAGAAACAGGTATATTGAGCAATGGTGCCAGTTTGTTATTAGCTCCGGACTGCTTTCATGAGAAAAAATGGTCGCCACTCTTTCATTGTGAGCATAAATCATAGTTGCAATAATAACCGTTGACAAGATGTCTGCAAATTCCGCTAGATGGGGGCCACACCATGAGATGATCGAGGAAAAAATTAGATGTTTTCAGGTCCAAACCACAGCTTTTTCTTGCTTAAAGGAGGCGGCAGGGTCCATTATTTACGATACTGAGCGATAAACTCGTGAGGTTGTTAACATTAGAAATAAATATCTTCGCTTTTAATTAAATTTCTTTCCATTCTGTTCTATTAGTGACATCTATTCGGAAACGGCCAAACCATGCAGCTAGCACTAGCAGCCAAATAAATCAATAAACGGCGCTGTTTTTCCTGCAGAGCTTTTTGCTTGCGATATTATTGATTTTAAATAAAGCTGGCCCTACACTACATTTGATATTTTCGAGGTGTTTTATGAGATAATCTCGAAACATGTAGCGAACCAATTCTTCAAAACTAGCGGGAGGGTAAAAACGAAAAATAAGGGGCTGCCAATATTTGTAACACCCAAAAAGGGGTGAAAAGATTTATTTTGCTCTGTTTCTTTACAAAAAACATTTTTTTTACGAAAAACTTGAGCCCTGCCATTTTTTTTAATTTTTTGCTTCAACTTTCTCGAAATTTTCGTCATACCGTAGAAAAAAATTATTTCTCCCATGGTCATACTCTACTTTTATTCGAAAAAATTTAGAAACATAGACGGGATCAGTTTTCCTAAAACGGGGAATCTTGGTTTCGAGTGAGAATATAAAGGGCGCCGCAGGCAAAAATTTTTCAATTAAATTAGCCGATCGCAAAAATGTTAGAAAAACAAAGCACGAAATAAAAATTTATTTTCAAAAATTACGTAATTTCGGGAACGCAAAGAAATAGATCTAAAGAGTATAATTTTTAAGAAAAAAATATCAATTTTCTCGCCCTCCTCCACTGGGACTACAGGGGCCGTGCACAAATTACGTAATGGTCATAGGGGGGAGGGGGGTTACAAAACGTTACGTAGGGGGGAGGGGGGTTTTCGACAGCGTTTGCATTTGTGTAAAACTAAGAAAATTTGGAATGAAAATAAGTAAAAAGTTTTTTTTTTGGGGGGGGGGGGTAGTGGTCTTGAAATCGTTACGTAATATTAGGGGAGTGGCGTGCCAAACCGTTACAAAACATTACATAGGGAGGGGGTCAAAAATTGGTAAAATCACTGTTACGTAATTTGTGCACGGCCCCACTGTTCCTCCTTTTTGATTTCAAATCAAAGTGCAAAACCCGGGTTGGACGTTCGAAGGCGTCAACCCGTCCTATTTGCTTGATAAAGTTTCTACGAAAATATCTCAGTCGATTTCTCCGGCCGTGTATGAACGCTTTAGGTTAGGCCCTTGCATGTATCTCAGTCCCCAGCCTGTAAACAGTGCGTAAGGACAATGGTTACAAAATGAAAAGCCGAAAAATATTTTTTTTTACGATATCTTTCATCAGTTTGGTATTAAAGTCGAGCAAAAACAATTTTTATTCCAGTCCTAAAGGTATGAAAATGGAAAACATTAGAAAACAACAACCTGGAATGGATTTACTACGTGTAAGATGTAGTGACAACATCGCCCCATGCCCATCCTTTTCTGCCTAATGTGCTTTTCCGTTTGACCTTCGTCTTATACACGGCAGCTTGGCCCCCTAAGGATTTGCTTAGGAACCCTGTATATGGTTGATGTACTACTTGAGAACTTGAGATTAGATATCAAAAGATAACCTGTCTTATATGTATAATAATATTACCTGATACATAGAGAACATATTGATTCCAGTGCCATCTACCTACAATGGATGACATTAAACTTGCCAAAATCCTGACAAAAACATTCTTTTTGGGAATATTCATAAAAATAACTTGATTATCAGGTTATCATGGGCGTATTATTATCTTATTACCAAAGAAATATAACTATATATCACAAACTCTTAAAGAATATTCAACAAAAAATAGGTCTGCAACATTCCTGTCATATACGCAATAGAATATTCCAAAAATCGCTTTGAGGGAATATTTCTATAACATGAATATTCCTCCAATGTTATGTGGGATGGCACTTGAAAAAGAAGATTTCTAGTCGTTTTTAGTATATTTCTATGCCTTCCAAACCGACTGGATTTCAATTGGCTAAACCTCCCATTTTGAATAAATATAAAAAATCACACAGGGTGGTTAAATTTTTTTTTAAAGTGGTTCAAAATTATATCGAGATTGGTTCGAAATTATAAGCATATTAAAATTCAAATATCTTTGGGGGGGGGGTGGCTTGACTGACCTGAAAATTTATGAAGTATCTCTGGTACAAGTGTCCATCCTAATACGGGCTTTCCTGACGATTTTCTTATAAAAAGATTCTCTTTGAAATCCTTAGAGTATCGACGCAAAATTTCTGAAATTTATTTTCTGTATAAGCTCCTCAACAATAAGATTGATTGTTCGGATCTTCTGAATCTAATAAATTTCTGCGTTCCTCGGCTTTCTGCAGTGAAAGACCCAGTTTCTATAGCAAAAGATTGCGAACTAACCTGGGTAAATTTTCACCCTATCATTAGATGTAATTAATACTTACAATGATGTGCAAGACCAGTGTGATATGTTTAATTGCAGTGCAAACTCTCTTTTATATTCTTGTTATTGTTTGTCAATACTTAAATATGGATGACTGCAAGTGTATTTTTTATTGATTAATTTCTTTTTAATTTTTAGTGTATGGGACTTGGTCTTTGTTAATTTTTTTTTCTTTTATAATTTTATAAGATTTTATTATTCTATGCTATTGTAATCTATTCTTCCCCACTCTATAATAGGAGTTTTCTCTGTTGAGTGGGTAAATAAACAAATAAAAAAGTAATTTAGTATTAATTATAATAATAAATAATATCCACCGAATACCATTCGTGTTTTAAAAATTAAAGAAATTATTCTAAAATAGTAGTTTCCACAACTAGTGGCTAAAATAGTGCTTTTTTTACAAGCGTTGGTTTATTAAATAACGAGCGCAGCAAGGCATTTAAAAACGCGAGTAAAAAAAAGCACAGTTTAGCCACGAGTTGTTAACACTATTTTTTTTAATACCTTTATCAAAAAATCCAAGAAAAACAGGAAAATACTAAAAATCTCCATCGAAGAGCACTTTTTGCAACACACCATCTTTACACTATAAATTAAAGCGGCTGGTAAATGAAATAACAGTAGTTTCCATGGCGATGTGCCTTTTTACTCGGTGACGTTCATTGTTGCGATATTTTAATCTTTGACAGTTTGATATTTTGACGATGTTTTTAAATGAGTTTTTGTAAATACTTGGTGAAAACTCGCGAAAATGGCTTAATTTTTAGGCAAGAATGTCTGCAGATAATTAAAGCACAGGTCTTTTCGTTACCGATGCAAAAAAACTTTTTTTTTTTGATCACGGGTGCAAAAAAAGATTTCTGTCCGTTTTTTCTTGGATATTTTGGTAAAGGTATTAAAAAGAATAGTGTTCACAACTCGCAGCTAAACTGTGCTTTTTTTTACTCGCGTTTTTAAATACCTCGCTGCGCTCGTTATTTAAACTAACGCTTGTAAAAAGAGCACTATTTTAGCCACTAGTTATTAAAACTACTATTTTGCACCGGTAACCAAAAAAGCCATGCTTTAGTTATCTGCAGACAGATACTAATCATGTTTTTGATGAAGGTATAAAAAAAGTTTTTTTTTTATAAAAAAACTGAATGATTTAAACAAAAAGCAAGTTTTTTTTCATAACTATCCGGTATTGAGCTCTTAATTGCTATTAGCCCGATATTTTTCTTCTATTAATTATGCAATTGAGTTTTCGTGAAAAATCATTTTTATTGGACAAAATAAAGCAAGAATTTTCTCAAAATTTTTTGTTATACAATGTAGGTAACATAAATTCTTGGTTGATTTCCAAATCTTTTTTTGTAAGTTAATTATGTAACAACCAATCACTCTTGGCAGTTATGTCTGTTAGTTATATCCTTAATAACACTTAACATTATAAATTCGTTTTCACTAGATAAAAATGTCTCATACGTAAGCGCGTGCGTTATTTTACTATTGGTTAAATTTTTGTATGCGATTTTTTACCCGCTAGTCCACAATAGTTATTTACCTAACAAGTGCGCAACTTTCCTCCCGCAAATGAGTGCGGTAAAGTGCACTTTACCGCACCCGAGAAGGTAAAATAATTAAATTCTTAGTTAATCAGTTCAAAATTAAACAAAAATTTTTTTATGTTAAGTTCCTTAAAAAACTCACTAAATAAAAAATCACTACTGAATATTATTCTTTAGCTTACTCAACTATGTCCTACAACATTGTAGGCGGGCGACGGCGACTGATTTTCAAAAAGTATATATAAGATTCTTAATGTGGTTTCCATTTACTTATACAGGGTGTTTCAAATTCGATGCTCACCATGGGGATCTCCTAAACGGTAGGAGATACGAAAAGGTTTAAATTAGGGCAAAGTTGCACAATTTGAAGCTTTGCTCAAAACCAAAAAAAAAGTTTACAAATTGCGGATAGTTCCGGAGATAGGCGGAAAAAACCGAAAACTTCATTTTTAGTTTTTATTTTTCTGCGCCCTTATTCTTAAAGCTGTCAAAAAACGCTTAAAACTTTCTACAGGCACTTTTTTAGGAGCTATCTAGTGAGAGGGACGTTTTTGAGAATTGACATTTCAGTGTGACAGGAGCACTGTCAAGTTAATTTTTTCTTATGGACACATCCTTTTTTTCTCCTGCCGTTTGGTTCATAAGGGATGACAGATTTTTGACATTTTAAAAATTACAGTTTTTTTTTAACTTTGTGTTATAACAAAATAACTTTACTTAGCATTTTAAAAATACGTTTTTTTCTTTGTTTTTTAATCTTTGAATTTGCGCTGATGATGGTCGAATAACTCAAAAGGTCAGGTACTGGTCAAAATGAGGATGTAAAATTGACATTTCTCCTGTCATACTGAAATGTCAAATCTCGAAAACGGACCTCTCATTAGGCAGATCTTAAAAAGGTGCCTGTAGAAAGTTTTAAGCGTTTTTTGACAGCTTTAGGAATTGGCGCAGAAAAATAAAAGCTAAAAATAAAGATTTCGTTTTTTTTTCGTCTGTCTCCGGAATTGCACGGAATTTGTAAACTTTTTTTTTTGGTTTTGAGCAAAGCCTCAAATTGCGCAACTTTTCCCTAATTTAAACCTTTTCGTATCCCCTACCGTTTAGGAGATCCCCATGGTGAGCATCGAATTTGGAACACCCTGTATACTTAATATTTTAACTTACATTCATAGAAATAAGTCAAACTTTGTGTTAAATGGAACTTTTCCAACTCCACAAGAAACTGTAACAAATTTTCTGTTCAGAGGCATAATCATGAATATTTTAAAAATTCTCCAATTTTTGCGGGAATACGCTTATACAACTCTCTTTATAATGAACTAAAAAGCTTATCGGAGAAGAGATTCAAAAAGCAATTGAAAACCTTTTCGTGCCAAAACGCTTTTTACTAAATTTTTTTTAGACACTATTAACTAAATTAAAATTTTAAAAAATTGTTTCGTTTAAGAATTTGGGTTATAGTTGCAAGTGTACCTTTTCTGTCCTTTTATAATTTTTTAACTGAACCGTAAGTTATTTTTCTTTTTGACTCGTTTCTGTCTACTGTTATTTTTGTGGTGCTAGGAACGAAATAAATCTATCTATCTATCTATCGTTTTTCCAGGAGGTATATTCATATTCAAATTCTAATTTTTTTCCCAACTTTCTATGCTATTTACATATACCGAAATTAAAGTAATAACTCAGGGAAATCAGTTAAAAAATACGAAGAATAACTCTTTGCTAAACGCCGCTCCTCATTATAGTCCAGGAGGTCGCAACCAAACAAGTTTGTAAACAATATATTACAAAATATTTTATTAAGATAAGAAGGTGAAGGCATACTATGCAGCGCCAAAAATGGCAAAAAATATTGAAAGATAAGCAAGCTTAATAACTGAAGGCTTTCGAAAGATAATGCCAAATTTTAATTTATATTTCCAGTAAACACCGTTATGTAAATATTACGTAAAATTTACATAACAGATTTACCTTGTTATGTAACTTTAAGGTCACTTAGAAGTCACAATAAGGTAAAATTTAAGTCACATTAAGGTGCGAAAACATAATGCCATGCGCAAAGCCCACCTGATTTTTACATAAATGTGATGTAAATAAAATGAAATACTTTTTACATAAATATTACATCCATGGTACTTAAGAGTTAAGTAAAAACTACGTATATTTTACATAACAGGTTTACCTTGTTATGTAAATTTAAGGTCACATAGAGGTCACAATTATTTATTAATAAGGTAAAATTGTCAGTTTCAACTATCTAAGTCCGACATGAGCATGCAGCTTGAGGCGGGTCAACGGAAGGTCCGTTCAGGTCCGTCGGTGGTTGCTTGACACGGGACACGATCCGACATTGGCAAACATGTGGCAAACTACAAAGTTAACACGTTAAGTGGCGGAAGAGGTGATTCTTATAGAGATCTTGTTAATACCTCAAAGTCCGCATCCTAATTTTGAAATATCTTTGCTCCTTATATATATAATATGATCATCCACTGCACGGGAAAATAGTGACATTAGCGCCATCTCTACCTACTAGGAAGAAACTATTAAGCACTGGTAATTTAGATGATATAAATATTACATACAATGTTTTATATAATAGTTATGTAACATTGTAAATATAAAAGTAATGTCTAAATTGTTACATAATAGTTATGTACATTTTATTACTTTTATTTAAAGTAAATAATTTTATGTAACGTTTACGTAAATTAGATTACTTAAATATTACATATAATTTTTTATATAATAGGTATGTAATATTTTTTATGTGAGATTTACGTAAATATGATGTAACATATTTTACATAAATATGTGAACCTTAGATTTATACAAATATAAGGTTAAAGTCACAAGTGTGTTTACTGGGTTGTATCTCTGTTGACCAACCCAAATCGGAAGAAGACGGAAATATGAGACTCTAGGAAGGCCAGATATACATGATAAATAATAATTGAATCAAGCAAATAATAACAATAAATAATCAGAGCGACATCATCAATGTCGGCATCGGCAATTAAACGTGGGCCGATGTTGGACCGACGAAAGACCGATGTAGTATCGTTATGTCGGTAAATTGAAACTAAACTGTGTCGGGCCTACTCTCTCAGACAGAAATAATACCGACGATTCACCGCGAACACGCCGCGCGCTCTATATATATTAAATCGTAACATTTCTCTCACCCTGTCCCATGCAAAATATCTATACTTAAACGAGTGTAATATTCTATTAGATATGTGTATAGCTCAAGCGAGTCTAAGGTGTGCTATTGTATATTAGTGGTTAGGTCATTATAGTTTAATTTAGGTTAATGACGTTTAAATTTAGTTTGTGAATACATATGCATATTACTACTACTATTGCCGCTATTATAATTGTGCACATCTTTTCTATTTTTCGTATTTTGCCTCGGAGATGGACTTTGCCACGTCGACAACTGATCTGCGGCCGCACGTCGACCGGCGGAAAAAATGCCGATGGTCCTATGTCGGTAACTGACGTACGTCCGACATCGGCCCGCGTCCACTGTGTTTGCTGACATTAGCACGTACATTTCGTGTTGAAAAATTTAGGCAAAGCATGGCTTGAGCTAGGTTTGGGTATAGATACCGCCAGAGCCTTTAACATAAGCTTGTTACTTACTACTTGACAACTTTCCGTTGATAGGGCAGTCTAACAAAAATAATATTGCCGATTCAATATGGCCGCTGTAGGGTAAACAACCCGTTTTTCCATAAGACGCAGGTTAAGCAAAAGTTGCGTGTTTTTTCCGCAACGTTGCATGTTTTTTTTGTTTGGCGGAATTAAGATGTGTTCACACGAGACTAAAAACGGATTTTTAAACACTTTTCAAGTTTATTCCTAAAATCATTTGTGTGACTGTGAGAGAGCTATTACTTTTATTTATTTTAATCGTTTTCTTGTGTTAAATAGGGCAAATATTGTCAAATTTACCAGAATTCATTAAATTTTATGTAGATCAGCCTTTATTATTATGGGTGCCAATGTCAAAAGAGGTATGTCCGAGAATGACGGAAAATCGTCGTTGTTTTCATTCTGTCTTTTTTTCTCATGCTATTGGTAAAGGAAAGAAGCATATCCCGACTAAAAATTTAAATTTGCGAACATACCCTACCGCTGATTATTTCCACCAGCTTTGAAAATCGGTTGGTTCTGGCTGTTAAATTTTTTGGTTAGAATTTCTTGTTTTTAATTTTACAGGAGCAGTGCCTTTATGTGGCCAAAATGGTTCAAGACTCGTCGTAGTCATGATCTTTAGTAGATTTTTATTCTGACGGGACATTGAATTTTTATTCAAGGCGTTTAAAAAGTGGAAAAAGCAACACATCAGAAACGGAAAAGGAAGCAAATGGGCTTTGTGTGTTCATTTTGATTTCATTTAAATAAATAATTTGATTTTTTTGTGTTTTTTAATAAAGTAAACTGATACCTATATCTACAAACAAACACCTTTTATTTTTTTAAATATTAGACCTTAATGCTAACTAAGTCTAACTCGTCCCAACTAATTCCATATGACAATGATAGCCATACACAATAAACAACAAGTCAAACAAAGATAGCCATCTCTTTATTTCTGAGATCACAGCTACGTTTACATTTGCACGCATAAACCTTTTGGATCCGTTCGAGGCCGTATCAAAATTCTAATCTATTTTCATGCAACTTGCTGCAACTGCATATATAATTAAACGTAAAAATCTGACCAATAAAAACAAGTTTTATGCTAAATCTGGATTTAAGAATTTTTAAGCCTTGCCGAATGAGGTGTTAACCAAACCGGGTTTAACGACCATTTAATGCGGTTTTAAAATACGGTGCAAATGAAAATCGGCGTCTTAAATTTAAATCTGGTTTTAACTCTGCGGTGCAAATGGACATTATTATATAATACAGTGTTCCTAAGCAAATCCTTAGGGGGCCAAGCAGCCGTGTATAAGACGCAGACAAACGGAAAAGCACATTAGGCAGAAAAGGATGGGCATGGGGCGATGTTGTCACTACATCTTACACGTAGTAAATCCATTCCAGGTTGTTGTTTTCTAATGTTTTCCATTTTCATACCTTTAGGACTGGAATAAAAATTGTTTTTGCTCGACTTTAATACCAAACTGATGAAAGATATCGTAAAAAAAATATTTTTCGGCTTTTCATTTTGTAACCATTGTCCTTACGCACTGTTTACAGGCTGGGGACTGAGATACATGCAAATGCCTAACCTAAAGCATTCATACACGGCCGGAGAAATCGACTGAGATATTTCCGTAGACACTTTATCAAGCAAATAGGACGGGTTGACGCCTTCGAACGTCCAACCCGGGTTTTGCACTTTGATTCGAAATCAAAAAGGAGGAACAGTCAGATGTGGGGTCGTGCACAAATAACGTAACGGTGATTTTACCAATTTTTGACCCCCTCCCTATGTTTTGTAACGGTTTAGCACGCCACTCCCCTAATATTACGTAACGATTTCAGGACCACTACCCCCCCCCCCCCAAAAAAAAAACTTTTCACTTATTTTCATTCCAAATTTTCTTAGTTTCACGCAAATGCAAACGCTGTCGAAAACCCCCCTCCCCCCTACGTAACGTTTTCTAACCCCCCTCCCCCCTATGACCATTACGTAATTTGTGAACGGCCCCTGTAGTCCCAGTGGAGAAGGGCGAGAAAATTGATATTTTTTTCTTAAAAATTATACATACTCTTTAGACCTATTATTTTGCGTTCCCGAAATTACGTAATTTTTGCAAAAAAGTTGTAAGCGGCGCCATTTTTATTTCGTGCTTTGTTTTTCTAACATTTTTGCGTTCGGCTAATTTAATTGAAAAATTTTTGCCTGCGCCGCCCTTTATCTTCTCACTCAAAACCAAGACTCCCCGTTTTAGGAAAACTGAACCCGTCTCTGTTTCTAACTTTTTTCGAATAAAAGTAGAGTATGACCATGGGGGAAATAATTTTTTCTACGGTATGACGGAAATTTCGAGAAAGTTGAAGAAAAAAATAAAAAACGTGGCAGAGCTCAAGTTTTTCGTAAAAAAAACGTTTTTTTGTAAAGAAACAGAGCAAAATAAATCTTTTCACCCCTTTTTAGGTGTTACAAATATTGGCAGCCCCTTATTTTTCGCTTTTACCCTCCCGTTAGTTTTGAAGAATTGGTTCGCTACATGTTTCGAGATCATGTCATAAAACACCTCGAAAATATCAAATGTAATGTAGGGCCAGCTTTATTTAAAATCAATAATATCGCAAGCAAAAAGCTCTGCAGGAAAAACAGCGCCGTTTATTGATTTCTTTGGCTGCTAGTGCTAGCTGCATGGTTTGGCCGTTTCCGGATAGATGTCACTAGTAGAACAGAATGGAAAGAAATTTAATTAAAAGCGAAGATATTTCTTTCTAATGTTAACAACCTCACGAGTTTATCGCTCAGTATCGTAAATAATGGACCCTGCCGCCTCCTTTAAGCAAGAAAAAGCTGTGGTTTGGACCTGAAAACATCTAATTTTTAATCTCATGGTGTAGCCGCCATCTAGCGGAATTTGCAGACATCTTGTCAACGGTTATTATTGCAACTACGATTTATGCTCACAATGAAAGAGTGGCGACAATTTTTTCTCATGAAAGCAGTCCGGAGATAATAACAAACTGGCACCATTGCTCAATATACCTGTTTCTTTTGTGCGCGCAGAACTTTCTATGCCATTTCTGTTTGATTTATTGAAATCCTATCCCTAAGGAAAATCTTAGGAACCCTGTATAAACCTCCATTTGTCTCCATCTCGTACTCTATTCTGCTTTTTATCAAGTGTTCATATGTTTTCACGTGTTTAATGGCTGACTTTGACAGTTTGTTAGACAGCCCTAGTGACGCTTTAATTTAAAAAACTGGACAGAATTGAACAAAAAATTAAATTTTAATCTTTTTAAAATTTTGTTTCAAAATTATATGCAAATATGTTACTTCTTGACAGGTGAACCAACCAATTGTTTTCCGTGTTGAAGCCAATTATAAAATTTCCATCTTTGGTCATTTCGCAGATATTTTGAGTCGCGAGCTTCCCCACTATTAACATTAAAGGTAGAATTTGTCTAGAGTCTTAAATTACCGAATTGGCGGGTACGGTCAAAGAAAAGAACGAGGTTACTACAGTCACTACGTTTCTATGCAAATTTTTTGTCTTTAACAAAATTTAAATAAAGCGCCTGCCTTCTCTTCTGGAAGTGACGGAGAAATGTTTTTTTTGCCTCTGTGCTAGAGTGGATATTTCATATAGCCTCGCTACGACCATCACAATAAAGATATACTTAAGTAAACCGACTTATATTTATAACACTGTCTTTGCGTAATATATTATTGTTATTAAAAAAAAAATATACAATAACATTTACATTTTTTTACGGCGGTTAACCTGAGGGGACCATCATAAGGGGCCCAAATATTTTCAATGCTACATTTTGTAGCCTTTTTGTAGCTAGTTTGTTACGGTTAAATTAATTTTGTAACACCACATTTTGTAGCTCAGCTTGTAACATTAAAAGTTTTTAAAATATTCCTAGGGTTGGGTTGGGAAAAAATAATAAATTGGCTTATATATTTTTCCCACTAAAATAAAATAAAAATATCTCCTAAACGACAACAGCTACAAAATGTTTTAATACGTCAGATGAGAGCTAAAACTGTGCTCTATGCTATAGTGGTGGGGCAACCTTGTAAAAAGAAAAATATATCACATAGTACATTTGGCATATATATATTTAAAGAAAACAAACAGGTTTTTTTTTAATTCAAAACAAAATCTAGAAATATTTTGAAAACTTTCTATCTTTAGCAGAATTGAATTTATGGGGTGGCCCCTCAGCATAATAGTTAAGCTAGGGGGGTCGCGTTTCCTCGACAACGGCTACAGCTACAAAATTAATTTAAACGTAACAAAATAGCTACAAAAAGGCTATAAAATGTAGCATTGAAAATATTTGGGTCCCTTATGATGGTCAACCCAGGTTAACCGACGTAATTTTTTGCCTCTGTTGATTACAAACATGGAAAAAGTTTTATAGTTTTTTAGTTTTATATATGAGCTACAGCTATGTGGTAGCTCGTTTCAAAGCTAATTGTTTTTCCTTTAAGATGTACCTATTTATTTTGACCTGAGACAGTTCGGTACTGTAGCTGCGTGCGTAGCTAGGATGCATATTAATGGATTGGAAATTTTATTGCCTAAAAATTTTGGATTAATATTTTTTTTGTATCTTGCGTTCTTTTTAAAGAAAACTGAATTTTATAGCATACTAAACTTTATTCACAACTTGTATATTGTCAAGTGATTTGCTTAAGTTAATATATACAGTGGCGTAGCTAGAAATCGACTCTGAGGGGGGTTTCATTATTTAATAAAAACTACCTACCTATGGGAAATTTTTAAAAATTAGGTAGGTGCCTATTGCTTTGGCTCTTTTGAACTGAAGAGAGGGGAAAGGGGCGGCTTAATAGGTGTTGAGAGTGTATATGAAACAAAAATAGGTACTTATTTAAAAGCAAGTCTCATCTAGTCTCATTTGCAGATTTTTTTCAAAATTAACCCTTAAATGCGCCGCAGGCGAAATTTTTGACAAAAAAAAAATTCTTTAAAAATTTTGATCTCTTAGGTTTTTTGTAAAATATCTTTAAAAAAGTAGATTGGATTAGATGTCAAGGGGTGGGTTGCAGCAGATAAAAATTTTACGAAAAATTATACTAAGACTGCTATTTATTATACGTTTTGAATGCTGGTGATAAAAATTCCTTAAAATTAATCTAAAGTTGTAAACATTAATGACGTCATAGCACCGCAGGCAAAGTTTTTAAAACTAAAATTAATTAAAATTTAAGACATCACTCCAATCAAACGTCACAAACCGAAGTAAAGGGTCAAAAAACTGGGGGAGCTATCCCTGGGGCCCTTGATCATGATTAATTTATTGTCGATTATTTAACCCCCAAAACCCCCCCATGACTACGCCACATATAGTTTTCGCAAAAACTTGTTTTTTGGTTAAATCATGCGTCAAACTGTGAAAACTACTATTATTATTTTTTTGTTAAAAACGTACTTACTAAGACCGCCTACTTTTGTAAGATATGTAAAAATATATAAAAAATACACGTTTTTAAATACATTTTGGGGGCTGGCGACCCCCCCCAAGAGGTTAAAATGGCCAATTGTTTTTATACTGTACAAAAATAACGTAGTGAAGAAATAAAATAACTGTTTTTTAGTTCGCAACTTTAAAAAAATGTTAATAAAAAAGTGAGGTTATGTATTGTAAAATGCCCGCTATTCTCCGTCTCCAAGTTCGGATGACACAGGGCGCCCCCCGAGACCGTCCCGAACGCAACAGATCGTATAACAACAGGTCAACACAAACGGAAAGGTGAACCTCCGGACGTTTGGGGTTTCTACTCGAACGCCCCTGTTTACCGGTGGAACCTATCGTCAGAATAATAACTGAAGAAGAAACCAAACATTTCCTGTAGAAATCCTTCAACTACGCCCATGACCAAGCTAGAAATCACTTGATCTTTCTTACCTCCGAAATATTAATTCTGGACTCAAAATGGCTTTATGCAGTTCTTTTTCCACAAATAGTCAATATAAAATTCAAAAATCACCAAACACCATCAATTCCCGTTAACAACCGTCAGCTGCAAACAAATATGTGGGAATTTATTCGCGACTTGTCGAAACGGCGACGTTGCCGGCTTGTGTTATTTTTTTGTGAATCTAGAAATTCTACTCATTGGAAATTTAAAAAAAGGAATTATTGAGATTAAAAAGTAAGTTATTAGTCTGAGGGTAGGTAATTATTTTATATAAAAATATTTGAAATAGTCAATATATGATAAAGAGAGTCAAGAAGTTCTGAAGTTTATGAATTGTTTTGTGCCTAGAAAATTCGGCGGTGAATTGGCAACCACGCATTCCATGGGAAAATGAACCTTATGGATGGTTGATCGGAATAGTAGTGTTTACTTTTATATCTCTTTTTTTATTAATCTAGGTAGATTAAAAGTATGTTATATGGTAGTCTGCAGATAAAAATGTTTTAAATAATACAAGCCAAACTTGTTTTAAAATAAATCGAGTAAAGGTTTACTCCAAAACTTCCCTTGCTCAGAAGAACATATATTATATAAAAAACTGCTACTCATAAATATATATGGGTTAGATTGGGTTGGTCAAACTTTTCCAGAGTATATCCAGACTTTTCTTGGGTGTATATACACTGTTCAGGGGTGTATTCATACTTTTCCATGGTGTACTCGGACATATTCAGAGTGTATCCAGGTTTTTCCAGAGTGTATCCAGACTTTTCCAGGGTTTTTCTAGAGTTTTCCAGAGTGTATCCAGACTTTTCCAGAGTGTTTCCAGGCTTTCCCAGGGTATTTCCAGACTTTTCCAGAGTATATCCAGACTTTTCCAGAGTCTTTTCAGACTTTTCCAGAGTGTTTCCAGACTTTTCCAGAGTGTATCCAGACTTTCCAGAGTCTATCCAGACTTTCCAGAGTCTATCCAGACTTTTTCAGGGTGTTTCCAGACTTTTCCAGGGTCTTTCCAGACTTTCCTGAGTGTATCCAGACTTTTCCAGGTTCTTTCCAGACTCTTCCAGATCATATTCAGACTTTTCCAGGGTCTTTTCAGACTTTTCCAGGGTCTTTCCAGACTTTTCCAGGGTCTTTCCAGATTTTTCAATGGTCTTTCCAGACTTTTCAAGGGTCTTTCCAGACTTTCCAGAGTATATTCAGACTTTTCCAGGGGTTTTCTAAACTTTTCCAGAGTCTTTCCAGTATTCTCCAGGGGGTATCCAGACTTTTCTAGGGTGCACGGACTTTTCCAATACATTTTATATGTGCTATATATATATATATATATATATATATATATATATTCAGATTTTATTGTTTCTAAAAACATTTTTGTCCATTAATCACGCAATAACAATAGGGTGTGAGCTGGATCTTATTCTAAGCTACTTTTGATTTTGCATTTTTTATGTGATATATATATATATGTAGTCAAAAATTTTGGCGCCATTCAACTACAATTTTTGTAAGCTTTTGGGGGTAGTTCCGAAGGGTCTACTAGGAGAATGCTCAACAATAGGGGTCTGCGCGTCAACAAAAATAATTACTATGTAAAATTTTGTTATGATTAGTGAAGGTGTTTTTGAGTTAGACTGGATTCGTGCTTATCACTGTTCGAAACCTCAAAATTCGTGGAAAATCTCGAAGTGCGATTTTTCGATGATTACATTACTTCCCTTTAGCAAGGGAAGTAAAAACATCGTGTTTAGAAAAATGAACTTAATTAGAGGCAGGCGAAATAGTCATAAAAAAACGCGAATTCTCTGAAATGACTTGGGTGAACGCTAAAATAATAAACAGTTAACCCGACATATCCTAAATATACAATATATACTATAGAGTCGTGAACGGTCGAAAAAAAAAATAAGGTCAACGCTTTTTTACCGTCTGCCAACCAGCGGCGGATTCAATTTCGTCAAAAACATCGCGCAGAAAATAACAAACTTTTTCTAAAAAGTAATGAGTAATTATTTCAAAACGATTACCAAAAGAGGGGGTCCGCCCCTGGTGTTGGTAGGTTAAGTATAGGGTTGTCTAACAAATTGTTAAAGTCAGCCATTAATCACGTGATGGCCCTTTAAAAATGGTGGCTGTAGGGTAAACAAAGCGATTTTCCATAAGACGTAATGCTAATAAAAATTAAAATTTTGGGAAAGTGGAAAAAGAAGCAGATAAAACAAAGTGACGATTTTATAGAGTAATCCTTGCTGAATCCGGGGAAAAACAAGCATTTTCCGTATCCGTATCGGAAGAAGATAATAGATAGTTTTTGGTCGTGCCCAAAATGCCCGACGACTAACGCTATTTGACACTGTTGACATTTGAACGTCATATATGGTTAAGGGATGCCGTGAAACGCCGCAATCCTACGGACGGGTAACGAAAGAATTTTGACGTACGTGACGAGCTTCTATGAAATTCCGCACCATTTCGGACCAGGTGGCGCTACCCTGAGTACCAAAGACACACTCAAGCGTTCTTTTTTGTTTGAGCGTTCTTTTATGTATAATTAAATAGGTAACTGCTTCAAACGCATTTAAATAAAAGAAATAAATTTAACAACAACCACTGCATAGTGCATAGCATAAAGGTATAACTTTAAACGTCTTTGGTGCATAGCATGGCGCATAAAAAGTTCAACCTTATGGAAATATATCTATGTATATGCAATATGGCGGCTCCAAATCCGTCTCTGATGTGTTATACAAGTTTGTGTGTGATCAGCCTTATCGTTGTCGGTGAAGTTATCGGGATGTAAATTGGCACGACCAAAAACTATCTAATAGGGCTTTCGTTTATTGCTCTAAAACCAGTCTCTCGTAGTCCAAGATCGATCCGAAAAGGATTTGGATGTTCGGTTATGAACTCCTGGATCCGAGAAGCGTGTTCGGTTTTCCGAATCAGTTACTCCGGATTTAAAACAGATCGATCTTTCTGCTCCCGCAAAATCGCGGGAGTAGAGGATTTAGAGCAAAACAATTTCGACGACAATTTTATCTTATTTTTTTGCAGTTTATAAACTTTTTGTGGGTCAAAACAGAAAGTTTATTAAAATTGATAAATTATTCCTCAATTCTTCTACTTCATCCGAGCAGGAACAAATGTTTATCCAACTTGTTCTTCATAGGGATAGCCCCCAAAAACAGATCGATCTTTCTGTTCCCGCAAAATCGCGGGAGTAGAGGATTTAGAGCAAAACAATTTCGACGACAATTTTTATCTTATTTTTTTGCAGTTTATAAACTTTTTGTGGGTCAAAACAGAAAAAAATGGATCGAAACAGAAAGTTTATTAAAATTTATAAATTATTCCTCAATTCTTCTACTCCATCCGAGCAGGAATAAATGTTTATCCAACTTGTTCTTCATAGGGGTAGCCCCCAAAAGCGGGCCAAAATACGCAATTATGTGTCTGAGGTGATCCTCGATTATACTGAGGAGCAAGGAATGAGAGGGATGCCTTAAGAAAAATAAAACTAATTAATATTCTGTTCTGCTTTCTCTCTGTGGACTCGCGTCTTTTTCAAACGGCTGTCCAATTTCAAAAATATTGAAATTGAAATAATTAAATAAAAAAGTGAGAATAAACGTCATTTTTCGAGCAAATGGCGTGTTCGATAATCACTCTCTGGAAAATTCGTGACGTCACTACTTTACTCCAGGACCGGTATTCTCGTAACTAAATACGCTCGGCGTTTCGTGCTCGCTGACCGTATGATAACGTAATATTCGCATACCACGTGACCAAAGTAACAAAAATGGTATTTACGTATATTGAACGCAAGGCGTCGACGAAATGTGCTCAGCGCGTGGCGACCGTTTGAAAAACACCTACCATTTGCTTGCTGTTATTATTATTATTTTCTTTACAAAGTATTGTAGAGTGCTGCAGAAAATATAGTAGTTTTTTTAGTTTGCATTTTTATTAATAATAAAAAAAATAAAAATCTCTTATTAGTAGCTTCGGGACGGGTATTTAGAGACTCTCAACATCTCACAAAAGTGGCTTCTTAAAGTAATTTTTAAGACCGGCTTTACCCATTAAACTTACTATTTGCTGCTCGATGTAAGACAACTTTTTTTTCCAAAAAATAGCAACAAAAATTTTTCTTAATAAAATCGACATCGAAATAATTGAGCATACGTATAATACTAGAAATAGAAACAATCAAAATTCTGTAAAGCCAAAGGTAAAAAAAGCCATTGGTCAGCGGTGCTTTTTGTATCTTTCATCAGCTGTGTACCAAAAAATATCTGGTTTTATTAGGCTCATGCCCACATTGTTTGCTTTTAAAAATAAACTAAAAACTTTCATGAAATATGAAATTAGCATACATGAAATAAATAGCTTAATTGATATAAAAAATAATTAGTAAACCATATCTTTATATCTGTGTTTTGGTCTGTATTTTCTTTACTTTTCTGAAAAATTTTTCACACTAATTACCATTTTTATGTTTTTTATCTTTTGTCATTTTATTTATTCATAAATGTACTAAAAATTATTATTTTCTTTTTTTAATTCAACACTTCCATGAAAATATAAATTTTTCCACGCGCGAGGTTTCTCTTGTGGATTTATGAATTCTGTGTTTGTTGTTGAATTGGTTAGGTTATTTTTTGGGTAACAAATACCTTAGAGTTTTATTTTCTGTTTCTTAAAATGTAGAATACGCATTTTTACTATAATTATAAGATATAACTTACTAGATATATAAGTAACTATTGTGAAACCATTTTAACAATAAATGCTATATAATAAAGTATCAATATCAATATACGACCGTGCCGGAAACACCACTTTCCCTGACTGAGTGCCGGAATAAATTTAAACTTTTCCGCACTGAGTGCGGAATTTTTTTATAAGTGTGCGGTTAAGTCTCGGGGTAAACTTTTTCCCGCACACTGGGCGGGAGCGTGCTACGAGTTTATATCACAGGGTCAAAGGGCGGGTTTAACTGAGCTAAACCAAACCATCAAGTAATTTTTTAAAGGATCAACACTTGTACAAGTCACCATTTGATTTACCCTTTCTGAAATACGGCTCGAAATCGATCATACAATGGCCTCTTTCTTACACATAGAAAAAGAAAAGGAGCGACAAGGCTAACAAGAAATAAAAATGCAAAATTCGATGATGCCAAGATGTGCTAAGCGAATTTGATTCTGTCTGCTCGCAGGGCAGCGCGTTCGGCAGAGAGAATACGAAAAGTCGTCGGTCAGCGTGCCGCTGAGCGCGCTGTTCGCTATTCGTTTCGCTTAGCGACTTCAAAACGTTACGTATTACGAGAATACCGGTCCAGATCGATCTGAGAGTAGGTAAACCGAAAGCGGTATAAGTGACCCATCAAAAAAAGGTATAAAGCACAGCCTAAATGCGTACGTATCGTATCTCTACTTTATTAAACCGACCAAATATTTTTCTTTGTGTCTTAAGACTAAAGAATAGTTAAATTGGTTCGATACGTCACGATAAGTTTCACGAAACTTATCGAAGCAGACATATCGTGTTTACACATGCGCATTTTGATAAGGATAAGCTTTTAAATACTGCTTTATATGTCTCTAATATTAGACACTGAAAGTAAATATTCGATATCGGTATACCTAACGCGTTCGAAACAAAGCCAAAATACACTAAATTTTTGACTTGTTCATGCCATATTTCAAACGATGCCCGCTTTTTTGACGGGTGCGATGACAGAACAGCTGATTCCACTCGTTGCATACGGAGGGATGTACGTAACGTTACGGACCCACGAACGTACCCAACCCAGTGTCTACTTTAAGTGTCTATTAAAGGTAAAACAACACGCATCAGCACACAACTGGATGTTTTTATTACATACCTATACATATAATAAATATCTAGCTTCTAACCGAACGATATTGATACAATAAAAATCCAGTTTGTAGAATTTTTGTCTGTCTGTCTGTTTGTTACTTCCAACATCACGCAAAAACTACAGGACCGATTTTGATGGGACCTTCACTGATGCATTCCTCCTGGGGAGTACATATAAACGCTTTATTTTTATCAAAATCGGTTTACGGGAAAAAAGTTATGTTATGACCATTCAAAGCAATAAAAACGGGCAAAATATATATATTTTTAAAAATTCTTGGTGAAGCTTGTAACCAAACAATATAGATTACAAAAATCTAGTTTTTAGAATTTTTGGCTGTCTTTCTGTTTGTTCCAACATCACGCAAAAACTACTGGACCGATTTTCATAGGACTGCTGCATACCTCAGATTCTTGGGGTGTATGTAGGCTTTACTTTATCAAAATCGGTTCACGGGCAAATCGGGTGTATTCGAGTGGATGGAAATGTTTTTAAGGGTCTGAAGGTTTACGAGTATGAATGTGGGGTAAGGTTGGAAGGGGAGGGGGAATCCACAATTTTAAACACGCGAACGAAGTCGCGGGCGATCAGCTAGTAGATAATGAAGATCCAATTTTTAGAATTTTTGTCTGTCTGTTTGTTCGAAGATCACGCAAAAACTACAGGACCGATTTGCTGTAACACTTCCTTGGACTCCTGGGGAGCACATAGGCTTTCATCAAAATGGGTTCACGGGAAGCAGAAAATTTATGAACATAAAACCCTAAGCTGCGGGAGGAACCTACTGCTAAATCAAGAAAGATTTACTCCAAAACTTCCCTCGCTCAAGAAAATACAGACTTTTCCGCGGTATATCCAGACTTTTCCCGGGTGTATCCGGATTTTTCCCGGTTGTATCCGGACTTTAACAGGGTATATCCCGGCTTTTTACAGTGTATCCAGATTTTTCTGGGATGTATCCAGACTTTTCCTGATAAACTTGTCGTAGTTTATTGTGTGGAGCGAAAAGTCAATAACGCCTTTTCTACATTCCAACTCTTTGCCGCTGCCTTATATTTTCCTCTTTGTCGAGCAAGGTGCTCAATACGATAAAGACGAAGGCAAAAAAAACAGGACTTTATTATCTTATTATTATTATCATTGATTTTTTTTATTTTAATAGTCATTAAAACCTTCTCTCGAATCTAAAGGCGCATTTACACAGACAAACTTTCCTTTGATGTTGAAATGCCGACAAACATTTACACGAGCCTCTTGAGCAAAATGTTCAAAGAAAAGTTCGAGCAAAATCTCGTACATAAAGACTCACGGAAATTTTGGAGAGAATGTTAAGCAAAATTTGTTTGAAGAAATGTTGGTATCGAAATCTCTTACAAATTTAAATTTTATAGTTTTATGGGAATTCATTGAACTTAACTGAAAATAGAAAGACTAAGTTTTAAAACAAGGTATTTTTAATTAAGTGCTTTCCGACGGAAAAACGATTTGATGTCGAAATTCACATTTTACCTCATAAGCAACTTCGATTGACCTGATTTTTATAGGGGATATGCCAGTATACTTGTAACTTTTTTGGGGTTGTAAAAAAACGAGAATAAAAAATAATAATTGGCACTTATTTATTCCTGTTGCCTGTAAAATGTAATGATAAAAATTTACGTTTAAAAGAATATCTCTTTATTTTACTTCCTAGTTTAAAACACAATACAATAATAATCAAGTCAAATTAAAACACCTATATACATTTTATTAAATTTCAAATATATGAACAAAAGCACGTTCGGTCTAAATAATACCCGTTTATTACCCACTTTTACAACCCTACGATCCCAGACCCTTGTCTAAAAAAATATAATTTAGCAGTAATAGACTAGATTTCTGAATCGGAATATTGCTCCTTTGCATATTGTTTGTTCAGTGTCAGTAATCAACTTTGATTATTACATTAAATTGACAGTAAATATCTATCTTCAGCATTTTCATGAACCTTTTGCTTTTTTAAGCAACCGTTGGGGCCTTAAACTAACTAGGTAAATCTGGTGTGAGGAATGAAAAAAAAACAATCAAAGCTAAGGGTAAAGTAAAGTTACAAAAATATGTTTAAAAAAAATCCCCTCCCCACCACTCCTCATAGTCATGAGGCGCGGATTACCGCTTAAAAGTGCAATTTTTGAGTTTTTTGGCGATATTTGGAAAACTCAAAATTTTTTTGGAAAAGAAAAATTTTCCTGGGTTGTTTTTTGAATTTAGAAAAAAACTCTTGGAAATAAAAAAAACTCGCAAGAATATCAGAAAAAAACCCCCGGGCAAAAAAATCCGGTTAAAACCCTAAGAAAAAAAATATTATAAGTAACCCTAATCCATGTGACAAAACTGATAGTCAAGAATAATGTTTCGCTTGCCGTCGGCTTTTTTTCACAAAAATTTAAAATAAAAGTTGGTGTTCCATTTTTTTACAGAATTGAGATCACTGATCACTGATGTAAAATTTTATTTATTCTCATCTTTAAAAATATGTTTCCAAAACGGATAGCAATAATTTGCTCAAAAATTTACCCGAACAAAATGTTCAAAGAAAAGCTCACAAAAATGTTCACGCAAAAAATTTTAGATCTTTTGCACGAGCTTTTGTTTGAGCATGTTCGTCTGTGTAATTGCGCCTTAAGGTGCCTATTTTAATAGAGCTTTTTCCTATTATAGTATTTTTTTTGCTATATAGACTAAAAAATGTTCTTTGTGTAGCGTATCGGCCTGCCGCACGAAAGGTCCCGGGTTCGAATCCCGAGGTTCAGTGCATGAATATTTTCTTTTTGTCTTTAAGTTTGCAAAAAAACTTGGTTACACTGAACATTGATCCTGCTATGGATGGAAAGTCCCAGTATAAAAAAAAATGAAAAATATTATTTTTTTTTGGTTTGGCGCTTTAAGAGATTCGTATTTATTATGTTTTTGCACACAAATAATGTCAAAAAACTTTTGTTTATTGAATTTTTTCAGGAAGGTAATAAAAAAATAGTGTTTACAGATCGCGGCTAAAATAAAAAGGCACTTTTTTGGCCACCAATTGTAAAAGCTACTATTTTAGATGTATGAACTACCGTTAGTTTATTTTTAAACCAATTCAAATATAAAAGGAATGTCGCCACTACGACATGTCGTAGCGAAAAGAAATTATACTTTCCACTCTATTAGTAAAATAATTAAGAACACACCCCCTTGTTCTTATTGTCTCGCATAATGTCAAATTGAGAAAGTTTTTATATCGTCTGTTACAAATTAAAAAATGCTAATTGCAAAGACAAGTAGCGAAGAGAAATAAAGATAAAACGATGTCGATCGGCTATAAGTTGGATGACTTTTGATTAGCGTAGTTTGCCACAATGTTTAACATAAAATAAATCTATTTATTCTAAAAATGCCGTGTTGTCTTAAAAAATAGCATGCAAAGATTTTAAAAACTCAAATAAAAACAAGGAAAAAAATATTATTTTTTATACCTAAAAATAGTAGTTTTAACAACTAGTGTGCGCGAGTAAAAAAAACACAGTTTAGCCGCGAGTTGTTAACACTATTTTTTTTAAATACCTTTATCAAGAAATCCAAGAAAAACAGAAAAATACTTTTAAAAATCTCGAACGAAGAGCACTTCTCGCAACACAACATCTTTACACTATAAATCAAGGCGGCTGGTAAATGAAATAACATGACGTTTATTGTTGCGACATTTGTATCTTTGACAGTTTCATATTTTGACGATTTTTTTATATGATTTTTTCGTATTACTTGCTAAAAACTGGCAGGAATGGCTTAATTTTTAGGCAAGAATAATTAGATTTTTTCAATATTACTATTTTTCGCTATTTCTTTTTAATTTTGGGTAAAAAACGAACAGAAATCTTTTTTTGCATCCGTGATCAAAAAAAAAGTTTTTTTGTATCGGTAACCAAAAAAGCCATGCTTTAGTTATCTGCAGACAGTTACTAAAATCATATTTTTGATGAAGGTATTAAGAAAACATGTTTTTAACTATCTGCAGATAACTAAAGCAGGGCTTTTTTGGTTACCGATACAAAAAAACTTTTTTTTGATCACGGATGCAAAAAAAGATTTCTGTCCGTTTTTTACCCAAAATTAAAAAGAAATAGCGAAAAATAGGGTACAAAAAAAGATTTCTGTCCGTTTTTTCCTCAAAATCAAAGAGAAATAGCGTAATATAGTAATATTGAAAAAATCTCATTACTCTAAACTGCTTTTTTTCCTTGCGTTTTTAAATACCTCGCTGCGCTCGTTATTTAAACCAACGCTTGTAAAAAAAGCACTATTTTAGCCACTAGTTGTGAAAACTACTATTTTTGATAAATAAGATGGACAAAAACACTCGTGGGAAAAACATTGTACCTAACTCGCGGAAATTGCCTTTTCCACCCTTGAGGGCTTGCCCGAACTCCGCTTCGCGTCGTTCTTGCAACTGCTCGCGCGCGGAGAAGTACTTCGGCATTTTTGACTTTGAAAATTATTTTCAAAATCAGTTTGACGCATATCTACACTATTAAAAAAGGAAATTTAAATTTTTATGCGTTTTTTTTAAACAAGAGTAGGTACATGGTATAATGGAGTCAACAAAACGTGTAGTTGCTCTATATCAACAACTTATTGACTTGAGTGAACTATATACGTGGTGGATTCTTTAAGCGGAACGGTGCTTCTAGCAGGTCAGAATTTGGTTGGTCTTCGCAAGGTATAACAACACTCATTTTTGTTAATTAAATGAAATTGTTATTTTACTTCTTGGAATTACTCAAGGAATGTGCAATAATACCAAATTACGATTCATTGCACTCGGTGCGATCGTATCTCACGGTATAACCTGATTTGGCATGCCCGAACCAAAGTGCATAATAATGACTACTATCGTAATATTACTATAAAAATAAACAATAAATAAACTTTGCCTAAATGTTAATTGATACTTCCTTTTATTTTTGGTAACAATTTTCGGACCTTACATCTATTTTTTCTACGACCGTGTGGGAAACACCACTTTCTCGCACGCATGTTAATTCAGAAAGTGTGTGTTGCCCGCACTGAGTGCGGGAATGAATTTCCCGCACTCGGACTTTTTATTATCGTCTTTGTTTGCTCTAATTTTATTTAAATACAAAGTGAGCTGGTCGTAGAAAAAATATTGATTCTCATGCGTAAGTATCTTTCCCGCTCTTGCGTGCTTGCCCGAACTAATAACTATTCTACTCGCAAAAAAATGCGTTTTTTTATACCTTCATCAAAAACACAATTTTACTCATCGTCCGCAAATAAAAAAATCATTTTGCACACAAATATGAAAAAGTTATGTGCAAAATTTTAAAACGGACTAGGCGATGCAAATGCTCTTGCGTAGCGCCATAGCCGTCTTTGGTTTCTGTGTTTTAGTTTTTTTTTTCGGTTTTGTGAATTTTGTGGTTAAAAAAAATGAGATTACAAGTCGCGGCTAAACTGGCCTTTTTCTTACTCGCATTTTTAAATCACTCGAAAACCACGCTTGTAAAAAAAGCACTATTTTGGTCACTATTTGAAAAAACTACCAGTGGCATAGCCAGGGGGGGGGGTTTGGAAATTAAAACCCCCCAGGATGTCCAACCCAATCTACAATAAATTATTCATGATCAAGGGCCCCAGGGCGAGCTACAGCTCCCCCATTTTTTTTATTTACTCCGGTTTGTGACGTGTATTTGGTGTGATGTCTTAAATTTGAAAAATTTGGCCTGCGGTGCTATGGCGTCATTAAATGTCACAATTTTAGTTTAATTCTCAGGAATTTTTATCACCAGCATTCAAAACTTGTAATAAATGGCTGTCGGTCCGTTTCATTTAGGGCGCATTTATCCCAGCAAACACAAATCGTCTGCATTGAATCGGGCCAATGTCGAGAACGTCGGCAGTGTGTCGGCATCGGCGACTACACGCTGGCCCGATGTTGGACAGATTGCGATTTTTAGTTTTCGGTCAATAATCGGCCACTGACGGAGGTCCACATTATTTTAGAACCGACGATGGTCCGATTTGAACTTTGTTTAATCGGTCGAAAATCGGCAACTGACGATGGCCCGATTTAATATAGTCGACATTATGCCGACGCCCACTTTATCTGCTTTAGGGCCGACGAAGGTTCGATTGGGACTTTGTTTAATCGGATGAGAATCGGCAACTGACGATGGCCCGATTTAGTATAGTCGACATTATGCCAACGCAAACCTTATCTTCTTTAGAGCAACTACTTTATCTGCTTTAGGGCCGACGATGGTCCGATTGACTATAGTCGACTTTATGCCGAAACGCACTCTATCTGCTTTAGGACCGACAACAGACGATGGTACGTCACATTAAAATTTTTAAACTGCTTAATAGTTTCTTCCTAGTATGTAGAGATGGCGCTAATGTCACTATGTTCCTGTACAGTGGAAGATAATATTATACAATGAGCTTCAGGCTACTGCGAACATAGGAGGAATCAAGTCCAATTTACTCTCCGTGCCGTACGACCGAGGTGGATTCGAAGCACGCTGCAGTGTTATCTTTTGGAAATTTATTTTGTTTTTATTATTTTGTTTTATTTCTGCCTTGCTCGAGAAACAGATTATTGGTAAGTTCTTAATTGAAATAATACATTTTTAAAACTAAAAATGGATGTCTACGAAGTTGCCGAAAAAGTGCAGATGGTCAAATGGTACTATCAAGGCAGACCATTGAGACTTATTCAAGAACTTTTTTTGGATAATTTTGTAAACCGCCCAGAACCTAGTTTATCAACGATTTATAGGTTTGTGCAGAATTTTGAAAAAAAAACCCACTGTTTTGAATGACGAGCAGGAAGTACGAGATGTGATGATTTGCGCTGCAGTGGAGGAAAATCGAAAGTTAACTAGCCACCAAATTGCCGAAGCAGTTGTTACGTCTTCAGCCACTGTCTTACGTGTTCTCAAAAAGAATGGTTCTCATTCTTACAAAGCGTCAAAAACGCATCAAATTTTTCCTGAGGACAACTATCGTCGTACGGAATTTTGCGAAACAATGATGGAAAGGGCTAATCGTGATGAAAACTTTCTGAGATCTATTCTTTTCACAGATGAAAGCACATGTATATTATTGAATCGTCATAACCCAACACACGTTCGATATTGGTCGAGGGAAAATTTGCATTTGTATTTTGACGTAAGAACTAACGAAAAACTAAATGTTTGGGGGGTATTGTAGGGGAACACGTAATTGGGCCATTTTTTATTAACGTTAATTTGAATGGTCCTAGATACTTGGATCTACTGCAGCAGCACATTATTCCAATTGCTAGGCAGTTGTTAGGTGTGAGATTTGGTGAAACATGGTTTCAACAAGATGGTTGCATGAAAGGGCCAATAATTTGGAAGAACTTCGGATTAAAATTGAAGAAGCTTTTCAAACTATCACCGCTAACATGCTTGGAAATGTTAGAAGGGGTTTTTATAATAGGCTCGGATGTTGCCTAGCCGAGCAAGGAGGACTTTTCGAACATTAGCTCTAATTTTTTTTTTACTGGGAGAATCTTTTTGGTTTTTAGAATGTATTATTTTATTTTGAGAACTTGCTTTTATTTTGTTTCTCCTTATTATTTTCATTGTAACATGTTGTCAGTGATAAACCTGAGCAGTTGAGAATAAAACGCTCTTATTTATCAGTGACAAAAAATAAGTAAATTACGTTATAAAAATTTGCGTATTTATTGATCAAATTCTACGCTCCACACAGCACCGTGGTTAGAGGCGTACTAAATACCAAAGGCAAGTCACGCAAGTGGTGATCGCAAGCCTGAGTATTGGTTGCTTCACTGATAGGTGTGCGGTGTCCCTGCATGTACGTACACTGACAAATTGGACTTCTTCCGGCCTATGTTCGCAGTAGCTTGAAGCGGTCTGTATATATAATGAGCAAAGATATTTCAAAACTAGAATGCGGACTTGACAAGATGCTGTTACTTCTTTACAACAATCACTTCTTCCGCCACTTAAACCAGCCCGACTGGTTAAGCACCCACATTATCAAAACTTTGTAGTTTGCCAATGTCGGATCGTGTCAAGCAACCACCGACGGACCTTTGTCAATCACCGACGTCGGGCCGCTTTGAGAGTCCGATGTGGGGTCTTATTATTCACCTATTATCGGACCTTTGTGGTTTGCCATTGTCGGACCGCTTTAAGCTACCACCGACGGACCTTCGTCAATCGCCGACGTTGGTCCGCTTTAGGAAACCAATGTCGAACTTGAATAGTTTACCGATGTCGAGCCGAGACCAGCTTGCCTACGTTAGACCCACCAAATGAAGTAGCTTTATGAGCGGATGGTCGGTACCATGTGGTTAAACCACGTTGCGTCGGCAAACATACATTGAGCCTACATCGCAAAGCGGACAAAAAATACTGCTGGTCCGATGTCGTAAATCGACGTCGTGCCGATGACGGCAAATTCGGCAATCGACATCGGGCCGACGAAGGCCCGAGGGAAACGTGTTTGCTGGGATGCTTTGGCAACAAATCTATATATACCACCGCAACCCACCCCTTCTTGGCATCTAACCCAATCTACTTTTTCAAAAATATTTTACAAAAAACCTAAGAGATCAAAACACCTAATAAACCGCTCCTCTCCCCTCCCTTCAGTTCAAGAGCTCAAGCAATAGGCACCTACGTAAGTTTTAAAATATTGCCATAGGCAGGTTGATTTTTATTAAATGATGAAAGCTCCCCCCTCCAGAGTCGATTTCTGGCTACGCCACTGAAACTATTGTGTCCTTGTTTTTTGTATCTTTTTCCCGTTGTTTGGTAGCGCCGCCAAAATATTGATCTGTCTTTATTATTTCCCAACCCCCCCCCTCCTTCTCATGGTACCGCGATAATAATAATAATAACAGTAAGTTTTTCATATTTTTTAAATAATTAATTACGTGGAAAATTTTAAATCACCCTTCGTTTATTAAACAAAAAAGTTGATTTTTGGTACCTATATTATCATGTAGGTCGCATGTACAATAGTTAAAAGCCAACACGAAAATTCAATGTGTCTGTCAGCCCGAGGGTCACCCTGGTATCTTCTTCACTATTTTTTTAGTAAAATGAAAACATAAAGCAGAGTGTCACACCTGGTGTTCTCTTCTCTTTCCTTTTTTCGACAGGTGCACTTGGGAGACGCATGCACTGGTAGGCAGGTGCAAGTCTGATATGATTTTTCTTGCCTTGTATTTCTTCGACATGTGACCCAATTTGATACTGTTCGATTTGATTTGCTTCTCCGTCGATTCAACATCGAATTTTAGTATTGGCGAAACAACTTTGTTGGCAAATTAACTGGTGTTAAAGAAATCTGCCCTCCAACTCGATTTATTTTAAAATAAAATGCTCTAGAACCATACCCTCATTTAACAAATTGCTTAATAGTAGTTTTAACAACTAGTGGCTAAAATAGTGCTTTTTTTTACAAGCGTTGTTTTAAATAACAAGCGCAGCGAGGTATTTAAAAACGCGAATTGTTAACACTATTTTTTTTAATACCTTTAACAAAAAATCCAAGAAAAACAGGAAAATACTTTTGAAAATCTCGAACGAAGAGCACTTCTCGCAACACACCATTTTTACACTATAAATCAAGGCGGCTGGTAAATGAAATAACAATGGTAATTTCCATGTGCCTTTTTATTTGGTGACATTCATTGTTGCGATATAAGATTTTTTCGTAAATACTTGGTGAAAACTGGCGGAAATGGCTTAATTCTTAGGCAAGAATAATTATATTTTTTCATTAGTACTATTTTCCGCTATTTCTCTTTAATTTTGGGTAAAAAAGAGACCGAAATCTTTTTTTGCATCCGTGATCAAAAAAGCCATGCTTTAGTTATCTGCCGACAGTTACTAAAATCATGTTTTTGATGAAGGTATAAAAAAAAGCTTTTTTTAAAACACATAACACCATAATGTTGCACCGCTTCGCCATTCTGGAAGTCTGAATTGAGTTGAATTGAATTAAATTAATTAGCACAGTTGCATATATGTATTAAATATTTGCTATATATTTATTTAGAATCGAAAATATATTTTTTTTATACCTTCATCAAAAACATGATTTTAGTAACTGGCGGGTGCTAAAAAAGATTTATGTCCGTATATACGTATTGGTAATTTCATTCAAAAAATCTGTTAAACTATAAAGTTATAAACAACATATAAGTGAGTAAAATAATTAATATCTCTACCAATTTTTAAAAATACCACTCTAATAAAAAAATATATTATTCTTATAATAATTCACTTTTTATTTATTTTTTTTTATTTCATTTTATTAGGGAAAATGTAACTCCTTCTGTTATAAGCATTCAGTAGGGACTTTTTAGGTCGCCCCCGTATATGAAATTATTTTTTGATGCACATTAACATTGGGATTTTTTTCGTAACTACTTCTCAATTCTCCATCGTATAATACTTTTGCACAAATACATAACTAATATATTTTTTTTAGTTGTGTACTTTGAAAAACAATATTTTACTATTTATTAATATTTTTAACTATTAATATTCAAAATGCTAAATTTAACGTAAAAGATTACTCAACTTGGCGTTGCCATTATAACAAGAGTAGTTCAGATATGCAAAAGGTTAAAAGATAAAAATTGATATTTTTAAAACCAGACATAGAAAAAATCTGTATTTTTGTGTTGGGGTAGTACCAAGGGCAAAGTTATGTCGAATTTAACCGAGCCGTTATCCAAAAATATTCGAAAAACCATTTTAGAGCAAATGCACCTTTTTTTTTTGAGTAGACCCCTTGAGTGAACCAAAAGTAAGCGATTTTGTTTTTCCTGTTAAGATCGTTTGTTGTGGCCTAATAAATGATAAATAATTTACTAATCAATTTTTATTCCTCACAAATTGAATTTGAGACTGCCGAAAGGAGGCAAGGTCAATTTTTTTTTGTAAGAAAATTGACCTAGGAGAATAAGACTAGGGGCTACCAAAAAATTAAACTTATTTTTTTCTTTAAGTATTAACCAAAACTATTAGTTTTTGTCAAAATATAATCTGCTATTTGCAAAATTCGGTAGTAGTGCAAACATAAAAAATGTTACTTTCTGACCACCCCCTGTAGATTACCTGATGAACTGTCAAAAATGACAGCATAACTAGGTTTGCATATGAGCTTCTGTCAAATCATTTTTGTAACAATTAACATTTCCTTGGCCAATACGTCAGAGTTATAATGCATAAAACATACATTATTTTGGCCTTTTTTCGAACTTTGACCCCTAATATCTCAAAAACTGTAAATAGATTACCCTCAATATTTTTTTATCAGCTTGTTGTCCTCTGCAACATAGTAAAATTTTATTAAATTCCACCGAGCCAAAAATTCTCCATAAGCCCTGTGTAACCGGGTGCGGGGTCCAAATCTAAAAAAATTTCAACGCAATAATTGTTCCTAACGCTAACGCTTGCGGAAATCGTTTTTTCCGCATTCGACGGGCAAAGGGGCAGTCTCGTGCGGAAAAAACGGATTTTCCGCACGCGACGGCAGTTGCGTCAAGGGCGGAAAAGACCCTTTTTGCACGTGTCAGGTACAAAATTTTTCCTACTTGCGTAAAAACCGTCTAGACAACATTAAATTTTTATTTTTAGGTATTAAAATAGCGAAAATTTTTTTTTTTTTTCATTTTCTTTACATTTAAGTTGAATATATCCAAAAAGTTTAACTGGACCTAAAAAATCGGTAGAAAAAGTACAATAGTAGTTTTCACAACTATAGTCCATTCATAAAGAAGAGAGAGTAATAAAACGACTTAAAACCCCTTTTCGTAGGTGTTTTGCTAACATTTAAATTTAAAAAAAAATAGAAAAAAGTTAAAAATATATATTATATTTTAACCTGATAGAGAAATTGTTTATTATGCGTGTTCTGTTTTTGCACTATAACACGTAGGTATGCAGATAATGCCATAATTTTTTTATTGTATATTTTCTTGATGAAACTTGGGTAAATGAAGGTCACACTGTTGGAAAACACTGACAAGAAAAAAATGTGAAAAGTGCCTGACAGGCATTCTTAGAAGGTTGGTCGACAGTGATAAAGCCGCCGTCAGGAAAGGGAAAACGTTTGATAATTGTCCATATTGGCAATGAAAAAGGGTTTGTAAAAGGAGGTCTTTTGGTCTTTTCGTCAAACCATACTGGCGATTATAACGAAGACATGAATGGCGATACATTTGAAGAATACTTTCAGCAAATGTTAGACCTAATACCTCCTGGTTCAGTAATAGTAATGGACAACGCCAGTTACCATTCCAGAAACCTTGAAAAAGTACCAACCACAGCATGGAGAAAAGCTGATATTTGTAAGTGGCTTACAGAAAAAAACATAAACTTTGAGGCAGACATGGTAAAAAAAGAACTACTATCATTGGTAAATAGCCACAAAGAAAAATTCAATAAGAAAGTTGTCGATGATATAGCTGAAAAACGAAACATAACAGTATTAAGACCTTACCATTGTGAACTTAATCCAATAGAATTAATATGGGCTCAAATGAAAGGGTATGTAGCAAGGAATAATACTACCTATAAATTAAGGGATGTGGAGGTACTTTTTCAAGAATCAGTTAAAAAAATAACTCCAGATGATTGGCATAAATGTGTACAACATATTTTAAAAGTAGAAGAAAAAATGTGGAAACTTGATTGTTTAATCGAAGAAACTGTGGAACCGTTAATTATTTTTTTGGAAGAAAATGAGAGCATTTACTGTTCTTCTGAATTTGAGTAATTTATTCCTATTTTATTTTTGACTTAGTTATAATAATTGACAACCGTAACATTTTTTTTATGTACCAACCATTTGTTTAGCCTTAATTTAATTTTTAGGTGTGCTTATTAATTATAGTTAAAACGCCAATCCGTTTTTATATATATATTATTTTTATTCCTAAAATGTATTTTTATTATTTAATTTATACATTTTTTCTAATAAACTAATTTGTTTTATTAAATTTCATAGAACTTTTCACGCATATTTACTATTTTCTTCACTAATTCCCGGTGTACCACCATACTTAAAATGTAAGTTTCCCCCAATTGCGCTGCCTATGAGAATAGTTTATCGCTTGCCTTCTATTGTTCTCGTTTTTGGGTTCTATTGTATTCTCGGGTCGAACAGGGTGAGGTATATAAAAATAAAAGATTTTTACCTGAGGTACATTAGAAAATTTTTAAAAGAGAAGTACAAAATTTGCCATTTTTATTACTCTATCTTCTTTATGAACAGACTTTAGCGGCTAAAATAGTGTTTTTTTTACAAGCGTTGGTTTAAATAATGAGCGCATACAGGTATTTAAAAACGCGAGTAAAAAAAGCATAGTTAGCCGCGAGTTGTTAACACAATTTTTTTAATACCTTTATCAAAAAATCCAAGAAAAACAGGAAAATACATTTAAAAATCTCAAACGAAGAGCACACCATCTTTACACTATAAATCAAGGCGGCTGGTAAATGAAATAACAATGGTTTCCAGAGCGATGTGCCATTTTACTCGGTGACGTTCATTGTTCGGACATTTTAATCTTTGACAGTTTGATATTTTGACGATGTAAATACTTGGTGAAAATTCGTGGAAATGGCTTAATTTTTAGGCAAGAATAATTAGATTCTTTCAATATTATTATTTTCCGCTATTTCTCTTTAATTTTGGGTAAAAAACGGACATAAATCTTTTTTTGCACCCGTGATCAAAAAGTCCTGATTTAATTATCGGCAGACAGTTACTAATAATCATGTTTTTGATGAAGGTATAAAAAAAGTACTTTTCGCGCACGGCGTGCGTAAAAAATACTTTTACGCACGCCGTGTTTTTAACACAATAATAAATCATTTAGATTTATAAATTTTGTTTGTTTTCAATAAAAATTAAAAAAAAAATGCACCCGAAAAAAAATTTTGTCCTTCACACATGCGAAAAGCCGCTTTTCCGCACTTGAAACTTATCCGAGCTCCGCACTGTTAGAAAAACGACTATTTTTTGTGCTAGTGTATAGTCAAAAGAAATTACTTGTGTTACCAATAAGTAATAATTTAATGTATTTATTCTTCTAGCTAATTTAATAAATAGATATTAACTTAAATTATTTTTCTTCTTTCTTCTATCGTCGATCCCATGCCATTAATTTATATATCACAGTGCGTTTTTACCAAAACTTTTATTCACCTTCTTTTCTCTTTCTTATCCTTTTTTCGTTTTTTGTCTTTTTTATGCTTTTTTTCCTTCTTGTGTTTCTTCTTCTTTTCCTGTCCCTTTTCAACCCACTCCTCTTCGCTCTCACTAGAAAGTTTTACAACTTCAGTTCTCGACACATCTATTAACTTGTCGGGAATTTTTGGACCGTATTGATCTTCGACAGGTAAAGCTGATAATGCCGGTAGTAGTTGGGGTAACTCACAGTTTTCAACAATCACACTGTCTTCCAGTTTTTGTATCTCCTTTGAAGCGCTTGGCTTCGAAAACTTGTGAAACCCAATATTGGATAAAATCCCTTCTTTCAATGGTTTAATTTTGGTCAGTAACTCATCGGACATTACCACGTTTTTAAGTCGCTCCGATTCTTTATTGTCATTTTCCTTTTTTTCTTTTTCGTTTGTTTTATCATCGCTTTTGGTTTCATCATCTGATTCACTATCGCTACTTAAAAACACTGCCTTGAACAAATCAAGATTTTTCTCCACGTCAATTTTTTCGGTTATGTCTTTGACCGGAGTGGTATCAGTGTTTTTGTTTTCTATTTTTTCTTCTATTACAATATTTTCCCCACTACCTTCGGTAACATTTTCTTCTTTATCTGGTTTTTCCTTAGTTTCAATTATATTTTCATGTTTTTGATCTTCCAATAAATCCTGTTCGGGAGTTTCTGAGGTGGATAAGCCCGGTTTTAATGAGTTTTGGTTTTCTTCTTTATATTTTTGGTATTCAAATATAAGATTTTTAGTTCGCTTACGTTCATGATTCGGTCGACTAAAAAAAAATCGTTTTTAAGAAAAGTATGTAACTGTAGGCTTAATTTAACTATCTATCTATCTATCTATCTAGTACATTCATATCGCGCCTGTAGAGCAAAAAGGTATTAGGCGCCGATAAAAATTGTGCATTTTTTAGGCACTTCAAACTTCTGTGCACTTAATCGCTTTTTTCCAGCACTCTATAGGAATATAACGGAGATCTATCCAGTGCTACGCATGAACAAGGACAGAATACCGATGCAAACTAGTTCGAAGCTTCCAATTAGGTTTTACACGCCTGAAGGGAAGGCTGGAAGGAATGGATGTGTGTCCCTTGCCCCCCGAATGGGACAGTCTGGTACACAGACGGCTCAAAAATAGGGAACAAGTCGGTGGCGAGAGTGTACTGTAAAACCACGGGGGCGACCTCTCCCCAGGAAGGTACGTGACTGTTTTTCAGGCTGCGATATACGCCATTCTGATCTGTAGATATAAAAATCTGGAAAGATACTTGCACGGATACTATTAAACCGATTAATTCCGATTGCTGAACAAAATTCGCCAGAGACACAGTGTGGATTTAGGCCCAGTGCCAGACAAATGCAAGAGAAATCTAGAGAACAAAATCGCCCCCTCTTCATGGCCTTCATAGACCTAGTCAAAGCATTTGACTCGGTCAACAGAGAAGCTCTTTGACAAATACTGGCAAAAGCTGGATGCCCTCAAAAATATATTCAAATTCTTATATAGACTACTACACGACAACATGAATGCAACAGTCTTGAGCAACGATGGACCAGGAGATTCATTCCAGATTACGACAGGCGTTAAACAAGGGTGTGTTATTGCGCCCACCCTATTCTCTATATTTTTAGGTGCCATGCTTCACCTTGTTGAGGAACATCTACCGCCGGGAGTGGAAATTCTATAAGGTTTCGACGGTGGCCTACTTAACCTAGGCAGACTGCGAGCAAAAACTAAGGTCTCGACGACCTCGGTAATCGAACTGCAGTACGCCGATGACAACGTCGTTATGGGCGATACAGAGGAAGGTCTACAGCTGGTAATCAACGCATTTAACCAAGCCTACAAAAGCATTGGCCTAGAGGTTAATCTTGCCAAAATGCAAATTCTTCACCAACCAGAACCAGGTACGAATCCCCAAGCTCCAAACATTTCCATAAATGGCCATCCTCTGCAGAACGTGGAACATTACCCATACCTTGGGAGTCACCTATCATCAAATGCAACTATTGACGCAGAAATACAGCATCGCCTAAAATGTGCTAGCGCAGCGTTCGGACGGCTTTCGGAGAGAGTCTTCAACAATCACGAAGTCAATGCGGAGACCAAGCTTCGTGTCTACAACACAGTTATAATACCAACTCTAACATACGGATGCGAAACGTGGACCACCTACAGAAGGCATATCAAACGACTAGAAAAATATCACCAAAGTTGTTCAAGACGAATCCTGAGAATCAGAACAAACATAAGTGTTTTAGAAGAAGCCAGAACAACTAGGTAGTATAGAAGACCTTATCTTTAAGCACCAGCTTCTTTGGACTGGTACGTTATCCGCATGCCCGAAACACGTCTCCCAAAGCAGATATTTTAGGACAACTGAAGGAGGGAAAGAGAAATCAAGGAGGTCAACAAAAAAGGTACAATGACGTTCTCAAAGGCAATATGATGAAGGGTTACATAGATAAACAACTTCCTGTTCTCTTCACGAAGTCTAGTACTTTGACCCACTTGAAAGCTCGTAGGTCCTCTGCATCCAGGTTCGGTTGTCCGAGTACCTGATGCCTCATCCTTAGGGGAGCTTCGCACTCCGCAACGAGATGCCGATATGTCTCCTCCGCCCTCCCGCAGGCATGTCAGTATCCCTGTCAGTAGTCCAATATATTTTCGTGCCCTTCCCAGGAGCCATTTGAGTCTGGCCGCGTCCGGTCCGTCCGTCGATGAATGAAGCACCTAGAGACGCTGGGAATCGCCGAAGACTCAGTGTCGATGGTGCATGTAGGACGAAGAATCGTCCTTGCACGTCCTGCTGGAGTGTCCGGCTCTGGCCAGGTCAAGAGACGCACCTTGGGAACTATCTGCTGGTCCCAGGCGACGTAAGAAGGTTGGAGCCCAGAAAAATCTGTTCTTTTGCAAAAGAGGCAGGCTTCCAGGGCTAAACGGGCCCAGCAAGGTGCCCTACGTACATTGGAATTGTCCTACCCGTATTTCTACATTCATTCATTCATTAATTTTTCCAAAGGATTTTCTGGTGCTTGCCACCTTTTTACACAAAATTAGGACAATTATAGAACCTTGCCATAGGGAATATCAAAAAAATATGAATTTTGGCGCTTGGCACCTTGTTGGTCTACTGGGGCGATATATACCCAGTTGGCGCCGTTAATATTGATTGAATTTTTGACAGCAACTTTCTGTATTTTCTATTTTTGTTAAATTTCATTTATCTTTCTTATTTTAAAAACCTATGACATGTCTGATATGTGCTTAATATAGTTTTTAAGATATTCGATTTTAACTACAGACACTGCGATCATTTTGACCCCCGACTTATCTGATTGATTGATATCTTGCTCCGCCTACTACTCAGATAGGCAAGAGTCTCAGTACCTTTCGGACCATCAGTGCCGGTGCTGCATCGAGAGTGATTTATGTATGGAATCTTGCACGTTTTTTCATAATTTTATAATTTTTTATACTTTAGAACATTTATGAGTAATAGGTATCAGTTGATTTTTTTTTCTACTAAATTGCTAAATATAGGGTTATTACATTTACATACAACAAATTTTCCTGCACAAAATTAGTTTCTATTCCTTTTTCTATTTATTTTATATGGTCGTATAAATGATATAATAAAGTTACAAGAGTGAAGTTTTTTTTTTCTATCAATTTTATTATTTCAATTAAAGGGGTCATTTTGACCGCAAGTCTGTTATAATGTTACTGTTTCCATACGCCTGTGGTTAAGGGTTAAAGTTATTTTCGGTAAGGTTTTACTTCCCTATTAGCGCAGCAATAGTTAATGCAAAAAAAGAAAATAAATTCAAAAGTTGTTAATTTTTTACAACCTTTATGAAAAATATAAGAAAAAATGTCATTTGTCATGTCAACTGTCAAATACTGAAATCAAGTTTTAATTATTTACCTTCTCAGCTTAAGAGGTAACACTGAGAATAAAATTGAATGAAATACTTAATGTCTATATTTGATCCAGAAACCTACAGACCTGTTTCACCATTATTAGGAAGCATCAGGGAGTCACAAGGTTGTACCTGGCATGCGCGCACGCGCACACAGGCATCTCAATTTAAAAGTTGTTAATTTTTTAGAACCTTTATGAAAAATATAAGAAAAAATGTCAATTGCCATGTCAACTGTCAAACAAAGTTTTAATTATTTACCTCCTCAGCTTAAGAGACAACACCGAGAATGAAATTGAATGAAACTTAATGTCTATATTTGACATTTTTCTTATATCTTTCATAAAGGTTGTAAAACGCAAGAACTTTCGGATTTATTAAAGTAACACTCGTGGCATATCGGATAAAGCGTTTTTTTTTCTCACTTCATTACGACCAGGCCTCCAATGTCTAATGGAGAATCCAGAAACCTACAGACCTGTTTCATCCTTATGCGAATGCGTGCGCGCGCAGACAGGCACCACGTCTCCGCGGATTACAAACTTTTTGTTTTATATTCGAGAGGTAGTCACAGAGATCCGTGCTATAAAAGAACTTAGTTCAAATGAAAGCATACTTATTCTACCAGCTGAAAAAGGAAATGGCACAGTAATCATGAAGACTGAAGACTATGACAGAAAAATTGAAGAACTTTTGGACCCAAACACCTACAGAAAACTTAAAAAAAGGATCCAACCACAACAACGTTAGCGAAAGTAAACAGTCTTAATAAAATAATCCTCTATACCGGAAAATATTAAAAAACAGATATGCAGCACAGAGTCCATTTCACCTAGAATATATGGACTGCCAAAAATACACAAACCGACTACACCACTATGACCCATAGTTAGTTCAATAGGATCACCTATTTACGAATTAGCTAAATACTGAGCTAAATACCTAACAGAATTACTTCAACCACATGTAAGAAATGTTTTATTAAAAAAAACCTATATATGCTACAACTCGAAGAACAAGCCCTAACAACAGCAACTAAAACTCAAAGTCTGGTTTAGATATGTGGGTGACACTTTTGTCATATGGGGACATGGACTCGAAAAACTAAACGAATTTTTAAAACATATCAACAGCATTCATCCCAACATCTCATTTTTAGACGTTCTGGTTTAACAAAAGGAGAAAAAACTGGACCACACCATCCAACCATCACCCAACACCCAAGGAATCATCAATCACTTAGTGCAAAAAGAATATGCGAACCAGAAATTTTTAACGCCGAAGTGAAGTAAGCCACCCAAAAAACGTACTTCGAGCAATAATAATGTCTTAACACAAGTAACAAGGGAAAACAAGACAAGGATGAGATAAGATATAAGGTATTTTTACTCTACTTATTAGTAGAATCTTAAATAAATACAAAGTCAACACCATTTTTAAATCAACTTGAAAACTAAAAGATTACTTTTGATCAGCAAAAGACTCTATCGTCGTCAGGAATATACAGAGTATCTTGCTCTCGCGGGAAGGTTTAAATATTCCTATGAGTGCTCTGCTATATATAAAGGTAGCAAAACATAAATTAATATTACCAGCAAAAAGAGGGATACCTTTTCCACTAAATCAGACTGGTGCTGAGAAAGGACTAATGATCAAAATATGTGCTTTGAATTTGCAAATTTCCAACTCATCTGATTTGAAGAATTTGCAAAGACTATACTAATGACACTACACTTAATAAACCCTTAAAAAAAACGTCGTCATTTTAAAACAACAGCAAATTTAAAAACTTGAAGAAACTTACTCTATTAGAGGTTCCGGAACATTGAACCTTTTACAAAGCAATGCACAGGGGTACCAATCACTCGTTATTCGGGTCAAAGGTCCAAACATTTTAATCTTGACTGCATCTCTCATTTGCTGGGTACCATGAGAGGTGTTAGTTTTTTGAACAGGTTCCAGTATATCGGATACATTTTCTTTTTGAGTTGCCGAGACGAATTTGTCACTTAGATACAGGGAAGATGGATCACAGATTGATTTTTTTGAGGCTTCGTTTTCTTTTTCAATTATTTCTTGTTTAATTTTATCGTTGTTTTGATAGCCAACGTTTCTTGATGCCGTATATTCAGTAGAACTTTCTTCCCCTATATACCTTGCTCTTATAGCAGGATTTATTTGATTTCTGGGTAGTTCTGGCTCCTCTTCAATTGGGTCAAACCTAGACCTTTTACTTTTGTGCTTGCCAGTAAAACTGTGAGGTATCTGAGGTGGCGGAAATACCTCTTTCCTTAGAAGGGTAACTTTTGACTGTAGGAATTTATCAAGAACAATATTATTTTGAACAGTATTTTTGGGTTTTTCACTTTTTTTCTCTGGTCCTAACTCAAAGTCGTATTTACTTATGTCTTCTCGTGAATAAATATCTTCGTCATCATTTTCAAAGGCCCCCACCCCAAAAGCCTGACCAGTAATTGATATTTTTTTATTTTTGTCACTTACTACAAATTTAGTACTGCTCTGCACCTCAGGAAACAAGCTGAATTGGTTTTTGTCTAGCCCACTGTAACCCAAGCCAAATGTGTTTTCTTTTGGTTTATTAAAGAATTCTTTATAAATTTCGGGCGTTTCATACTTATTCTTATCCATAGTTTCAATTTCATAAGCTTTTGGTATTTCACAGCCATACATTCTGCCCTGATTTAATTCATTTTGTTCTGTAACTTTATTTTTCATTCTCATGTTTCTTAAAAGCATATATCCCACAGTTTCATTCCCACTGGACAAAATATTGTGCAGAACGGGCACACCGGGAATAGGGCCATCAGAAAAGACCTAAAAAAAATTAAATATTAAGGTAGGGTAAACAGATTTTTCCAATCTGAATGTGTGGTATTAAGAAAATAAAAACATGATAAAAAGAAATACAAAAGTACACATTTTTTACTATAAAACGCTTTAAAATTTAGTAAAGTAGAAATTTTAAATAATACATCAAATTTAAAAATTTTAAATAAAAATTTTTTTGTACTTAATAATTCTGAGTTTTTGGAAGTAGTTTCTTTATGGCACCTTTGTGGGTTCAGCAATTTAAAAAAAAGTTTGAGATCGACATGAATGTTTTTATTTCCTGATTATCTCAGACCTTCCCTTTTACTTTCTGATTAATAAAATTTTCATGCACTAATATTTAGTTTTATGCATTGAATTATTATAAATCAATGGTTTTATGTGGCAAAGAATAATATCAGTCAAGCTAATCCTCACATTCAATTTTGGTTCTTTCCCTTATGTATTTCCCAAAAATAATTAATTTTTACCTGTTTTTTCCTCTTCTTGTTGGTGGAAAATTCATTAGTGGCTTTTACAACTTGTGGGGCAATACCAAACTGCCCAAAATCTTCTTCATCCATAAAATCCTGAGGTTTTTGAACCCACTTCTCAGCTTTTTCTTCTCGAGAACTCTTAAACTCTTGTGGTTTCCATCCTTCCAAAGAGCCCACTGTATTAAAGAAACCCGCTGAAAAGCCTCCAGTAAAGGCCCCATGAAATCTGCGTCTACCTTGAGCATCAGTTGCGATTTGATCTTCAACTGATATGGGTTTTCTTTTGGGAAAAGCATCTGAAGGGAAAGTTCAAGGGTAAGTTATTGATATTGTAAAATAAAAGCACCAGAAATGTGATTGATAAAGTCAATCAATAAGTAATCATTATTTAATGCCAATATCAAGGCCAGTATTCTGTTTTCAACTAGGCACAAAAGAAATGAAAACAAAAAACTTTACCTCGGAATTTGAACTGAACTGAACCCACTAAAAACACATTCTTTACATAAAAAGTCTCAGACCAGTTTTAGAATACTTTAATGGCAACTGCACCTCTACTTTTATTTTCTTTGAACCGCCTTCTCAGCAGTTAAGTTACAGAGTTCTATCAAATGATTGGAAAATGGGATGGAAGCAAGTATTTTCAGAAATAGAGAGAAAATACCTTGCAATCCTTGTCTAGTGATTACCTACATGTAATGCAAGTCATGTATTTAAATGAGGGAATTTTCTATGTATTGCCCAGTGAGCTGTTACCCCCTAGGAAGTCAAGAGCAGGGTTCGTAAAATCTTTGGACCAGACGCCCTGGTTTTTACCTTCGTCGTAGGGTTCCAAAGGTTTTCCATAATAGCAAAAATTTTCATTTTCTTCTTCGGAATTAGACATTTCTGAAAATTCAGTTGCTAGAATATAAAACAGTAAATGGTTTACAAGTCCACAGATTATTTATTATTATGAATAAAAATACATGAATATCCAAGGCCGACAAAAAAAACAACAGGCCGTAACCATCAGAAAAACAGCTGTTAATCTTGGGCCGGTTTTTACATGGAGTCTTATGGGAGAAGCGAGGTTTTTTCGGGATTATTTCTAAACGACTCGATGAATTTTCTTCAAATTCCCATGAAATATTCTTCGATACTATCGTAATATTTTAAAAAAGTTTTCTGGAGATCACAGGGTCTCAAATAATAAAAATTCTAGGAAAAGTATTTTGTGAGGTTAGGTTGATGTAAACAACAACACTTATTTTATTTTTCTTAAAAAAAGGAAATTTTCTCATATTGTTAGCAATAAAATGCACATGAAAGGTTTCAAAAGGTGCGCATCTATATCTACATCAATTGATTTATCAAAAAAATGCAGGAGACTAGTGTTTCTTTTTTGATCATTTCACGAATTGGAAATGGTGGATTTATATACCTAAATTAATAATTCCTGTGTTGTTGAGTCGCTAAATAATATTTTAGTTGCCATACATGACATCTGAATATATTTTGTTGTATAGTGAGAAGAGTAGGTATGGTTTAAATGTTGGTTTAGGTTCTTCCACGAGGTCTCCTACCAACCAGGTCCCATCAGAGTGACTACCTTATAGAAGATTGGAGTAATGGTAAAAAGTAAGACAATGGTACAGAATACGGTACAGAGAAGCATCTAATTAATACGTCATTTTGAGTGCAGTTTTTGAGTAATATCTGGGACTTGCTGTTTGTGTGATTTTCATCATAAGAGATCTAAATTGAACATTATTTAGATAGATAGATAGATAATTCTTTATTAGCAATTAAATATTTTTCATAGGTAGCTGCACTGAGAATCCTATTTATCTAAGATGTCTTGTGGGCGTTTCAACCAGTTAACATTTTTAATACAAATCTCAGATTAAATTAACATTATTATGATGAACTTAACAAAAATTACTAGAGATGGAAACAGTGATTTCAGTGACATCACAAAGTTTTCTTGCTCTTTTTTGCATTATTTGAGGTGCTATGGAGGTGTATTTATGAGAGGAGGATGACCGACAATCCCTCTGCATAATGTGATCCTTAACTTGTTAGTATTGTTTGTTTGAATGTGGTTATCAAATCGCATTTTTTGATCCTTTGTCTGAGAGGATCTCGGGATTCATCAAAAAAAAGTGTGACAGAAAAACGCTATATGATAACCACCCCCAAAACAAGCAACATTGACAAGTTAAGGGTCAAATACTACGAAGGGATTGTGGCTCTCCTTCCACCCACAAAAACACCTTCACATCACCTCAAATAATACAGAAAAAAGTAGACAAACTTCGCAATGTCATGATTTACTGTTTTCATCACCACCATCTCTGAGAATTACTGTTAATTTAAACTGGAATTTTAATTAAAAATGTTAACTTGTTGAAATACATAGAATATGTGAGTTACATACTCCAACAAGACATCTTAGTTAAACAGAATTGTCACTGCGTATACCTATTTGTTTTATTTGATATTGACATCGAGTGGACCTTCTACTGAATTCTTTCAATAAAATTCGGTATTCTTCTGCAAATAAGTTTATTTTCTTTAATTAGATTCACACATAAGTAGGTACCTACTTTACAAATCCAAAAAATAATCACTTAGAGATTTCCTAGGACCTTCTCGACTTCATGGCTGTTTGACTATTTCATAAAATAATAATAATAATATATATCTATTAATTTTCAATCTCAAATTAGATTATTAACTCACTGAAGGCTCTATGAGGCTTGTGCTTGGAAGTTTTTTAATTTATTTATGATTACTACTAAGAAATAAATTATTAATTTCAAATATAAAGAATAAACATAAACATAAAATCTGTAAATATAAATAAATAATAAAATATAAAGGCAACTTTTGTAAAGAAATATACAAGGATACTAGAAGTTATTAGAAAAAAATTATATTATTTTTAAACACCTAACAACTTAACAACCTAACATTTGCATAGCCTTTGATAAATAATTTGATCAAAAAATAATCTAGATTCATTTGGAATCCAAACTTTTATCTCTTTTTTAAATTTTTTCTGATTGTTAACAGTTTTAATTTCGTCCAGTATCAGATGATAGACATAATTAAGGCCCAGGGCTTTCCAGTCACAGTAAAAGGAATATTTTTTTACCCCTTTTAGAGGGTGAAACCCAACCCCACCCTATTTTTTTAAATGGGATGATAGTACTTGTGGCACCTTGCTGGAAAGCTCTTTTAAAAGAAAATTGGCTGCTCATGTTTTATTTCATTCTAACTAGAGAATCTATCTTTTAGCTTCAAAAAACTTTTTAATATCACAAAATTCCGCAATGTTTAAACAGAATGAAGTTGCAATTTTCAGTGGTCCAGTATTATTTTCATTAATTTAGACACAATGTGTATTAACTGCTTTATCGAAATTTTGCACTCTTTATTGCCCAAAATGGATTTTTCTGAATGAAAGTTGAAATACTTTCTAAAAAAAAATATAATTTTTTTTTTCATTTGTGTGGCAGAATGAAATCAATTATTTTTGCCGAAATATTTTTCAAATATTCTTTATTTACATTAAAAATGCCGGCAAATAACCAAAAACATTAAAAATTGAAATTTTAATGATTGGGTTCAGAGATTTGAAATATGAATTACCTATGAAGTTAAAATAAAACAAAAATTGCACAATTTTCTGCTTAAAAGAGCTTTCCAACAAAGTGCCACAAGTGGGGTCAGGTTTCGCCCTCTAAAAGGAGTGAAGCAATATTTTCTTTAGTTTGACTGTAAAGCCCAAATTCTTCGCCCTGAAGCTGTAGAAAATTTGTTTGAGTTAAAGTCCCCACCCTGTATATTCTACAATATTATATAGGCAACCAACTTAATCTAGGAATAGTTTTCAGTGGGTGTCATAAACCAAGATGACCATTGACCATTGCTATCTCCTAGGTAGTATTTGGAGGTATGGTAATCATTTATTTTCAAAAAAGGAATAGACACTTCCGGACCCTTCAACTGGAACAGTATTATTTTGATGCCTTTTTCGTTTACCTCTCTTTCTCCAGTTTTATCTTCTTTATTTCTGCCTACTTCCATTCTAAAAACATTAAAAAATTTACTACCTCAAGGGAATTAAATCAATAAATTCTCCAATATATATGAATTTTAGGTCATTCTATCGCTTTTATTGGCAATGGTAGCATGTGATCCCCAAAAAGTTAATAGCAAACTTCATAAGGGTACCCCTTTTAGTTTTAGAGACATGGGCATTTAAAAGTTACTTAACCTTATGAAACAGATTTCTATTAAAAGTAAATTTTAAGAAGATTGCAAATTTAATATTAAAATGGAACATTTATGTTCAAACCTTCTAAGTTAAACCAAAATTGCCCCCTAAAAAGGAGCTACATAAAAATTTTTAATTTTTACATTAATTTGAAGCTAGGGGCATTTGTTTACCTTGATATTGTTAATAACATGTGCCGAGGTATTATTTTCCATATTCATAGTTCTCTGTCTCTCCCAAGATCTCTCCATTATGCAAGTTTCCATTTTCTACTCCTTTTCCTATAAAAAATAATAAAAATTATTAGCAAAAGAACTGGGGACATGTACAAATTATGGAACGGTAATTTTACCAATTTTTGACCCCAGCCCCCTCCCCCATATTACGTTTTGTAACGGTTTGGTGAACCCCCGCCCATAATATTATGTAACAGTTTCAAGACCACCGCTCCCCAAAAAATAATTCCTCCCTCCCTCCCCTCTATGACCGTTACATAATTTGTGCACAGCTCCTAGCATATAATCGTAAAATTTTATTCATTAGCTCAGTTCAATACCTATATATGTTTAAATTATCTCTAAATATGAAGAATGTTCAGTGTTTTATACAAAAACAGTTTTTACAAGTAAATTTAACAAAAAGATAGGAAAGTCAAGTTTCCTACCTCTGATAACATGATGTATGAAGGGCCTCCTAGCAATAGGCAGGTAATATGTGACATTTTACTAGCTTAGTAGAAAAGGGGGCAATTATGCAGTATACAGTTTTCTGCCATTTTTTATTTTTTATGAAAAATTCTCTAGGACTCCAAATCCACTGGTTGGTTTTTTTAAATTTTTTTTTCACTAAAACAACCCAATCCAACACAGCCCTGCCCAAACTAACCCAAAACAATCAAAAAAACACATTACAACCCCCCCGGCACCCTTTTTCTCTTTAAAAAAAAAAACCAGCGCCGGCGGATTTGAGGTCCTAGGGACCCTAGTAGGTGCCCCCATAAAGAATTTTTCATAAAAAATCAAAAATGGCAGAAAACCGTATACTGTATATAAAATTACTGAAAAGGAAGGGATCAGTTGGATAGGAAAAGTTTGTTACATATGACTCACCCTTTTTCTGGTCACTTTCTGGTATGCAGCATTTTCGACGCATTTTCCTGATTTCTATATCAACCACGATACCCATTATTGAATTGTTCCCGATTCAAACATACAAAATCTAGAAAAAATTCAATAAAAGGTGATTTAAACATTTTCAAAGCACAAAATTCACACTGTAAGCAATTGTCCTTTTTTTGGTTTGAAATTCACTTTTTTCACATCAAACGACCAGTCATTCTTTTTAAAACAATACCGGTTTATTTGAAAGTTTGTTTGATTCCAAAATTGGAAAAAAAAGGTTAAAAATTGACTGAAAATTAAATACACAAATCAAGAATTAGTGAGGTTATGTTTGCGGCCTTGCGCGTCTGGCTGGACGCAACCAACGAAAAAAAAACCGGCCCAAGATTGTGACGTCACAATTTTGGTTGTGTGAGGCCCGTGTGGAACACATTCTTGTCGGTTGTTTTTTTTGTCGGCCTTGGTACAAGTAACAGAACTTTAAAATCAGATATTTATGTTATTGAATAAAAATACATATATTTGTTAATAATAAATTATTTTTATTAACTAACAATGTAACAATAGGTATCATATTGTATAATGGGTGGTATATTAGGAAACCTTTTTTTTTGGTGGCAGGCTATTAAAAATAAAAACTATAATTTATTTCTTGATAACTTTGTCAATCCATAAAGTCAACTTATCTTCATCTTGAAGGCCAACCAACCTTTCTTTTGCTTTTCCGTTTTCAAATACTACCAATGCAGGTATTGTGCTTACCTAAAAAACATTAAAAAATATTTAAAAATAACCACATTCAGGAATTCATATTTATGTTGTAAATTAAAAACCATAGTCAAAAAGGGAAACAATATTCTGTTTGATTTGAGCAGTAAATTATGTTGAGAGTCGTTGACAACAATGCACGACTTTATACTGTACCTCATATTTAGCTGCTAATTCACCTAAATCATCAATATCAACTTTTGCAACTGATATATCGCCTTTTCTTTGAGCAATGACATTTTCCAGTCGAGGTTCAAGGGCTTTGCAGGGTCCACACCATCTGAAAAGCAATGTTGTAGAGATGTTAGAATTATAAATTTGTCTGGGGGTGCATTTGAAAATAAAAGGTGATGGTGAGGCAAGGGTAGGATAAGGTGACCCTGGGGCAAATATAGTGGTGTTGTATAAGTCTAGTCTATAGTTATGTTGCATTCAATTGCTTCCTGTCAACTTTTTACCACTGCGGGCAGGTTTACCCAGCAACTTAATGCACAATTCTTAAATTTAGTAGCATTTTTCATCCCTGTTTTTGGTAATATGCAGTAAACAGTTTTCTGCCATTTTTGATTTTTTATGAAAAATTCTTTATGGGGGCACCTACTAGGGTCCCTAGGACCCCAAATCCGCCTGTGGCAGTTAGTTTTTTTTTTGATTATTTTTTAATTTTTTTTCACTAAAACAACCCAACCCATAACAATAAAAAAAAAAAAATAGGGTGCAGGTGGATTTGGGGTCTTAGGGACCCTAGTAGGTGCCCCCATAAAGAATTTTTCATAAAAAATCAAAAATGGCAGAAAACCATATACTGCATAATTACCCTGTTTTTTGCTATCACACTTTGTTTGAAAAAGATACAGACATAAAATTAAGCAATAATTTAAGAATTGTTTTATTATTATTATTTTTATGGGAGGTTTACCCAATTTACTTTTAGGCATAAGCATAAATTTAGTGCTAGTTCTGGATATCTGTCTCATTATTTTAATAAGGAAAAAGAAAGACAGATATACTGAGTTAGCAATAAATTTATGCTTGTGCATTATATTCTTTTATTGTGCCTTTGATACTACTTGAGCATTGCATTGCTGGGTAATCCCGCCTTAAGTATAAAAACATTGAGTAAGAATTAAGGATCATTGTTGAACTGCACCAAACAGAACAACTAAAACTCATCTGGCCAATAATGGAGGGTGGACCATAACAGCAATTTATCCCTTAGATCCCTTATACATTTGATCTTAGGAGCTAAAAGAAATTGGTAACTTTCCAAGTGACTTACGTAGCATGGAAATCGACAATCACTGTGTCTTTGCAGTTCTCCACTTTTTCTTCAAAATCCTTGTCATCCTGCACATTAAATGAACCCCTTTTTAGGGTCGTTGTGGCCAAAGCTCTTCTGCATGGCACCACCGCTGCCCTTAAAATACTGCGGCTTATCAGGCTGTTCATTGTGTGAAAATTAAATAGGACGAGAGACTATCAATAATTTTTATTAAAATTTATTTTTTTTTGAATTTTTTTGATGTATTTTTTGACTAGAATTTGGGAAGTGTGACATGACCACGTGACACAAAAGTTGCTAGGCGAGTTTCGCGTATTAACCATATCTTACCAAAATTTGACTTTTTCCTTTTTTGTCTACTATAGAAAAGGACAAAGATAATCGGTATAGTGTGATAAGAGCCATCGAAAAAAAAAAGTTAAAAACACTAGGGCAAGTTAAAAAGAGACAGATTTTTGTACGGTATGGATAATAGAAAGGGACGTACATAAAAGCCGCGGAAAGTTAAGCCATATGTAAATTAAACGTAACTATAGGTCCGTTTTTGCGAGGTTAATATTGTTCTCTTTTTTTTCTAATCGCATGTGTCTGAGAGACGTCCAGCATACTACCTATACCAGGAAAAATTCTCGCCTCTTCGACCTCGCATATAGCGAGTTAGCGTTAACTGGAGCAATATGACTTTGTAAAACTCCAGGCTAACCAGGGCTTCAAGGTGAGGGTAAGTTACCTTACCTCAGGGTTAACCTAAAAAAAAAATTATAGCGTATTCCTTTGAGACAGTCAGTGCAACACTGAGATATCTTGTTTTTACCTAAACGGAAAAGGACAGAAAGTCTCAATGGAATACGCGGATTTTGAAATTTAACCTTGTTTTTCAGTGAGCAAAACAGTGACAGAACGATTGGTACCTTCACCAGAACTTGAAATCCGCCAATGGAATGCTAGCCTAAAACAGAAAAAACCTGGGATTTTTAGCCCGAGTTAATTTAACTCTCTGGCAACCCGCTATTGAGAAACCGGCCCTCATCAGACGAATACATTCAGAAAGAACAAAAAAGGCGTTTCTGCGAGCTTAACATAGTTAGTATTATTTTCTCTTTCTAAATGCATTCGTCTAAGAGAGATCCAGCATACTACACCATCACAAAAAATACCCGCCCTTACACCCTTCGACCCCGCATACCTGTCAGGGGATAACTATAGGCGAGATTGTAATCTCATCGATTGAGGAATCGATGCATCAAACAAGTTCTTGAAACTTTCCGATGCCATCAAACGCGTTCTTTTGGATTTCCGATGCAACCGACTTAATGCCAACAATTGCAATCGGCTCCGAGGGCTGATGGCTATTGATGGATGAATTAATCATTAGTGATGGCTGTCAGATTCCGATGTTCAATCAAATGTTGACATCGGTGCCAACGTTTAGATGAATTTCAGATGATTTTAAAAACTTGCCCTATCTCAAAAAGGTAGTTAGACAGTGAGGTCGAAGGGTGTACAGGCGGTATGTTCTCAGTATGCTGGGTCTCTCTCAGACGAATGCACTTAGAAAAAGAGAATATTAATAACTATGTTCAGCTCGCAGAAACGCGCCTAAATAATAGTATATGTTCAGCTCGCAAAAACAGACCTTTTGGGATAAACAAATCGAAACGTCAAATATGTTTTTAAAAATGGCGGATTGTTGTTTTTATTTTGATTGGGACTAATTTGGTTCAATTTTTCATAAAAATATTATGTAAAAATGGTGGACAGAAATCAAAAACTGTTGGGCGAATTACAGAAATTGAGTGGAAATAACGTGTGTGCTGATTGCGGCTCAAAAGGTGTGTTTGGAACTGCTTGTGTGGTTTATCTAATTTTTTGCTATTATTTCGTTTTCTTATAATTCTGTCCTTACTGGACAATGTTTGCTTCAAGAGCATAAAGGCAGGTTTACTTAACTCATTATTATGCTTAAGCATAATAATGATTTTGGTAAACCTCAGGGTAAACCTTCCTTAAAAATGAAGATGGAGCAGGACAACTTATTAAGAATACTGGGAGGAGGAAGAATCTTTATTCCACTACTTTGCAAGATGTCTACCCTTCAGAGCTCCATTAGCTTTCAAACATACATTTTTTTTGCAATGGTTCAGTCTATTTTAAGTTATGGAAATGTGATCTGGGGCGGAATATATCATAGCAATCTTAATATTTTTAGATAATTGGGTTTCTAGTTTTCTTTATAACTATTTGTGATATTTTCTTAAATTTGATGTAGTATTTTTTTTACACTTATTTCATTTTAATTTTATAGAACACAACCAATATATACATTTTTGTATTAGAAGAAATAAAAATCTTTATTTGGTTGAAGTACTACAAAAAAGCTTTATTAGATGTTTACAATTAGTGGGGTACAGACACCATACAAACTACATTTTTAAATCTTAAATATTTTAAATTTATGCCAACTGTCTCAATATCTGTAAATTCATAAAAATTCACAGCAAAAATATAAAAATAACTTTAAATTACAATTCTACAAAACTGTTCCTTCCAAGAGTTAACAAATCTGTCACTCAAAGATTGTTTGGGGCCAAAAATATTGGATGAATTACTAAATAATATCAAAACTAAACCATTTAAATTATTTTACTTAAGCCTTAAAAAATATATACTACCCTTTTATGTTCCTATTGTAGAAGAATAGAGTAAATAGGTTCATATTTTATTTGTGACTTGCTTACATATTTTTAGGTAGTACCATTACAAACAATAAGCAGGTACCTAAATATCACTATATATATATATATATGTATAATACCTTGTGGACACATTTTGTATAATATCACAAAACTTTTATTTGTTTAGGTATTTAAAATCACATAAAAGTAGGTTATTAGACTTGTCCAAGGACTTGTCTGGATTTCAATTCAATTCAATTTAAATTTATTACTACCTAAATCATATTTTACATTTCAGGTAGGTACTCAATTGCTCCCCAATTTTATTTATTAGATTTTCACTGTTTTAAAAATTTTGTTTGTGGGATGTTTTGTGAGATTCTGCCATTTATTAAACTCAGTTTTTTTTATTCAAATTCCCTTTGAGGAGGTAAGCTTTGTTACACATCTGAAAATTAAAACTATGATTTTATTATTTTTTCCAGTGGCAGATTGGGCTTCGTACAATATAGGCATATTTATCTGCGTAAGATGTTCAGGCGTACATCGCAGTATGGGTGCCCATATTAGTAAGGTCAAACATTTAAAACTGGACAACTGGGAAGACTCGCAAGTGGAAAGAATGAAAACTGTAGGAAATATTAAGGCAAAAATGAAATATGAAGAGAGAGTCCCACCTTGTTATAGAAGGCCCAGGGAGGATAATCCTCAGTAAGTTCTGAGATAATAATTCTGCACCTTTTGCCATGCCACATAGTATCTTTAATTGTTTTAAAGATATTAGTATTACGAACATAAATTTTATTCCTATGATATTTTTAGAGTCCTTGTTGACCAATGGATCAAGGCAAAATACCTAAGAGAAGAATTCAGTAATCACCCTGAAAGGCAAACTTATACACAAGGTTTGTATTTTAAATATTATAAACTGGAACAGTTTTAATATGAATTTTATAAATTTGTACAGGGTATCCTGCCATATTTTCTATCTTAATATCTTAAAAACTAATATGTATAAAAAGCATTTATAAGAAAAATACAAGGATTTACATGTGTAATTAGGTAAAATTAGAAATTTCTGTCTCTCGTTAAAAACTGAAATTTTGGATTGGACTGTCAGCTTAAGCAATAAGTCTTCTATGCTTAACAAGCCTTTTGGTGAGTTTTAAGAAATGCAAAGGCTTCTGTAAGGTGCACACTATTTTCAAATATGTTAAGAAAATGTAAAGTAATGTAATATCCCCCACCACTGCAAATCTTCCCTACATTTGAAAAAATAGCAAGAATAAACACATAGGTCGCGATTCTTCAGAAACAACAGAAAATGTCACCCATCACAATTCTGGAAAGTGGCGATTTTTACTTATTGCCTCATTTAAAATAAAAATACAGCATCCTTATGGTGCAAGAGAAACTGCATAATTTTTTTTGTAAATTTAATAATTTTAAAGATATTCTGCAAAGCTAGTTTTACCAACAAGGATATAAGCTAAATAGAGTGGAGACCTAATAGTAAATTTCGACCCTGCTCAACTGAAATGAATACGAGATGGCGCAGGCTATCGTGCTTTTAGTACTTGAATTCACTACTTGGTGCGCCACTTTCGTTTTGGAACTTGCTTATTTTTAACGATCGAAAGCATTGGTGGCACACTGGGAAATCGCATTCTTCTGGACATGTTTCGCGTGGGTTCATTGAACTTAATTTGATTGCCCGCGTCATGCTGCAGGGGACGTGCGTTAGTTTACGATATAGTCAAGGAGGATATAAGCTATATATCCTCGTTGGTTTTACAGAGAAGCTAAATTGCTACTTTGCGTACCAATAAACATCAAAAAGTGTCAAAAATTTTCGCCATTCACAGCAAAAATATAAAAATAACTTTAAATTACAACTCTACAAAACTGTCCCTTCCAAGAGTTAACAAATCTGCCACTCAAAGATTGTTTGGGGCCAAAAATATTGGATGAATTACTAAATAATATCAAAACTAAACCATTTAAATTATTTTACTTCAGCCTTAAAAAATATATACTACCCTTTTATGTTCCTATTGTATATTACAAACAATAAGCAGGTACCTAAATATCAATATATATATATATATATATATATATATATATGTATAATACCTTGTGGACACATTTTGTAAAATATCACAAAACTTTTATTTGTTTAGGTATTTAAAAAGCACGGAAAGACAGAATTTGTGTGACTTTTCTGAACAGTGACAGCAACATATTCCATGGCTATCTATGGTTTAAGTTATTACTTATATTATAAGTCTATGTTAAAAGTTTTAAAGGTTTATTTACACATAAAAATAAGCGTAATAACATAAATGTTTTAAATAAAAAAAGGGTTTTTTTATTTACTGGAACAGTATATAAAAACTAAATTTTGAGGAAGTCCTGACAAAAAAGCAGTTAGAACTTGTGTTTAAAAATAGTCAGATTTTTTGTAAGGGCTAGATTTTCTGACAGTTTTTGAAGAATTGTGACCATATTGCCATTACTGAATTCTGCATCAGGCTTTTGGTCCATTTGAAGAAATTTTCAATTTTCTATTAATTGCTTCTTTTCCAGCTAACTTTCGGATTTTTAAGTTATTTTGCCCTGCTAGCTTAAGTTGAGCATTAATTAAGCAGAGTGTGCCTTGTGGTGCAAAGGCTTTTTTGGAAATACTTTATTTCCAAAACAAATTTTGAGGTTTTAAGTTCGTTTTCTATGGATTTAAAACTGTTAGCTTTGCATTAAGCAACATAGTTCACTAGATTCCAGGTGAGCGTCCCTGTTATCTTTCGTCCTACTAAAATTTAGAAAGGCCTTTGATTTTGATACAATAATGTCACATTCTTTCCCAGCCTATATACATACTTGAATTTTGGGAGAACCGCTCTTATAGAACTTTTTGAATAAGTACTCCTACATGACCACAAAACCGTATTTATTGTAATCCCAGCTGAAGCTGTTTTTAGAAATTTTAAAATGAAAATTTTGATATTGCTAGTAACTGAATTGTACCAATTTTTGAGTATGTTATTAGACAGGATCATAGTAACTGAATTGTAACATATTTTGTGTATGTTATTAGATAGGATCCTATTTAAATACAGGATAAGTAAAAAAATCAATATTAATGAAAATTAATCTAAATTATCAACAACTTTTTGACTTACCCTGTATACATATGACGTTACATGCTAAAATGTAAAGCTTTAGGAACTTTTAATGTACTGAAAAATTATTAAAACCAGGAACGTTTCACGATTTCTAGCTCCCTCTGTAGATATTAAACGGTCTAACGCCAATCAAAAATTATGTATTTTTTCCACGCCCATCGCATATTAAATTCTTATTAAAATCGCTTGGAAATATTTTTTTTTACAAAACTTTGCAAAATTTCAGCTTCAACTGGGATTTCAATAAAAGAGACCTTATTACCTCATTCAAGAGCACTGTATACAAGAAAAAAAAAACAATTTTTATACCTTACTACTTACACCATAATGATGTGCTAATTTCGTCAAAAAATCAATAAAAAAAATTTGTGCTCTTCTGGTTTCTGAGAAAATCGAAAAAGATAATGGGGTAGCCTAGGTTAATATTAATTTAGCAACCCCACCAGTTGGTTTTAAAATTATGTGCTAATTGTGTGCTTCACGAATATATAAGAAAAAAATCAAATTTTTCATTTTAATTTATGTTTTAAATAAAAAGGGTGGGGTATCTAGGTTAATATTAACTTAGCGGCTCCACGACATGTTTAGGTATCACGGAATTTAAAAATTTTAAAAACCAGTATTATGTGCTAATATTAATTTAGCAACTCCACCCTTTAAAAAAAAAACATAATTTAAAATGAAGAATTTGATTTTTCTTATATAATCGTAGAACACATAATTTTGGTATATTCTTTTTAAAATTTTAGAACCGAATTTTAGGGTGGGGACGTGGGGTCGCTAGGTTGTTATTATGCTAACTACCCTCCACTAAAAAACTGCACTGAAAACAAAAAATTCGGATTTTTCTTGTACATATTCATGGAGTACATATTTTGGAATCATAAATTGTCACTTTGGAATCGCAGTTCAGATTGGGAATGCTAGGTTATTAATAATAGTATAATGTGATATTCTTTTTATCAATTTTCTCGGAAACCAGACGAGTACAAAATTTTCTGATTGTAGACGAAATTAGTACATAATATGCAGATAAAAGTGGTTTTTAAAACTTTTAAATTCTGTGATACCTAAACATGTGGGGCCGCTAAGTTAATATTAACCTAACCTAGCTACCCCACTCTTTTTTTTTCTAAACATAATTTAAAATGAAAAAATCCATTTTTTTTCTTATATATTCGTGGAACACATCATTTTAAAACCAAAAATTTTTAGTTTGGCGCCATATTTCCTGGAGGGGTTGATAAGTTAATATCTTTTTCGATTTTCTCAGAAACCAGAGGAGCATAAAATTTTTTGATTGGGGACAAAATTAGCACATAATTATGGCATAAATAAATTTTGATTTTCTTGGGGTGGGGGCTAGGTTTATGGAGGTAATTTTTTTTACCTTAATCAAATGAACTAGTTGCTAAACCTTATTGCTCGACGTTTTAGGTTTTCTCTCGGGATTTCTAATGAAACGCGGCAAAGAAGACAGACGGTATCGACAGCGAAAGTTCGTCTTGTCAGAAATAGACGACACACTCAAGTATTTCGTCATTGAAAACCGAGAGCCCAAAGCAGTATTACGAATATCCGAACTGAACGTCGTCCTGTCTCCCGAAAAGATTTCTCATCCTAATTCTTTACAGGTTGGTGCGGGGAAGCGCGTAAATCACCCTGTATATTTTTTTTTTTTGATTTGGTTGAAAAATCACCTTTTCCTACGACCACATATGAAAAATGAAGAATTTCACACGAAACAAGTGCGGAAAGTGATACTTAGATTTTATAGCAATGCTACAAAATGGCACATAAGATAGAATAGTTACATAAATCATTTAATTAGTCCTAAATATTTTCATTTTTAACAATACAAAAATCGTGTTACTTTTCCGCACTAGTGCTGAAAATTTACTTTTCCCTACAATTTTACTTTTTCTCACGAGTTTTTTTTAGTAAAGTGCTTGCAAGTGCCTTTTTGAGTTTAATGGTTAAACCTATGAATTTTCTGAATGAAAAATAGTACCCATAGATAGTAGTTTGATTTAAAGTATATCTTGAATTCAAATATCGGTCTTTAAAGTGAAAATTGTGCGTTACATTAAAAATCGTGCGGAAAAATAAAAATCGCCTGGAAAAGTAAAGAAATCGTGCGGAAAAGTACAACTTTCAAAACGAAAAATCGTGCTGAAAAGTAACCTTTTCGCACGATCGTAGGAAAAAGTACTTTGCCTAGTAGTGTGCGTAAAAGTGCACTTTTACGCACGGATTTGCGTGCAGGAAGTTGCATTTCCCGCACGCCATGCTGGAATGCGGAAAATTTTGCTATTTTAATACCTAAAAATGAAAATATAATGTTTTTACGCAAGTAGGAAAAATTTTGTACCTGACACGTGCGAAAAGTGTCTTTTCCGTCCTTGTCGGCTTGCCACTTTCTTCTCTTGTTATGTAATATACTATTTCTAACAAGCTTTAAAAAAGTTGCAGAAATCGGCGCGCTCGTGACGTCAGAATTGAGAAGTGGGAACTGTAAAATACGCTGACGCGCGCAAAAATGGGAAATGGGATCTGTAAACTACGCTGGCGGGAGAGACACGTAACAATTGAGAACTTTCTTGCTTATGACGTAAGAAATAGGAATGTGAACTGTGAAATACGCTGGCGGGTAGAGGCACCTAACAACTGAGAAATTTCTCGCTTGTGACGTCAAAAATGGGCAGTGGGAACTGTGAAATATACTGGCGGTTATAGAGACGTAACAACTGAGAAATTTCTCGCTTGTGACATTAGACATGGGAAGTGGGAACTGTGAAATACGCCGGCGGGTAGGGGCACCAAACAACTGAGAAATTTCTCGCTTGTGACGTCAAAAATGGGAAGTGGGAACTGTGAACTACGCTGGCGGGTAGAGACACGTAACAATTGAGAACTTTCTTGCTTGTGACGTAAGAAATAAGAATGGGAACTGTGAAATACGCTGGCGGGTAGAGGCACCTAACAACTGAGAAATTTCTCGCTTGTGACGTCAAAAATGGGCAGTGGGAACTGTGAAATACACTGGCGGTTATAGACACGTAACAACTGAGTAATTTCTCGCTTGTGACGTTAGAAGTGGGAACTGTGAATTACGCTGGCGGGTAGAGGCACGTAACAACTGAGAAATTTCTTGCTTGTGACGTCAGAAATTGGAAGTGTGAGCTGTGAAATGCACTGACGGTTAGAGGGACCTAACCTTAACTGCCTCACATATGTAAAGCAAAATCAGGAGCTGTTACAAACCCATGCTCATATGCAACCAGAAACCATGAAAAACTGGAACACAGCTACCATTGTGTGGAAAGAGCTCGGAGGGATTCTGACCATTATGGAATTAAATTTTTTAATGTCCTTCCTTTTGTGTTGTAGGTGAAAATCCTTGATGAGAGAAAATTCATTAAAAAAATAAAAAACTACCTTGTTCAGAATGCATTCCACTCTTGTGAAGAATATCTTGACAGTAATTTTGTATTTTAAAGTATTGTTTTTCTGTCATTTTAACAATGTAAATATTTGTGAAAAAAAGTGTCTTTTTACTTTAAGTATTTTATTTTTAAATTTCTTAAATATTTTTTTTCTCTTGCTTGTAGTTTTTGACTTGAAAAATCACTTTTGTGTAATACTGACGAATAAAGAAACTAAAGAAAACTAAACTAAGATTAGAAATTTCTCGCTTGTGACGTCAGAAATGGGCAGTGGGAACTGTGAAATATACTGGCGGTTATAGAGACGTAACAACTGAGAAATTTCTCGCTTGTGACATTAGAAATGGGAAGTGGGAACTGTGAAATACGCCGGCGGGTAGAGGCACCAAACAACTGAGAAATTTCTTGCTTGTGACGTCAAAAATGGGAAGTGGGAACTGTGAACTACGCTGGCGGGTAGAGACACGTAACAATTGAGAACTTTCTTGCTTGTGACGTAAGAAATAAGAATGGGAACTGTGAAATACGCTGGCGGGTAGAGGCACCTAATAACTGAGAAATTTCTCGCTTGTGACGTCAAAAATGGGCAGTGGGAACTGTGAAATACACTGGCGGTTATAGACACGTAACAACTGAGTAATTTCTCGCTTGTGACGTTAGAAGTGGGAACTGCGAATTACGCTGGCGGGTAGAGGCACGTAACAACTGAGAAATTTCTTGCTTGTGACGTCAGAAATTGGAAGTGTGAGCTGTGAAATGCACTGGCGGTTAGAGGGACCTAACCTTAACTGCCTCACATATGTAAAGCAAAATCAGGAGCTGTTACAAACCCATGCTCATATGCAACCAGAAACCATGAAAAACTGGAACACAACTACCATTGTGTGGAAAGAGCTCGGAGGGATTCTGACCATTATGGAATTAAATTTTTTAATGTCCTTCCTTTTGTGTTGTAGGTGAAAATCCTTGATGAGAGAAAATTCATTAAAAAAATAAAAAACTACCTTGTTCAGAATGCATTCCACTCTTGTGAAGAATATCTTGACAGTAATATTGTATTTTAAAGTATTGTTTTTCTGTCATTTTAACAATGTAAATATTTGTGAAATTGTCTTTTTACTTTAAGTATTTTATTTTTAAATTTCTTAAATATTTTTTTTCTCTTGCTTGTAGTTGTTGACTTGAAAAATCACTTTTGTGTAATACTGACGAATAAAGAAACTAAAGAAAACTAAACTAACATTAGAAATTTCTCGCTTGTGACGTCAGAAATGGGCAGTGGGAACTATGAAATGCGCGAGCGGTTAGGGGCCACCAACACGAGCGATAAATGTCTTTTTCGCACTTGCTAGAGGTGCATAATAAATATACCAAACAAAATTATGAATTCATTATAAAATTAAATACATTCAATTTAATTTTAGTTAACATTTTTGAAAGACGGAACAACTAGGCACATTTTCGTGTACCACGACGAAGCCGAAGTTATAGTTAATTGGTATATGGCGATAAGATGTGCAAAACTTCACAGATTACAGGTAACTGGTTTAAAGCCGGCCACACATACATACATGTCCGCGTGCATCTCTGCCTTAAGCCCCGACACTTCGTTGAGCAATAGCATTTAAGTAGCTCTCCCCCTATTTTTTGACCCCACTGATTGATTAAAATCATGTTTTAGTTTTTTATACATTGTGCTCCCACGAAAACGAAACAAAGGAGTATTAACGTATATAGAGTCTGATTTGAAAAATCCTCCAACACTTTGATTTTTCATTTGAGGGGGACACTTTTTTATAGCCATCCAAAAAATCAAACTTTTTTTCAATTCACAGGTAGCCTATCCATCAGCAACCGAAGGGGACCTGGTCGACCACTTAGCCGAAGATTTTGCTAAAGAAGGCTGGCTATGGAAGACAGGTCCAAGAACAAGCGATGGTTTTAAAAAAAGGTATACATTATGGGGGGGGGGGGTTTAAGGATAAATAATAAAAAAAACTTAATTTTAAGTAAAAATGTGCTGCTTCAAATTTTTTGAGAAAATAACATTAAAAATGCAAAATTAAACTAAAATCGTAAATATTGATGGGCTTTTGAGTTGTTTATTTACCCTTAATTTATTTGTAAAAAAGCTAAATACGCCTTTTTGCAAAAATGACACTTAAAATATAATTTTTGACACAACAAAATGTTTTGGTAAAATTACATTAAAAAACGATTTTGACACAAAATCGTAAAAATGAATGGTTTTATAGCGCCGCAGGCGAAAATTTTTGCAATTTATGATTTTTTAAAGATTTTTGTTAAAAATTAAAGTCCAGGATCTTGTATTTGGCTTCTAGGAGGTTTTAACCCCAACCCTCCCCTCCCAGTTGGAAAAGATAGAAAAACTTAAAAATGTTCATTTGTTTTCAGTGGTTTTAGGGAGAGGGAGCGATGTAAAAAATGGCATTATACTCTAATTTTCTCAAAATTTTCGCCTGCGGTTCATTTATGGCATGATTTTGGCTACAAATCTCTAACTAAGGCTGGATTCCACCCCAACCCAGCCCCCCTTGGCTTCATTTTCACTAAAAAATGTGAAAGAGAACAAACTTTTTAAATATTTTTCTGCTTAAAGCAAAAAAGTTCGTCTGCGGCACTACAAGGTCACTGATTGTTACAATTTAAGTGTTATTTTACGCAATTTTTAAACCTCAAACACAAATTACCCTATTCTTTTGCCCACATACCAACCGCCAATGTAAATAGAATAGAAAAGGAAACAACAATTTCTGTTTTTGCAAATTCACCTTCACAAGAAAATTAAAAACCTAAATAAACAAGAAAACGAATTATCACCTACTAACTGCAGCTTTTGCACATAAATAAATCTCGTTGGTTGCAAAAAATAACCGAGCGGGTCCCATTAAGCCTCCGTAAGTAACGTATTTCTGTTCGGTTATTTTTGGTTACGGGAGAACAATAACCGATTTTGCCTACGGGGTCATCCATAAATTATGTAACACCCCCAAGGGGGGAGGGGGGGAGTGAAAGTGTGACAAAGTGTTACATGAGGGGAAGGGGGGGTTCACTCTACTGTTATGTAACACTCGGTTCTCGTATCCGTGTCGCCGAATTTTCAGGCGTGATGGTCGCTGCACTAGAAATATTTCCGGTCTGTTTACAAAGGTAAGTATATCACAGGGCGAATGTAATTCTTTGTTTACTTTAACCTCGCTTTTAATAAAAGCTTATGGTGTTGTTTTTTTTGCTAACGTGAGCCGGTCGGCTTTTTTTCTTTTGTTAGTCGTGTATATTGGTTTAAATTACGAAAGTAACGCACCGGCGAAAATGGATAAGGCAAAGTTATTCACAGAACTATTCAAAGTCAAAGAAACCTATCCTGAGAAAAAGGGCTGAAAAGCATCCGATATGCCACTAAACCATTTTTTTATGTTTTTCACAGACAGGAAATCTGCCTTTTGAAATGTTTTTTATTTTCTTATTTTTAGGTTGGAAGAGCAAAACTATCATTGATATTGCCATTATCGGATCCTCAGTGGATAAAAGGAGACGTACTGAGGTCCTGAGGTCTGTGAAAACTTTGGATGAGTTGACTGAAGAAATGAAAAAAAAGACTTTAACATAAGTAGAAGTTCACTATATTTATGGTTGGTCCCCAGAAGAGCCGATACCTCAGAGGGAAAGAACCATATCACAACAGTTCCCGTAAAGCTGGCAAAAGCACAGATAGACAAAGTGGGTCGACGAAGATGTTCTGGAAGAAGATATAGCTATTCCAAGTTTTATGTTTGAATGCCCTAGCATTGAAATTATTTCCGCTGAAGATTCAGTTACCACGCCGTGGGAAGACTCTTAGCTGCATAGAAATTATTTTCGTTAAAGATGCATCGCTTTAGTTTTTAGTTTTCTTTCCTATATTTAATGTTCCAGTGATATGCTTGTTACCTGTACTTAGGTTTATTAACTATTTTTAAATGTTATTTTAAAAATTTAAATAAAAAAACTATTATTTTTCCCAAGGGGGTTACCCGAAGGGTTACGTAATTTTAAGGGGGGGGGGGGTCTGCAGAAGTGTGACAAAGTGTTACAATGGGGGAGGGGGGGTCAAAAATTCGCAAAAATGGTGTTACATAATTTATGGATCGCCCCTACGGTATCACCAATTTTGATGGTCTATTCACGTTATTTCGCGTGAGGCGCTTTTAAAGCATGTTTTTGGTAAAAAATTTAAGGAAAATCAATAATTCGAAATCTGATTACCCCCCCCCCCCTAGATTTAAAACTAGGTGGTAAAGTGCATATTAAATAAAATAAAATAATGCTGGAAACAAATCTAAGGGACAGGGAAATAGGATAAAAATCTTGGAGAGGATAAAAGATAGAAGTGTTTGGAATTTTTGAAGAGCTTATTTTTTAAGGATTCAGAAAATGAGATAATATACAGGGTGTCCAATTTAAAAAAAGATAAGACTGTCATATTTTATTTTTGGGAGTCCCTGTATAAAAGGGTATACATTTTTAGAACCCGCTGTTTTACCTAAAATGATCCTAGATAATTTTTTTTTGAAAAAAACATATTTCTCTCAAAAAATCCATTATTCCATACTTTTTTGGAACTCACTGTATAATCGCGTTTGTATCACACAGTGCACACTCAACACCGTTATCAACTAAAAAGCCAGTTATCTCATTTTCGTTTTAGTGTCCTTTGGCCTATGATCGGCGCCACATTGACACCAAACTGACAGAAAATCCATGTTTTACTTGTCAATTTGGTTATAAAAATGGCAGCCACAATAGGCTAAAGGGCACTGAAGCGGTAGGAGCGTAGATAGAAAATACTTAAGATATGTAACTGATAAGTGGAAGTGAGAATAGTCCGTTGCACTTCCACTCGTTATAAACCCTGATCAGGCAAGTGGTGCCCCCCATTTACCTTGCGGAAAGTATGGAAACCAAAAATTTTGTTTTGCCGAGTAACTGTTAGAGGGCGCTAGCGGAGACCGCAAGAAATAGGTAGTGCTGGCAACGAGGATACATGCTAATATCCGACGAAAGCCGACGGTATCCGAACAGCCAGCCAAGCCATGAAAGGGGAATTACCGCAAGTTTTTGATTCTTTGCTGAATACCGGTTTATCAGTGGCGTAAATGAATGAACTTGTTGCTAAGGGAATGGGAGCTGGTAGAGAGATCATAATATAAATTCATGAATATGCTGAAGGAAGCAAGACAGTTTTTATTATTATTAAACGATTATATTTAACTTTACAGTCTGCCTGACTATCAAATTTTGCGATTCGTTTTTGACACACTTCCCGTAAACCGATTTTAATAAAATTTGGCACAGTAGTGTAGTTCGGATGATAATACAATATTATGAAAAAAAAATTGGTGGGTAGGGGGTGGTTAAGGTTTAAAAATAAGGGGCTAAATTCATTGACACACTTCCCGTGAACCGATTTTAGTGAAATTTGGCACAGCAAAGTAGATCCGATGACAATACAATATTATGAAAAAAACCTCGAATAAAACACTCAAATTTTTCAAGCCTTCACCGGTTTTTTAGCGTTCAAAAAAGTACTGCAAAAACATCTTTCCTCTGCTAAAATGAAAAATATTTAATGAGAGAGGGCAGAATTTTAGAGGTAGATGGAGAGATAATTTAGTAAAGTGCAAAAATATTAGGGCAATTGTGTACTAAAAATTTTAGTTGTCATCTGTCATCTTTAGTGGTGTCGTGCATGTGATTTTTATTTTGCCATTTTATTATAAATTCTCCTCCCTATGACAGTAGCTATTTGGATTAAAAGTTCCTTTTTTTCCAAAAATTTAGTTTTGGGATACAAGAGTGTCGCATTTAAGCATTGCAAAAATATTTCGGAAAAAATTATTTTATTATATATTATATTAGTTGATGAGCATAAATATAATAAATGCTATAATCTTATTTCTATTATAGGTATTTATTGTATTTAATTTTTTTAAATATGCTTTTTTATTTTAACTTAACAACAATTTGTTTTCAAATTTAAATATTTAGCGGCCACATTACAAAATAGAATCATCTACCATGATGAACCTGGAAATAATTTAGTTAAATACCTGTTCAATTATTTTAAGATGTGCTAAAATACACTTATATACACGTTTTTTTGTAATTTTAAACACTATAAAGAACTTTGATTGAAAGAAATTAATACCACCTTATGACTTACACGATAAACAATTACAATTTTTGTCGTTTTTTGGATAAAAAAAAAACACTCAAGATGACAGACAGATGACAAAACAGAAATTTTTAGTAAACAATTGCCTTAAATTATTTCCATCTTTCTCTAAAAAACTTTTTAATAGCCTGCTGTCTCTCTTCAACAACCTTAAATATTTTTTATTTTAACAGAGAAAAATGGTTTTATTGCAGTACTTTTTTGAAGCTACAAAAAAAGTGAAAACTTGAGAAAACTGAGTGTTTTATTCTAAAAATCGAAAGTTTGGAAAGAAGGCTATACAATGGGAACAAAATCTTGGCATAAAAATTTCTTAAACAAAAACGTTACCCCTTTAATTATGCTAAAATATCTTAAGCCAAATTTATTTATATTTAATATTTTGTTTATAACTGAAATTTTCTAGGAAATTCCCGAACTGCCCGATGTTTTTTTTTTTAAATAGTTCCTACCTACTTAATTATTAATGCGAAAAAACGGTAATTATGCAGTATACGGTTTTCTGCCATTTTTGATTTTTTATGAAAAATTCTTTATGGTGGCACCTACTAGAGTCCCTAGGACCCCAAATCCGCCTGTGCCGGTTGTTTTTTTTTAAATTTTTTTTATGTTTTTTTTTTATTTTTTTTTCACTAAAACCACCCAATCCAACACAGTCCAACCCAACCCAACCCAAAACAATCAGAAAAACATTACAACCCCCCCCCCCCCCCCCGGGCACCCTTTTTTCTCTTAAAAAAAAATCGGGCGCAGGCGGATTTGGGGTCCTAGGGACCCTAGTATAGGTGCCCCCATAAAGAATTTTTCATAAAAAATCAAAAATGGCAGAAAACCGTATACTGCATAATTACCGAGAAAACATTTACCAACAGTTTTTTGTTACTATAAAACAAAAACATGCAAAATAAGGAACACTTACCTGTAAGCGTTAATAAATCACAAGAATAAAACTGTTTTTGTTTCAAAAATCACAAAATCAACAAGATAATCTTTTTTTTTCTAACACTAAAAAAGTACTGATAAGAACAAGAAGAATATTCTCTATGTCGTCATAAAAAGTTAAATTCAATGATATACGGTTCGATTTCCACCAAATCTAAACAATGGCAGTGATATTTCTATTTTCTACACTATCTAGCGCAGGAGGAATGTTAATGCTAAGTTAATAGCGCCACTTATACGAAGTCAAGTGAAACATTGGAGAGTTATTACAGATTGCAAAGGAAAATTGATTATGTCTTCTATGCTTACAGATTTCGCTGCGGCGAAATGCACTGGGTTGATGACAGTCGAGTTGTCCAAAAGCGACTATGCGCGCTCTGGGGAGTTATCCACGAACGAAATTTTTGCTAACATTTTAGCCCGTAAGGTTACCTATCTTCAGTATTTCCTCTATCTACGGTAGGAGTTAACAGGCTTTTTAGTTGAGTACGGTGTTGGTAGACTGCGTTCATGAAAATTTTTGAATTTGACCACTTGGTATATCTTCGTTGACTGATCGTCGAAGTTGTTAGGATTTTGACACTTCAAATTTATTTTAAAGTCACCCTCAGATTTTTAGGCCATATCGTTTGAAAAAAGGAACATGAGCTTATATACCACTAGCGAGGTTTCGTACAAAAAAAATAATATCGTATTCTTGTTTTCAAATTACAACATTTACGAAAGCACACAAATTATCACTCGAGTTATAGAAGACGGCTGGTCTATAATGAGAGCGGCCACTCATTTTGGGGTTGATAAAATGACGATAGTATGACGGAAAAAGCGCTGGATACAAAATAATTCAATGAATATAAAATATGAATCAGGACGAAAGCCTCTAAGTTCTGATATAAGATGAAAGGCTTATCGACCACCTCAGACAACATTTTTTTGCCACATCCGTTGAAGCATCTAATGTTCCGAAGTTCCTTATCAACTATTAACAGAAGGATTAAAAAATCTGAAATTTCCTGTCGAGTTACTTCAAAAAAAACCTTTTTTGACGGAAGAAAAAAAACAGGCCAGGGTTATTTTTGCATTGAATCATGTTCTTCATGATGATGACTTCTAATCTTGACAGATGAAAATATATATCAGTCATCTTCGAGCAGCAGAAGTTTCCACTAAATTCTAGATTTGATCCAAAATACACCAACCAAATTAAGAAAGCTGGACATTTTTCAGTGAATATGTGGGGCTGGTTTAGCGCTGGAGGTTTGGGTATGTTTTGGCAAATCGAAAGAAGATTATAGTCAAAGAGAGATTCTTGAGGATTGTATGTTGCCATCTGTGCAGATGTTTTACGAAAACAACGACTTGGTTTACCAGCAGGACAACATTCCGTGGTTTGGAAACAATAATATTGTGGATCGAAAATATGTGGGGCCGACTTGTCAAAATTATTTATCAGAGAAACTGGAGACCACAAAATGCTAAAGAGTTAAGCGATGCAATTCATCGCGCATCGGAGGTGCTCTCAGAAAATCATGAATATTTTCAAAATTTAAGTTTTTCAATGCCCAGGCGTTTGCAGAGTGTCATTGAAAGGAATAGTGGGCCCACTAAATACTCATTTTTTTTTTGTTGTTTTCAATCCGTTGTGTTATTTTGAATCAATCGCTTTTTTCATTTTATTATCGTCATTTTATCTACCCCAAAATGAATGGCCGCTCTCCTTATAGACTAGCCGTCTTCTGTAAGTCGAGTGCTAATAACTCTTTAGCAATAAAGATTGTTTTTAAATATATTAATTTGCCGTTTAAATGTCGATTTTTGGTATCATTAAATAATTATATCCGAGATCATTATTATTTGCGTTTTTTTGATAACAAGAGTTTTTTGGTAACGAGTACATCATCAAAAAACCATCGACTTAACCCAACTTATCAATGTGGTGAACTGCCCTTTTAAGGAAAATGGTTTAACATCTCTATTCTCGCTCTAATAATTGCCTGCCATTTTTATCAATTCACTTTTTTTAGTTCTTTGCATAGATGTTCGTAAACAAAATCTTACATGACTATTTTTTATAGATGGTTTACGCTGGACAACAGAAAGCTGATGTATCACGATGATCCCTTGGACGCAAACCCCAAGGGAGAAATTTTTATTGGTAAGCAATTAAAACACGGAACTGTTTTAAAAAAATACAATTAGCCCCTTCTCTACTGCTGCTACTGGGTCAGTCCATATCAAGTCAACCAGGGTATTTTACCACACCATATCCGATGTTGATGATTTTTAGTATACATGTTTTTCCTACCAAAAAACTGGAAAATCCAAAATTTCAGACTTTTTTGACCAGTTGTTTATTTTGAATTAATTTTTGAAAATCGAAAAAGTCACTTATTTGTCCTTAACATGTGCGCACAAAATTAGGAATATCCAAAGAACCACTTATAATAGAAAAGTAGGTGAAGGTTCATTTTAAAGCTCTTATAAAGACCTTTCATATGAGAATATTGCATAACATATATTGAAAAAAAAAATAAAAAAAAAATTTTTGATTTTTTTTTTGAAAAATTTCAAAAAGGCCATTTTTAATTTTTTTCAAAAAATTATATTATTTTCTTTAAAGTGTTATTAAACTATTCACAAAATTTTGAGATGGACAAATCATGGGTTCAATGTGAAAAAATTTATTAAAAATGTCACATGCATGAAAAATCGCCTATAAATAGACAATGCATTTTGGTAATTAGAAGAATATAATGGGGTTTAAAGCGATATTATAAAAATATTTAACAATATTTTATTTAATAAAAAATTATATCCTACGTTTCATTCTGTATCAGTAATCAGATTAACATTGCCCCCCATTGTAATATTTACTTACAAAACCTCTTTTCCACCGGAGACGTACTATTGGATGTTCCAATTCTTAGGAAAATATGCCTGTATAAACCTGCCAATACTTTTGTGAAATACTGCCTGTTTATTCCTGTTTAACATTAAGGACACACCTCCTTCATTTTATTGGTCTGTTTAGGTACATTGTGGGGATTTGCTGACATGAAAATTCCTGCATAAATTGATTTTAAATTTTTGGCAAGTATCTTCCTGATACAGCTCAAATAATCGATACATAATAGTTCGACTGAAGGTTTATCAGAAGTCATCTCTGTGTAATTTTAAAAGTTTCAACTATGGGTGAGGCAAGTGGATGGACTAAATATAAAGTAAAGTGCTGTGATCCACTAGAGTTAAAAATCAAGCATTTTGGGAAATTAAGAAATGTGACCAAGTGGATGTGCAGTTACAAAAATGTCAAAATGGGAATGAAAATCTGTGATGGTTGTAGACTAAAGCTTTCAAAGGAGTTTAAGGCATCTGAAGAAGATGAGGCAGGGTAAGTAACAAATAGTATTTTTTAATATAAAATTAATAAACTAAACCAATTGCGTCAAGTACGGAGTGGAAAAATCTCATGGCATTATTTTGCATGGCATTTTGAGAATACAGACATTATGTACAAATTTCTTGGCATTATGTACACATTTTGGGTCAGCTGTTACCCCCTTTTTAAGTTCTTATAAAAAACTAACTTTTTAAATTTTTTTAGACCCAGTCAAGTTCCAGAAAATGATCCAGATTTTCAAGATCCTGCTGAATCATTTACTCTTTTAAACAAGTCATTGGAACTTCTTGGTGTGTCGCCGATTAAAAGAAAAAATGTATACAAAGAAAAAATTGATATTGTACAGCATACAATTGCGAAAGCATTTACAAAGGAATCAGATTCAACGCTAGTAAAGGAATGCCAGAGTGACGAAAGTGAAATGATTAAGCAGTTAAAGGACAAATTTTTAAAAACCGAAAAGAGGAGTGAGAAAATACTAGTTTTATCATGTTTACCTCAAAGTTGGAGTAGAAAGAAGATTGAAGAAGAATTTGGAGTTTCTCAATATTTGGCCAGAGCTGTAAAACAGTTAGTTAAGGACAATGGGATATTATGTTCTCCTAACCCCAAACCAGGAAAGACCCTTAGTGATAGAGTGGCCCAAATAGTGGTAGATTTTTACCAAAGGGATGACATTAGCAGGACCATGCCAGGTAAAAAAGATTATGTTGTTATCAGAAAATATGGAGCTGAAAAAGAATATGTACAAAAAAAATTAGTCTTAGCTAATTTAAAAGAAATTTATGCATTGTTTAAAACTGAGTACCCCAATGAAAAAATTGGGTTTTCAAAATTTTGTGAACTGCGACCCAAAAACTGTATACTGGCAGGAAAAAGTGGGACTCATACTGTATGTGTATGTACTATACATCAAAATATAAAACTAATGCTCAATGGCTCCAAATTAAATTAGCTATATGATGAAAATAACAGGCCTCTTGCAATATCTTATCATGATTGCCTTTATAAACTAATGTGTAATCCACCTTCAGTGGACTGTTTTTTAAGCAATAGATGCAAGCAATGTCCTGGAGTAGAACAGTTTAAAAATACGTTAATAGAAAAATTTGAGGAAGAATTAATTGATGAGGTCTCATTTAAAAAGTGGGTCTCAGTAGATAGGTGTACTATGGAAACCGTTGTTAAGAAAGATGATTTTGTCCAGGAATTTACTGATGATCTTGTAAAACTTAAATCACATTCTTTTATTGCAAAAATGCAAAAAGATAGATACAATGAAATAAAAATTAACCTTAAACCTGGAGAGTCTTTGATCACTTGCGACTTTGCGGAAAATTATTCCTTTGTTATGCAAGATGAAGTCCAGTCTTATCATTGGAATAACAGCCAGGCAACCCTCCACCCTTTTGCCATTTATTTTCTAAGTGATGGTAAACTGCACAACCTGAATTATGTGTTTATTTCGGAAAGCTTGACACATAATACAATTGCATTTCATTTATTTTTAAAAAAATTAATGCCTGATTTAAAAATCAAAATACCAGGACTTAACAAAATTTTTTATTTTTCGGATGGATGTGCTGCGCAGTACAAAAACAAAAAGAATTTTCTGAATATATGCCTGCATAAAAAAGATTTTGGTGTTGAAGCAGAGTGGCATTATTTTGCCACCTCGCATGGCAAAAGTGCCTGCGATGGCTTGGGAGGAACTGTTAAAAGACTTGCTGCCAAAGCCAGTTTGCAGAGGCCCTATGACAATGAAATAATGACACCTCTACAATTGTTTACTTGGTGTGAAGAAAACATATCTGGCATTGATTTTAAATATTGCACAGAAGCAGATTATACAAATCATGAAATAATTTTGAATAAAAGATTTGCGGAAGTCTTAACAATACCGGGGACACAAAAAATTCATGCTGTAATTCCTCTTACAGAAAGCACGTTTTTGGCAAAACAGTTTTCTACATGCTTAGAGGTCGAAACACATAATCTTTTTAAAGGTGGAAGCATTATTTTGCAAAATATCGAGTCAGGGTTTGTCACTGTAGAATATGACAGTGCTTGGTGGCTGGCTTGTGTCTTGGGGAAAAATAATGAGAGCGGAGAACTGAAAGTAAGCTTTCTTCATCCACGAGGACCTGCCTCATCATTTTTTTACCCAACACCTCAAGATATTTTAATTATTAAACCAGAAAGTCTTATAAAAAAAGTTGAACCCAACACTGCTACTGGCAGAACTTACAATGTCAGCAAAAAAGAAATGTCAGATTCATCAGAAATTCTTAAAAGAAAGTTAAAAAAATAAATTTAAGGTATATAGTTAGTCTTAGTGTTTTCTGTCTAATTTTTATCAACGAAGTAGAAAAGTTTGTTTATTTCTTTTGCGAGTTTAAAATAAAATAATTTGTAGATAAAGCCTCTGGGTATTTTTTAAAACCTGTATCCATCCAACAAATTTATTTATTTTAATATCCAGTGCACTATTGGTGCTCCTAAAATATGTTTATTTTTTTAAATGCATGATTTTTAATGTACTTAATATTTTTGATATTTTTTTTGACATTGAACCCATCATTTCTCCATCATAAAATTTTGTGGATAATTAAGTAACACTTTGACCAAAATTATATATTTTTTTCAAAAAAATTAAAAATGGCCTTTTTGAATTTTTCAATTTTTTTTTTTCAATTTTTTATTTTCAATTTTTTTTTTGTTAAAATTAGGTTGTGATATTTCATAAAAAAGAGCTTCAAAATGACTTTAAAATGAGCCATTTATTACTTTCCTAGTGTAAGTGGTTCTCGAGATATTGCTAGTTTTGTACATTCTTGTTAAGGTCAAAATGCTGACTTTTTTATTTTGAAAAATTAAAAAAAAAAAACTACGAATCAAAAAAATCTAAAAATTTGCATTTTCAACTTTTATGGTAAGAAGAAAATATATACCAAAAATCATCAAAATTGGAATTGGTCGCGTAAAATTTTTGTGATTTTTTGGTTGATTTGATATGGAATGACCCTTCTAAAAAATTGAACTGATGGTAATTTTTTTTATCGTATTTTTTTGTAGGTTTTTCACATTTTTAATCCATAGTTTTACCTACATTTTATAGTTTTCTTTCGAAAATGTCGATTCGTAGAATAAAAAACGCACTTTTCTCAAGAAAAGTAGATTTCTTGTCCGTGAAAAATAAAAGGTTCGTGGCATCGGACACATATTTTGCTTCCCCAATCACTCTTTTAAAAAAGTGTCACAACTGTGCCTACAAGAATCTTACTGACCTGGTTAACTCAGGGCCAATTTGTGTTTAAGAGAGGGAACAGGAAATCTTTAGTAAATTATAGACCTACATCCATTCTCTCAGTGTTTTCTGTAGTTTTTGAACTATCTTGAAAGCTTCAAACTTTTTAAAAATAATCAACACGAGTTTCGACGACATGGGTCAACTGAGACGGCAATAATTGAGTTTATTTTTTGATTTACCTCGTGCTTTTGACACTATCAATCCAGATTTTGTCTCAACTAAGATAGAAAAGTTTGGTGTTAGGGATTTTCTAAATAAATTTGTTGTTACATTTCTCAGGGATCGAAAAAATTGACCGAAAATCAATAATACGTACTCTGAAGAGTATATTTCCAATATTGGCATGCCCCACGGAAGTATACTTGGACCTTTGATATTTTCATTGAGGATCTACCAAGCCATATATCTAGTGGTCAGGTACTTATTTACTGCGATGACACCACAGTTACAATTGCGGACAATGATATTGATAATATTAAACAAAAAATAAATATAACTCTAGAGGAATTTTCACATTGGTGTCAAAAAAAAAAAAACAATTTAATAGTGAACTTCAGTAAAACTGTCAGCGCGGAATTCAGAACAAAATGTAAGGGATCAATTATCATCGACATTACCTTTAACAATAACTTATTACCAATCTGTAATAATACTAAACTATTAGGACTGACTGTTGACTCACACTTGGACTGGAATAAACACATTCACAATTTGTGCTCTAAATTAGAAAGGGTATTTTCCAACTTAGACAACTTAAAAACTCCTTGGTAATTCCTGCGCTCCTGACAGCCTGTTATGCCAATATCCACTCCGTTATGGGGTACGTTATTGTTGCTGGCTAGTTTTTAATCTCCAGTACCACGAATCGTGTAAGAATACTTTCAAATCAAATAAAATTATGACAGTTATCTCAGTTTACCTCTTTAAACTTCTTCAATTTGTTCATAAAAATAAAGAAAACTTCACAAGAAACGGCCATTTTCATACCTATAGCACTAGGGGTAACAGTGACCTTTGTCTTCCTTTACATAAACGAGAAGCATTTAAGAGAAGTGCATAATATGCAAGTGCTAAACTATATAATTTAATTCCATCAGAGATAAAACTATTGACATTTAACCGTTTTAAATAACAGCTTAAGCCAAACTTTCTGCTCAGTGAACGAGTTTATATGTTACCTAATTAATAGACATACTTAGGTTGATTTTGTTTTTTATTTTAATTGTTTGCTTTTTCCTGTTGTCTTGAAAACTTGTACATATACAAATCTTTTAAACTTGATTTTATTATTTTAGATGTATTTATCCTACACAAACTAAATATTTTATAATAGGTATATAATTGTGCAATAATTTTACTTATGTTACCGCCTAAATCTGAAATTATATGTAAATTGTATTGTGCTTTAATATGTCCCTAGTCATTTTAATACATATTTCCATTATTGTTATTCTTTAAGCCACAAAAACTTTATACATTAAATTTTTGACGTGTACATCCTATTTTATAGGCCAAAGTACTAAATAAAATTTAATTGAATTTCATCCTTGTTAGGAATCATCAGGGTAACATAGGGCTGTACCTGGCGTATGAAGCATAACATAAGCAACCACACATGAAACAGGCCTGTAGGTTTCTGGACTATCCATTAGATCTTGGAAGCCTGGTCGTAATGAATTGAAAAGCAAAAATTTATCTTGTTGTTTTAGGTCACTCTTCGGACGGTTATAGTGTCCGAATAGGAGTGATGCCCGGAGTAAAAGACCAAAACTTTTCGTTTATGTTGACAACGCCAGAGAGAGTATACAATCTTTCTTCTCAGTCAGAACTGGACAGAGACCTGTGGATCGAATGTTTGGAAAGGGTGATAGAGAAACCACTGTGTCCGCAGGACGTCTCAGGTATAAGATAGTTACTTTTACACCTAGTAGCCGATGAGCATGAATCATGGCAATCTCATCTTGTGCAATCTAATCTAATGGGTTAAGTTGGCCTGTAGCCAAAATAATGGCTTTTTACTACTTTTCAAAATATTTCCACTTACCTTTATCGCTTACGTATCCAAATTTGTCTCTTTTTGCAACTATTTTTATATATTCGTTATTATAGTCATCAGTTGACAATGACAATCAATCTTGGCGGCAGGCCGGTGTCAGCTTTTTTTAGTACCTATTTTGTAACTTTTGTATTTCAACACTTGAATTTTCTAAACTTGTTATTTTAAATAAGTTTTTTAACGATTATTTGATCCTTTCTTTATTTCTACTTTTAAATAATAATATTGGACTGCATGAATCAACATGATAGCGTAATAAACTAAAACGGACCATCCATAAATTATGGTACACTATTTTGCCCCACCCTCCTCTTTTCACAAATCGTCACGTTTCTGATGACCCCCCCCCCACTTATTAAAAAAGTGCTAAGAGAAGTAAAAGGTCAAAAAAATGTGCTACCACCGACGCAGTGAATAGGTTTTAATTAACATTGGGTACTGAGCCAGGTGTCGCACCATTTTGGACAAATTTTGACCCGTGTCCTCTTGTTAAAAATGCCTAATGATAAAATGGACGCCATTATACCAAAATTGTAAAAAAAATTAAGGGCGTTGATTTTATTTTCAGACGTAATTTTAGTGAAGACAGTCATTCCAGAAACGTGATGATTTATAGCAAGTTTTTACATAATTTATGAAGTGCCCCCTTGCCAAAAATAAAATTCTTCCTAAATATACAAAATTTAAGTTCTCCAATTTTGATATTGTTAACTAATGTTAGTTATTTTTAATTATAATATTAATTATCATTAGGATGGAGGAGAAACCGTTTGGCCTATTACTTCTCACAGCAAAAAAAAATTGTTTTAAACTTTGTCAGCTCCTTTTTAACGAAAGGGGAAGGGAGGTTGCTTAAATTTAACTAATAAAGCTTTACTTGTTTTTTTTAGTGTCGGCCAGAATAAGAAAACGAACAAACACAAATTCGATTTTTTCTTCGCCGAGATAGTTTTAGTATTTTATTATTTAAAGGAATTCATTTGCGTTTAAGTATGCATGCTAGGAAAATGTAAGTAACATAATTATCAGTCTGTTTTGATTATTGTTATTTTTTTTTAATGTGAGCTATAAGTTTCAAAAAAACTGAGAGCTACACTAAAACATTTTTTTTTTAAACAATACAGAAGATTTTAAGAAAATCAGTAAAAACCGTCTATTTTTACTCCTATTATTTGGGGGTTCGACAAACAAATTGATTATCGATGTCACCATATATTTTTAGTTGTTTCTTCTCCGGAAGATTTGAGCCAGGCGTCTGATTTTCCAAACCATACGTTCCGTCTCTTCGTATTGGAAAAAACGCGACAAAGTTACCTTCGATGAAGTTTTTAGGTTACAAAAATCTAACCTAAAATCCGTTTGCATGACAAAAGGTATTTAAAAACAAATTTCTATACAAGGTGTTTCACAACTTATGTCAGAAAATTTTGGAGTGTTAAGTTGACTGCAAGTAATACAAAAATATATAAAAAAATGTTTCAATTAGGAAACATTCATTGAAGTAATTAGGACGCATAATGGACCCTTTTTGCCATACCCCCCGTGCACCCCCGACTGATGCACGTGCCACTTAGGATGCAAGTTTTCTTTCTCTAAGAGGACTTAATTTTTGCCTGACACCTCTCTCTACCGTCCCACCAGAACTTGGTTGACGGTAGACTTTTCTCCCCAGCAGCAATTATCATATAGGTTGACCCGAAAATCGAGGTCCCGGTTTCGCTGGTAGAGGTCGCCGTCGGAGTCTTCAGACGCATTCCTTGGAGTGGTCCTGGACAGGTATTCTCGTAACTAAATACGCTCGGCGTTTCGTACTCGCTGACCGTATGATAACGTAATATTCGCATACCACGTGACCAAAGTAACAAAAATGGTATTCACGTATATTGAACGCAAGGCGTCGACGAAGTGCGCTCAGCGCGTGGCGACCGTTTGAGAAACACCTACCATTTGCCAGCTGTTTTGCCCTCCGCGCGTACGATTTTCCTACCCTACAATACTTTGTAGAGTGCTGCAGAAAATATAGTAGTTTTTTCAGTTTGCGTTTTTATTAATAATTAGAAAAATAAAAATCTCTTATTAGTAGCTTGGGGACGGGTGACAAACACGTACACATCAACCTTACTATTTGATGCTCGATGTAAGACAACTTTTTTTTCCAAAAAATTGCAACAAAAACTTTTCTTATCAAAATCGACATCGAAATAATTGAGCATCCGTATAATACTAGAAATAGAAGCAATCAAAATTCTGTAAAACCAAGGGTAAAAAAAGCCATTGGTCAGCGGTGCTTTTTGTAAAAAATATCTGGTTTTGTTAGGCTCCTGCCCACATTAATTGTTTTCTTTCAAAAATAAACTAAAAGCTTTCATGAAATATGAAATTAGCAAACATGAAATAAATAGCTTAATTGATATAAAAAATAATTAGCAAACAATATAGGTAACTACCTTTATTTCTGTGTTTTCGTCTGTATTTTCTTTACTTTTCTGAAATATCACATTTTTCACATTAATTACCATTTTTATGTTTTTTATCTTTTGTCGTTTTATTTATTCATAAATGTACTAAAAATTATTATTTTCTTTTTTTAATTCAACACTTCCATGAAAATATAAATTTTTCCACGCGCGAGGTTTCTCTTGTGGATGTATGGATTCTGTGTTTGCTGTTGGTTAGGTTATTTTTTGGGTAACAAATACCTTAGAGTTTTATTTTCTGTTTCTTAAAATGTAGAATACGCATGTTTACTATAATTATAAGGTATAACTTACTAGATATATAAGTAACTATTGTGAAACCATTTTAACAATAAATGCTATATAATAAAGTATCAATATCAATATACGACCGTGCCGGAAACACCACTTTCCCTGACTGAGTGCCGGAATAAATTTAAACTTTTCCGCACTGAGTGCGGAATTTTTTTGTAAGTGTGCGGTTAAGTCTCGGGGTAAACTTTTTCACGCAAAGGGCGGGTTTAACTGAGCTAAACCAAACCATCAAGTAATTTTTTAAAGGATCAACACTGGTACAAGTCACATTTGATTTACCCTTTCTGAAATACGGCTCGAAATCGATCACACAATGGCCTCTTTCTTACACATAGAAAAAGAAAAGGAGCGACAAGGCTAACAAGAAATAAAAATGCAAAATTCGATGATGCCAAGATGTGCTAAGCGAATTTGATTCTGTCTGCTCGCAGGGCAGCGCGTTCGGCAGAGAGAATACGAAAAGTCGTCGGTCAGCGTGCCGCTGAGCGCGCTGTTCGCTATTCGTTTCGCTTAGCGACTTCAAACGTTACGTATTACGAGAATACCGGTCCTGCTACCCGAAGGTGCTACCGCCTCTTTTAAGTCACCCTCTGTCGACTCCCGCTACCAAATCTGTCCGAGTCCAGCCGCGTCCCATGGAGTCCCGATCTCGGAGAAGACCAGGTCGTCCTTTTGGGTCACCGGCTAGTCTCCTCTACCCAGTTTGGTGGGGTCCTCGGCCGTCTACCTTTGAGTCCCGCAAAGTTTTCGGTGCAGTGTCAACCGTGCTGCCTACTTCTACCTCGTTTGTGTACTTGCCGAGATCCGATCCTGCGATCCCTGTTCTGCAGGCTAAGACGCTGTTCAATGGTCTACGGCGGCCCCATTTCATTGAAGTATGATACATACTCGGATACATACAGACCGCTTCAAGCTACTGCGAACATAGGGGGAATCAAGTCCAATTTACTCTCCGTGCCGTACGACCGAGGTGGATTCGAAGCACGCTGCAGTGTTATCTTTTGGAAATTCATTTTGTTTTTATTATTTTGTTTTATTTCTGCCTTGCTCGAGAAACAGATGGGTAAGTTCTTAATTGAAATAATACATTTTTAAAACTAAAAATGGATGTCTACGAAGTTGCCGAAAAAGTGCAGATGGTCAAATGGTCAAATCGTCATAACCCAACACACGTTCGATATTGGTCGAGGGAAAATTTGCATTTGTATTTTGACGTAAGAACACAGTATCCCCAAAAACTAAATGTTTGGGGGGGGGTATTGTAGGGGAACACGTAATTGGGCCATTTTTTATTAACGGCAATTGCAATTTGAATGGTCCTAGATACTTGGATCTACTGCAGCAGCACATTATTCCAACTGCTGGGCAGTTGTTAGGTGTAAGATTTGGTGAAACATGGTTTCAACAAGATGGTTGTTTCGCTCACAATGTTGGCCTTGTTAGGGAATATCTTGATAATGTATTTCCTAATCGGGTTATAAGTACACGGGGAACTATTTTATGGCCAGCTCGATCTCCCGATCTTGCTCCTAATGACTTCTATCTGTTTTTGAAGAAGCTTTTCAAATTATCACCCCTAACATGCTTGGAAACGTTGGAAGGGGTTTTTATAGTAGGCTCGGATATTGTCTAGCCGAGCAAGGAGGACTTTTCGAACATTTGCTTTAATTTTTTTTTGACTGGGAGAATCTTTTTGGTTTTTAGAATGTATTATTTTATTTTGAGAACTTGCTTTTATTTTGTTTCTCCTTATTATTTTCATTGTAACACGTCGTCACTGATAAATCTGAGCAGTTGACAATAAAACGCTCTTATTTATCAGTGACAAAAAATAAGAAAATTACGTTATAAAAATTTGCGTATTTATTGACCAAATTCCGGTTTCATTGACTACGATCCACACAGCACCGTGGTTAGAGGCGTACTAAATACAAGGCGAACGGCAGCGAATGGCGATCGGAAACCTGAGTGTTGGTTGCTTCACTGATAGGCGTGCGGTGTCTCTGCATGTACGTACACTGGCAAATTAGACTTCTTTCGCCCTATGTTCGCAGTAGCTTGAAGCGGTCTGTATAAAGTGACAAAAACCCCTAATAGCTGAATGGTCTCATTACTAAATAAAAAGGTCAAATAATGACATACCTCTATTAAAGTAGGGGGACACAGGAATAAATTCGGTAGGCTTCTGCGGGGGGTTGTAGTACTCCGTTATAAATTAAAACAATATCCACTAATTCGCTATTTAATTTCACAAAAAATGAATAGTTGTGTGTCACTTTTCAAGGACGATAAAGGTCATGCGTCAATGTAACCATTTTTTTTTAAATTCCTCTATCGAATTATATGGATTCGAGTAAAATCTTGTTTTGATGGCGAATCTACAATTTTTTAAAAAAATTGACGTCCATTTTGAAAAAATCGCCGCAATCTTGGCTCCTTGTTTAAAGAATAAGTGTGGCAAATTTCATGCTTTCTGCAGTGTTAAAACACGAAAACGATTAAAGTAAATAAAACTAATAGTTCTATCACATGTTTACAAAATAATTTTAAGAATAAACTTGTTTAAAAATACGTTTTTTAGTCCAAAAATTTTAATTTTAAAATTTAAATTTTAATTCCACCAAACAAAAAAAAACATTCGCGTTGTCCAACGCCAACGCAGCGTTACAGAAAAAAACCCAACTATATTAGTAGGGTTATAAAATTTGACTACAAAATTTCAAGATGAACACTTGATGAATTCATGGTAGAAATTTTGGTTTTTCTAAATTTTCAAAAAAATACTATTTTACTTTATTGTATTGAATTTTTGAGATTTTATATGGACAGAATCAATGGAACCAAAACTATCAATTATTTTTACTACCTTAAAGTAAATTTAATTTTTTTTATTGTTTGACGCAATACTCTTAAAAGAAACGAGAAATTTTTTTAAATTCAAAACCAAACAGTTTACGTACGTTAAGAAGTTGTTTTTTAAAGGTATTTGATTGAGATTATGTAGATTATAGAAATGATAACTAAATGTGGAGATATCTATAATTTCTGAAAGCAACTTGCCACCAGCGTCTTGGAAAAAAAAAACGCTCATTTAAAATTAATATACATTTTTACTATCTCTCAGATTGTGTATAATACAATGAAACCTTCCGGATATCTTAATAAACAAAATAATTTCTTGGAACCAACATTGTCCTTATAATTTTACAAAAAAATGTATTTTTGTATTTGTAAATAAGATTTTTTTTTAAATTAATATACAGTGCCGTATTTTGTGGTATTTACACCCTCTATTAGACAGATTCCTCCAATAAGCGGACAAAACCAGGTAGATTTCACTGCATAGCCAGAAAAAAAATCCAAGTTTCTTTGATACCTTACATAAGCCCTTCCATTTCGGACATGAACTGTTTATAAGCGTCGTCCTTGTGCTGTCCGCCCTGTTGGCTCTTGTTCAGCGTCATCATTTCTTTCTGCTTCAATTCTCGCACTAATGACGTCACCGGCTTGGTTTTTCGTTCTTCTCGCTTCACCCTGAGCGCCGAAGGCACGAATTTTGTCACGTCCGCGCTGAGATTTCTAATCTGCGGTTTGGCCGTGATTGTAACGCCTTGTTTGGTCGATTCACTCCTAAAAAAAATTAGATTTTTTTTTATTTTTTAAAGATTAATTTGTGTGGACATCACCTAGGTGCGTCACTCCTATTGACTTTAAGAAAACCAAAGACGAAACAAAAATATTTATGAGTAAACTAGAGTTTCGAACTTCCATTGTCTTTATTTTTTACTTTTTCACAACGTTTCGAACGTCGAAGAAGAAGAATCACTACAAATCATTGAACAGAAGCTACTCAAGGACAATCACCTCTCTGATAGAACCAATTTACCAATGAATGCCATTGCCATGGAGAATTCTTACTTCCAGGAAAAGGACAGGTATTTTCGACAAGAAGATGGTCTACAAAAAGCTCTGCGAACATCAGGGCAGAGACCCAAACTATGGCTAAGATACATGGACAACATACTTATCATCTGGAACAAGGACAACAATACACTAGAACAATTCTTCAATCATGCTTTTCTCGACGTTCTAGTCACACACTTCTGTATATCGCAACAAACTCATACTGGACAATATCTAAACTTCAAGTCAAACTGGAAATTGCAAAATCTCTTATAGATCGAGCCACCTACATCTATAATACAGAAGCAGCTTTAAATAATGAAGAGGCAAAAATTCGATCCGATCTGCGAATGAACTTCTCCAACTACACGATTAATAAAACTCTTCAGACCACACCAACACAAAGGACGATAGAAGTAGATACTGAAAAGAGGACGACACTTATAATTCCATACATTAAAGGAATCTCAGAAAAGATAAGAAAACTAGGCAACCAAAACCATCTTTGGACTATCTTCAAAACGAGCACAACAATAACCAGCCGACCCATGGAAGTTCACCTTTCAGAACACAAACGTAAAACTCAATAGCTCAAAATTGCTGGGAAAAAGATCGTCGCCAGGGAGGAAAATCTATTCAAGCAGAAGTTTAATTCTTTTGTTTTTACCATCAAGGATATTTGGAAACCCATACTTTTCGAAGGTAACAGCAAAACAATCATTATACCGTTCACCAAAAAAAGGACTTGACTTCCTTGTTGCCCTGGTACTAAACGGTGAAACAATCCCATTCGCATCTGTAGTAAAATATCTTACATGAAATGAGCATTTGGAGAAAGTAAAGCAAAAGGCAGCACTGGACGTGCAAACGAATCTGCGGTAAGTCTTGGGCGTTAGCCCCAACCAAATGTACTGGCTGTATATCACGGTAGTTAGACCCATGATTATACGAGGCAATAGTTTGGTACACGAAGGGCAGGCAAACGCTGGCTCGTGCCAAACTAACAAGCATCCAACGTCAAGTATGGTGATTTGTAGTGCTATGAGCACCACACCATCAGTAGCGCTTGAATGCCTCCTAAACCTTCCTCCTCTACACCTTGTCTTGGAGAAAGAGGCTATGAAGGCAACCTACAGAATCATAGCCAACCAATGGGGTGGCAGGGCAAGTCAAGTAGTACCAAACCCTTTAACGCGGCAATTGAGAGCCACTGCATTTTAGGGCTGCTACCGGATCTAATGCACGAAACAGTAAACAGCAAAAAGCTGTACAACACTATTCTCACAGATAGGGAGGACTGGACGACAAACAGAATAAGTTTCTCAAGTGAAGATACTTGCTTTACACTGACGGATCCAAAATGCCTTCAGACGTTGGATCCGGAGCTCATTGCAGCCGTAAAAATATCAGGATTATACATAGTCTTGGACGAATGGATACAATTTTCCAGGCGGAACTCTTCGCCATTGAAATGAGCGCACGTCAGATGATAGATCATAACTGGCGCAACAGATCAATAAAGATACTCTCCGACAGTCAAGCGGCCCTTAAGGCTTTTGAATCCTATAGATGCTCATCGAGAACCGTTAGGAGCTGCCAGGACACACTGAACACTCTAGGGCGAATAAACACTGTGTCGCTGGACGGATGGATTCCGGGACATTCTGAGCATCGGGGAAATGAGACTGCCGACCAGCTGGCGCGTGAAGCGGCCTCTGCCGTCTTTGTTGGCCCCGAACCAGCCCTTGGAATAGCATATAACACAATCAACACTGCTCTCTCAGACTGGCACATTCCAAAGAGTTCATTACAGAACCCTGCAGAAAGAGGGCCGGGAAACTTATTGAGCTCACCAGGCAGGTCATCCGGACAATGGTTGATCTATACAGCGGACACTGCAGGCTGAAAGCACTATTACACAGAATGGGTCTAAATGAGGACACCGAATGTAGGCTCTGTATGGAGTATGATGAGACGGTCAGACATGTGCTCTGTGAATGTCCGGCCATTGCACATCAGCGTCAACGTATCTTCGGTAAACCACAGATCGACGGACTGGATCTGAATGATGCTTCACCAAAGCAAGTTGCGAGACTCTTTAAGGGGCTAAATATTCTGTAGCAACAAGAAATGTTAAAAGTGAGCCACAATAGACCCAATAGTTGCCATACTGGCACACTCACAAACGAATCAATCAACAGATTTCAACTGTGAAAGGGCGGAACCAACACAGGTTAGTTTTATGGTTCACTGAACACATGCTGGTATATGAGATTAGGTAGTCTTAAGATTTTTTTTTGTTAGTATTCACCCGATGACGATTGCAGATACATAAGCATTCGAAACGTTGTGAAAAAGTAAAAAATAAAAACAATGGAAGTTCGAAACTTCAGTTTACTCTCAAGTTCCACATTGTCTACCACCTTCAAATAACAAAACTATTTATCACATTGATTAACATTATTACTTATCAAATTCATTGCAACTATATTGATAGGCCATTATCACTGCCAGTACTTTAGTGGTCGGTTGTATCAGCTGTTTCTGATAGAATACGGTTGCAAGTGTGAATGAGATACAGAAACAGCAGCATTAGATGTAATAACAGACATTCAACTAAACGTTGACAAAAACAAGAAATGCTGCATATTATCTCTAGATTTGCGAAAGGCATTTGACACTGTCAATCACAGTATATTATTAAATAAATTATACAAATATGGAATTAGGGGTATTATTTTCTGATAGTTTAAAAATTATTTAGAAAACAGAAATCAATTTGTCAAAATTAATAGTCAGCAAAGCTCATTAAAAGAAATCAAATTTAATTAAAATTAAAATTAAATGGCAAAATTAAATTATTCGCGGATGATACAACTATTATTTATTTTTGAAACACATTAAGAGAAATAAAACAAAACATTCAAAATGATTTAAACATTATAGAAAAATGGCTAACGTTTAAAAAGTTGACTTAATTTTGATTTGATAAATCATCATACGTTTATAAAAAAAAGCAAAGTTCAAAATGAAAATCATGAACCAATAATTACGCAAAAACAATTAAATATAAAAGGTTTACTTGGTTTTTGGGATTATTCATTGATGAAAATTTAAGTTGGAAAGAACATATTAAACATTTCCGAGAAAATTTATCACCTTTAACAGGAATCATGTATAAACTAAGATATGATATTCCTCTAAAGAATTTAAAAAACATTTACTAAGCATTTTTTTAATTCAAAAATCCAATTCCTAATTTTAATCTGGGGCTCTGCTAATAAAACCATTTTAAATTCATTGGTGAAATTGCAAAAGTGTATTCATAAAATGTTATTTCTCAAGCCGACTATTAATAAACTTAAAATAAGTATATTTATTCTCTGATTAAAAATATTCAAATATCAAAATTCAATAAAATAACAATTTCACTAGACAAAATAATCAACTTCAACCAATAAGCTTAATAGAAGAATTTTCACGTGGGTGGATGGATCGTTTTCGTAAGCATAAGCATACTATCATAGAAGACTAACTTATGCTCGTATCCACCAATACTAATCGGTGTTTAGCATGTGATATTTTGCATTAAAACTTTGTTTGCCAAGACCCATTATAAACTCCGATTAGGGTTAATCATGATTAAAGCTTGGCTTTCTTACCTGTTAATTAACTGGGGAGCAGCGGACAACACGTTGGGCTGAACAGGGGGTACGGGCCGGGGGGCGGCGATCAGAGGCGGTCCAGGTAGTCTCAAACCTGCGGTAGGCGGTAGAGGTATTCTCAGAGCTAGTCCCGGCGGTAAACCTCTTGGTGGTAAACCAGGAGGCGGGCCTGGCGGTAGCAAAGGACGGCCTGGAGGTGGACCTGCAGATGAAAGTGTAAAAAATATGAACATAAAATTTTCTTTATCCAACACCCGATAGTTATGCTAGTCATTATTTTTTTTATTTATCAAATAAATTACTAGTGTGTTACATTATGTTTTATAACTCACGCCGTCTATAGCAACCAACAACAACCGAGGCTTAAATATTATCAAAAGTCAGTCAGACACTTTTTAGTTTTTACATCGGACACAAATTTTATTTTTTATACTTTTTGCAGTTGCAGGGTGTCCACAAACTGGAAAAACCTGTTTCGATCGGTCAGGGAAAGTCAGGGAATTTTCCCCAATGAGAGTAATTTGAGGAGATTTTTCACAGTGCTCTAGTGAATAAACTATTGTAGCACTTACTCAGAAGCAAAGTGTTCAAAAAGCTTGGCCATTTGTCTCTCAAATATTTGTAATTTTTATTTAGTTAGGGGTGGTGGAGGATGATTTTCTTTCCTCTTTTTTAATAAATACGCACCTAATATGAGTTAAGTGAAAGTTTGAGTAAAATCACTCTCACTTGATTGCTTGATTTTTCTTAGGTGCTTTGTCAATAAGCTTCAATGTACAGTCAAAGGCAAAGAAAATGTTTTAGCACATTTTTGGGAAAACTTTTGAACAAATTTAAGGGAAATGAATTGACATTTCAAACACCGACCAGTATTTTAGGAATCATGTCTTTCATTCTTATACATAAGTTGTGAAACACCCTGTATATATAATAACTTCTATGCAACTCTAAAAAATATAAAACACATAAGTGAATCCTATTAAAAACGTAGTATTACCTGGTGGTAACCTAATACCAGCTCCTGTGAACATCAAAGGCGGCGGGACCATACTGGGCGGTACCGCAGATAACATATTAGGCAGATGTACGGGATTGCTGGTGCCGGGGGGCATCAGTGGTTCTATTTCTATGTGTGCTGCAGATAACAAAGAAAATGTCAGTAAATAGTGATTATTGCTCCACAATCACTCTCGCGCAATCCAAGATTGATCAAAAAAAGACCGGATGGAGGCTGATTCTTGAATTGTGATCATGTAAAATTTTATACCGGTCGTCTTACTTGCATTTAATTTACATGGACTGCCGAGTGACCGAAAAAAATACTATTTTTTTCAAACAGGTTTTGATGGTGGTACCTAATGATTTGCGCAGGAAGAAAGACGTTTATTACCTGCAATAAAATTATTCTTTTTTTTATATTTTCATGGAGCACATAAAAAGCACATCTATCTCAGATATTTAACAGATATTTTTAATCTTTATTTAAGGTTGGGCTTGCCAGGTTTATACAAAGCTAGTGATCCCACAACATTAAAAAAAATAACTAGAAAAGTTAAAAGTTTTTATCTTTTTTTATATTTTCATGGAGCACATAAAAAGCACATCATTTTGAGATATTTACCGGATATTTTTAACCTTTATTTAAAGAGCACAAAAATTTTTAAAAGGGGTCGGAATTAGCACATACAAAGCACATAATTCTGGAATTATTAAAATTTGGATTTTGTGAGGTGGGCTCGCTAGGTTTATGGAGTTAGGGTTTTTTGGCCCCACATTTTTCTGCCCAAATACAGAAATTTTTTAGAAGTTTTAGTTTTATTTTAAAGATAACACTTAAATCTAGGGTTCTCTAGTAATCGTTTTTGAATTTTGACTTTAATTTTTGTGAAATATGGATCCAAATATGACGTATTTTGCCTGCTTATACCTGCAAGACTAGACAAAAATTGCAAAAAGCAACACTAGAGAACCCTAGATTCCATTCCAGCCATAGGAGGATATTGAGATCATACAATAACTTAAAAACCGCTAAACCGATTCTTCTCAAATTTGACACAAAAATTCTTTCTCACAAGACGAAGAGCTGATTAGTTTTTGATGAAACTTGTGAAAAAATTGTAACACACTAACTGTAGCAGCTAATGACACGCGGTTCTCACATTAAGATAGATAATTGCATTTTCAACCAAAAAAAAAAAAAAATTTTGATTTTTTTTTATTTTATTTTAAAGATTTTATGGATGGATGGATATACGTGGCTGATGGCGCCATTTTTTTATTGTTGCTATTGGTGTCTAGTTTAAGGTTTTACTTGTTTGCCACTTTCAAATTTCATATCTTAATCCATCAAATCAAAAAACTTTATCAAACAATATAGATAAGATGCGGTTGGCAACATTGTTTTCTACCTGTAAGGTGGCTCCTGTCAGGTTCAGGCTCCTTAAGGGCTGCGGCTTTCTTCAGCTGTGCTGATTCCAAGTCTTTCATGAACTCGTCGATATTTTGGCCAGACAGAGCAATCTAAGTAAAAAACGAAATCATTAATTGTTGGTCATAAGGACCAAACTAAATCCAGAGTTTTCTTCCATACTAGTACACACACATATTTAACAACTTTTTTTTAGCTGCACCTCCCCCCTCCCCCTTTCTGGCTGTAGAGTAAAAATTGTGTAATATACAGGGAGAATTCTTTAAACCGAACGGTGCTTCTAGCGGGTTTGAATTTGGTTTTACAAAAAAATCCAAAAACACGTCAACTGAGAATTTTAATCTTCTTTAATCGTGCTATCTTGGATTTTATTTTATGTCATTTTGTTTACGAGGTATGGCAAAAAAATATATTTTTTTTTTAAAATAGGACACCCTGTATAGTTTGACATTTTTGAATTCTAAAAAAAATTATCTTTTTGACAATATCACACACTAATACTCTATCTCTTATTGTTTCCATGATAGAGGCATTTAAACTTGCATGGAATTGTTGTCTATGCCCTGTTTTACGGGGGATATTTGAAAGAATGTCAAAGTTTTCAATACAGATTTAGATAAAAATATCTTGATTATCGTAAAAGATAGATCCTACTGTGTAGTACTGCTGAAGAGAGAATTGTTTGCAGATTTCAAAAATCGCAAAATATACAGGGTGTCCTATTTAAAAAAAAATATTTTTTTGCCATACCTCGTAAACAAAATGACATAATCCAAGATAGCATGATTAAAAGAAATTAAAAATCTCAGTTGACGTGTTTTTGGATTTTTTTATTCAACCAAATTCTAACCCGCTAAAAGCACCGTTCCGTTTAAAGAATCCACGCTGTATATAAAAAGGTAAAGAATTACTCTATATTACTGAAACAAAGTTATGATTGTTTTCCACAAACCAAAACTACACTTTTTTGCACTCGACGCACGTTTCGCGAACAACGTTAGCATCATCAGGAGACTATAAACAATGTTTATGATTGTGGAAAAGAATTGCACTAAAACAAAGTTATGTAAAGTAGTTTTGGTTTGTGGAAAACAATCATAACTTTGTTTTAGTGCAACCAAAGGTTCCAAATTCGTTCTTACGGGAGGGGGCCTATCGCCCCCCCCCCCAGGTCCTACAGTCCCTTAAATTTTAATTTCCTTGTAGAATCAAACAAAAAGTACTAATTTTTGTTCAATTATTACTTAGCCTCCCCCACAGGATTCTGGCAAAAAAAAACATTCAAAATGCATAGGAGAGTAGGTACTAAATTTTGTTCTGCAGAAAATGAGTTGATTTTACTTTTCAATTATTTTTTGTACCAATGAAAAACAAATATATAATATTAGTGTTTTAGTCCTCCTAGGGGAGGGAGATACTTATACCCTTCTCGTTAGGGCTCTGCTCTAATTTCAACCTTTACTTACTGTATTTTATAAAAAATACTTCAATATATATAGATACGTTCATATTAACACAGCAAACAAAAGCCGTTAAATGTGTGTATTTCTAGTATGTTTGAATAGCAATGCCACAATTTTAGGAACTTAATTCACACATATACAGATATTGGCAGCTACAACCTATTAAAGTTAAGACATTGCATTGTATAACCATAAAGAAATCTCATTGCGGACAAGACAACTTTTCCTCTGCAGAACTTTGCATATATTAAAACAACATAGTTTTTTCTGGTATTTTACGTTTTTTTAAAATTATAGATGAACATTTTTTGTTTTTTCAGGGCTTAAAAAAGCTGCTTAATAGGTTATAAACGAAAAAAAGAAAGTGGAAAATTGAAAAAGCGGTTTTTGTTTTAGAGATAAATAAAAGACGGGTCGCAGATGGAGAAAAAATTTAAAAAGAAATACAAAATTTTACTTTGGCGTCCAATTTTTCAAAATTAAACATAGATCTGAAAAAAACGGTTATAGGTTTAAACTAAGTGGACATTCCTTTACAAGAAAATTAATATATTTTTTTTTAAATCTTGATATGAATAGACATAGTTTTTGCCTAGAGATAAACCATTGTGGGCCGCCCGTCGCATCGCGTCGCCTTCAGTGTTGTGTGAAGCAATCTGTAGGTACTAGTCGAGTTGCGAACCTGCGATCTTTTGTTCTTCAGGTAAAAACAATGTCCATTAGTCTACGGCATTCCCCTCTTCCCCTATACTTACTCCATCACCAAAAAAATCATGGATAAATAAATGAACAGTTACCATTTTTTGTTGTAAGGCGTTCATGGGCTTCTTTCGAGCATCCTTCTCTACCGGTACATCCTCTGTCTCTTCTTCTTCCTCCTCCTCTACTGGCATTTTGCCGAATTCTTCCACTTCCCCTTCTTCGTTTATGTTAGGTGCAGGACCAGGGGGGCATCCGGGTGGATCTCTTACAGGTTGACCTAACAGGGGTCAAATTGATACAAAATATCCAAATAATTTTTATAAAAAAATAACTGACTGACTGTTCCTGACCATCTAGCTAAAATTTTTATCACCCATAAACAATTTGAGAAAATATAGGAAAAAGGTCGTGATTCTTAAAAAACCGTCAGAAAATCTCAACCTTACAAAAAATCTGTCAATTTTTAAACACAACTTTACACTAACTGCTTTTTTGTCAGGACTTATTTGCTAATTTTCCTTAAAACTAATACCATTCCAGAGTAAGTAATAAATGTCAATTTTAATTTTTGTAGGCAGTTTTTGTAAAAAGTCCTTTTTTATTTAAAAATGTATTTTATTAAGCTTATTTTTGTGTAGAGTATATTTTTATTTGTATAAATTTTTAAAGCATAATTGAGCAAACAATGTCACAAATTATCAAATTTAAACTTAGTAATTACTTAAAATAATGTCACATTATTATATTATTATTATATCATATTATTATTATTATCATTGTATAAAAAAATATCACATTATTATTATCATTGTATAAAACAGACTAATTACTTAAATAAGATTAAAAAAAAACATTATAAATATATTAAAAAACAAAAAAGAAGAAAGAACCATAAAAAAATATGTAATTTAAACCATTAAAAAAAAAAGATATTACAATTTAATATAAGTATACTTAGATTGTTCAAAAGGATTATTTAAATTAGTTTAAAAGTGAGAGAGATCATTAACATTAAAAAAAGAAATTAAAATAATTAATTTTCCACATTCAGAGTCAAAGGCTGCAGATATTCAGAGACTGAGTAGGGCTCAAGGTTAAGAATATGTTGAAATAATTTTAAACTATCTACCCCACCTTAAGAAAACCAAAGTTTCGTCACACAATAATTATATTTTAATTTCATCCTTCATCGAAAAATTTTGTACTCCTCTGGTTTCTGGGAAAATCGAAAAAGAAAATGGGGTAGTTAGGTTAATATTAACTTAGCAACCCCACCAGGAAATATGGCGCCAAACTAAAAATTTTTGGTTTTAAAAAATTTTTCATTGTTAAATTATGTTTTTTAAAAAAAAGGGGTGGGGTAGCTAGGTTAATATTAACTTAACTCCACATGTTTAGGTATCACAAAATTTTGTGCTTGTCTGGTTTCCTAGAAAATCGAAAAAGAAAGTGGGTTAGCTAGGTTAATGACTCCACTTAAAAAGCTGCACTGAAAACGAATAATTTGGATTATTCTTAAACATATTCATAAATCACATAATTTTGTAATAATATATTTTTACTTTGGAATGGTACTTCATATTGCGAATGCTAGGTTATTACAAATGATGTAATGTAATATATTTTTTATTGATTTTCTCGGAAACCAGACAAGTACAAAATTTTCTGATCATGGACGAAATTAGCACATAATTTGCAAATAATACTGGTCTTTGAAATTTTTAAATTCTGTGATACCTAAACATGTGGGGTTGCTGAGTTAATATTAACCCAGCTACCCTACCTTTTTTTTTTAAAAAAAAACATAATTTAAAATGAATATTAAAACTAATATATATTCGTGGAGCACATAATTAGCACATATTTTTAAAACCAAAAATATTTAGTTTGGAGCTATAATATTTCCTGGTGGGGTTGCTAAATTAATATTAATCTAGCTACCCCATTTTGTTTTTTGATTTTCTCAGAAACCAGAGAAGCACAAATTTTTTTGATTGGAGACGAAATTAGCCCATAATTATGGCATAAGTAAATTTTGATTTTCTTGGAGTGGGTTCGCTAGGTTTTTAACATACAAAACGATACCCATGGAATATATTGCTGTCATTGTTCACTTAAGTAAATCTTTTTTCAAATCTAGGACTGCCAATTTAAGTAAATAAATATTAATAATTTTTATATTGTCAGAACCTAGTTCAATTTTCTAAGGTCAGTACATAATTACAAAATTCATCAAAGCATTTTTTGCTTCTTTTTAAATTTCTAATTTATTATCATTTTTTTTTTGTAATTAGTTGATTCTTTGAAAAAAAAACCCAAAAAGGATTTTTTATCATTTTTTAAAACATATAATAGTAGTGTTGTCAGAGAACTGATGCCAAAGGAATGATGAATTTTATACTTTTCCTTCAAATTATGTCAATTAATTAAAAGAAAACACTTACCAGAGGACTGTTTAGTGGTTGTGATATCTTTTTTTTTTACTAGAGAAGCTTAGTTTTAATCTACATCATGTCCCCAGCACCATCTGTCTTCTAGGAAACAAACTTCAAATTCTGAATATTTTTGTATTTTTTAACAAGTAAGTAGATAATGTAAAAACCAACTTTTAAAAAAAAATCAAGAATAAAATAAGCAAATATAAGTTTAAGAATAAACACAAATCACTTTTACACCATTGTAATACTAGTAATTATTTTTAGTAAAATATTTAATTTAAGTGTCTTTTTAGGCAAAGTATATTTTAAGGTTATTAAGACAGAGACAGAAAAACTCACTTCTGACTAAAAAAGTACCAAAAAAAATAAATAAACCAACCTCTATAAAGTAAGTTTTTCTGGAAATAAAAGAAAATATAATTCTTTGCTATCTTTGAAATAATCTTCTGCAAGGGGACCCAATTACCAATCAAAATTAATTTTTATATTGTCAAAACTTTATAATTTTTGGGAAAAATACCTTGAAAAATACCAATTATTTAGTTTGCTAAAAAGTACTTACACTGAGTCCATGTTTAGTCCAAGAAGTCAAAAATAATTAAGTGGATTTTGTTAGTATACCAGTAATATTTACCTATAGATTGTAGTTTCAGTGCAGTGGCAATTGAGTATATGGTATGTTCTGGCTTCCTATCAGCCGCAGGTAAAGGAATATTAGCATGCACATTAGTCTGAGGCCCCATTTGAGGTATTTGAGGCAGAGGAATATCATCAACTGTTACAGACTGGGCTGTTTTAACAGATTCATAAAATACAACGAGCTGGTTGCGCTTATGTTCATATTCTGTTTGTCGCTTTTTTAGTTCAAAATATTTTTCCTGGTCGTCTTTATGATACATGCTTAAAACTCGGTCCAAGGTGTCTTTTAATTTTTTTCTTTTGTCTTTTAAAACCTTTTCGTTTAATGGAGAAGGTTGGTTGACGTTAAATTCCATTTGATCAATTTTTTCCATTTCCTCAAGTATTTGATGAGGATCTTTGCCTTTTAAGACAGCAGCTCGTACCATCTGCCTTTGCTTTTTGTTTTTTTTCAGTTCTGCTTTTCTTGCCTCCTTTCCTAAAATGTAAAAAAACATGTAATTACAGTGCAGTCTGTGCATCCATCTTGCATGCAGGTAAACCAGGTTCAATTCCCAGAAACTAAATACTCCTTCAGTTACAGAAATTGTTTATCATAAACATTCTTCTCTAATAAACTGCAGATATACTAACTTGGGGCCAAAAGAAAATAAAATGTACCCAAGTTCTTACAAACAACAATAGTAGGAAGAAGGCATTAAACGATATAAGTTCCTGAAAACGGAGTTAAGTATGCAAAAAGAGAAAACTTACTGGCTTGATCCGTGGGATTCATGTATTTACCACTCTTGGTGGTATTGATGGAACGGCGTCCCATCCTTAAGTCTGCTTAGCTGTACCAAATTCCTTTTCTAAACAGCAAAAAGACAAAAAAAATAATTTTGTTGATTGTTGACAGCAAGAAATGACAAGTAGCGAAAAGTGTGGTTATGTTTTGGGACAGCCAAAAAAAATCGGTTCTTTTAGGCAAGTTCTCGTGCTCCTTCCGTAGCTTACCAACCGATATCTTCCAGCCTCTCGTTTTAATACTTGCTTTAAAAAGGACCAGACAGATGGGCGAGAACTTGTAGATAAGAATTCCTTACCTCTGACGTCAGCGGGTGTCAGACGTAACCTTAAGGCCGTATTCATAGTCGTTCCCAAAGCTTTCTCTGTTTCCTTGGAAAATGACATGTAAATTCTTATGGCGAAGGAAGGACGGAGCCTTGACATAGTAAAACTAGTATTTCTTCTAAACACACCGAACCCAGATCTATATTCTATAAGCCTTAAAGAACGACTAATGCATATGGCAATTAAAACTTGTTCGGATTTTTGTTGTAGTCCTTGCTTTAAAAAGGGGCAGATAGATTACGGTTGAAAACTTTAACGTCAGCGGTTGTCGGACACAGTCGGACATAACGGGAAAATTCCCACGTATGTACGTCGACCACCTTGCTGGACCCGTTACACTCCCACTATCCATAATTTAGCCCTGGAAGCCTTTCTCTTTCGCAAAAAAACATATTTTTCTAGTCTGCAACCTTCTTACATTGCCTGGGGCCAGCAGATAGTTCCCAAACTCTTTTGACCAGGGCCCTTATTCTTGATGGCCTGTAAGGTGAGTCAACACGGTACTCAACTAAAAAGCCAGTTAACTCATTTTAGTTTTAGTATCCCTTGGCCTATGATCGGTGCCATATTGACACCAAACTGGTTATAAAAATTGCAGCCACAATAGGCTAAAGGGCACTGAGGCGGTAGGAGTTAACAGGCTTTTTAGTTGAGAATGGTGTTGGGTGAGTAGTCACCGGTGAGCATTTGCCTCTTTCACTTTTCACGTGGTTCAAAGCAGGTGAGAAGTGCGAAATTTATTCACACTCACGGGCACGGATGTCAAGAATACAGGCCCTGGGCCTGCTTTGAACCATGTGAAAAGTGAGAGAGGCAAATACTCACCGGTAACTACTCACCTCACAGGTCGTCAAGAATATGGGCCCTGGACGCTTATTCTTGACCGACCGTGAGGTGAGGTGAGCGAAATTCCCCGTGGAAAAAGGTGGCGAAAAAAGCTCACCTCACCTCACGGTCGTTCAAGAATAAGCGTCCGGGACACTCTGAGTCTTCGGTGATTCACAGCGTCTCTAGGTGCTTGTTAAGGCGACAGTGTCCTGTTAGAAGCCCTGTTGCTAGTCTCACATCCTTCCTACCTAGGTGGAGCCTTTGGTTTTTTGATGCTCACCTCATCAATCAGGGACCGTATTCTTGACATTCGGGGAGGTGTTGGGAGAAAAATTTTCCCGAGGGAGTAGTGAAAGTCAAGTTATATATCAGAGGAATACCGCGTTCTCCTAGTCCAATGTAAGAGAACTCAGCCAGGGAGTAGAATAAATCTTTAAAACTCGTCAATTTTGATTTTAGTGCTTTTTTGTCACTCTCTAGTATGGTCCCCGTGAGCACTCCCTTCTCTCACTTTCAAGAATAAGCAACCAGGGGTTTAGCCTGTCTCATGCCCTGTGTGCTATCCTGTTTAGGGCCGTTATGAATTTTGGAATGCCAGAATACTTAGTATGAGTGACACATGCTTTCTTGGAGATTGAAAGCCTGCCCAAATATTTTAATTAATTGGTATCGGTCCATGTTCTAAAACGAGTGTTAAATAATCGCCAGTGTCGGTTTCTTTTAAAAAACTGAGAGGGAATGAAGAGAACGTCCTTCCTTCATTCCCTCCCAGTTTTTTTAAAATCAATCCTCTTGAGAGTACATGCTTAGACTTCAATGTTCGGTTTCTTTTATTCACGCCGGTTAAAGGACGGGAAAGGAAGAAGGAATTAATTTATATATTTCTTGGAGGGAAAGTTTTATCCTAGACGTGGATGATAAGTTCACACCGTCAAATGAGACAGCCCATGGATGCTAGAGCTTTACAGCCCGAAGTTAGCCTTTATTCTATGCCGAATTTACTAAGTAAATGAAGAATGGAACATAACCTTAAAACTTGTTCTTCGGACTTTTGTTTTTAATTAAAAATAATATAAAATGTAGTGAAACGGTTTGCAGTTCTTGTATATGTTCTTCTTTTTACAGTTGTTTTTAAGAAATCTTTAACGAGATCCTTACAGACTTTCTTTAAGCCTATGCTGCAGTGTTGGGTACTTAGTAAAGGTGAAATAAGCATTATGAATTATTTACCTAGTTTTCATAGTCCCACTGAAGTTTTTTGTCTAGGTGCATTAGGGTACATAATAACCTCAATAAAAGCCTCAATTCGCTTAAAGTATGTGGAGCTTGAGCAGGGGTCAACTGATTACCAAGCTCACAAAGTTTAAAATAAAAAACAAACGGGTTTTAGAGCTTACCACATAATCATTACTTTTCACTTCTAAAATAAACACTTATTTTGGTAATTATGCAGTATACGGTTTTCTGCTATTTTTGAAAAATTCTTTATGGGGGCACCTTCTAGGGTCCCTAGGACCCCAAATCCGCCTGCGCCCGATTTTTTTTTTTTAACGAGAAAAAAAGGGTGCCCAGGGGGGGTTGTAAAGTGTTTTTTTAATTGTTTTGGGTTGGTTTGGATTAGGTTGGGTTGGACTGTTGGTTTGTTTTAGTGAAAAAAAATAAAAAAAAACCAAAAAAAATAAAAAAAAACCAAACGGCGCAGACGGATTTGGGGTCCTAGGGACCCTAGAAGGTGCCCCCATAAAGAATTTTTCAAAAAAAATCAAAAATGGCAGAAAACCGTATACTGCATAATTACCCTTTTTAGAAAAATACTCGGAAATATATCTTGTTTTTTCCTTCTGGGTTGATACTATGATGAAAGCCTTTCCGTCCATAGAAATGAACACACAATGAATCTCTCCATTAATAATATAAATCGGAAAGTTGGCATAGCAAGAAACCAAACCTTGCAAATGAGGAGTTAGAATTTTTACAACCTCACTGCACTCATTCAACAAGCTTAGAGTGAAGAGTAACTCAGTTTTTTCAAACAAACGGAATTTTGTGTGCACAGAGCGCAGATTGAATAAACAAAAACATTTGAAAGGGATGCACAAACAAAATATTTATTAATTGTAAAAAAAATTGAAAAGGTGATATTCAGAGGCTGCTACTAAAGAACAGACCTACTTTAAGTTTCATGGTACTTGAGATGAGAGTTTCTTTTTACATACATCTCTATTTCACAGTTTTGGGCCGATTATACACAAAATATTTTTTCATCATCAATTTTGCACTTTTTTGAAATGTGAATATTTTTGGTGTGTTAAAAAATGTCCCTTTCAAGTTTTGTTGTATGGGAGTCAATTTTTCCACTTTGATTTAGCATGATGTCACTTTACAATTCAGCCAAATTGATTTCATAATGGGAAGTATTTTATAATATCAAAGAGTGTCTCTATTAATAACAGCATGTTGAGAGCTTATGTTTATATGGGAGCACACACCTCATTAAATTCTTCTTGAATAAAAAAAGAAATTAGAACATTATTTGTGCATATATTTCATATTTGTTTAGTCCAAATAAACACTACTGTTGGTTAAAAAGGGGAAAAAAATGTGTAAAAGTTTTTTCACAATTTCCTATATTCTAAACATTAAATACATTTTTTTCAGCCAAGAAAGAATCATGTTAATAAACAAAGATACAGCAATAAAAGGGAAGAATGTAATGTTGGTGCCCTACAGGGAAAGCCACGTTGTCAAGTAAGTGTAAGGTAACCTCACATCCCTATTTTTTGCCCTAAATTTATAGGTTAGGTACCTACATACTTTATTAATTTCATGACTATTTCTAGATTTTTGACTAGGCTAGCAACTACGGTTCAAACTTGACCAAGTCAGCATCTGACAAAAATGGGAGACAGTACTGCTTTTTAGTGTACAAAATTTTACGATATTAATATTACTTTAAAGTAACCACATATTTTCAAAAACAAGCATTAAAATTTTTACTGCCTTTTATTCCGTCAAAGGCAACTAAGGGTATTCAACCATCTAGCTCCTGAGATTAAGCAGCATTTTCATCTTTGACAGTTTGACGATGTTTTTAAATGATTTTTTTCATAAATACCTACTTGGTGAAAATGGCTTAATTTTTAGAAAAGAATAATTAGATGTTTTCAATATTACTATTTTCCGCTATTTCTCTTTAATTTTGGGTGAAAAACAGACAGAAACCATCGGAAACCAAAAAAGCCATGCTTTAGTTATCTACAGAGTTACTAAAATCATGTTTTTGATAAAGGTAAGAAACATTTTTTTTCCCTCTGCTGTAGTGATATCATGTGTGTGCATGGATAACCCGAATCCACAGACAAGGCAACTTATGTAGTAACATTGTAAAATTATGTTGTGTAATTATGATGCACTTAATAAACCTTTGTTATTATTATTGTTATTATTTAAGAATATTTAATGAACCATCTGGTTAACCTAAATTTTTATGTTGTTTTTTAAATTTATTTTTATTAGTTTTGATCTTTGTTTATTCAGGCAGACAAGTTTTAGTAGTTGGTGTTTTGTTTTATATTTTTTAACACCATTAAAGAATCTGAATCCAAAACTAGTTACTCTGCAATACTTATTTAATGCCTGCTAACAGTTTAAACACATCATGAATAAGTATTCCATTAAGTATTTTTAAAGCCAGCAAGGCATTTTTAAAAATAATTAGAACTATGTCGATAGCAAGAAATCAATCAAAATTGTGTAAAACATACTATATGAAGTCTTGGTATAATGTTTCAAGCTTTCACTCTGCAAAATTTAGTACAATTTGATGGACTACCACTCAATACAAATCACTGTTATTAGTGTACAGGGTTCCACAGTTCTTGTCTAGGGTGCCGAAATAGCGTGTATTGAAAAAGAAGCGCAATGGCTAGTAAATGACAGTGAAAGAGATAATAAACATAAGAAACTGATACGTTGTTGCCGATGTCACCCACAATTAACTAAAAAATTCCGAAGCGTCAAAGGACGTAAAACTAAATTAATTAAAATGCCCATTTATCCACAAACTTTTACTACCGATTGGCGTTGCTTTTTCAATAAAGCTGTGAAAAGTCTGACCTCCCATAACCAGTTACACTAAAGTTCCGACTCTACAAGAAAATTTATCGTATCAGAGTAAAAAAAAAAATTAAAATAACGTAGCGCAGTCTTTCAATCTGCAACCCTCTACTCTTTCTACTTAGAACACTTTTGTAGCCGGGTTCACATCTTGTTTAACTTTAAAACGAATTTAAAGCTGTTATTAAATTTAATAACAGAAGGGTGTTTAATTTTGATTCTTGTAGACTTCTTTATTTTACAAAAATTGCCGAGGAAACGGGGCTGCTTTCCCCTCCTCAGATGTCGCGAAGGGACGCCTGATCTTCAGGTCTTAGATAAAAAATATTTTGAGGTATTTTAGTTGCATTATTTCAGTATCAAATCAATAAAAATAATCTTAAGATCTTCTAAGCGATTAATTGAGAAAAATTACGCGTCTTCGAACAAAACAAACTAAAGCGCTGTTTGCTTGACAACGTTGCCTAGCCGGCATCTCTCTTCAGTGCATCTGAATTGAATAGCGTTCTTACTCAGACACATGCATTTCGGAACCCTAAACGAGAACTGTCGAACACTGTATTATAAAATTGATAAAGGTAGCTTGTTTAAAGGCTTTGTTACATCTGAGATGAGTTTGATTTATTAGCTCTGTCAAGATCCTTCCCAATTTAGTATTGTTTCTAGGTATCATAATTGGATGCTATCAGAGGAGCTCCAGCAGCTTACAGCCTCTGAGCCACTTACTTTGGAAGAAGAATATGAAATGCAGAAGTCTTGGCTTAAGGATGAAAACAGTTAAGTAAGCTCCAGTCCAGACCCAACTAGCAATTTTTAGTTGTGCAAGTTGTAAAAATTAGAATTGCACTAATTTTAAATGTTGTTTTACAGATAAAGAATAGTTATGGTGGCGACAGTCGACAACGTCGACTATTATACGACGCCTAAACGTTTATTACAACTTCAGTCGCCATCACAACTATTTATGACCGTCTATTGTACTAACAGTAATTCCTTAGTTGTGAAGGCGCCGACTACAAACCGGTGTGTGCTAAACCAAAAATTGATCAATTTACTCCACGTTTTCTGGCCGGTTTGTTCGAGACGCGGGCGCGCCTGTTTTCATCTAACCAATTTTTCTGTTACGTTGGCAACAAACCAATTTTGGAGCACTGCTGTCTGTCATACAAACGTCAATTAATTCATTAAAAGTAACTAAGAAGTGTTTTGTAAAGTTTCTATTAGTTTTGTTTGAACATTTTGCACTATGAAAAGGAACAAATGGTATAAATATTCTTCGATATTTTGACATGTGACAGGTGTCATTGAAGGTGATTCCCCAGTGTGTCAGAAAAAAAGAGGAAGGTCCTGTGTAAACAACAAGGACGGAAATTAAATGAACAGCAGAAAGCCAAACTGTGGAACAATTTCGATTGGGTAAAAATTGAGGCGTGTTCGCGTCTTTTAAGTTAGGGGATCCGTTCAAAACACAGTTAAGTAGTTAAAGCAGTCGAGACACGGGACTCCTTTGGTTGTCATAGAAACTAATAAGTGCCGCCATGATTGATTGTTAAAACCATTGTATGCTAATTTGTAAACAAACATTAAAAATTATTTTTTTGCTTTTTTTCTACAATAAAGTAAGATCTTTTTGCATATAAAAATCCGTATTTTGTTCTTAGGAATCCTTTAAATCATGATTTTTTTTTTAAATTTGTTTTTTAGAGCTACGAACTGTACATTTGACAGTAAACTACCGTCTGTTTATATATTTTGGCATTGGTTCGCATCGTATGATGATGCAAAACATGATTATTAAATAATATTATGGTGTTAGAAATAGTTTAATTTGTAGTCGAATAGTGTATTTAACATTTTACGTAATGAATAATATTTTGAACAAATAATTGTACTCCAAAACCCATTGAACTATTCCTTCAACTGTAGTCACAATCGCGACGTTGACTCAACCAAAAATTGGTGCAAAAGTGGGTGCTGTTTGAGTAAAAGTAAACGTTGCGACGCAACGTTGGCACGCGGTGCACAACGTTGAGACGTCGACAAATTGCTAGTTGGGGAATCTTTCATTTGAACTGCAGTCTTTCAGTTGGGTTTGTGTTATGCCCAAAAAAAGCATCAGTGAATTTTATTTATAATTTTAAAAATGTCCTGATGGTAGCCTTTTTTTCAGAATGTACATTCATTATTCTGCAAAAGGAAAAGTATGACGTATCCCAAGACGAAGTCGAGTCAATGATCGGCGACACCAACTTGTTCTTTTCCTCAGCCGACGACCGTCTCTGTGCTGAAGCTGAAATTATGATAGCCGAAACGTCGGCAAGAGGCAAGAGGTACGGTTGGGAAGCCATGCTGCTCATGTTTATGTACGCGATTAGTGTGTTGGGAACGAAAGAATTTATCGTGAAGATATCCTACGAGAATGAACCCAGCATTAAAATGTTTAAAAATATGGGATTCATAGAGGTCAGTCGGACTGAAGTTTTTCAAGAAATAACTTTTAGCAAGGTTGTGGACGATTTATGGAAGACGTGGCTGAACAAATCTTTAGAATGTTTTGAAATTATAGAACATAAAAAATGATCATGGAACAAAATTTAATCGTTAAAAAATAATTGATTTAAAATTGTCGCAACGTGAGTGAGGGGGGATTACTCCACCATTTATGTATGTGGCTGGGTGCGAGAGTTAAGAGGTGTGGTTGGAACGATAGGGCGATCATGGAACACAATTTAATAAAAAAAAATAATGACTTAAAATTTTTTGGAAATTTTACGAGATTTTTTAAAAGAATTGTCGCAAAGTGGGGAGGGGTGAGGGTGGTTTACTCCACCCTTTAATTTTGTATATGAATGAAAGAAAAGTTTATCGTGAATATATCTTACGAGAATGAACTCAGCATTTAAAAATATGGGATTCTTAGAGATTGGTCGGACTGAAGTTTTGCAAGAAATAAATTTTAGCAAGGTTGCAGACGATTTATGGAAGACGTGACTGAACAAATCTTTAGAATGTTTTGAAATTATAGAATACAAAAAATCACGGAACACATTTTAATCGTTAAAAAATAATGATTTAAAATTTTTTTGAAAAGGATGATTTTTGTAAATTTCTGAAAGAATTGTCGCAACATAAGGGATTAGGAATTACTCCTCTATTTACCCATCTGTATCTGCTTCTGGGTGCGAGAGTTTAGAGGTGCGGTTGGAACGATTAAAAGATCATGGAACGCAATTTAATTAAAAAAAAAGAATGGATTTTTTTTAAAAGAAATTTTGGAAATTTTACCAAATTTTTATGAAAATTAAGAGGTTTCTTTAAATTGTCGTAAAGAGGGGAGGGGGGGGGGTGGTTTACTCCACCGTTTGACTTTGTATATGTGCCTGAAAGAAGAGTTTATCGTGAAGATATCTTACGAGAATGAACCCAGCATTAAAACGTTTAAAAATATGGGATCCTTAGAGGTTGGTCGGACTGAACAAATCTTTAGAATGTTTCGAAATTATAGAATATAAAAAATGATCATGGAACACAATTTAATCGTTAAAAAATAATTGATTTAAAATTTTGTTGGAAAGGATAATTTTGTAAATTTTTGAAAGAATTGTCGCAACATGAGGGAGGGGGGATTACTCCACCATTTACCTATCTGTATCTGCGCCTGGGTGCGAGAGATAAGAGATGCGGTTGGAACGATTAGGCGATCATGGAATTTTTTTAAAATAATGGACTTGAAATTTTTGGAAAAGAATGATTTTCACAATTTTATGAGGCTTTTTAAAAGAATTTGCGCAAAGTAGGGAGGGGAGGGCGGCGGTATACTCCACAGTTAATAAGTTAGTAATGTGCCTGAAAGAAGAGTTTATGGTAAAGATATCCTACGAGAATGAACTGAAGTTTTTCGAGAAATCATCTTTGGCAAGATCTCAGATGATTTATGGAAGACCTGACTTAAAGTCTTTAAAATGTAGAATATACAAAATAATCAGCGAACACACTTAAAATAGCGTCGCCGGCGGTGATTTCTTTAAAAAAATAATGAATCTAAAATATTTTTGAAGATTATTTTGGAAATTTTACCAAATTTTTATGAAAATAACTCATTTTTTAAAAGCGTTTCCCCATCGTATTCTTCTGTATTGGCGCCTGCGTAAAATAATCCCCCGCAAAACACAGAAAAGTAAGCTCAAGTAGAAAATAGCTCGAGTTTCGGAAAAACTTTAAATGTTAACACCCTAAAATCACCTTTTGATCCTGTAACCTTATTAAAAGATGACACTAGCAGCACCTTCTATACAGTGTGTTCCAACGAAAACGGGACTTTTTCACATATTTAGAGTCTGACTTTGATATCTTTCCCTATTAAAAATATATATTTACTCCTCGAAGGGGGTGTGCTACAAAAATTTAAAGATTTTTTCGAAATCAGACTCTAAATACGTGAAAATACTTCTTGTTTTTTTTTCGTTGGAATACACTATACATGTGCCCTAAGGGCTGATTGTCAAACTTCTGTGGAGTTGTAGGGAAGAGAGAGGAGGCAAATGTAAACAGAAAAAGGACGACATATACTTCATTCCTATAAGGCACCCTAGATTTCCATATGGTCCTCAGGCTAGATGTAGATGGCGCTGGAAAAAAATTGATTTGCAGAACCACATTTCATTGGCTAGGGCCCTTATTTTAAAAGGATTAAATAACGAGAATTAATGTATATATATGCCTTTGTGTGATATATTACTAACAAAATAAAAAACACCAGATGTCCCACCTAAATAATTGATTAGTAAAAGTATATGTATCGCTGACTAGTTCCTCCAGAAAATATTGACCGTCGTCTGCAATCCATCGAGAGTTCGAGGTAAAATGAAAAATATAAAAACGTTAAAAAATGTATGCAATATTTTATTCGGGAAATAGCCAGCCAAACGTCCCGTTTTCATAAGCAAATTAATAATAATTTTCTCCTCAACACTAAAAAATTATCGCAAATTTGCTATATGCACTCAGGATATTGCCTATAATTATTCTACAGGTTAGAAATGATAAAATTAAACAATTATATCAAGAAACTGAATATAAAAATATGTAATGTATAAAAAATTATGTATAATATAACAGTCGAATCTTGGAGTACTGCAGACTCCAAAATTTAAAAGGCCTTTTTTGAATATGTATGCTGAATTTAACTGTTTAAATGGTTGGATTTTAGCAAAATGTCTTTCTTCCTTATTTTATATTAAAATATGGTTGGTCAATTTGACGCAAAAAATCTTTTAATTTTATATCTTCAAAAAAGACCGAAACTGTTTACTTACGTTCTAAAAAAACAATTTTTCTTCGACCAACTTTCTATCATACACGGGGAAGCAAAAATAGCATAAACATTGAAACATTGAGGTTAAAAAACAGATTTGGACTCAATAAATTGTGTCTTTAAATATTCGAAAGGTGTACGTTTTCATCCCCAATAATTTATTTTAGCGCATATTTCTTTAAATTCAACCAGACTATATTGTTCAACAAATATTTTGTAAAAAAATGTGTTTCCTCGACAGGGATTCGAACCCAGAACTAGCGATCTACCAATTAAGCTATCGAAAGTTTTTAAACAGTGTGGTAGAATTTAAAATCTGTGGTAACCCTAGAAGCTGCGATAAAAACTAAAACTGTGTTACTAAAAAAAATTAATTTATGACGCCTTTGGCCTTAAAGAGATCGCGCATCAAACCCTTCAAATACTTGATTTCGCGCTGGAGGTCGGTGATTTTGGTGTTCAGTTCGGTGTTGACGCCCATAAGACACTTTTCCTCGCCGAGGATCACTTCGACTTCGGCCTTCTTTTTAAGCCGGTAGCGGGTGGCCGCGTTCTTGTTTTGTTCCTGAAAAAAAACTATTTTTACGGGGTGTAATGGTACACTTATAGTAGGACACGTTTTTTGGTAAATTTAAAGACTGTAAAGAACTTTCATTGAAACAAATTAATACCACTTTATGTCTTACACGCTTTGAACAATTACAATTTTTGCTGTTTTCTGGATAAAAATGGCAAAATAAAAATCATATGCACGACACCACTAAAGATGACAGACAGACATTTTTATGAAACAATTGTCTTAAATTATATTCATCTTCAACAACCTTAAATATTTTAAATTTTAACAGAGAAAACAGGTTTTTTATCAGTACTTTTTTTGAATGCTTAAAAAAGGGTGAAAATTTGAAAAGTGAGTGTTTGATTATACAAATCGAAAGTTTGGAAAGAAAGCTTTAAAATGTGAGCAGAATCATGGCATAAAAATGTGAAAAACATAGTAAAAATTACTTAAACCCAGACATTACCCCCTAAATTATGCTAAAATATTTTAAGCCTTATGGCTTTACCATAAGTAGTAGTAGTAGTAGTGGTAGTAGTAGTAAGGGGCGGCCTGCAGGCCTGGCAATTAGGCCTCTTCATGGGCCCTTTCTGCCATACCCCGTCTCGCACCCTTATCCCCCCACTCCCTCTACATATCCTACTTCTCTCTCTCCGGGCCTTCCTGACTTCCTTACGAAACACGTCAGCCCATCTTAGAGAGTGTAGCTACGCAGCCGATTATGCCCTGTCAGCATTCCTAGTAACAATCCAATGGCTGGTTTTTTTCAGGAGCCATTTAGTTTTGGCTGCGTTTGGTCCACTCACGAACGGTTTGGACTGTCTGCTCTCTCCCTCTTCCCTCCAGAACGACTTCAGTGGATCGCTCGCCCATTTATTGAGTTCACTCTTTGCCTGTTTTCTTGTGATTCCCGCCATTTCTGACCTCTGGTAGGGTTGCCGCCATGATAATGGCGTATATCTCCGCCTGCAAGACTGTAGCGTGCTCGCCAAGCGGGTAGATTTCTTGAACCTCTAGGTCTTCCACATACACTCCTGCGCCTGTTGTCTGCCTGGCTGACAGTTTTGATCCGTCAGTGTAGCAGACCGTGTTAATTCGTTTCGGAATTCTTCTCTCTGCCACCAATGCCGTTCAGGTATTGTGACTTTGTACTTTTTGTCAAACCTCCATGGCTACTGGCATCTTATCGATTGCCAGATGACCCACTTTTTCCCCTCTGCCCTTCCATAGGCTCCGTCTCTCAGTCGTAGGTGCGTCGCCATCGCTTCCTTCTTGATCCAAGTTTGGAAGCGAAGGGACACCTAAGATGGTTTCTAGGGCTCTAATGGGGGTAGTCCTCATTGCGCCTGTTATTCCCCTGCAGAAAAGCCCCTGAAGGCTCATGAGCTTTCTGGAAGTGGTCAGTTTTCCACTACAGGTCACCAGACCGCTTTACCATAAAAAATCCGATTGTGACACAATCCCCATAATTTTTGTTTCGTTAAGGAGACAAAAATGAGGCTAGGTTGGCCAAAGATATTTACTGACTTTGTAGGTCCGTAGAAAAAAATTTTCACCGACTTTTTAAATAAAAACACCAAGAGTCTTTAAAAACTTTTTTAATACAGTTGCTCAAATTATTTGTAGTTTAGCATATCTGGCATCGAAACTAAGTTCGTTCGAAAATTCGTTATTAGGAAAGTTTTTAAAGACACAGAATAATAACAAATGTCGTAGATTTGGTAGGTTTTGGGGTCAAAAATAAAAAAAAAACTTCTGAAATTGGCAACGTTTTATTCTTAACTTTAAACTAATCAAGGACATAATTTTGCCAGGTACAATCCTATGACTCCCTGATGATTCCTAATAAGGATGAAACAGATCTGTACGTGTCTGGATTCTTCATTAGACATTGGATGCCTGGTCGTAATGAAGTGAGAAACAAAAACGCTTTGTCCGATATGCCACGAGTGTTACTTGAATACATAATGTTATTACAAACAAAAATATTTTCCAAACAACATAAGGACGATACATACTGTTGTGATGTTGAAACATCGTTGGTTGTTTACCTTTCATTTGTAATTGGAAAATGTTTTTGTTTGTAATAAAATTATGTCCTTGATTAGTTAGTAAAACAGGCCTGATGATGATATAAAATATATCGAAACATTTTTTAAAATTTTCGACACCAAAACCTACGACATTTGAAATCAACTAAGGGTCACTAACACAGTTAAATACAGAATAATAACCTTGAGTCCGGTTGCTACCACTGATTGTATAAGAGTTTATACCACAGAAATTTTTGTTCCAAGCCTTATTTCCAAAAATTAAAAAAAAATACATTATAGAATGGTAAAAAAACTGATATATGGACCTGGAAAGTCAGTAAATTTAAAATGAAAATTTCCAAGTGGGAACCCTGAATAAAGGGATGTAACAGCAATGCAATTCTATGGGGATTTTAAAAAAGGGTCATGTCATATGGTCATTTTTAGAATTTTAGTTTTATTTTCAAAAGAAAATCATAAAAAAATAAAATTTGATCGCGATAGAACTACTATATTAAATACATATAACTATGAGATACTATAATGGTCAAAGTGTCGCAAAATGTGTAACAATAACTTTGAAAAACAAAGAACATAATGTAAAAATCAGGGTTGCCCAAGGGGATTCAGAGCTCCCTTCTCTGAATCCCACTTGGGTAGTTCGCGGGGGTGGACGCGACTGAATAAGTCGGTGACTAAATCCTGTGGGGGAACGTTATACCGCACTCCCCTGGAACGAAGCTCTTTGGGGTCAGTGTGCCGGAGATAGGGAGATCTTATGTGAACCCAACTCTGGCTCGCTCTCGACTTCTCCGAGTGGTGGATCGGGGACGGGCGTGGGGGCCTTGGCTTGGACGCCCGGGCCGCGTGGATGAGGCACCACAATAAAAACCTTCCTCAGGGAACCAGGCGCACCCTGTTGTATATAGCTCCGTCCCTGAAGTGCTGGGGAGGTGATTCTAGCCAGTTTACTTGTGTGTGAGGGAACTCCAGAAGGACCGTCCGACGACCAGGAGGTAGCACAGGGAACCGAACAGGTACCCAGTGGAACCTCTAAAGATAAGGATTAATAAGGAACTATTTAAGGACCTAGTAGATCTTCTTCAACAAAAAAGGCCCAACAGGAAACTGCACTAGTACCCATTGAACACTCTACAAACGCATCAGGGGCGCCTACGGACGCCGCTGATGTAAACAAATTTGCCAAGAAGCTCCAGATCAAAATCGTGGTCAGCATGGACGGTCAAACTGAAACAGAGCTGACTGAATCGTGTGTGCGGGAACTCCAGGACCCAACGATGACCAGGAGGTAACACAGGGAACCGAACAGGTACCCAATGGAGCCTCTAAAGATAAGGATCAACTGTTCAAGGACCCAGTAGATCTTCTTCAACAAGAGGCCCGACAGGGAACTGCACCAGTACCCACTGGACACTACAAACGCATCAGGGCCGCTGGGAATCTCCGGACACTCAGATAGTCGATGGTGCATAGAGGACGAAGAATCGTCCTTGCATATCCTGGTGGAGTGTCCGGCTCTGGCCAGGTCAAGAGAGTCGCACCTTGGGAACCATCTGTTTGGCCTCAGGCGATGTAAGAAGATTGCAGCCCCGAAAAACCTGTTCTTTTGTGAAAGAGGCAGGCTTCCTGGGCAGCAAGGTGGCCTACGTACATGGGAATTGTCCCGCCCGCACTTCTACATTCATTCATTTGTTCAGGGTTGGCCATGGGCAAGGCCAAAGGCTATAAATCTACTGCGCATGCCTGACGCAGTTTTCTAGCGACCAGAGGAGTTTTTGGCTCTGCGTTTTTTCCAGGCTAACTTGATTGAGAGTTATTATCGCTACGGTTTTTTTTTAAATGAAAGGGCAGGGCCGTTATACTATCTCATATTACCTTCTTGCGGGATTTCTTATCTTCAGGATCCTTGGCCAATTTGGATCGCTTTGGTTGTAGTATCTTTCCAGCTTGGCTCGGCAAAGTGTTGTCGTAGTTTCCAATTGGCTCAGGGACCTACAAACATTTTTAACTCTAAAATGTTTCTTTATAGGATGCAAACACGTTTTTCGACAATGTTTCGAATGTTTTTGTGTCTGCAATCGTCATCAAGTGAATGCTAACAAAAACTCATTTTCCGCGTTTTCAGAAAAAAGGTTAGCAAAAGTGCTGCGCCCCAGATTACCATCCTCTAGTACACCGTGGCTGTACCTCAAAATGGACGACTGTTTTAAAATTGTGTATATAAAAAACTTAACGGAAATGGAGCCCATACTGGTTCCACAATGTACCAGTGCAATTCATGATACCTGCCAGAGCCCCATTCGAGCTAGGGCAGTCACGCTCTTTTTGGGCAAGGCCACACTTCCTTAAATGAAGTAGGCCTTTCACATATAAATTAAAGTAATTTAAATAAAAAATAAAGAATTACATTTTCGTAATCTGCATTGCACCAATAACCTTTTTTAACAATTTTCTAAAGAAAATTTAAGACAAATAATAAGAAAAAACATTAGTTAGGTTTTTAATTTTTTTGTGATTTTGTGAAAGTGAATTTGCAAAAACTGGAATTCTGGTCTTCTTTTCTATTTAAAAAGAGTACGGTTACGGTAATTTGTGTTTGTGGTTTAGAAACTCTTTTTAGTGACGATAAATAAGTGGTCTATTAACTCTCTAATGACATAGTAGGTTAGAAAACCCGACGAAGATTAGGTCAAATAGTGGAACATAAAGTAGGTTAATGGACGATTGCTCGTTGGGCAGAATAACTAATTTAACGTCATAGAAACCAACATAAGACCGACGTTGAGAAATCAATAGAAAGTTACTTCATAGTATACGATAAAGACCAACGTGAGCCCGACGTTGGGAAATCAGTAGTTACGTCACAGCATGCGACGTCGACGGGTCGTGCAATACACTGACTTACGCTTAACAAGGTTGTTTTGATATAAAAGGCACGTCGTTTACCAAATAATAAGTAGTGGCCACCATGTCGTAACCAAATATTAAAAATAGAAAATGTTCTCATCACAACCGGGACCTACACAACACTGAAAATACCAGGCAAGCCAAGCATCCGTGCTGGAAATGCAAAGAGATAGAACCTCTGATAGGGATCTAATTTGCAGAAAAGGCTGGGAGGACCTTCAGAGGAATCAGGGACGAAATCTTCCAAGAGAAAGAATTTCAGTCAGAACACCTCAAATGGACGGATATCCTGACCTTAACCAAAGAAACAAATAAGTGTTTATGACTTGAATGCACAGTTCGAAGTTAAAATACCAATAAAGTAAAAGTTCCCAGACTGAACAGCAATTAAAATCGTTCCACCTACCCATTCGTGATCGTCAGACGAGCTGCAATCTCCGAAGTTAGAATTGCTGCTGCTATCGGGCGACGACGGGCCGCTGCCGTGCCACTGCATGTTTTCCACGCGCGCGCGCACGAGTTCGTCCACCACGGCCAGTTCGTGCGCGACGTCGTGCTGCGGCGTCGGTATCGTGACGTAGTCGTAGTGGGGAGGGGTCGGCGCGGACACGAACATGACACCTGCATTGGGCTGCGCGGCGAATTGCTTTTCAGGTACGGAGTATATGGCGGTTTTTTCAAGATCTGGTCGTTGCTGATTGATAAACATTGCCTGTTGCGGCGAGGTCAACACGTCGAGGTTGGTCAACAATGGGTGGTCTGTAATATGAAATGGTAGTTTTTATACCTTCATCAAAAAACACGATTTTAGTCACTGTAAATTTTGAAAACCGTTTTATATAGCCTGTCTTCAAATTAATGGATATTACCAAAGAAAAAGTGGCAAATTTTGAACGAGCGGATGGAGCAATCTGAGAGGCATAACGGTTAGGTAAATTTATATTCCCTGGGTAAATTTGGTCTCTGGTCCGACTGACATATAACCCTACTTTTTTGTTTACTTTTTCTTTTGTGTTTACTTTTTATAGTTGAAATTTCTTGGCCTTTTTTGAATCTTTTTCTCTAAAATATCTAATAAATTGCTCCATTTCAACTTCTAGAGTTATCCTGCTTCGCAGATTGTATAAAAATTCCACAAAATGTAAGTATTTTCTGCAAAGAACAGATGAAGTGTTTTATTTTGAATTCTAAACTCAATGGCTAGTGTAAATCACTCAAAATGTAAAAAAATGTAAGAAAATGATTGCCATGAAAACAATAAAATATGCCATTGTGAAAAGCCGTTATCAACTCCTTGTGTCAAAGCATAGAAAAAGTGACGTTTCCCCAACCGTTATGCCTTTTTAGCTATGAAACTGTCAATCGCATCGTGATCCCTATTTTTTTAGATTAATCGGTTGGGATATCCATTCCCTATAAATATGTTCTATTCTCCCTGGAAAAAAAAAAACAACACACAAAAACAGTTTCGCTAGAGGCGCGTTCAATAATTCTACATTTTAGAGCCAGGCACAGTCTGTGTTAAGGTCGGCGCTAAGTAGGCCCTACCTAGAGGCCCTGTATACAATTTTTGACAGTTTTACCAGAGGTAAGAAACTCGATTTGGCAGTTGTTAGGGAAATGTTGATATTTTTTTTTGTGTGGTGGCATCCATTGGAAATAAATAATTTTGTCAGTGTTACATTTTTGATTAATAAATACACATCATGGTAAAGCCATGGTGCCTTTTAAAATAATTTAGTTAAATAACTGTTAAATGATTTTTAGTTGTGCTTAATTACACTTATGGTAAGACACGTTTTTTGGTAAAACAGTAAAGACTGTAAAGAACTCTGATTGAAAGAAATTAATACCACCTTATCTCTCACACACTTTATGCTTTGAAAAATTACAATTTTTGCTGTTTTTTGTATAAAAATGGCAAAATAAAAATCATATGCACGACACCACTCAAGATGACATAACAGAAATGTTTATTAAACAATTGCCTTAAATTATTTTCATCTTTCTCTAAAATACTTTTATAGCCTGCTGTCTCTCTTCAACAACCTTAAATATTTTTGCACTTCACTAAATTATCTCCCCATCAGTCCATTTACCTCTAAAATTCTGTCCTCTCAATCCAAATATTTTTCATTTTAACAGAGAAAAAATGTTTTATGGCAGTACTTTTTTTAAACGCTAAAAAAACAGTGAAAACTGAAAAATTTGAGTGTTTTATTCTAGAAATCGAAAGTTAGGAAAGAAAGCTTTAAAATATGAGCAAAATCATGGCATAAAAATCTGAAAAACAGAGTAAAAATTGCTTTATCAAAAACGTTACCCCTAAAATATTTTAAGCCTTAGATTTTGTTAAATTTTAATGTTTAAATGTTTTTTTTTTGTGAAGGTTTGACATATTTTACTAACCAAAAAAGTCATCTTCATTCAAAAACTGTCTGGAAAATTATAAATAAAAAGAGACAACAAAACATCAGTCCATTTCGTAAAAATCGGTTTTACATGAAAATATTGAAAAAATCTAGAAAGAGAGGGCAATACGAGTTGCCCACCTCTGTGTGTGCGGCCATATTTCAATAATTCCCTATATTATCCCTGGCCGTTACCGACCCTGATGCCGTATCAAACTTACCTCGAGGTGGACTTTGAGGCGGTGTCAATGCGGCGCTAGAATTTGCGTTCAGTTCGACAATGTCGTAAGTCAAGCTGTCATAGTAGCGATCGTTCTTGAAGTTGACCGGTATCGCCACGGCGCCGCACGGCGGCTGAACCTCGTCCAGCAACGGCAACATTTTTTCATCGAGAAGGAATGGTTCTGAAAAATAAATAATTATTCAAAAGGGCAAACTTGCATTCTTGAATAGAATAGAATACTTTATTACTATATTTTATAAATAAATAATTAAAGTTTTTAACAGTTATAAAATTAAAAGTTTCAAAAATTAGATTATTTTACAAATACAAACATAAATTGTCACTAAAAATACTAAATGTATAATATAAGAAAATAAAAGTAAAATTAAAAAGTATATCAAGAAAAAATAAATGGTAAATTATAGTCAAAACACAAAAAAAAAATTATCAAAAAATACACGTAAGGACAAATAGATTACAAATAAACATACATAATTTGGTTTTAAAATATTAAAATATATATATATATATATAAATGGAGACAGAAAAAAAAGGACAAAACTCAGGAAACAAAACAGTAATTTAAAAACAATAAAATCGGAAGATATTACGAGGAATGTGACTAGAAATTAGTGGTATGGTTTAGATATTCCTCCAAAGTATAGGGCTCAATATTACAAATGTGCACCAAAGCAGCTTTTTTAAAAGCATTGTAGCTACTTCTGCTTTTTATTGTGTCCGGCAATTTGTTAAAGTATCTAATTCTAATTGAGGCGTAATTGGGACCCTTTTCAGTAGATGATAGTCTGTTTGGTGTTTGTTACGTGTGCTAGATGTATGACTGGGTCTGAGGTGTACAAATTGCTCAATATTTCTCTTTAGGTACAGGTCGGTCTCAGCTTGTTTTAAAGGGAGGGGGGTGCGGTTTGGTAGATGCGGTTGGATTAGTGTGTTACAAAAAAATACTAATTTATATTTAAAAGTAAGGACCGACCCTTGGGAGTATTATTAATTCCAGGGAAAGAGATCGGAGACGTTTTCTTATATGCGACTATATCAAAAAAGTTTCAAAACAAAGACGTCACAAACTACGTCATAGTTTAACAAGGCGCTTGTGGCTCGAATAAACTAATGTTTCATCGGTTCCATCTCCAAAAACCAAAAATATAGATGGAATCTTTTCACTAATATAGGGTGGGCCACAAAATCTTTTGGATTGCTTATAAATTTTGACTTGATTACTCGATTTTGAAATATATTGGCTTTTTGGACAGATAAAACGTGAGTTTTTCGATTCGGTTCAAAATTTAAAACTTCTGAAAAATTCGAGATGGCGGACAGTTTTAAAAAATGTGTAATTTTCACCCCCCTTGAACAAAAATTTATGTGCGACACTGAAAAAACTCTAAAGCTTTCACTACAAATGCTCATTGTTTCTGTGTTTTGAAGTATCATTTAATTAAATCAGTTGGGAAATAAAAAAGTTATAAGTTTTTTGACTACGAGTGTTTTAGCTTCGCCTTGAAAAAAATCGCAAAATTACATACATTTTCCGTTTGCCATATCTTTTGATTTAATTATTTAATTAAGAAAAACACTAAGAATCTAAATACCCATTACTTTTCCTTATCCGATTTAATTAGCTGATACCTCGACATACGAAGAAAAAATGGAGATTTGGAAATACTAATTTATATTATGGCCAGTGTCTTAATTTAAAAAAATTGGTGCTAGAAAGCACGGATAGTCCACCATACAATCAATTATTTTATGTTGAAAGGAAATAAAAATATCTCGAAAACTGTAGCTTTGAAATATTTAAACCTTAACAAAATTTTTGGGTAACATTTACGAAAACCAAAATCTGAAAACCGCCTATTAATACCTGCTTTACTTCTAAAGTTATGATTTTTTGAAAATATATTTTAACGTTTTTTTAAATAACTCAGAAACTAAAGCTCCCGCGAATTTGGGCTTTATAACAAAATTTGTAGTCCATATTCATGGAAACTTAAATCTGAAAACCGTATATCACTACTTGCTTTTGTTCCAAAGTTACAATTTTTCAAAATATTTTATCTCCCTTTTCCCCCCTTCAACCCCCCCCCCATCTAAGCAAAAGTTAATCAGTTCATGGTCAGCCGATAGAGGATTTTTGTACCAAATTTCGTTAAAATCGATTAAGGCGTTCTTGAGTTATCGTGTATACAGACAGACAACACATCGACGGACAACTTTTGTTTTTCGTCGATTAAGGTGTTTTGGAAGCTTAGTAACTCATTTTTGATAAAATTTAAAAGTCAAAATTTCACGATTTTAATAGTCCCCCATACCATATTGGTATGGTATAAATCCCAAACACTCATAATCTAAAAGCTTATAACTTTTACATTTCTCAACCGATTTAATTAAATGATACGTCAATATACACATAAAAAAATGAGCGTTTGTTCATTGTCGCACATACATTTTTTTCAGGGGGGGTTAAAATTACACATTTTTGATATTTTAAATTTTCAACGGAATCGAAAAAGTACCACGTTTCATTTTTCTAAAAAAAACAATATTTTTAAAAATCGAGCACTTATGTCAAAAGTCATAGCCAATCCAAAAGTTCGGAATTTTGTGGCCCACCCTGTATATTTATATAAAAAAAATCTTTGTGGAAAAGATGGAAAAACAAAAATAAAGACGCTAAGAGTTGTCGAGAAGTTAGCCACAGCATTGCCTTGTCTACAGTTCAACGTCTTGCCAGTGATTTCTATTTCTCTCTTTGTCGAGAAGAGTGAAAAGTGCAATAGACGGCAAAGTTTCAATGTGAAGTCTAAGCGAAAGATGCATGTGCTAGTTCGAAACGAACAAAAAGCTCGTTTCGAAACCATTCAACCTTGTGGAAAAGTGGTGTCATTGATAAAGAGCGGGCAAAATTCATATTTAAAATAATTCTATAAATAAAAACAAAACCTTTTCAACTTTATGCGGATTTTACTACATTGCTGGGAAGAATGAATGAAGATTTCAGAGTTGTGACACGGTCACTAATCAATAACGTAAATATTGAAAATTTTTCAAAACTGGTTCAATGTGAGAAAACGTGTAGGAATTTGAGGGGTCAAAATATCGAATTTAAGGAAATTGAAAACCGAATTATCGAAAAAAAAATGTAAAATCACAATATCGAAATAAAAAAGCAGCCAGTGTACCTATTTATGTCATTCATCATGATTTTACTTTAAATAATAATAAGAGCATGGTAAAACTTTAAAAAGGGTTATTCTTTGATACAAAATAGTTATTATTGTGTTCGATTTAATTATAAGATAGTTATCTAACGCATTTTTTCAAGGCCAGCCAGTACAGTGCGTCAAATAGTTTATCGCAGAGACAGGCCTGTGACAACAATATTTTTTCTGGTGAGGTTTCTCTCATTAAAACTTACTATTAAACTCTAATAAAGCAGTGGTGTGCGCAGATAAAAGATTTTTTTCATACCTTCATCAAAAACACACTTTTACTCATTGTCCGATGCATCGACGTTCTAGTCACCAAAAAGAATTCAACCATAATCACTTCCGTATATCGCAAACCAACTCATACTGGACAATATCCAAACTTCAAAATCAACCAAACTGGGAATAGTAAATTTTTTTATAGATCGAGCCACCTACATCTGCAATCATAGACAATCACTCGATACCGAGTATAATTTTCCTCTATTCTGTATCGTCGCTATCTGTTGTGCGTTTTTTGATGACTATATAAGTCCTGGCATACCCAGTCTCCGGCAGCAGCCGGGTGTTGTTGGTCATCAATTCTTCCATTTTGTCGCTCCTTTCTACGTTCTCTCTTTTCCGTCTCTAGTCTACGTCGTTGCTCTTCAAAAGTTTGTGCTCCCTCATGGACTGCTCGGCGCCATGAAGCCCTATCGTTTGCCGTGGTCTCGATGTGACCCTTCATCATATTGCCTTTGAGAACGTCCTTGTACCTTTTTTGTTGACCTCCTTGATTTCTCTTTCCCTCCTTCAGTTGTTCATAAAATATTTGCTTTGGGAGACGTGTTTCGGGCATGCGGATAACGTGACCAGTCCAACGAAGCTGGTGCTTGAAGATAAGGGCTTGTATACTAGTTGTTCTAGCTTCTTCTAAAACACTTATGTTTGTTCGTCGATATTTTTCTAGTTATTTGATATGCTTTCTGTAGGTGGTCCACGTTTTCCATCCGTATGTTAGAGTTGGTATTATAACTGTGTTCTAGACACGAAGCTTGGTCTCCGCATTGACGTCGTGATTGTTGAAGACTCTGCTGTATTTCTGCGTCAATAGTTGCATTTGATGATAGGTGGCTCCCAAGGTATGAGTAATGTTCCACGTTCTGCAGAGGATGGCCATTTATGGAAATGTTTGGAGCTTGGGGATTCCTACCTGGTTCTGGTTGGTGAAAAATTTGCGTTTTGGCAAGATTGATCTCTAGGCCAATGCTTTTGTAGGCTTGGTTAAATGCTTTGATTACCAGCTGTAGACCTTCCTCTGTATCGGCCATAACGACGTTGTCATCGGCGAGACCTTAGTTTTTGCTCGCAGTCTGCCTAGCTTAAGTAGGCCACCGTCGAATCTATATAGAATTTCCACTCCTGGCGGTAGTTCGATCCAATCTGTGAAGAAACGGTTTCTCCAACTACACGATTAATAAGATTCTTCAGACCATACCAACACAAAAAACGACAGACGTAAATACGAAAGGAAGGCGACACTTATAATTCCATGCATCAAAGGAATCTCAGAAAATATAAGAAGAATAGGCAACCAATACCATCTTCGAACTGTCTTCAAAATGACCACAAAGCCAATTAACAAAAACTAAAAAACCAGCATTCATACAGAGGAACCAGAATGTATTTTCTCTACAAAGCGTTACCATCAAGGATATTTGTAAACCCCCCCAAGTAACATTTTAGGGCATATTGGGAAGTTGGAAGGTTAGGATAACCAATCATACGTCAAAATATCCCCCGTTTTCCTTCAAAAAATTACTTTGTAGTTTGAGGTTTGAAAATAAGTTTTAAATTGGAAAAAATAACCTTAAGAAACGGTCATTATATACACGACATTTTAAAGGTTTTCTTTTAGGATATTTTTCGAATTATTTTCCTCGTATCATGTCTTCAAAGTTGTTTTGAATATAAAGTTAAACGAGAAGGTAAATTGATGGTAAACTTGACTTGAGATTCTACTCTGAGGTCCCTGCCTTGTTTGGGCATTTATTGGTCAACATTGCTTGTCAAAAGTTTTTCTGAAGAAATCTCTCAATGTTAAGAACTTTTTTGGTTTTTAACTGAACTCAAAGTTAGTTATTTTTGACTTACAGTTATTCCTCAAAGTTATGGTTTTTTTTTGGAATAAGTTTTAGGACAAAAATTTGGTTTTTTGACCAAATAAGTACAACCTAAAAATATGTTCGAACTTTATGGACAATTATTCTATTTTGTTTTTCTTGATGGGAAGAAAGTAGTTCTGGTAGAAAACAAGAAAAAAACTCTTAATTAATCAATAATCTCTCTTCTCGGTTTTTCCAAATTATAAGATATTTCTTTAATTACTATTGTATCTTCAACCCTTATTTGGATTTTGGGCTATTAGATATCTACCCTCCTATCATAAAAAGGGATAGGAAAAACCAGACGGAAGCTGAAAATTCAAACAAAGAAAGTAGATGTTTAGGTAAAATTTGGGTTTAAGGAAGAGAGGGCATTCACGTTTTGATCGTCAAAAACGATACTCTGTGTTTTGTGTTTTAACATGCCAAAAGAAAAAAGAAACAAACCTTTCACAGCATCAAGCAGTTTTTACAGAAAAGTTACAAGAAATTTAAAGTGATAGTGGGGACCCAACAAGTCTTAGTGGATTTCTACAAGTGCCGAACACAACCATTGGGAATAGGGAATACACACAATCGCAAATGTCATATGTCACGTTATGAGATTTGCGAGAGTAAACGATTGTGGGTATTCCCATAAGATGGAACTTTTTTAAATTCTTTGCTTGCTTAATTACCAGTGTAAATCCGCCTTTATATCAACAATCAAGATGACAACCGAACAATAGGCAGGGGGGAACAATTGGCAAGGAATTCGAAAAATGGATAAACCGTCCTTGATGCAAAATTAATAAGAAATTTTGGCTTCAACATTGGAAATTTTGTGTTTGAGGGAAAAAATAATGGTTAACACGACTTTTAGGGCACGGTCGCCAAAAAAAGGTAAGGCGCCATGTTTTTTCCCTTTTTTAACAAGTTTTTATTATTTTTATTGAAAAAGAAACTACAAAATCTTTATGGAAATGATTTGCTTACACTTTATTAAATTATGATCAATTAGTGTTTTCCCGAAGCATAATTTTGGTGACTTTTTTGTTAAAACTGCATGTTTCGATGGGCGCGTGAATTTTATGGAAGTAAAAGTAAACAATTCAACAAAAAAATTTTCGGCGCATGTCGGTTTCCTCCCATTAATAGTTTAAAATAGTAGTTTAACCCCTATGATTAAAATAAAACTGCGATTTTTCATCACCATTTTTGATTTCCAAAGTTGTTTAAAAATGTTTTCATCTCCTTCTATTCTGACACGTAGAGAGCGCTTCAGTCACAGACAAACAAGAGGGCACTGAGAGGGCATTGTGTACAATAGGACACAAATTAGGTTGAGCATTTATGCAGATCAGATCTGTACATGTGTCCCAAAAGCTGGTAAAAAGTGTTTTTGTCCCCACTTTGGTAAAAAGGCGGGAAATTTTCCTGGTTTTTGACCTCCCAGTTTTTCATAAGAAAAAATGACTAGCTTAACTCGGGAATATTTTACCAAATTTTAACCAAAAATGTTACTTGGCATACTTTTCGGAGATAACAGATTTCAACTGTGAAAGGGCGGAGCCAATCAAGTGCAAACTTCATAGTTCACTGAACACAGATTAGTTTTTATGGTTCACTGAACACATGCTGGTACATAAGATCAGGTAGTCTTAGTTTTTTTGTTGTTAGTATTCACCTGATGACGATAGCAGATACATAAACATTCGAAACGTTGGGAAAAAGTAAAAAATGAAAGCCAATGGACGTTCGAAGCTCTGGTTTACTCTTTTTCCTTTGTTTCGAAACTGTTTCAAAACAAAAATGTATTGTGTGACAGCCCCCATACTACAATTGTTTCTCCTGGTCTATATTAAACTAGATTGCCTTGTTTTTAACAAAAACATTGTTACCAAGTCAAGCGGAACACAGACGACAGAATTTATGTTTTTAAGTTTTATCGATTTAAACAAATTATAGTTTGCTCTATTGTCAATAATTTGGTTTGTTTGTTTAAGTTCAAATAAAACTGAACAAAAAAAATCAGTTTTAATCGCTAATAACACAATTTATAAGTGTCACTGCACTGCAGACATAATTTTCAAAATTAGTACGTTTACACGCACCTAAAACCGGTTTTATATACGTCCTTCATTCACAAAACAACTAAGCTAACAACAGATTTTTCGGTAAAACCAGGTTTGAGTGTATTTCTTTAGCACATGTTTTTTAAGTGTTTATCCGATTTTAAAGTGATAAAACACTTTCTTTAATCGCTTTAAAATAAAATCGATTTAGTGCCTAAAACAACAAAATTTTTAAACCTTCCTTATCTAAAAGCGCTTTAAGAGGGCCGTATAAACAGAGTTCATGATTATGCGATACAAAGTATCGATACGTGTTGATTGGCAATTATAAATTATTATTAATAATTGTATCCATGTAAATAGTGGGGAGTGATTAAAATTTTTCTATTAAGCAATTTCTTTATTTTTCAGCCGGATAAGTTTTGAGACAACATATCCAGCATTGATATCTAAACAAGTACGCACTTGCTTAAATTTTATTAATAAATTGGGTTTTGATTTGTAACTTCATCTAATAGAATTTTATTAATCTCTAGATTTCTGTACAGGGTGTCTCAAATTAGGCACTTTTGGGGGGTTTAAGGTACTTCCAGGCGAGATAGAACATAACTGACCCCCACTTGCGAGGCTCGATTTTCAAGAGAAGATCGAATGTGAAAACGGCATCTTCATATGTCAAGCCATTTGCAAGCTACGGGGGGGTTTTGAAAAGTTTGCATTTGGGAGAGAACTTTGTTACTATTGAAAATTTTACTTTAATGTAAAGAGCTTTTTTATAGACTTTTTGACAAAGAATTTAACTTTTCAGATTTTTTTCACCCTCTTTAGTTTCCAAGATATAAACCAAAGTTAGTATTTTTCTTATGGAACACCCCATATTTTATTTCATTTTCGAATTTGTGATAAAATTTCCTTTTAAACAATATAGCATATGTGATAATTTGGTTTGGACGTTTTTGAGATATTTAAAATTTTCCATTTCTGTCTAGTGTGCTTTGCCTTTATTTTGATAGCTTCACAGTGTGTTAGTCATTTGTGTCATCAAATATCTGCAAATAGGCCATAATATGAGAAAAGTCAAAATTGCTTCCTGTCATGGCATGCTTTTTAAAACTACAAAGCTTTCATTTGATAGTTAATAACTTTTTTTTAAAGTAGATACTTAGTGTATCACCTTTATGAGAAATAAATCATTATACCATTTTTGTTAGTATGTTCTCAGTTCCGACAAAAAGCGTGATATATGAAAGAACATAATGCTTGATTTTCGACAAGTATTGAGTACGATATAAAAACATACTAATTATTACAGTAGGCTATGGCAGCAATGCAATAAGTCCGTGTCAGAATGGTTTGTCTATGCCATGGCATACTAGACAGAAATGCAAAATATTAAATATGGGTCGTTCTTGAAAAAAGGTCACATTGCATGTAATTGGTTGGTAAATTTAAAACCACTTATCCGTTTGAAAACAAAGTAGGAGGATAGTTAGTGTACTCAAAGGCTAACATTATCCAGCAGTCATGAACTCCCCAAGAAATGTCTCCATGGAAGAAACGTTGTGACATGTCACGTGGTGTGATCTGTAATTTTCAAAGTTAATAGATTCAGATATAACAAAAAGACACTTTAGGATCATAAAATTTATTTAGATAATGATTTAGATAGAGAAAAACTCAAAAATTCAAATCCTAAAAAAAATACATCGATATAACTTTTTTGTCATCATCAAAAAACAAAAAAAAAACACGTGTAATTGATTTTGGTGTCACTCGTGTGATCATATGCAGTCACAGATTTTTCTTAAAATCTGGAAGCACGGAAGACACAGTTTAGGAGTGTAACCTGAAATGTGTTACATATTCAGTTTTTTGAAATTTTGGTGGTTTTCAAACAGTATTAACGTTTTGGCCGAGATAAATGTCACATGTGTTTCTATATATACACGGTTCCTAAGATTTTCCTTAGGGATAGGATTTCAATAAATCAAACAGAAATGGCATAGAAAGTTCTGCGCGCACAAAAGAAACAGGTATATTGAGCAATGGTGCCAGTTTGTTATTATCTCCGGACTGCTTTCATGAGAAAAAATTGTCGCCACTCTTTCATTGTGAGCATAAATCATAGTTGCAATAATAACCGTTGACAAGATGTCTGCAAATTCCGCTAGATGGCGGCCACACCATCCACAATCACCAAATTAGATGTTTTCAGGTCCAAACCACAGCTTTTTCTTGCTTAAAGGAGGCGGCAGGGTCCATTATCTACGATACTGAGCGATAAACTCGTGAGGTTGTTAACATTAGAAAGAAATATCTTCGCTTTTAATTAAATTTCTTTCCATTCTGTTCTACTAGTGACATCTATCCGGAAACGGCCAAACCATGCAGCTAGCACTAGCAACCAAAGAAATCAATAAACGGATGATATTATTGATTTTAAATAAAGCTGGCCCTACACTACATTTGATATTTTCGAGGTGTTTTATGACATGATCTCGAAACATGTAGCGAACCAATTCTTCAAAACTAGCGGTAGGGTAAAAGCGAAAAATAAGGGGCTGCCAATATTTGTAACACCCAAAAAGGGGTGAAAATATTTATTTTGCTCTGTTTCTTTACAAAAAACGTTTTTTTTACGAAAAACTTGAGCTCTGCCACATTTTTTAATTTTTTTCTTCAACTTTCTCGAAATTTTCGTCATACCGTGGAAAAAAATTATTTCCCCCATGGTCATACTCTACTTTTATTCGAAAAAATTTAGAAACAGAGAAGGGATCAGTTTTCCTAAAACGGGGGATCTTGGTTTCGAGTGAGAAGATAAAGGGCGCCGCAGGCAAAAATTTTTCAATTAAATTAGCCGAACGCAAAAATGTTAGAAAAACAAAGCACGAAATAAAAATGGCGCCGCTTACAATTTTTTTTCAAAAATTACGTAATTTCGGGAACGCAAAGAAATAGGTCTAAAGAGTATAATTTTTAAGAAAAAAAATATCAATTTTCTCGCCCTCCTCCACTGGGACTACAGGGGCCGTGCACAAATTACGTAATGGTCGTAGGGGGGAGGGGGGTTACAAAACGTTACGTAGGGGGGAGGGGGGATTTCGACAGCGTTTGCATTTGTGTGAAACTAAGAAAATTTGGAATGAAAATAAGTGAAGTTTTTTTTTTGGGGGGGGGGGGGGGGTAGTGGTCTTGAAATCGTTACGTAATATTAGTGGAGTGGCGTGCCAAACCGTTACAAAACATTACATAGGGAGGGGGTCAAAAATTGGTAAAATCACCGTTACGTAATTTGTGCACGGCCCCACATCTGACTGTTCCTCCTTTTTGATTTCGAATCAAAGTGCAAAACCCGGGTTGGACGTTCGAAGGCGTCAACCCGTCCTATTTGCTTGATAAAGTTTCTACGGAAATATCTCAGTCGATTTCTCCGGCCATGTATGAACGCTTTAGGTTAGGCATTTGCATGTATCTCAGTCCCCAGCCTGTAAACAGTGCGTAAGGACAATGGTTACAAAATGAAAAGCCGAAAAATATTTTTTTTTTACGATATCTTTCATCACTTTGGTATTAAAGTCGAGCAAAAACAATTTTTATTCCAGTCCTAAAGGTATGAAAATGGAAAACATTAGAAAACAACAACCTGGAATGGATTTACTACGTGTAAGATGTAGTGACAACATCGCCTCATGCCCATCCTTTTCTGCCTAATGTGCTTTTCCGTTTGTCTGCGTCTTATACACGGCTGCTTGCCCCCCTAAGGATTTGCTTAGGAACCCTGTATAAGGACTCAATGGTAAGATATTTACTTTCAAAAATGTGATTTAAGTATGAAAAGTAGGCATTTTACTAACATTAAAATACAAAAGCAGTAACTTTTTTATTTTTTTGTTATTTAGACATTTTGCCAAATATGTCACTAGTGTGAACGTCACTGGTGTGATCTTTCAGAATACTTTATTGATAACACCTGTGAAATTTTTCGTTTGTAATTAAAAAAGCTCAATAATTTTTAGAAAAAAAATGGCAAAAACTAGAAAGTCTTTGGCAAAAGCACCAGAAACGAAAAAGGAAATAGACAAAAGAAACAAAAGCAGAAATCAAGTAAGGGCGTATTATATATATAGCAATGTATAATATTTACTTAAAAAGTGGTAAATATTTTTGTTTTTTTAAAAACTATTACACCAAATGTTACCATTTTTCAAGAACAACTCAGCTATAAAGATTCTTGATTTTGGTAAAATAGGTATAACTGATGTTAGCTGGCTATCACCTGTGTTAGCAGATAAATTCACAAACTTAAACATAACTTAAGAACTAGTGAGTTGTTATCTCGGCCATATAGCACATTTTAGTCCAACCAACTACAGCCACATTTAATAATTACCAAAATTCAAAGAACACTAATTTGTTTATTTTTCAAATTACCACTTGAAATGTTACCCTTTTTAAGAACGACCCATATCTCAAAAACGGCTCTACCAAACTATGACATATGCTATACTGACTAAAAGGAAATTTCATCACAAATTCAAAAATTAAATAAATATGGGGTAATCCATAGGAAAAGTTACAAACTTTGGCTTATATCTTGGAAACTAAAGACGGCGGAAAAAATCTGGAAAGATAGTTAAATTCTTTGTCAAAAAGTCTATAAAAAGCTCTTTACATCAAAAGTAAATTTTCAGCAATAACGAAGTTATAGACCCTCTCCCAAAATGCAAACTTTTCAAAAACCCCCCGTAGCTTGTAAATGGCTTGACATAACAAGATGCGGTTTTCACCTTCAAACTTCTCTTGAAAATCGAGCCTCGCAAGTGGGGGTAAGATATTTTCTATCTCGCCTGGAACCCCCCAAAAGTGCCCAATTTGGGACACCCTGTACATTAAATAATTTTTTTTTATACCTTCATCAAAAACATGATTTTAGTAACTGTCTGCAGATAACTAAAGCATGACTTTTTTGATTACCGATGCAAGAAAACTTTTTTTTTTATCACGGGTGCAAAAAAAGATTTATCTCACTTTTTTACCTAAAATTAAAGAGAAATCTAATTATTCTTGCCTAAAAATTAAGCCATTTCCGCCAGTTTTCACCAAGTGTTTACGAAAAAATCATTTTAAAACATAAACAACACGTAAAAATATCAAACTGTCAAATATTAAAATGTCGCAGCAATGAACGTCACCGACTAAAAAAGGCACATCGCTATGGAAACCATTGTTATTTCATTTACCAGCCGCCTTGATTTATAGTGTAAAGATGGTGCGTTAACAACTCGCGGCTAAACTGTGCTTTTTTTACTCGCGTTTTTAAATACCTCGCTGCGCTCGTTATTTAAACCAACGCTTGTAAAAAAGCACTATTTTAGCCACTAGTTGTTAAAACTACTATTTTAAATACCTTTGTAATTTTTTATCAAATATTTATAGAGTAAGCCTTTTTGCAACATTAATTGTTCAAAATTTATGATTTTTGTATAAAAAATGTCAAATGTCAAAAGTCCAAGATGATGAAAAGATTTTCACAAACAGATCTTGGGCACCCTGTTAACTTTTTTAATAAAAATTAGAAAGCCTTTACCATTCGACGTCTAACGAAGTATCACTCATAAAATTTGGTTAATTTATGCAAGAGTTAGGTTGACTCAAATTTGCTCAAAATACAGAATCTGTTCACACCAAAAAATGTTTTTTGAAATTACTTTTTAATTTTTTATCGGATTTTTATAGAGTAAGTCTTTTTGCGGACATAGTCTAAAATAAGGTTTTAAACAAGATTTAATTATTGTTGCTCGGTGGTTTATGAAACTCACAAAAGCTGAAGACATGTTTTTATGACCGTTTTATAAAAAAAAAAGTTTTTGTTTTTATTTTTTCATATTTTTGCATGATTTCGAAATATTGAAAAAATGTTACAGGACGCCTTTACTTTTTGCATTTAACATGGCTTTGACACATGAAGACTATGTCCGCCATCTTGGACTTTTGACATTTGACATGTTTGGAAAAAAAAATCGTCAATTTGGAACAATTGTCTTTGCAAAAAGGCTTACTCTATAAAAATCCGATAAAAAATTAAAAAGTTATTTCAAAAAACATTTTTTGGTGTTAAGAGCAGGTTCTGTATTTAGAGGACATTTGAGTCAACGAAACTTTTGCATAAATGAACCAAATTTTATGAGTGATACTTCGTTAAACGTCGAATAGTAAAGGCTTTCTAATTTTTATTAAAAAAGTTACCAGGGTGATGACATTTTTTATATTAAAATCGAATAAAAAATTTAAAAGTGAAAGAAAAACATTTTTTTGGTGTTTAGAATAGGTTCTGTATTTAGAGGAAATTTGAGCAAACATAACTTTTGTATAAGTAAACTGAATTTTATGAGTGGTACTTCGTTAAACGTGAAATAGCATGTGCTTTCTTACTTTTATAAAAAAATACAGAGTGGTAAAAAAAAAGTTGCAGCTTCTTAAAAAAATATGATTTTAAATTATTTCCAACATCTTCAATTTTCGACATATGACGGTTTTTGATAAAAAATTATAAAATTTGTTTAATTACCTTTCCAAAAAGCTAATATTTGTAAAAATCGATTAAGAAACAAAAAAGTTATTAGAAAATCAAAACAGTCCAAAATTTTAAAGTCCACCCTATACAGACCGCTTCAAGCTACTGCGAACATTCGGGGAATCAAGTCCAATTTACTCTCCGTGCCGTACGACCGAGGTGGATTCGAAGGAAATTCATTTTGTTTTTATTATTTTGTTTTATTTCTGCCTTGCTCGAGAAACAGATGGGTAAGTTCTTAATTGAAATAATACATTTTTAAAACCAAAAATGGATGTCTACGAAGTTGCCGAAAAAGTGCAGATGGTCAAATGGTCAAATCGTCATAACCCAACACACGTTCGATATTGGTCGAGGGAAAATTTGCATTTGTATTTTGACGTAAGAACACAGTATCCCCAAAAACTAAATGTTTGGGGGTGGGGTATTATAGGGGAACACGTAATTGGGCCATTTTTTATTAACGGCAATTGCAATTTGAATGGTCCTAGATACTTGGATCTACTGCAGCAGCACATTATTCCAACTGCTAGGCAGTTGTTAGGTGTAAGATTTAGTGAAACATGGTTTCAACAAGATGGTTGTTCCGCTCACAATGTTGGCCTTGTTAGGGAATATCTTGATAATGTATTTCCTAATCGGGTTATAAGTACACGGGGAACTATTTTATGGCCAGCTCGATCTCCCGATCTTGCTCCTAATGACTTCTATCTGTTTTTGAAGAAGCTTTTCAAATTATCACCCCTAACATGCTTGGAAACGTTAGAAGGGGTTTTTATAGTAAGCTCGGATATTGTCTAGCCGAGCAAGGAGGACTTTTCGAACATTTGCTTTAATTTTTTTTTTACTGGGAGAATCTTTTTGGTTTTTAAAATGTATTATTTTATTTTAAGAACTTGCTTTTATTTTGTTTCTCCTTATTATTTTCATTGTAACACGTCGTCACTGATAAATCTGAGCAGTTGACAATAAAACGCTCTTATTTATCATCAAAAAATAAGAAAATGACGTTATAAAAATTTGCGTATTTATTGACCAAATTCCGGTTTCATTGACTACGCTCCACACAGCACCGTGGTTAGAGGCGTACTAAATACCAAAGGAAAGTCATGCAAGTGGTGATCGCAAGCCTGAGTATTGGTTGCTTCACTGATAGGCGTGCGGTGTCTCTGCATGTACGTACACTGGCAAATTAGACTTCTTCCGCCCTATGTTCGCAGTAGCTTGAAGCGGTCTGTATATCATTAAACGACACATCGACAATAAAAACCTATTGGTACAGACGTGTGATCTTGAGTTTTGAAAAGGGCAATTATCAGTTTTTGACAAAGGAGATCTTCAGTTTTGACAAGGGAGATTTTATTTTGAGCGGAAAATTTTCGCTGAATAATCAGGTGAAAATCGACCTGCTTTTATAATGTACGAGGTAAATAATCTTTTTAGTTTATATTTAACTTCATTATGGACATTGGGAATCTATTTCTCATTTTGTTAAATTAAACGAATATATACCCTGCACGTCGGCATCTTAAAACACCTTACACAAGTTTTGGAAAGGATTTGGGATCTAGACATGTTATTTTTTTATGGTCAAAATTTCGACGTTGAGAACAAGTGCTAGCTGATTGAGTGGGAATAAGTAGGTAGGTAATTTATTGGACTTTTGACTGTACATTACTTAATAAATAAAATAAAATAGAACTCGTCTCTATAGTTTAACTAACTGGCCCTTAGCAGCAGCAACATAACAAAATAAATATGTATTAGATATCAACAATGCAAATAATATATTCCATTTTTTTTCTACAAGTGTAGGTAAACAACTTTCAATGATTACATTATTACGTGCTGGGTATAAGTAACAACTATTTAAAAGTAACCTGACGCTAAAATACTAAATAATTGGCGCTAGAAAATAAGCTTAGTTGTGCCATACAAGTAAGGGCATTAAAACAATTATTATATGAAAAATGGTAGCTCTAAATGATGGGGAAAAAGAACAACAATTTGTAGAAATCTCCACGTCAAAAAAAAAAATTAAAATCATGTTTCTTCAAGAAAAGTTAATTGCTTAACAATAGGGACTTATCGGTACATAAAATGACATAGCTTGACTTAAATTAAATTTGGCATTATTATTGACAGTTCTCTACAAAGGCTAAACTTCAAAATAATGTCAACTTTCATAATGTTAACAAGATGACAATAGTAGTTGTTTACCTTCATGCAGAACTGTCAAAAATAGTGCTGAATTTATTAAAGCCAGGACTTGTACCGATAAGTCCCTAATTATAAGGAGCCCCCCCAAGCCACTTCTACTTCACTTCAAATAAAATTCCAGGTCCGGACTAAAAAAAATATTATTGTATATTTTTGTTAAAAACAACACCCTGTATACTGGAATTTGCAAATTTTGTTATTACCACATAAAAGCTAAAGGATGGTGCTATAATACCATTAGATTGCATTTAACGCGTTAAGTCTCAGTTTTTTATAAAAAAAAATAAAACAATCCAAATGTCAATCTGGACATATTAGGGTTACAAACAAAATAAAATACAATAAAAACGTATTTTTAGGTTAAAACTAATTTAGGCATAAATAAATCAAACCTTGATCAACACCCACCCTACCCAAGCAAAAAACAGGCCGGATTAATATTTTTTAATTTATTTTTATAAAATTAATAATTTATTAATAAACTCTATTTTAATTTGGAATCCGTTTTCGGAATTCATTTGAAGTCGTAGTCAAATCATTAAAATTTCAGACCCGGACTAATATTTATTTGGTTTTGTTTGTCCTTATTGAAAAAATATTTTTTTGTACTTCATGCAAAGGATGTTGCTATCAAATTTTTTTAAATTGCCACCGCCATTTTTCTCCCTTATTATGCATGCTATAAAAAAGTTTATGAAATCGGAAAAAGACGAGGACTTTAAAAATTCGATAAAATATAGGATGTTTTATTTAAAATAAAAACCTTATGTCAAAATTTGATATTTGCAATGACACTAGTCAACTTTGGCATACATATTCTAAAAGGGTGGAAAAAGTTATACAGCTTTTGTACCAAACACTTGTTAAAGCATGCCTAATAAGAAAGAAAAGATGCGGTACCATTTATGGTAGATCACCCTGTATGTACATTATCTCGTGGTTGTAATCTTTGGTTGGTTTTGTAGACGATATCAAAATCTCCAAATGAAGTATAAAAAAATGTTAAAAATGTAGTTTTCTAATAAGGACAAATAAAATCACATAAATATTAGTCCGGGCCTGAAACTCTAATTATTTGACTACGACCTCAAATCAATTCCGAAAACGGATTTCAAATTAAAATAGTTTATTAATAAATTAAAAGTACGTGTTTGTATATTTTATAAAAATAAATTAAAAAATATTAATCCGGCCCTGTACCAGCTTTTTTTTGCTTGGGTAGGGTGGGCGTTGATTTGTTTATGCCTAAATTGGTTTTAACCTAAGAATACGTGTGCAGTAATTTAAAACGTGATATTGTTTGTATTGTATAAAAAACGGAGACTTAACGCGTTAAATAAAATCTAAGGGTATTAGAGCACCATCCTTTAGCTTTTATGTGGTAATACCAAAATTTTCAAAATGCAGTATACAGGGTGTTGTTTTTATCAAAAATATATAATACTATTTTTTCTTAGTCCGGACCTGGAATTTTATTTTTTTATACATTGGTAAAAGTGGCTTTTAGGGCTCTTTATGTGTTCCAAATTTAAAGTAAATACGTTTATTGGTTTCCGAGATATGCACGTTTTTATTTTTGCAGTATTTTCATAAATCACACTGTATATTTGGCAAAAAGACTCAAAAAAAAATTTAGCATTGAATATGAGTCGCCCCTAGCCTGTAATACTTAACATTAAAATATTTGCATTTTGTCGCGAATCACCCTGTATACAGAAAAAAAATAACCCCAAAGAATACAGCAGGTCGTACAATAGGCAAAACAGGTGCAGTCACGAAAACCCTAAAACTGAACTTGCTGTTGAAAATAAATCAATCAATCTGTTTAGCCGGAAGTTTGATACTTAATTTGTTTTCTTTTAAACTTTCATCAAAAACATGATTTTTAGTAACTGTATCACGAGTGCAAAAAAAGATTTGTGTCCGTTTTAACAAACTGTCAAAACTTAAAATGTCGCAACAATAAACGTCACCGAGTAAAGTAAAAAAAAACCATTGTTAATTCATTTACCAGCCGCTTTGATTTATAGTGTAAAGATGGTGTGTTGCGAGAAGTGCTCTTCGTTCGAGATTTTTAAAAGTATTTTCCTGTTTTTCTTGGATTTTTTGATAAAGGTATTTAAAAAAATAGTGTTAACAACTCGCGGCTAAACTGTGCTTTTTTTTACTCGCGTTTTTAAATACCTCGCTGCGCTCGTCATTTAAACCAACGCTTGTAAAAAAAGCACTAGTTACTATTTTTGTGTAATTTTTTCCAAAGAGACCGATAAATTGTTGTAAATTAGTAAATTTTGCATTTTGTCACCCGAAATATAAATATCAGACGCATATCCTTGGCTGAAATTTACATGTATTTAAGTCACATTCCTTCTTCAAACCTGTTTGTAAATAAATATCCTTTTTATTTTGCAAATACTATAAAATGGTTAAGCAGATTCATTAGTTTCTTTTAGGTAAATTAAATTTTAATGCTTAACTATCCCCCCACCCCCCTGAAATCCGCGCTTGAGTAACTACATATAATTTTTTCAGTCATAAAAAACATAGATAACAAACAAGTTGAAACATTAAATTTTATATTGCATATCTCAAACATAAGATACCTATTCGTTTCCGGTTTTTTTGGGCATGGGCGTCAGACGAACTTCCGTCATAGTGTTTTTAAGTACTTATGTTTTCAATCATCTAAGCTTCTTTCTGACGAAGCATTACTTAGTGGCAAACATCCAGTAATGTTTTTGCCAACCGAGAAATATCGCCATACCTGTTCATTGCCTCGAAAACGTTATCAGGTATGTTTTGATTTAAGCTTTTGCCTACTTGTGACCAATATTGTTTCCACATACTGACTTCTCCCAATAAAAGTTCAAGAATTTGTGTGTTGGATTAATTTAGAGACGACCTTAGTTAATTTTGCCTTGATTTTGGCTTTACGTTGTATAAAACTTGGTATGAATATTTTCACTTCAAAAATACTTTTTTATGTCCAAAATGATTTTGTCTAAAACTTGTTTAAGAATAGAAACTCTATAATACTGTTCTGTATTTTCAATGGTTTTTGCGGTAAGTATATCATGCGTTTGTTTATTCTTGGTGTGACGAATTCAAGGTCAAACTGTCCCAAAATACTTTGGAGGGCTTCTAAAATGTTTTTTCTCCAAAGACTTCAGGGTTACCACCCGCATCTTTGCTGCCTACTTTTTTCTGGAGCAAAGGGGGGAGGGCGATCGCGCCTCCCCCTGGGACCGCCACTGCTATCTCTACTTTATTACAATAACTCGGAAACCGGCAAATTTCTGGAATTTCAGCCGAGATGTGTGATATGCCTAATGTTTTTTATGCGGTTTCTAGTTTATTTCTTTAAGGATAAAGGTCGACAAACGATTTTAGAGCCGACAGAGTTTTTTAGAGCCGACAAAATTATCTGAAAAATAAGATAACGTGCTTTAATTGAAACGAAGATTTTAGCTTTTTTGGACAATTATTTAAATTTTAAGTGTCGACGTTTCGATCCAAATCCGGATCATCTTCAGGGCAAGATGAAATCAAAGCAGTATAACCGTGTTTTAAAGTCAAATTCAAAACAATTAACTTTCTAACCACTACGTCCAAGGTACTTTTCGATTTTTATTTTTTTAATTTCATTCAAAATGTCTTTTAAGGTTCCTACTTTTTAACTCTATTTTACCTCTTTGGTGTGCGTATACTGGTATATTGATTTCAAATGTTATATTTTGGCATAACCCAACCCAAGACCTCTGAACCATTAAAAAGTGGGTGAATGTAAAAATAGTCAGGTATATTTTTTTATACTGGGACTTTCCACTCATTATAGGACTAATGCGAAGTTTTTTGCAAAGTTAAAGACAAACACAAATTATCTATGCACCTAGCCGGGATTCGAACCCGGGACCATCCGTGCGGCAGGCAGATACGCTGCCCACTGTACTATGGCAGCCGTCTCCTTCCCTTAATATATAAATAACCAATAGGGCCGTCTAACAAAAATAATATTGCCGATCTAATAAGGCCGCTGTAGGGTAAACAAACCGTTTTTCCATAAGACGTACTGCTAAATTTGGCAAAAACTGGAAAAACACGCAGATTAAGCAAAGTAATTTTTTAATAGAGTAATCCTTTTTGAAAAACCAATCATTTTGCCGAAATTTTAACAATACACTAAAAATTCGCAATTAAACGTGAAAATGTCTATCTCTGTCGCACCCGTGTAATTAAAGATAACGTCATCTCTCTTAAATCACATAGCGCAACCGTCCCTCTTCAAGCCGATCTGGCCCGATCTTCAGGCTGAATTGAGACACTATCACACACCTATCCACACTGCGCAAGTTCGAGAGAGATAAAATGACATGACAATAGGGATATTTTGGAACGCTTCAAATTTTGAGAACTTTGAGAGTTTTTGGAACACATTAAAAAAACTTAGAGATGAGAAAAAACAAAAAATTGGGCTTAATTTTACAAAATTAGTGTTTTATATGTTGGAAAGTGACAATATTTTATTATTTTTAAAATTAATTGCGCCAAATATCTCTAAAATTAACTAGAAATAACCACATCCACAACGAAATGGATTCGTAGCTTACGACAGTAGTGGTTAATTACCAAGACGGAATGACGTTTAGCTATTGCGCAGACGCAGTAATTACCACAACCACTGCGAAGTATCAAATAAGCGTTCCAAAATATCCCTATTGCCTCTAAATCTGAATCTTTTTCCACTTTCTCAAAATTTTCATTTTTATTAGCATTACGTCTTATCGAAAATCGTTTTGTTTACCCTACAGCGAACATTTTTAAAGTCACGTGATTAATGGCAGACTTTAACAATTTGTTAGACAGCCTTATGTTATCGTTGCCTATAAAATATATACCTAGTTGCAATAAAAATAAGGAAAAATATGGAAATTTTAATATATTATAAACATACTTATGCTAATTAATTTAAGTTATTTGCTTAGAAAAACAATCGGAAAAATACAAATCGATCGTACATAAAGGGTTTCTATCGCTGTTTCGCTTGCGAAATGTGTATCGCCCTCTCTTTTTACGATATCGCAAATGCTACTTTAACAGTATAAGTAGCTTGTTTGGAAAATTTTACCTTTATATTTTTAATAGATCTTATGTTAATTCCGCCCCATATTAAATAAAAGGCGTTCGCGTTCGTTATTACAAACAATAAATTACTTTTTTTCCTTTCAGATAAGATATGGGCGTTAACCACACGACTAGGTATACAAAAAAAAAACATATCCCAACATGAAACTATTGTGCAGATTTGAAGGTAGTAGCTGTTTTACTTGGCATCACAAAGACAATCTGTTGTTCCGAGAGTGAAAAATAATCTGGAGAACAAAAAAAATGCAACACCAGAAAGGACAAATATTTTTAAAGTAATTTATTTATATACAGGGTTCCTAAGATTTTCCTTAGGGATAGGATTTCAATAAATCAAACAGAAATGGCATAGAAAGTTCTGCGCGCACAAAAGAAACAGGTATATTGAGCAATGGTGCCAGTTTGTTATTATCTCCGAACTGCTTTCATGAGAAAAAATGGTCGCCACTCTTTCATTGTGAGCATAAATCATAGTTGCAATAATAACCGCTGACAAGATGTCTGCAAATTCCGCTAGATGGCGGCCACACCATGATATGATATAAAGCTGGCCCTACACTACATTTGATATCTTCGAGGTGTTTTATGACAGGATCTTGAAACATGTAGCGAACCAATTCTTCAAAACTAGCGGGAGGGTAAAAGCGAAAAATAAGGGGCTGCCAATATTTGTAACACCCAAAAAGGGGTGAAAAGATTTATTTTGCTCTGTTTCTTTACAAAAAACGTTTTTTTTACGAAAAACTTGAGCTCTGCCACTTTTTTTATTTTTTTCTTCAACTTTCTCGAAATTTTCGTCATACCGTAGAAAAAAATTATTTCCCCCATGGTCATACTCTACTTTTATTCGAAAAAATTTAGAAACAGAGACGGGATCAGTTTTCCTAAAACGGGGGATCTTGGTTTCGAGTGAGAAGATAAAAATTACGTAATTTCGGGAACGCAAAGAAATAGGTCTAAAGAGTATAATTTTAAAAAAAAATATCAATTTTCTCGCCCTCCTCCACTGGGACTACAGGGGCCGTGCACAAATTACGTAATGGTCATAGGGGGGAGGGGGGTTTTCGACAGCATTTGCATTTGTGTGATACTAAGAAAATTTGGAATGAAAATAAGTGATTTTTTTTTTGGGGGGGTAGTGGTCTTGAAATCATTACGTAATATTAGGGGAGTGGCGTGCCAAACCGTTACAAAATATTACATAGGGAGGGGGTCAAAAATTGGTAAAATCACCGTTACGTAATTTGTGCACGGCCCCACATCTGACTGTTCCTCCTTTTTGATTTTGAATCAAAGTGCAAAATCCGGGTTGGACAATGGTTACAAAATGAAAAGCCGAAAAATATTTTTTTTTACGATATCTTTCATCAGTTTGGTATTAAAGTCGAGCAAAAACAATTTTTATTCCAGTCCTAAAGGTATGAAAATGGAAAACATTAGAAAACAACAACCTGGAATGGATTTACTACGTGTAAGATGTAGTGACAACATCGCCCCATGCCCATTCTTTTCTGCCTAATGTGCTTTTCCGTTTGTCTGCGTCTTATACATGGTTGCTTGGCCCCCTAAGGATTTGCTTAGGAACCCTGTATTAATACATTAGTATGCTCTTCGTAATTGATTACATTTCCAAGAAGATTCCTCCATGATAATCATCAAAAAATTAATGAGTGGCTCCTCCATGGTTATTTATGCACTCGTTTGTTCTATTTGGCATTGACAAAATAATATTGGGGAACACTCAACCAAATTCTCCTTACGGCATGCCAGAGTTCATCCAAGTTTCCAGGGGGACATGGTAATCGACTATAAGATTGCGCCCTATCATATCCCATACGTGTTCGATAGGCGACAAGTCAGGCGATCTTGCTGGCCATTCCAAAGTCTCTATGCCAAGTTCATGTAAGAAGTCCATTGTTTCACGAGCAATATGTGGTCTGGCATTATCTTGTTGAATGATCGCATTTGGGATAGTTTGTAGGTAGGGATGCAAACCTCGAAATCGCCTAACCCTAATTCGTCCATCATGGCCGCCTAAACAAAACCTGGATTCGTCTCTGAAGCTTATGGTCATTCCAGTTTTGCCGAGCTCTGCGCCACTCCAAGCGGCGAACCCTATGTTGTGTGGTCAAAGGTAGCACCAAAAGCGGACGGTAAGCCCTCATCCCCATACCAAGCAATCTTCGATTAACTGTCATCCTTGAAAACACTCGTCCTGAGCTGCAACTAGAACATCTCTTACCGTCCAGAACCCGCACGACGTTTACGTCTATAAGTCTCATCTCTTAACTCTTAACAAGTTGATGGATTGGCATTAACCCTTCTTGCAATTTCCCGTAAACCAAAACCAGTCTCTTTTACGCCCACGAGGCGTCCTTTCTCGAAGTCGTTTAAATGATGAAATTGTTAGCGACCGCGAACTCTTGGCATTTAAGTACACTGTAAGCAATCCAAAAAGGCCAAAAACTACGAAAAAAATGATTTCAAATTTTCAGAAAAGGGCTTTTATGTTGGTTGTTTTTGAAAATGAATAGAAAAAATCTGTGAAAAAAGAAAAGATTAGAAGACAAAAAAATATATAAAATATTTCTTTTGAGATAAGGTATACACACAAATAATTTTCATTCAAATAATTATCCATATACATGGTGTTGCATTTTTTTTGTTCTCTCTCCAGTATATTACGAACAATCCTTTAGTTCCTTCAAATAAAATATTACTTCCGACCTTACATATCACACTTGGCGTACTTGAAAACTTCGTTAAATCTATGAATAGAGATCTCCCTGCCTTCAATTATATAAAACAAACATTTTCCAGAATAAGTGAAGCCAAGATTAAAGAGGGAATTTTTGTGGGACCCCAAATAAGAAAGCTTCTTGTGGATTCGGGATTTCACGCTGTGCTTGAGGCAAAAGAAAAAGAGGCATGGAAAGCCTTTAGAATGGTGGTGTCCAAATTATCCAGAGATTGTAAACAAACTTCTACAATCATATGAAAATAATATCATTCATATTCGAGAAAAAAACTGCACATAAGAAATATAGGGAAACAGGATTTCCCAATGATTATGCAAGGTTTGCTAGCCTTAGATCTCGGTGTAAACGTCTCTCAAACGAATGTTATCGGAACTTTATTGCAGATACGGAAAACTCGATTCCGCACAACAGCAAAGCATTCTGGAAGTTTGTTAACTTCAATAAAAACTCAAATAGTACTCCTTCAAAAATATCACTTGACAATCAAGCCAGCGATAATGAACAAGATGCAGCAAACTTGTTTGCAAAGTTCTTCTTAGCAGTCTACACATCAACAAATCCAAACTTTGACGTTGAAGAGGAAGAAAAAAATATAAAATAGATTCACTCAATTAATTTAAACATTAATGCCATCAAACTTAAGCTTAAACAACTCGACGCAAATAAGGGTCCAGGTTCTGATTCAATACCACCTCTATTTTTAAAAAAATGCGCTGACAGTCTGGCTGAACCACTTTACATCCTCTTTAATTTCTCACTTAATCAAGGAATCTTCCCAGACCGTCGGAAAATTAGCTATATAAGACCAATTTACAAATCAGGTAACAAATCGGACATCCGAAACTATCGACCGATTTCAATTATTAGCGCTAAACCTAAGATGTTTGAAAGTCTGGTCACTTCCATTTTGAGCCCTGACATTGTTTGATGAGCAGTATGGATTCCAAAGAAGAAAATCCACGGAGCTCAATCTGGCTTATTATTCTTACTACGTGTCGAATGCCTTGGAGAATAGTTATCAGGTAGATGTAATCTACACCGATTTCTTCAAGGCATTTGACCCCGTAAACCATCGGGTCTTAATTCGTCTTTTGGAAAAATTTGGTATGGTTGGCACTTTTCTGAAGTGGGTAACCAGTTATCTCTCGGGAAGAAAACAACAAGTAACGTACTATCAGGAGTGCCACAACGTTCTCACCTTGGGCCGCATTTTTTCAACATTTTTCTTAATGGTATTCTTAGTGGCATTAATGTAGAGGGTCTTCTTTTTGCGGACGACTTAAAACTCTTTTGCATAATAAGTTATTACAATTAAACAAACTTGAAGATTGATGTAACCAAAATAAATGCCAGATTCCATAGGTAAAAAATCGATTTATATTTAATTATATTTTAAATGGCAGTACATTAAAATCGGTAAACCACATTCGCGACCTAGGAGTCACATTTGACACCACTATGTCATTTAACACTCATATTTCCACAATAACAAGTAAATCTCCTTATTAACAATCGTCCTTCCAGTATGGCTTTGTTGGAAGAAATTAATTTCAGAGTTCCTTCAATAATCAACACTAGAAATTCCGAAATTTTTAATATTCCTTTTCACAGGACAAATTACGGATATGTATAAGAGAAACTTAAAAAGACATAAGAAAAGTGATTAGTTTAATTTGTAATTATTTTAATTAGCTATAAGTTCTAATCATTAAGTATAGTAGTTCTTATAATATGCAGAGATATGGTAGTTTATGAAAACCCGAATTATTAATCAAAAACAATGTCATACAAAAATTCTCAAATGGCGTGTCTACGCAATAAATGGCACTAAAATATTGTGGTATTATTTTTTATTTACGTAAGAATTTTTTTTTAAAAACATCTATTTTTACCGACGACCTTTAAAAAAAAAAAAAATTTGTTGCCTAGTGTTATTAAAAAAAACGTAGATAATGAAAAAAAACTAATTTACAATGGCGCTATTAAATTAAATAATCAAAAAAAAAATCATTTTTAAATATTATGTTTTATTTACTTTACTTTAGATGTTTTTCGGACCACATTTAAGATAGCCAAAAATGGCCGAATCCTTGCCTAATCCGGCTACAAAAAAGCATGTTGTCTAGTTTTAAATCATCTCCATATTTTTTTTTGACAAAATTATAGTAACAGCCACATGAGTAAAGGCTTCGCTACTTTACTATAGTAGTAGTGTCGTCAAAACAAAAATTTGGGGCTATAAATTTCGAATACTCTCTAGTATCGCGTAAAAGTGCACGTAAGCAGAAATGACTTCTTAGTCGTATTCTTTTATAGTGCTATAAATACCAAATTTCCGGTCCTCCAAGGTTTCTTCTCAGTCGTGAATTTGTAGTAGACATGACAATAAATTTAAGCCTCATTGAAGTAGCCGACGTTGAACGCCACAAGGAAATTACTATAAATTTCACTACAAAAGTTTGCGACATCATAGTTGCATAATGACGTGGCAGTGTGGAGGCAATAACTTTTTATGATCACTTCTAAGTCGCAACTCTTTTAAAGTAACATTTTCTACTATCGGGAAATCATGCTCGGTCGGCTATGTTTTTTAGTGGGACAGAAAATTTGCCTTCTTTTATTTGCGTTTTTTGAGCCCTAATAGTAAAGAAATAAATTGTTTATACCCAAATTAAATTACTATCAGCAAACGTCGGTATCTCAACATATTTTGAGTGGCCCAGCTGCTGGTTATGAAAACATAACCCCAAAAACTACAAGGGAAAAATTTCATCAGCTACAGTAGTAGTAGAAAGGGGCGGCCCGTGGATCTGGCAATTAGGCCATACCATACCCCGTTCCTCACCCTCCGCTGCAACTCTCTCTCCTGGCCTCCCTGTCTTCTTTACGAAGTTCAGTATGTCGGCCCATTTGAGCGAGTGCAGCTCTTCTTTCTCTATCGTGGGAAATCGCCAGTTCAGATGCCTTGATCTAGCATATGCATCGCACTCTGCTATTAGGTGCTGCGCCGATTCCTCTTCGAGCCCGCAAGCGGGACACACGGGATCTCCTGCTACTCTCATTCGCGTCAGATGTTTGTTCAGTCGATTGTACCCAGTCAGCATCCCTGTCAGCAGACCAATGTCCTTTCGGGTCTTGCCTAAGAGCCATTTAGTTCTGGCTTCATTAGGACCATCCACAAATAGCTTGGACTGTCTGCACTTTGACTCTGGCCTTCAGAACGTCTTTTGTTTATTGTTCGTCCATTTGTACCTGTTTCCTTGTTATTCCCAGAAGAGGTTCTGGTCCAATGTATTGGGTGTCGGCCTGTAGTCTGGCAAATTCGTCCGCTTTCTCGTTCCCTGATATTCCCTCATGACCTGGGACCCACATCACTGTTACCCTCTTTTCTTGAGCCAGTGTTTGCAGTGCAGTAGCGCACTCCTCCATCAGGCTACTGACTATTTTTGGTGGACTTAGAGCCTTGAGGGCAGCCTGGCTGAGGGAGAATATGTATATGTCCCTCCTGCCATTCCTGACCTCCGGTAGGGATGATAATGGCATATCGCATATACCTCCAAAAACATGCTGATAAGAATGCAACAGAAAGCCTTACCAAGAGTAGCCTGCGGCTACCGAACGATATCAACGGAAGCTATAACAGGAATCTCGCTCATAGACCTAATTGTGGAAGAAACTGTGTATGAAGATAAAAATGGCCACAGTGAAGAAAACAAAGAAACTGCAAAAGAGAAAACACTGGAATCCTGGCAGGCAAGAGGGGACCGAAATACCGACAAAGGACAATGGACGAAAACAATTATTCCCTACATTAAAACATGGATAGACTGCAAACACAAAAAAATGGATTACTATATGACACAAGCTCTAACGGGACAAGGATCTTTTGGGACATACACAAAGCGAATAGGGAGAACGGACGACATATGTAGGTACTGTCAAAGAATAGATGACGCAGAAGATTTGAGGACTACCGCCAAACAACAAGACACGATCTACAGATAGAGAATATGACCATAGGGAGCCTCTTCAAAGAAATGATACAACACGTAGATAGATGGAACCAGGGACATATGATAAGAACGATTCTAAAAATTAAACACGAAGACGAACGCATCTAAGAGACCAAAATAATGAACGCCGTAATTAACGAAGTAGCGAAGGATTCGGGATAGCGTTAGTTTGAAACGCCATTTCCACTGTGGTGTGTTAAAATTTACGGATAAAGAAAAAGACTGGATTGCCTTGGAAGTTAGGCACATCAAATGAAGGACTTTCTTTTTTTTTTTGGTGTTTTTTGGAGCGTTGGCAATACTGCTTGTGACTGAATCAGGGGCCTTATTGCCTTACTTAAAAAAAAACACTTTACTTTTATGACAAGGATACTATATTTTTTAGCTGTTTTTTTTAGTCAAAACCTTCGATCAAATCGACTTTTTGACGCACTGGGCAGACCACCAGAGGCCGGTGTCTATGAAGATTTCTCGTCGCTTTAAAAGAAAGGCAATGAAGATAAGACATTTATTGAACAAAGTAATTTTCCGTTGTTCCATATTTTTTTGATATTAAAAACAATGCTAAGCCTTTTATTAAGTCAAGTTTACCATTTTACCAAAATAGATTAATCTGTCAACTTAAGACTAGGCTAATAAGAGATTTTTAAAAATAAGTTACAAGGACATATGTTACACAATCGACTTACAATGTATTAAACTACTTTTTTCAGTTTTTCGCCACTAGTTAAGGAAATTTTCTCAAAAATATGTTAAAACCCACTGCGTAAATTCCTAAAGAAAAAATTTTGTTCCAATCTCTCAAGTTAATATTTGTAATATAAATCAGTCAAAGTCAGTTTTTTTTAAAGGGATATATAAATCAGTGTTCACAACTCGCGGCTAAACTGAACGTTTAATAAATATTTATTATCTTGAAAATATAGAAAAATAATTCACATTTTTGCGTTAATTCATCGCTTTTAACGCCATCTTGTGGTTTACGTCTAAGTTTTATTATTATCCTAGGGCCGTAAATGAGCCATTAAAATCGTGTTGAGATGGTCGAAAAATTAGTATTATTAGTTGGTCGTAGGTAAAAACTAATATTTACGGTTTTTAATTTACAATACAATAGTTTTATTGTTTATGAGAAAAGTTAGTTGCTCCTATAACCAGGGATTCGGTTGCGCCCACCTAATCAATACGATAAATTATTCTAAACCGGTATATCGCCTTGGTTACCCAAGATTTTTTGTAATTTAAAAAAAAAATAAGAATTAACATTTACCGCTTATAAAAGCATTGAGAATAATAACACTTACTTATGAGGTAGGTTCTAATTCATGGAAACTAGGATGGTTGTCAGCCCTACACAAATTTCCTTGGAGGCATCGGCGTGGATAGATAAATGATTAAGGTGTATTTTACATCTGGGAAAGGAATTCGCCAATAATATATTAATTTAGTAGTAGCTAGTATCATTTTTTGGTCACTGCTACTTTCTTTATTTGTTTATACCTTGGCGCCAGCAGGCACGTATATCCATAAAAAATATTTCAAAAAATGTTTTCAATTTTTTTTTTTTTGGTTGAAAATGCAATTATCTTAATTTAAAAAAGGATTTAGCGAGGGTGAAAAAATAATAAATTATCTGCAGACAGTTACTAAAATCATGTTTTTGATGAAGGTATAGAAAAAAGCGTTTACTTCGCCGCCGGCTTAAGAAAAAAGAGCAATTTTATTCGAAGATATATATTTGCCAGTAGCGTACGTGGGGAGAGGGGGCTTAGGGGCTCAAGCCTGACTCCTAAAGATTTAATTTTCCCAAAAAAATCCAGAATTAAATTAATCGCTATTATATGTCTTTGAAATTATAGCTATATTATAATACCGGGCGGTCCATAAAAAATGGCACAAAATGTTTTTCCCTATTACTTCTACAGTACTTAACCGATTTAAACAAAATGTCCTTCATTTGTTAGGTAATAGATGTAGCTTTACAACAAGTGAAAATTTATGTCAACCATTTTTAATTCCAAGACGGCGGACTCTATTAAAGGAAGCCTTCCGATGACGCTCGTTATTTCTGACCATGCGAATTTTTTAAAAATATAAAATCTTAATTTTCAAGAAGCCTTTACTTTGCTGCTTTTATCAAGCCATCAACTTCTAAAATCGGTTGAGGAAATTTTGAGTTACGCTCTTTTTTTTTACCCGATTTTGATAAAAACACGGTTGTTTTTAAAATAAAGTACGTTCTGATACAAGCAAATTATCCGCCATTTTGAAATCCAAGATGGCGGATTTAATTAAATAAATTACTTTTTTGAAGGTCGCTATTTCTGGTGATACGAAAACATTTTTACACAAAAACTGTATTGCCAAAAAGCCTTTTCTTTGCTCCTTTTAACGAGCATTCAATCATTATTATCGTCTAAGAGAATTTTGAGTAATTTAATGCTTTTTTTCCAAATGAGTTTTAAACACCAAGTCTTAACAAATCGTCCAAACTCAGGCAAAGTTTTTTTGCTCTAGATTCTTTAGTTTTTATCCAATTTTGATAAAACAACCACCAGTGTGTTTGAAATACAGTACATTCTTATAAAAATGCATATTTTTTCCGCCATTTTAAAATAATGGATCGCGAGATTCAATAAAATACATCTCTTAACACCGGTGTTTTCTTATCAATTGTTCGTCGTGACTGAAATTAGGTACCTTGCATAAAAGATCTGATCTGACTGTATTATAAAATGTAAAACAAGCCACGGTTTGCTAAAATCGGTTTAATTATTTTGTAGTTATCATTTTTTGTGTAAGAAAATAAAGTCACTTTTAGTCTGGTTACTGGAAATGTGAAATTTATTTTGTATAATAATAACTACAGTATACAGGGTTCCTAGGATTTTCCTTAGGGATAGGATTTCAATAAATTAAACAGAAATGGCATAGAAAGTTCTGCGCGCACAAAAGAAACAGGTATATTGAGCAATGGTGCCAGTTTGTTATTATCTCCGGACTGCTTTCATGAGAAAAAATTGTCGCCACTCTTTCATTGTGAGCATAAATCATAGTTGCAATAATAACCGTTGACAAGATGTCTGCAAATTCCGCTAGATGGCGGCCACACCATGAGATGATCGAGGAAAAACTGGGATTCACAGGCATTGCATTTTTATTTCCTTTCGAGTCGCTTCAGTTTCGTAAATTTTGTGTTTTTAAAATGCCGTATACTCGAGAAGAAAAGATTTTTATTATTAAAAACTACATAAAAAGTGACAGTGCGGACGAGGTCATTGGGCTTTTTGTTTTTACGTTTCCAGATCGACCAGTTCCTGTGGCTCAAACTGTCTACAACATTTATCATCGTTTTGAAAGGTACGGGTGCATAAATGGTTGTAGAAAGTGTTACCACGACGGCGAAATACCAGAGCATCCCGTTCTTCCACACAGGGTGGAACGAGACGAAATGGTATGCGCTTACGTTGAGGCACATGAACCATGTTCGACGAAACCGATTGCGGAGGCACTGGTTATTCCCAACAGTACTTGCCAATGGATCCTAAAAAAATACGGCTACAAGTCGTTTAAGATTGGGAAGTCGCAGGAATTGCAACCAGGTGATTATTTTCGCCGGTTAGAATATTGTGAGGTTATGAGATATAAATGTGACAGGAACGATAATTTCCTATCAAAAGTTTTGTTTAGTGACGAGAAGACATTTGAACTTCATAGCTCTCACAATCCACAAAATAGCCGCTATTGGTCCCGCGAAAATAAACATCTGCACGCAAGTGTTAGAACGCAACATCCTCAAAAATTAAATGTTTGGAGCGGTATTGTCGGGGATCACATTATTGGACCCTTTTTCATTGAAGGGAATTTGAATAGCCAAAAATATAAATTTGGACGAATTGTGGTTTCAGCAAGATGGCCACAATTCACGCCATGTAGCCTGGCGTCAGGTATTTGGTGATATCCACGTATGGAAATATCCGATGGCCTCCTCGATCACCAGATCTTGCGCCAAATGACTTTTTCCTATGGGGTTGTTGGCACGACAAAATTTTCCAACACCCTCACTTACGGCCTACGACTATACAGGAGTTGAGGGCGAAAATTTTGGAGGCGGGCAACTCTTTCACCCCTGAAATTTTGGCTGCTACGCGCCAAGAGTTTTACAATAGATTGTCCAAACCACAGCTTTTTCTTGCTTAAAGGAGGCGGCAGGGTCCATTATTTACGATACTGAGCGATAAACTCGTGAGGTTGTTAACATTAGAAAGAAATACCTTCGCTTTTAATTAAATTTCTTTCCATTCTGTTCTACTAGTGACATCTATCCGGAAACGGCCAAACCATGCAGCTAGCACTAGCAGCCAAAGAAATCAATAAACGTCGCTGTTTTTCCTGCAGAGCTTTTTGCTTGCGATATTATTGATTTTAAATAAAGCTGGCCCTACACTACATTTGATATTTTCGAGGTGTTTTATGACATGATCTCGAAACATGTAACGAACCAATTCTTCAAAACTAGCGGGAGGGTAAAAGCGAAAAATAAGGGGCTGCCAATATTTGTAACACCCAAAAAGGGGTGAAAAGATTTATTTTGCTCTGTTTCTTTACAAAAAACGTTTTTTTTACGAAAAACTTGAGAAATTATTTCCCCCATGGTCATACTCTACTTTTATTCGAAAAAATTTAGAAACAGAGACGGGATCAGTTTTCCTAAAACGGGGCATCTTGGTTTCGAGTGAGAAGATAAAGGGCGCCGCAGGCAAAAATTTTTCAATTAAATTAGCCGAACGCAAAAATGTTAGGAAAACAAAACACGAAATAAAAATGGCGCCGCTTACAATTTTTTTTTCAAAAATTACGTAATTTCGGGAACGCAAAGAAATAGGTCTAAAGAGTATAATTTTTAAGAAACAAATATCAATTTTCTCGCCCTCCTCCACTGGGACTACAGGGGCCGTGCACAAATTACGTAATGGTCATAGGGGGGAGGGGGTTACAAAACGTTACGTAGAGGGGAGGGAGGTTTTCGACAGCGTTTGCATTTGTGTGAAACTAAGAAAATTTGGAATGAAAATAAGTGAAGTTTTTTTTTTTGGGGGGGCGGGGGTAGTGGTCTTGAAATCGTTACGTAATATTAGGGAAGTGGCGTGCCAAACCGTTACAAAACATTACATAGGGAGGGGGTCAAAAATTGGTAAAATCACCGTTACGTAATTTGTGCACGGCCCCACATCTGAATGTTCCTCCTTTTTGATTTCGAATCAAAGTGCAAAACCCGGGTTGGACGTTCGAAGGCGTCCACCCCATCCTATTTGCTTGATAAAGTTTCTACGGAAATATCTCAGTCGATTTCTCCGGCCGTGTATGAACGCTTTAGGTTAGGCATTTGCATGTATCTCAGTCCCCAGCCTGTAAACAGTGCGTAAGGACAATGGTTACAAAATGAAAAGCCGAAAAATATTTTTTTTACGATATCTTTCATGAGTTTGGTCGAGATTAAAGTCGAGCAAAAACAATTTTTATTCCAGTCCTAAAGGTATGAAAATGGAAAACTTAGAAAACAACAACCTGGAATGGATTTACTACGTGTAAGATGTAGTGACAACATCGCCCCATGCCCATCCTTTTCTGCCTAATGTGCTTTCCGTTTGTCTGCGTCTTATACACGGCTGCTTGGCCCCCTAAGGATTTGCTTAGGAACCCTGTACATGAAAAAGTTCAACAAGTAGGCTGCGGATGCACAGTCAATACGGAAAATCATTTGTTTTAATTTTGACAGTTAAATGTTTGCTAGTGATTTGTGCATTTTTCTAAAAATGATAAACAAGGAGGACCGAATATTGCTACAAAATCTTTTTGAAAACGGGTATACAGTTGCTCACATTATGGAAGAGTTTCCTGGATTTTTTTTTTATAATTTTATAATTTTTAAAATGGCGGACAAAAGTATTTGCTTGCATCAGAATGTACTTTATTTTAAACGCAACCGTGTTTGTTTTATTAAAAAAAAAGAGCAAAAAGACTTTTGCTGAGTTTGGACCAATCGTCAGTTGTTTAATGCTCAATTGGAAAAAAAGAGCATAACTCAAAATTTCCTCAGCCGATTTTAGAAGTTGATGGCTTGTTAAAAACAGCAAAGTAAAGGTTTCCTTTGATAGAGTTCGCCATCTTGGGATTAAAAATGGTAGACATAAATTTTCACTTGTCGTAAAGCTACATCTACTACCTAACATTTTGATTAAATCGGTTAAGTACGGTGGAAGTAATAGGAAAAAACATTTTGTGCCATTTTTTATGGCCCACCCGGTATATTCTATACACTGTGTCCCCAGCTGAAGTATGAGTTTTTTTCAAAAAAAACTTACATAAGATCATTTTAGGGAAAAAAAGCGGTTCCGAAAAATGTATACCCTTTTATATAGGGTGTCCCAAAAATAAAATATGACAAACTTTTTTTTTTAATTGGACACCCTGTATATTATCTCATTTTATGAATCCTTAAAAAATAGGCTCTTCAAAAATTCCAGACAATTTTTATCTCCCTTTTATCTTCTCCAAGATATTCAAGTTTAAAGGATATCGCCCTTTTTAAATGGAAATTTGTATTCGGTAGAATTGCCTGATTTTTTTTTATATGTTGTAGTACTCGTCCTAAGAAGATTTTTGTTTCATTGCGCCAACTCTCTACCCCTCCCTGAAGTACCCGAAAAGTAACGTCAAAGTTGTAGAAATCGCACTTTTGAGCCATTTTTGAATTATTGTACTGACCTTATTTGCAAACCGACCAGAATCTAATTTTCTTTTTTGAATTTGCCATGAATGTCTTTTTAAAAATAAAATTTTATCTCCATCCAATTTTGTATTCTTACTTTAGTGTAAGTTTTTATTTGGCAAAATAAAATATTTGATTTGATATCCAATTTTTATCCAAAATATATATTGTTAAAAACGTTTGGTTTAAATCGGACAAAATTAAATATTGTTAAAAACGCTTTAGGTGCAAAAAAGTTTTGTTCAAATCGGACAAAAACCAACGAAGTTCAATATGGCCGACGCAAGATGGCTACTGACATATGCCAATTTTGCGTCCTATTTAAGTAATATTAGAAAACCTTGAAATGTATAAAAAGTTATATTTTAATCCGGCAAAATATAACGTAGTTCAATATGGTCCTTGTAAGATGGCTAAGTCAAACTCAAAGTCAAAAATTTCTTTATTCATAAGAACAAGTTGAACAATACAAAGAATGCACCACTGTTAAGAAGAATTGAAGTCAAAAAGTCATAATTTATACAATGCTTACTAATTTACTTTAAAAATCAATAAAAGTTGCAAATTAATACATCAGTTAAAAAACAAAAAAACAATTAAAAAATAAGTTTATACATAAAAATCAACAGAAATTACAACAAAATTTACAAGAATGACAACATGACACTGAAATAAATAAATAAAAAATGTAAATATATTTATCACATTTTTATCACTTAAAATTTTCAAATTGTGTAATTAAGGAACTCTGAGATACTATTTTAATTTTGGAACAAAACTGGATATTGTTGAAAACGCTTTATGTGCAACAAAATTTTTGTTAAAATTTGACAAAAAATAACGAAGTTCAATATGGCCGACGCAACATGGAGAATGACATCTGTCAGTTTTCTGTCACAGGTAGGTGTCTTGGAAACGTTTTATAATTTAGAGAAAGTTTCATTTAAATCAAATGGCAGTGCAATTTTGGACGGTTTGCAAATAAGGTCAGTACACTATCGGCATCATAAAAGTGGTACGTGATAAACATAGGTATTTTTTAAATTGTATGGTTAACTACCGGATTATATTTTGTGACAGACTGGTACTAAAATGTGAAAATATTTAAAAATAATTACAATAATACGCTAACGCATAAAACAACTGTAAGAAAAATTAAAAAACACCACTGTAACGAAAATTATAAAACAATAGAAACAAATTATTAGTTATATAAATTTTAATATCTAGTCATTGCGCCATTCACCTCAATTATACCGTTTAACCTTCTTGGTAGAGAATCAGCCAAAATTTCAAAAAAGTTTTTATTTTCACCAATCACTTCCTCATAAGCATTCACTATTAACTGGACCAACTGATGTTGATTTCCCGGCACAATATTAAAGCTTTCCAGCTTTTTTGAAATAAACCCCAGATATTTTCCATAGGATTGGCGTCTGGGGTTTTCGCAGGCCAAGGAAGAACTTCAATATTTTGCTCCCGAAACCAAGTTTAGCAAATTCTGGCCGTATGACCAGGGCAGTTGTCTTGTTGAAAAATAAACTGGTCTTGATAAAGTTCTGTGACGGCTGGAAGCATGGTGTTCTCTAAAATGTCCACGTAAAGCTGTGCTGTGAGCCTTCCATTGATTCGAAATAGAGCACCATGACCTCTAGCGGAAATCCAACCCCACATATTTACCGAAAATCTTCCAGCGCCATCTCATAGCGCGTTCTTAGTGGACGATACACCCGAATTTGTTTTCTGTCACTACAGGACTGGAAAACTTTTTCATAGGAAAATATTGCCTTTCGCCAAAACTCTGGTTCCTTTACAGAGTAATTAAGGGCAAAAAGTAACCTGACTGTTTTTTTTTCATTCGTAAGTTTAATTTTTTTAGCAGCTATACGACATCTTAAATTAGAGCCTTTCCTTACGCGATTTCGTGCCCCTCTTACACATCCTGGAAATTGCCTGGGCAACAGATGCAAAAGGGTTTTCTTCCATAAAAGCGATAAGGTCGATCTTGTTCATCAGTTGAAACTTTCAATAAACGAGTCCCTTGTTTCCTCTATTGTCTGATCTTCTTCCCGTCGTTTTTTAATTTTTATAATCGTGGTTTTACTGCGTTGCCAGGAGTTGGGCTTTATCAAATAAAGATATTTGTGGAGGCATTTTTTATTTATTTGTCAGACTGAAATACAGAATGACATACTTTGACAGTTTAAGAAAAATACAATAATGGGTGAATTTGTTTGTAAAAATAGACCAAGGTATTACAACAAAAAGTATTGTGTACCGCTTTTATGATGCCGATAGTGTACAATAATTCCAAAATTGCTCAAAAGTGCGATTTCGACAACTTTGACGTTTTTTTTCGAGTACTTCAACGTATAAAAAAATTGGGCAATTCTACCTAATACAAATTTCAAATTAAAAAGGGCGATCCTTTGTGTGGAAGAGGTAGGAAAAAAAACTATCATAGCATAATATGTGGGAAGTCAATTCCCGAATTTAAAACCCACCGTAGCAAGCTCCCATTTCGCAGATCCTCGTGTGAAACGGAGAAGATTATCACAAAAACACAGTCGAAAAAGTTGTTTATATAGTCGGTTTTCTCGTGTCTTTTTCCTTAATAAACTTAAAACTAGTGGCAGTGTTAGGCGGCTGGGCGGTTTGGCGTCGTAGAGGAAGGGCGGCTTCGCGGGCGGCGGCGGCTCTGTCTTTTCAGCGTCTTTTAACCAGTTTCTCGGAATTGACCACGACTTCTTTGTTCCACGTGAAATGGTAGCCACACTTCATACTATACTCGTCGAAAACGGCGACCATTGACACGTGCGAACATTTGGGACGTAAAGGAATCACTGTCACGGATTAGGGAGCGCGCGAAAAAAAAAACAAAAAGTATCTTTTCCCAAACTTCACGAAAATCTAAATTGTGTCAAGTGCGCCGATAGAAATCTATTTAAACCGTTTGAAAACGTGCTGTGTAGGTACGCGGCGAACGTGAAAATAGGTATCAAGGCTACGGAACAGATTGAAGGGGAAATATCGACTGTGTCGCTGTTTGTTAAAAACAATATTATAATGTGTGTGTGTTTGTTTGACTGGTTGTCTCGAATATGAAATCCCCCACTTTTTACGCAGATAATGCCACGGCGAACCACGTGAAGCACGAATGCGATAACCGGAGTATGCGGTGATTTTTTTAAATCGCGTAACTATACAGCATGGATTTTTATGAGAAAAATATTCTTTTTAATACCTTCATCAAAAACATAATTTTAGTAACTGTCCACGGGTTGCAAAAAAAGATTTCTGTCCGTTTTTTACCCAAAGTTAAAGAAAAATAGCGGAAAATAGTAATATTGAAAAAATCACGGGCTGGGCACTCGTAGTTCCTGCACCGCTCGTGGGTAGCGCTAGTGGTCATTTTATCTGTCAAAAAAATTGTTTTTTTTTTCGAAATTTTTCCCGCTTTCGTTTTCTTTGCGTGTCATTGAAGTTTTGTGCAAATTATTCTGGATTTTTTTTGTTTCAACAATCCAGTTCTTCGAGAAAAGACTTTTATAAACCTTTCAAGGGTGTTAGAACATTATTGACGAAGTGATTTTTGAAAGTTGCAAAAATGCGTTGTTTTGTGCCTAGTTGTGAGGTTAATTCAAGACCCTTTCATAGATTTCCGACGAATGCTCAAGTAAGTGTCCCGTATTTTAAACCTTTATTATGATTTGTTCAGCAATAAGCTATTCTTGCATGTAAAAAACTGTAGGATGTGGGCTTTCAAAGTTATTTCCCCAAGTTGCTTAACCTAACCTAGAGACCCTGTACCTAAGGCTGGGTTTATAGACGCAAATAAAAATAAAAGATGAGCTTATGGGAAATAGGTGTAGCCGTTTATAGAGCAGAAATAAAAGTAAGAAATGGAAATAAAAAGTTGAGCAACTTTATTTTTATCTAAAAATGGATTTTTGCTTGCTGCATTGATGTACATAACCTCACTCACTTGTTGCCATTTAAATGGGCGTTTTTTCGGGTTTTTACATTTCTTGGTTTGCTTTTGGCAGATATTTAAGAAAACAGTATAATGGGGTCTAGTTTAATTAATTCAATTCACTTTTGTTTGCATGTGCAGAAGCTGTGTGCTGATTGGTTCAAAGTTATTTTTTTTCTTCCCTATTTTTATTTGGCTGTATAAACTAACATACAGTTAGTGCTTCTTTCGTGTATCAGCAATACTTTCATTTACATTTTACTTTTTTTAAACCTTTTTCTAAACGTATACAAAGTTACAGCAATTTTACATTTTTTCAACATTGAAAATCATGTAACAGACATTGCTTAGTGGGTTAGCACTAAAATGAGTTGGGTAAACTTGCCGTGCACTGAAACTGACATTTTTTGGTTAGGTTATGGAAGATTAACCCAACTCTTTATCATGCTTAAGCATAATAATTTTCCTTGTGTCTTACTGCATAACTCTTACCACTTATCTTACAGAACTCTGAATGTGCCTTCACGTTCCAGTCATGTTCTTTAAAGTAAGAATTATGAAATATAAATTATTGAATTCTTACTGTCTACCATAGATAACAGCATATTTCTATGATAATTTATTTTTTCTTCTAAATCAAATCAAATCAAAAGTAGTCTGAATACTTGGTACACATCCACAAAGCCATGCTTATAATAAGTAAATAACTTAAGTGTAATAAAAGTCACACATATGCTATATTTTCATGGGTATTGAGTTCGTTTTCAAAACTCATTGTATCTTTTTCTTTTTTATAGCGTGTTCTTGCTCTTGATAAAGAACACGCTCTATAAAAGAAGAAGATACAATGAGTTTTGAAAACGAACTCAATACCCATGAAAACATAGCAATTCAATCAATCAATCAATAGGTCGAATCCAGTTGCACATTTTTTAAAAAGAGAATAATTCATACATTTTTAAAATAACATTCAAAATCAATTTCTAAAATAATTTTTAAGATGATATGATATTTAAGTACAATCTCATCAGTCATCTTACTTCTTGCTTTACAGAACTGCTGCACTTTCCTGAAGCAGAACTATGTATTATAAAAAAACTAAACCTTAAAATTATTAAGTTTTTTACCACATAACATATCAAATAAGATAAAGGTTGTGTTTGATATGTGTGGTAACATAGGTATGTTATCTGTAGCAAATATTAATTGTTACTTTTTATTCAAAAATATGTCCAAACATAAGGTTTCACAATTTGCCTTATTTTTTATTTCAATATTTATTTTAAATGTTTTATTAAATTATTCCACTTTTTTTAAATTCCAAAATCAATAATGTAGTTTATTCGTTACTTTAAGAATATTATTTTGTACACAATATGAGATTTATCCTAGGTTTTACCTAAATCAAAAAATGTGTAGATGTTCTTGTTTTTGGAAGGCAGGATTGGGTGTACAATTCCATAAATTTTAAAAATAATTTTGTATATAATATAAGTTAATAGTTTTGTTTCTTTTTTAGGGTACTCATGAATGGCTTCTTGCTATTGGGCGGCAGTCTTGGCTGGGACAGAAAAAGAGTGGATGCAATCCCAACTCTGCATCTCGGAGTGGCTGATCCACAAGTTGTTGGCATAAAGAGGTGGTTGTGACACAAGAAGATATGGTTGTGGCATGAAGAGGTGGTTGTGGCACATGAAGAGGTGGTTGTGGCACATGAAGATGAGGTGGTTGTGACACAAGAAGATATGGTTGTGGCACATGAAGAGTTGGTTGTGGCGCATGAAGAGGTGGTTGTGGCACACGAAGAGTTGGTTATGGATCAAAAGGAAGTTGTGCAAGAAGCACAATCTTTGCATAAGGATATTTCTAACACGACATAGCCGCAGAGGGATCACACAAAAACTAAGTAAACAGGCAATTTATAAAAACCTAAAAATTATCAATTAAAATTAATCAGTTCAAATGTTATATGTATGCCAGCAAGTTATTTTTGGCTTATGGAAGACCCTTTTTAGGTCTTTATAAATTGCCCAGCTTTTGTTTGATAAATAATGAATAAAATAATCCCAGGGAACAGTTATAGCCGATTACCCTGTGCAGTGTTGGTAAAAGAAAAAACACTTAAGAAAATAGTGGTTTAAAATTATTTGTGATTTGTATTTGTTATTATCCTTTATTATTATACTGTAGATAACTATAACAACTAATAAAATATTAAAAACATATTTGTCTTTTATTTACAAAATAACGTTCGAACTGTTTTAAAGACAGCATTTCTTGCTGTCTTTAAAACTTCAACTTATTTTTTTTTAAATTAAAAAAATATATAAGAAACCTCTAACAACCTGCTTTTAAATTTCCCGCCAAAATACTTAACGCGCAGCGAGGCGCAACTGGCGCCGCAGACGACCGGTGCACGAACTATTGCGTCAGCTGTATTCTGGGAGTGGCCTATCTTAAAATTTTTTATATTAATAGTATTTAATCTTTGGAAAAAATCTAATTATTCTTGCCTAAGAATTAAGCCATTTCCGCCAGTTTTCACCAAGTATTTACGAAAAAATCATTTAAAATTATTGTCAAATTATCAAATTGTCAAAGATTAAAATGTCGCAACAATGAACGTCACCGAGTAAAACGACACATCGCTATGGAAGCGATTGTTATTTCATTTACCAGCCGCCTTGATTTATAGCGTAAAGATAGTATGTTGCGAGAAATATTTTGCTGTTGTGCTTGGATTTTTTAATAAAGGTATTAAAAAATAGTGTTAACCACTCGCGGCTAAACGGTGCTTTTTTTTACTCGCGTTTTTAAATACCATACCAGAGCTTGCAAAAAAAGCACTATTTTAGCCACTAGTTGTTAAAACTACTATTTTATTTATTTTATATGTTTTAATCGCAGTCAGTTTACAATAGAAAATAATTTGCAATAATATGTTTTAAAGTTTTACAACATAGAAAAATTATACCAGATCATATTTTAAATCATCAACATATTTTAAATTCTTGTCATTTAGTCTTTGATTTATATATGACAAAATGGCTCTCTCTTTCATATTTAAATAGCGACCCCCAAGAATTTGAAAATTTCCAAAAAGATTTTAATTTATTATTACGTAAAGTTCGTCAAGAACATATTTTAACTGAGTGCCAGAGGGATGAGGATAGAGCAAGCTAGAGGCCCTCTGTACATTTGACATTTGTGGCTTTACCAGAGGTGGGCAACTCATATTGTACACTCTTTCTAGTTCTTTTCATATTTGCATGTAAAACCGATTTTATGAAATTAACTGATGTGTTGTTTTCTCTTTTTATAATTTTCCCAGACAGCTTTTGAGTGATGATGACTTTTTTAGTTAGTAATATATGTCAAAAAAAAAACAGTAAGGTTCACGAGAGATTTAAAAATGTTAATAGTGGGTAAGATAAAAAAAAAATTATCTATCTTTTTATTCCTCTTTTTCTTAAAATAATAACAATATATTTCATTTGATTTGTCTCAACAGCAAGTTTAGGTCTTGAAATCCCTGACACTGCAGCTTCTTAGCTTATTGTATCTCTTGCTGTGCTTCTCCCTAATCAAGAGGTTTGACGACCTCGCGAGGAGCAGCAGCCCCTTTATTAGGTTGTTCTGGCAGTTAGCTTCTCTGGAGGTGTCGTCCTCCAGGAGGTTTTGTGTTCTGCAGAAAATTAGTGCTGGGCACTCAAATATGATGTGAACGGCTGACTGGTCATCTTATCTATCTATATCCTCCTCCTCATATAACAATATATAATATTATTTAAATTTAACTAAATTATTTTAAGGGTCATCGTGGCTTTACCATTACTTACCTCGCAAATTCGACTATTTTTATTAATTTTCCGGTTTGGCAAATGCATGATCTCTTTCCACTTTTCTTGCGTTTCTTTTTCCATTAAACAATGAAACAATACAAGGTCGTAGGCGCGAGTATTTTTAGAGTTTCTTATACCGCAATATTAGATTTTTAAACCGCATATAATAATCAAATTTAGAATTTTGATATACCGGACTTTACTGGACAACGTGAAAAAATACCGGACAATACCGGACGTAATTTTTAAACTGGACTGGCGTTTCTTTTGACTATGACGGAAACTTGGAACCTTTGGTTGCACTATAACAAAGTTATGATTGTTTTCCACAAACCAAAAGAACACTTTTTTGCACTCGACGCGCGTTTCGCTAACAACGTTAGCAACATCAGGAGACGATAAACAATAAACTAAATTAACCTACACTTTATCTTATACAGGGTTCCTAAGATTGTCCTTAGGGATAGGATATCAATAAATCAAACAGAAATGGCATAGAAAGTTCTGCGCGCACAAAAGAAACAGGTATATTGAGCAATGGTGCCAGTTTGTTATTATCTCCGGACTGCTTTCATGAGAAAAAATTGTCGCCACTCTTTCATTGTGAGCATAAATCATAGTTGCAATAAAAACCGGTGACAAGATGTCTGCAAATTAAGCTAGATGGCGGATGTTTTCAGGTCCAAACCACAGCTTTTTCTTGCTTAAAGGAGGCGGCAGGGTCCATTATTTAGGATACTAAGCGATAAACTCGTGAGGTTGTTAACATTAGAAAGAAATATCTTCGCTTTTAATTAAATTTCTTTCCATTCTGTTCTACTAGTGACATCTATCCGAAAACGGCCAAACCATGCAGCTAGCACTAGCAGCCAAAGAAATCAATAAACGGCGCTGTTTTTCCTGCAGAGCTTTTTGCTTGCGATATTATTGATTTTAAATAAAGCTGGCCCTACACTACATTTGATATTTTCGAGGTGTTTTATGACATGATCTCGAAACATGTAGCGAACCAATTCTTCAAAACTAGCGGGAGGGTAAAAGCGAAAAATAAGGGGCTGCCAATATTTGTAACACCCAAAAAGGGGTGAAAAGATTTATTTTGCTCTGTTTCTTTACAAAAAACGTTTTTTTTACGAAAAACTTGAGCTCTGCCACTTTTTTTATTTTTTTCTTCAACTTTCTCGAAATTTTCGTCATACCGTAGAAAAAAATTATTTCCCTCATGGTCATACTCTACTTTTATTCGAAAAAATTTAGAAACAGAGACGGGATCAGTTTTCCTAAAACGGGGGATCTTGGTTTCGAGTGAGAAGATAAAGGGCGCCGCAGGCAAAAATTTTTCAATTAAATTAGCCGAACGCAAAAAATGTTAGAAAAACAAAGCACGAAATAAAAATGGCGCCGCTCACAATTTTTTTTCAAAAATTACGTAATTTCGGGAACGCAAAGAAATAGGTCTAAAGAGTATAATTTTTAAGAAAAAAATATCAATTTTCTCGCCCTCCTCCACTGGGACTACAGGGGCCGTGCACAAATTACGTAATGGTCATAGGCGGGAGGGGGTTACAAAACGTTACGTAGAGGGGAGGGGGGTTTTCGACAGCGTTTGCATTTGTGTGAAACTAAGAAAATTTGGAATGAAAATAAGTGATTTTTTTTTGGGGGGGGGTAGTGGTCTTGAAATCGTTAATTAGGGAAGTGGCGTGCCAAACCGTTACAAAACATTACATAGGGAGGGGGTCAAAAATTGGTAAAATCACCGTTACGTAATTTGTGCACCGCCCCACATCTGACTGTTCCTCCTTTTTGATTTCGAATCAAAGTGCAAAACCCGGGTTGGACGTTCGAAGGCGTAAACCCGTCCTATTTGCTTGATAAAGTTTCTACGGAAATATCTCAGTCGATTTCTCCGGCCGTGTATGAACGCTTTAGGTTAGGCATTTGCATGTATCTCAGTCCCCAGCCTGTAAACAGTGCGTAAGGACAATGGTTACAATGGCAAAAACAATTTTTATTCTAGTCCTAAAGGTATGAAAATGGAAAACATTAGAAAACAACAACCTGGAATGGATTTACTACGTGTAAGATGTAGTGACAACATCGCCCCATGCCCATCCTTTTCTGCCTAATGTGCTTTTCCGTTTGTCTGCGTCTTATACACGGCTGCTTGGCCCCCTAAGGATTTGCTTAGGAACCCTGTATAGTATCTTTTAGTGGGCGGAGATAAGACCAATAATTTGTAATTGGTCACGCTTTATAATCCTATATCCCCTCAACTAAAGAATGATTTCCACACTTTCATATGCATTCAAAAGTCTTGTTTGGTACACTTTTTAGAAGTTTTAGGTTATCTAATGTGAATCTATGATTGTTTTCAAAAGCATGCTCGGCCACACTTGACTTTCCTGTTCTTCCGTATTTTAAATGTGCTAAGTGTTCTTTAATTCGCGTTTGAATAGAGCGTCTCGTTTGGCCAACATATTTTTTGTCACAATGCATGCAACAGTTCTAGAAAAAAGTGGAATTTACGAAATTGGTTGCATGAATTGTGACAAAAAATATGTTGGCCAAACGAGACGCTCTATTCAAACACGATTTAAAGAACACTTAGCACACTTAAAATACGGAAGAACAGAAAAGTCAAAACAATCATAGATTCACATTAGATAACCTAAAACTTCTAAAAAGTGTACCAAACAAAAGACGTTTGAATGAAGATAGAGGCCCCATTCCGTTTAGTATTCTTTAGTTGAGGGGAGATCGGATTATAAAGCGTGACTAATTACAAATTATCAGTCTTATCTCCGCCCACTAAAAGATAGTATGTAAGATAGAGTGTAAGTTAATTTAGTTTATTGTTTATCGCCTCCTGATGATGCTAACGTTATTAGCGAAACGCGCGTCGAGTGCAAAAGTGTTGTTTGGGTTTGTGGAAAACAATCATAACTTTGTTAACAATGTAATCAAGTTTAAAATTTGATATACCTACGTTTGTTAATCAAAAATGTGACATTGACAAAATTTATTTCCAATGGTTGCCAACACACAAAAAATGATCAACATTTCCCCAACAACTGCCAAATCGAGTTCCTTACCTCTGGTAAAACAATAACTGTCAAAAATTGTATACAGGGCCTAATAACTGTCAAAAATTGTATACAGGGCCTCTAGTGCAAGCCTGCAGTATTTTCTGCCCGAATTTTATACACATGTAATTGACGTCCACTGTCAGCGAGAATTTTCTATCTGTACGTTGGGTAATGGTAATTTTGTTACAGTTGGGCTAGTGCCGCATATAGTCCAATTTTTTGATGAGCGGACTGGCGTCCTTTTTTTGGATCTCTATTTACATTGTTTTAGACAGCGACAATAAATATGTAAAAAAAGTCAGGTCGTTGACTGTTTCAACTGTTACTTTAAATTGACAACAAATTATTTGACATGCGGACTGTTGACAACAAAGAAATACGTTTTCAGAGAAACAATTGCACTATGGTTTTCTTTAATTTTACTTTTATCAGGTGTGCTGATAATATTGTTATTATGAACGCATCAATTCAAAATGTTTTAGCCATGTCTAGCCCAAAATAACAATAAATTTTGTTATATTGGTCGCGATTCTTCAGAAACGAGCTATATAACTAATTAGAGTTAATCTCGGAGCTAATTCAGTGCTAATTTTGTTCCGCAAAAAAAATTAGAGCTTGCGTTTTTTAAAAGTTAGAAGCCAGCAGCGCATGCGATTGCAGCCTAATTAGGGCGCTAAATTTTCCCTTCATTTTGTGAATATGTTTGGCTGAAATTATTAGTTGGAAATTCGCCATCTAAAACCTTCAATAAAACGCTATATGTCGTGTATCGTTGGTTGATAGATAAATAGAAATTTCAAACAACTAATAATCGTGAATGTGCCTTTATAACATGTCTAGGTTTTTAAAGCCGCAGTAGGCTTCAAAGATCTCCCCACTACTAACAAATGAGTCGGACGAAAGGATTTCCCAATAGCCAGTTAAAACCCCAGTTTCTCGGTAGCTCAGTTGGTAGAGCATTAGACTGGTAGTCGAGGTCGAGGAAAAACTTTTTTTCTGATTTATTAAGTAATATATATATTTTTTTTAATATATAATACGAAAATTATACTACAAATATTATATTCTGACATAGGGAAATTTTCCCGAGGAGTAGTTTGTTTTGGTAAAAGTGATGTAACTCTGTAGTACTATATGGGTTCTAATGATTCATGTGACTTTTGGTATTAAACCTATTTTGGTTTGCCCGTATTGCCCATATTTGAAAAAAGTGAGTTCTAAATTTTTTAAGAAGTTAGGAAAATTAGTGTCTTAACATATTTAAATAGTTCTTATAGTTTTAATTTCATAAATTGGATATCAAGAATTTTGGGATAACTAAATGAGTAGGTTTTTTTTTTTGGTAAAAATTATATAGCTCTGTAGCACTAAATCAGTCGTACTGATTCATGTGACTATTGGAGTTTGCTTACAATCACTTGCACTGCTAGCTTCCGTAGAAGCTAGCGCTCTTTGTTTAAAAAAACGAGCTCTACATTTTTTTTATGGAATATAAATTTAGTACTTTTTTAATTTTAAATTTAATTTAATTTAAAAAATATTTTAAATTTCCTTATTTCTTGCCCGAATTTTTAAAATATTTCATTGGTGTGCTTGGCAAGGATGTGGCTTTGTAACCGATGTAATAAATACAGTGATGCAGAAAAAATTTCTATAAATTTTGAAACCTGTTCCTTTTAAAAAGTTTAAACTTATTAAAATTTATTAATTTTTGAAAAAGTTATTGCTATTTAAACAAGTAGATTTTTTCTTAACAAGCTTGATTTTGCAGGTAAACTCCGGTCTATTTAAAAATTGCAAACTTCTTTATTTCTTGTCCGAATTTTTGAAATGTTGCATCGAAATAATGTGGCTTCGTAACCGATGTTTCAGATTTATTACAGTGTCGCACACAAAAAAAATATCAAAGTGAGTTAAAAATGCCTATTTCTCAAATAGGTCCACCATCTTGGATTTTTAGGAAATGTCAAGTTTGACATTGGTCCTATAAATTTTGAAGCTGTGGTTTTCTAAAAAGTTAAATATTATTAAAATCGGACAATTTCCCGGTAAGTTATAATTATTTAAAAAAGTGCGTTTTTTTGGCACACCCTATATATAAATCAATACCTATCTGTTTTTATTAAGTTTTTTTTAACATTTCAAATTATTCAAATAAAATATATTTTATGCCCTTCCGGGAATAAATGCACCCATTTAATCTTGCTTTTGCGGGAATAAAGTGGGTCATTTATTCCCTGGGGAAATAAAGTAAAACTTATTGACATAGCGACGCAATGTTTCTGCGTTTCGGCATACTGGATGTTATCGATGGACATAAAGACAGAGCGAAGGTACATGTGGCGGTTTGTCTACAGAGTGCGATTTTTTGAAAAATAAATAAAAAAATATAGTTATTTTTTTTACTTTTCTGCTTATTCTAAAGTGCATAAAATAGTATATAAACCTCAGGAGTAAAGTGATGCTTAATCCCTCGCCAAATTATAAACTTTTTGCTTCGGGATTAAATGTACCACTTTACTTCCTAGGTTTATAATGTACTATTTGTTTTATGCGATAACGAATCTTTATTTTGTACCTAGCCAAGACCGCTAAACCGATATTATTCGATAAATCTAAAAAGCAAAAAAATGTAAGAAACCTTTTCGGTAACTTAAGGGTCCCAAAAATATAATAAAATAATAAAATCGGCATTTTTTTTAAACTCCATTATAAATTAGTTTTTTTATACCTTCATCAAAAACATGATTTTCGTAACTGTGTGCAAATAATCATGATAACTACTGATCACGGATGCAAAAAGATTTCTGGCCGTTTTTTTACCCAAAATTGAACAGAAAAAGCGGAAAATATTAATCTAATAATTTTTGCCTAAAAATTAAGCCATTTCCGCCAGTTTTCACCAAGTATTTAGGAAAAAATTGAAATTAAATTTAAAAACATCGTCAAAATATGAAACTGTCAAACATTTTAATCGCAACAATGAACGTCACCGAGTAAAAAGGCACATCGCTATGGAAAACATTGTTATTTCATTTACCAGCCGCCTTGATTGAAGTGCTCTTCGTTCGAGATTTTTAAAAGTATTTTCCTTTTTTTCTTGGATTTTTTGATAAGGTATTTAAAAAAATAGTGTTAACAACTCGCGGATAAACTGTGCTTTTTTTTACTCGCGTTTTTAAATACCTCGCTGCGCTCGTTATTTAAACCAACGCTTGTAAAAAAAACACTATTTTAGCCACTAGTTGTGAAAACTACTATTTAAGTGACTTGGATCGCAATCCTATTTTGTTTAATCTGCCGGTATATCGTCTATGATATTTTGCTTCGGCAAGAAGTAGCAATCATAAAAAGAATAGAAGCTAACTACATCCTAAAAGAGCAACAAAGATGGAAACGGTTGTTCTTACTTGCTTTGCAATATTATATCTCTATTAATTTTCAGTGGGGTCAATTAATCTGTTATCAGACAAACAGCAGCAATTACACTTACACCACAGATAACCTATACTTTTTACCAGATAGTCAATGCTTCAAAGTGCGACCCCGTCTATTCCAAGTTTAATCTCCACAGATCTTTTTTTTATCATTTTTATTTTTTACCCATTCATACATAGTATAGAGACTATTGGGATTGGCATTTTTTTTTAATTTGACTAAAAATGAGTTATTTAGGATGGTGTCTGTCTTTTAACACAATAACTCAAAAACCGCTAAACCGATTCTTATCAAATTTGTCACGTCCCTAAAGTTAGCCGTACAAAGCCCGCAGTGCAAAGATTTTATGATTGGAAAAATTGGAGCTAATTAAGCGCTAATTAAGTGCCCATTTCCCAAATTTGGCGCTCTAGCCGTTTCCGAGTTATAGCGTATACTGCTAATTACCTGTTAAAGTTAGCAGTGCAGTATGCATTGAATGGTCCAGTACAGAGGTAGAGGGGTCCAAACGGTTTAAAAAATTAAGCGCTAATTAAGTGCTGCAAAATCCACCGAAATTTTTCAGAATTTTTGCATTTATTCCTTTTTTTATTTAATAGGGCTAATAAATAAACGAAATGTGAATATTAGAAAAAATTGGTTTTTGCTGCAATACTGCTTTCCGCAAGAGTTTGTACGGTTAAATAAAAATTAAGAGGCCATAAGTGCACCAAAAAGTCATTTGGTATATCGGGGACCCTTAAAAAGTTCCAAAAACTGGAGAAAATGTCAAAATTTAATGAAAGATAATATTTGTAGGACACCATAAGATTTCTTATTACGGGGGTATTCTTAGAACTATAGAAATCAATCGTAATTTAAATATTTGAGCAAAAAAAGGCTTCGTATTATAATACTATTAGTAACGCATTATTCATCAAGATTTTTATTACGGAGGTAATCTAGGAAGAATACAAATCAATCATTATTTTAATATTTGCGCAAAAAAACAGTTTCTTATTGCAATATTGTATACCCGGTATACCAATTGACACTATAAATTTTTATTTAGTCATATAAACTGTTCCTGCCAGTAATATTGCACTAAAAAACTATTTTTTGTGTAAATATTAAAATAATGATTGGTGTGTATACTTCCTAGATTACCCCCGTAATAAAACTCTCATGATGCGTAACTAACAGTATTATGTTTTAGATTTTTTCTGGCATTTTTTCCATATTTTGTAACATATTAATAGGTTCTAGTACTTCTAAAGTGTCCCCGGTATACCAAAAGTGACACTATTAATTTTTATTTAGGAACCTAAACTCTTTTGACCACCAGTATTGCACCAAGAAACCTTTTTTTGCGCAAATATTAAAATTCCGATTGATTTGTGTACTTTTTAGAATACCCCCGTAATAAAAAATCTTGTGGTGCCCTACAAATATTATTTTTTATAGAAATTTAATATTTTCTCCACATTTTGTACTCTACGAAAAAGAAAAACCAATTAGTATTTTGCTTATAAGTTTTTGGAACTTTTTAAGGGTCCCTCCCAATGAGCATTTTCAGAAATTTCTGGTGACAGATATTTATATAATTATTATAAAGAGGGTTCCATTGATACCCTAGGGTATTTAGAAGTTTCCTACAAGAATTGAGTTTGTATATTTGTTTTATTAAAGGCTCTAAATTGATGGTACCCTAAAGTAACATAAAACTGGCGTTAACAATATTTCCACGGACATCTTTATAAAAATTAAAGTCATTGGTAACAAATGTTATATAAATTGGTGTTAACAATGTTTCCACCAACATATTTATAAAAATATAAGTCATCAGTGACAAAAGTTATATAAATTGGTGTTTGAAATCTTTCTGTCAACCCACCTATAAAACCGTAAGTAACTATCAATTAAAGATATATAATAGATTGGTTTTTAAAATAGCATTGCTATCAACCCACTTATAAAACTTAATTAACCAACAACAAATTTATATATGTTAAGCTCGCAGAAACGGACCATCAGTGTTCAACACTGCGCCATCTGCAGCCCTTTGTTCGAAGTAGCATCATTTTTTAAAAGGGTCATAAAATAGTGTTGACGAGGTAAACAGTGGTATAGTTGTATTGTTTTTTTTTTTTATAAAATTGTCGGAAATTTTCGCCATTTTGGATTACAAAAATAGGTTTTTGGCCTAAATAAAAACGTTATTTATGGGGTTTCAACATGTGTTTCAATCGAAATATTGCTTGTTAGGGTTAAGAACAACATACAAATTTCAATATTTGTCCCAGAAAGAAAAAAACGCGTTTGAAAAAACAAACTGATATTTAAATGAATATTTTTTTTCCCGTTTTCTCAAGTATTTTTGGAGCCCATGAAATTTACGTGAGTGTATTCGAAAACTATACATTACACACGGGACCGCAGCTGATTTTCAGAGTAGGATGACTTGAAAAACAGCTTTTATTTGACTATAGTATATAAATATTCATATTCCTGCTTCAGCTTATCTCACTTTCATTTTTATTTATTTTAGAAGATTGCTAAACACCATTTTATAAATTTTATTGTAAAAAGAAAAAGAGTAATACATACAAAGGGAAGAAAGATGGAAATTTTATATTTCTAAATCCATAAAAACCTTTAATTTGTTATGTAGTGTTGTTAGAACAGTTGTAAAACCTTTTTATAATAATCTCTATACTTGAGGGCTCATAAGGAAGTTTTATAAAATCTATATGTTGTGTTTCTATCCATTACTATGTACCATAAATTTTTATAAGCTGGTGTGAACAGTTGTTTTTCAAGTCGTTTTTACTCATTTAAGAGATATATTAGAGTTATAAAATTATCACCAACACTAAATAATATAACTTGGTTATTTTATGAAGGTTTTATATTATTTGCTGTAACTTTTATATAGACAAAAATGCTCATTGGGCTGGTAAACCAAATGACTTTTTGGTGCACTTATGGCCCTCTTAATTTTTATTTAACTGTATAAACTCTAGTCAAAAGTATTGCAGCAAAAAAAAATTTTTTCTGCTAATATTCACATTTCGTTTATTTATTAGCACTATTAAATAAACCCCTGTATCTTGAAAACTAGTCGTACGATTTTTTTTGGTCAAAAGTGCGATCAGTACCTCAACATCTACAAAATACCAAAATTTAGTTCAATTCCTGTGCCAATCAAAGTCCCATGTTAAGTGTGCCCCCTCCTTTGGAAATTGGGCACTTAATTAGCGCCAATTTTTCCAATCATAAAATCTTGGCAATGCGGGCTTTGTACTGCTAACTTTAGGGACGTAAATTTGGCACAAAAACTCTTTCTCATCAGACGCAGAGCTGATTAGTTTTTGACGGGGGTGGGAGGTTTCCAAGATGGTAGGAGGGGGATTAAACTCCTTTTAAAATTGTAACTCACGAACCGTAGCAGCTAGCGACACGTGGTTTTAACATTAAGATAGATAATTACATTTTCAACCAAAAAAAAAAAAATTTGAAAGCATTTTATGAACACTTTTTTTTAAAAAATTTTATAGACGGCTATACGTGCCTGCTGGCACCATTTTTTTAAATGTTCTTATATTTGTCAACAAATATCAGTCGACAAAAATCCGACGTGCCCTAACTCCACCATGAACTAACTCCGCCATATTGTAAAAATGATATTGTCATGTCATGTAAACTATTCCGCGAACAAAAAATTAATAGTATCAAACTAAAAGCGCATAAAATTATCTGATCAACAGCTTAACAACTTTTAGGCTAAGGCCACCAGTGGCGAAGACAGGATTTACTAAAAATTTATTTTATATTTAAGTTGATTTTTTTTAACCAACATGCTTTCATTGAGCAGTGACGTAGTTAGGAGTATTTTTTTAGATAATGCCTTTGATAAAAACCATTTTTTTTTAATTTTTTGCCGATTTATGTAAAAATATTATTGTGGCAGTTCCTTGGACGGGCCTATAGGCATTGACAATCTGGTACATATTTTAGGTAATCTGTGCTTATGCATAATAATATATTGTCACAATAATAATTAATTAAAAAAAACATTTTGACCCCAAGCCTTGATTTATATAGGACACAAACAAAAGTTATCTACCAAAAAACCTTAAGTCATATATTATTGATAAGTAAACACAAAAACTATTTTCGAGAAGAAAAGACAATATTTTTTTGAGGATTTGTTAAATACAGTATTTTGCACCCAAAGTTTATACAGATTTAACCAATGTCAACTATTATCGAGAAGTTTCTAACCAAAAAGACAGTTGGTCACAGTTGGCAGTGGTGTAGCCAGGGGGGGGGGGGGTTTGGGGGTTAAAAGCCCCCCTCCCAGGAGGTCCAACCCAATCTACAGTATAGTGTACGTGGCATATGTCGATAATTTCTATCCTGTGGGATTTTTTATGAAGTGACTATGTGGGATTGATAGCTCTTTAGTCACACAATCAAGTGTTAACGGGTGTTTTGTTCGCATCCGTGTAGAAGGGGTTGATATGACGACATCTTTTAAGATGGCCGCCAAAAATTATAAGAAATACAACTTTCCAAACCGGGGAATGATTATACTCGTTTCCATATAATTCGAGGACGAGGATTCCAAAAAAATTACTTTTAAGATCATCCGACCTTAAATGACCCTGAATATCGCAAAAAACAAGATTTTTGCCATTTTCTCTTCAAAAAATCTTAAGAATTCGACGTTTTGTCAGACCAACTTCAAATGTACCTCAAACTATTAGGCATATATGCCAAATTGGGTCCTTAGAGTTTGATGCAGTTTGAAGCTTCATGACCTTGATAAATACCCCAGCAAAATTAACAAATTGCAAAAATAACATACTAAAGGGCGCTATTCATCAATTATTAAAGCCAAGAGAACCAAATTGCGTAACAAAGATAAGAAGGTCAAGTCCAACAATTTTGTTAAACAAAAATTGTTCAGCTATGACGCGTTTCAATATGGCGGCTGATATCTTAAAATAGAGACCTATAACCACATTTTATTTTATCAAATTACGTAAAAAAGTAAAAATAAAAAGGTGGTCATCAATTCTTGTTGGCTTATCTCTGCTTAATATGCAAAAAAAAATGTTGACCTTGATTGACCTTGAAAATACCATGTAAAATTGAAAAACCAGCTTTTTGTAGTGTTTTTTTTTACAATTTACAACTACGCAAAAACTTTAAGTGCCGGAGATGAAATTAACATCTTAGCCATAAATAAACACTTAATTTTAGACGTCTCTACCATTTCTTTTGATCTGGCGTTCCAGATGTTGGTGTAACAAAACGTTAAATTATGGTGTTTAATGATGTATAGTGGAGGGTGACCAGTGAAACTACTGATAAGCCCACGTTGGTTACCCAGGGCGAAACATCGTTTAATCATTTCTCTTTTCGCTTTGATCTTTTGTGTGTTCCTTGTGGGATGCTCATCCAAGTTTGAATTTTCGTTATTTCCACCCAAGATCTTTTGTTTTTTAGTTACTTTTCGGTTGAAGTAACTGATTTGGAGGTTTTTTAACATTTCATTTTCTTCTCAGGCTCTCCAAATTTTTACGATATGCTCCCGTCGCGTCAGAAGTGTCGTACGTCTTTTCCGGTTGGAAATAGATTTATCCAAAATTTCTCCTTCATCAGCTTGAATTGTTTCTGGAGTTAGAGGTGGGCTATTTTCTTGACAATATTTTGCAATTTTCCGAGATTTCTTAACACGTGTCTTTTCTGATTTATTCTCCACCTTTTTCTTGTAATGTGTTTTTCTCTGGTACCCAAATCTACTATGCCCTTGATTTTGATATAGGATTTTTTCTTCTGATAGTCTTCTTGCAACTTTTTTAAATAAGCTTGATACTTGTTCTCATCCTTTTTTAGTTTTTCCCGCTGTTTGCTCTTTTTTTCTCTTTCATACTTAAGTTTTTCAATTTAGACGTAGCTTTCTTGGGCTTGGCCTGCCTTAAAGGAGCGGACTGCTTCAATCAAAGAGGTGTCAAAATACTGCTGGGAGGTTGAAGGTATTGCATTCATAGAGCTATCAGAAGATTCTTGGAATGTTGACAATATCGCAGTTGGGCAGTCCTTCGTATTTGTTATGTTTTGTTTTTTTTTCGTGTGATTCCTTTCCGTCTTCTTCTTTTCTTCATATTATTTACGATCTTTTCATTTTTTGTCTTCATAAGCATTATTTTTCGTAGCTTTTAATTTTCCGACGACTTTGAATTTTTATTTGAAAATTTACATTTACATTTACAAAATTTTCAAATAATATTCATTTTTGTCATTCTTGTCCCTAATCTTAAGATTGCAGATTTGGGACAAAAATGACAGGGACAAGAATAACATTTTGATGTAATTTTACACCTGGTTAACAAGTGAGGTTATAATTAATATAAAATAGATAATAATAGATTTACTTACCAAAATAACAAAAACAATCAAAACAATGTTTTCCCATTCACCTAACTTCAAAGATTATTACCATCATCCGTTTTCAATGGATGGGGCCATCTCTTAGCCGATAGACGAGATTTAGCAGAAAAGGACTAGTGACACCGCGATGTAAGGATATACGTACTTGCCGATATAGCGCAAAAGCGCACAACTACAGGATACTTTTCAAGCAAGTAGATAAAAATAGACATATTCAGCATACCAAATTATGATTATTTTATCTGGCAAGTATTTTTTATCAATAATTAATTGCATATCAAATCTTACTTTCTACAGCTAGGGACACAGGACTTTGCCAAGGATTTTTAAGTATTATTACTCAACTTTGACATGTATGACTATATCAACCAGGTAAAATGATTTAGGTACTTTTATTAATTTATTAGATAGTTCCTAAAAACATGTGCATAAAAGAAAAAAAGAGCAGGGACATGGAAAAGCATGTTTCAGGGAGAAATGCCCATATACAGGGTGGATTTCGGCAAAATGCTCGTTTCTCCCCGATTCAGAAAGGATTATTCTATAAAATAGTCAGTTTGTTTTTTCATTTTTATTAGCTTTACGTCTTATGGAAAATGCTTTGTTTACCCTACAGCCACCATTTTTAAAGGGCCACCATGTGATCAATGGCTGACTTTGACAATTTGTTAGACAGACCTATAACACATTATATTACTGTGATATTCTCACCAAAATGTCACCAATTATCATAATTTTTATAGTAATTTATGCAGTTTGGTTTTTAATAAATTTTTAAATCCATAATGTGGTGGTAAAAATTGATACATGCATTCAAAAGAATAGAATAGTACTTTATTGCCAACAAGCTTGCAAAATTACAATCTAATACTTTACAAAAAAAATACTTTACATTAATTGCTATGCTTTAAATCCCATATTACAGCACTAAGCAACAAACTAGCAAGCATAAATTTTCTACTTATAAAAATAATGCAACACACCAATGCATGTTCCAAAGTCTAATCATGTATGGTACTTTAGCAGGGGGTCAAAACCCAGGATTGTTCACAGTCTTTAAACAACAAAAAAAACCAATCAGAATTCTATAAAAAATAAAACAAATTGAGAGCTGTCAACCATACTTTAAATGTTTTAAAATATTAACCTTTCCAGCAATCTATATACAGCAAGCACTCCACTATGCTATAGAAAATCATATAAAAAAACAAAAACAATACTGCATCACATAAGCCCATATGAAATCCAAGAGTTCCTGGACTTTGACTGGGGCACAATAATGACCACTAATAGCAGCACTTTTAGCCCTTTCTCATTGGCCTATTTATTTAACTATATATTATATAGAGTAGAGTAGAGTAGTTCTTTATTTGCATAAATTTTTTAGCTATAATTGAGCGAATAACGTCATAAAGAAATAATTAATTTAAAACTAAAATATAAGCTAGTTTCTTCCAATTGTACACTTTATAGATAGATAGATAGATAGATACTTTTATTCGATTTTTTTACAATGGTCTTCTTAAAAAAAAAAAAAATCATTGCATACCCCTTTGGGTGTAAATCCTGTCAAAGATTCAGATGTAAATTTATAAGATTCCAATGTAAATTTATAGGTATTTTATACATGTAGACCAAATCTTTTAACAATGCTTAAACAAATTTGTATAATTACTGCCTGTCACATATTATACAATTCTGTTGTAATTTGCAAATAAATTTCATTAATTCAATATATTTAATACCCAAATTGAATTATTTTTTAATTTCTTTAGATACTATTATTAAAGTTATTTTTAAATTTATAAAAAAAATATCGTTCTTTTTTACTGCCCTCGTGATCATCTAAAAATCGCAATTCGAGATTTTAATGTACCTCTACGAATTTGGTGGTTCTGAATCCAGATAAGCACGAGCTTTCCCAGGCAACAAGCCTGCAGGTGAAAATCCTCAGCCACGCACTTCTAAGGCAAACCCTGACAGTCAAAACCTACAAGGAGTGACCTCCGACCTACTTAAATTATGTAGAAGAAGCTAGCAGCGCAACTTGAGATTTTTTTATTAGAACCTATATAACTAATTAGAGCTTTAGTGCTAATTTTGTGCCGCAAAAAAAATAGAGCTTGTGTTTTTTAAAAGCAGCGCATGTGCTAGGTTTAGCAAGAAAAGGATCAGAAAGACCATTTATAGGACCTGAACTTGTATTTGGAATTCCAAAAACCTCGATATGTGGCTATATAAAGCAATGGGTGCACGAAGAGCATCGAAACCACTGGCATTCAATGTCGGGGCAAAACCACAGCAAAAGAATGGTGGCATCCCCTTCAGCACCACTCACCTGTGAAATCCTTAAACTGAATAGGAAAGAAATCAGACAAGTGACGGGGCTATTAACCAGTCACTGCACACTGAGAGAACACCTGCACAGGATGGGAATCTATAGAGACAAACCCACCTGCAGACTATGTGATGAAGATGATGAATCAGCCACTCCTGGAGGACAACCCTTCTAGAGAAATCTAATAAAGAGGGTGCTGCTCCTCACGAGGTCGTCAAACCTCTTAGATTAGGAAGGCACACAGCAAGAGATATGATAAGCTAAGAAGCTGCAGTGTCAGGGATTTCAAGACGTAAACTTGCTGTTGAGACAAATCAAATCAAATCAAATGTGCTAGGTTCCGTGAGAAGCCAGCAGGGCATGCGATTGCAGCCTAATTAAGGGAATTCAGAAAACAAATGATACCTACATAATTAGAGCTAATTTAGTGCTCCATGGAAATTTTCCCGAGGAGCAGTTTTTGTATTAAACCTCTTTATAGAAGCTAGCAAGGCTCTATATTTTAAAAAAAGCAAGCTCTAAATTTTTAAAGACGTTAGGAAATTGGTGCCTTAACATATTAAATAATTCTTATAGTTTTAATTTAATAAATTGAATATCAAGAATTTTGGGTTAACTAAATGAAATAAACTTGAAATCTAATGCCTATACAAGAATTTTCCTGAGTAGTGTTTTTTTGGCAAAAATGATATAACTCTGTAGCACTAAATCGGTTGTAGTGATGCATGTGACTTTTGGAATTAAATTATGTTTTATTTTCTTCTTCTTCTGCAGAAGAGCTCTACATTTTTTTCTAGAACATAAATTTAGTACTTTGCCCGGTTTTAATAGTTATGTTAAGTAATCTTATTGATTCACAGAATATAATATTTGTAGTATCATTTTCGTGTTATATAATATTTAAAAAAAATATATGAAACTATAGAGCACCAAATTAGCTCTAATTATGTAGGTATCCTTTTTTTCCTGAATTCTCTTAATTAGGCTATAATTGCATGCGCTGCGCTGCTGACTTCTCACGGAACCTAGCAGTGCATGCACTAACTTTTAAAAACCGCAAGCTCTAATTTCTTTTTTTGCGGAACAAAATTAGCACTAAATTAGCTCTAATTAGTTATATAGGTTCTAATAAAAAAGTCGCAAGTTGCGCTGCTAGCTTCTTGTACATCTTAAATTGGGTCTGGAGACGAGAGCCTATTAAACCCAGAAAACAACAGACAAAAAGGAGACCACCAGCGAAAACTACCTCAATGGCTGAAAAACCATCAGGTAACCAAGACCTGGCGAAGAAAGCTGAAAAACCTTCTAACAAACCAAGAGAAAAAGAGCATGTGTAAGTCGAAGGGCAAACCCAGTACCTCGACTGGGATCAAAACCTTTAAACAAGCTCTCATGGGGCTCAAAATGGCTGTGATGCTTGATAATTACCTAGAAGAGAATGTAAATGCCTTACTTTATTCAATCCACCTGTTTTTTTCCATAATAAGAAAAGTCACAATTCATTACAGAATTAAAAAAAAAAACAGTAAAAAACAATTTTGATGGTGAATTCCAGTAGTGAAATTGTTTTGATGAATCTCATCACAAAATAGACGATTTTTAAATAAATTTTCTCTTACCGTCTTTGATTAAATCATCCAGATCCATTAACTTTTCCAAGTTCTCCAATATCTGAGACGCGACTTCAGCTTTGGTCTCACAGGTGTCAAGTTCATTGTCTTCAAACTTGACATCTCCTAGGGCCTCTTCCAAGGGGGTATGATAGAAAGGGTCATCGAGCAGTAACACCTAATCAAGTAATAATATTTTACATAAAATTATAGGAAATTTCGCCATGTTTACTCGATAAATTTATGTAATTGATTATAGTATGATTGTTTGCAAGAATCTGAATTCTACGAAAGCGTAGAAGGACCACACAGCAATTTTTATTTTAATTCCGACTTACAACTCGGAATTCCGACATTATCAAATCAAATCAAAAAATACTTTATTGTCAAGAAAAAAAATTCTGTTTTAAATTTGTCATTAAAATAGATAAAAGTAAATTCTTAAATTAATATGATAATATGTCAAAAGAGGAAAAAAAAAAGAAAAATACCAGAAAAATAATATTAATATGTTAAATAATAAAACAGCATGAAAATTTAAACATTAGACTAACAAACAGAATAAATAATTTAAAAAAAAAAACAAAATCTAGATTACAGTTAAAAAAAAAACACGAAAAAATAAATAAAAGCCATAAAACAAAAAACTAGACAAAAAGATTAAAATATAATAAAGAGGTAAAAAAAACTAAAGGGTTGCTTAAAAAAAAAATTACTAGATGTAAATTAGTTTAAAATACTTTTTAAATTTAAGAATATAAAATAATAATAACGTAATAAAACACAATTGGTCTTATCCAAACTGGTCCTCATAAAACTCGGCCAAAGAGTAATATAATCTCTCTACAAGAAGGCTTTTTTTATTTTTTTGATTAACAAAATGAGGCCTACATGACTCTCTTTGCTGAATACTAGCCACAAAATGCACTGCTTTCTTATAAAGAACAAAACCAATTTTCAGAAGATGAAGATGTGCAGAGCCACAAAAAGGTATGCCATATCTTAATTAATTAAACTTAGAATTCCGACTTGGAACTCGGAATTCCGACTTAAAATTCTGAATTCCGAGTTAAAATTCGGAATTCCGAGTTTAAACTCGGAATTAAAATAAAAATTGCTTTGTGGCCCTTCTACGCTTTCATAGAATTCCGAGTTTTAAGTCGGAATTCTGAGTTGTAAGTCGGAATTCCGAGTTTTAAGTCGGAATTCCGAGTTCTAATTCGGAATTCAGAGTTTAAAGTCGGAATTATGAGTTTAAAGTCAGAATTCTGAGTAAGTCGGAATTCTGAGTAAGTCCGAATTCCGATTTGTAAGTCGGAATTAAAATAAAAATTGCTTTGTGGCCCTTCTATGCTTTTGTACTTTTATTATTATGATATCAGAATGCTCAAAATTATTTCCTACTTTTTAGAGCACTTTATATTTTATAAAAGTATTTGAAAAGCTTTTTTTTATATAAAATTATTTTTAAAATTTTAGACTTGTACCCTAAATCTTCCATTTTGAATCCACCATATTTAAATTTTCAAATCTGATCAAAAATGCATAATACCCTTCCATAAAAACCTCTGTATGCCATTTTTGATTGAAATCGAACAAACTAAATATTTTTCCCCCTTCACTTCCCTTGTTAGGGGGAGGTGGGTATCTGATACTACCATATTATTGTATTTTCACCAGAACTAGAAACGCCTACCAAATTTATTTATATAAGTTGGTTAAAATTGGTTAGCAAAACATGACAAAAAAACGTTCATCTTGAATGTGCCATATTGTATTTTCAAAATCTGATCAAAAATTCATATTCCTTATCCCCAAAAGCCCCTGTATACCAATTTTGGATAAAACCAGACAAACTTGGGTATTTTCCCCCATCCACTCCTCTCGTAGGGAGGGAGGGGGTGCCTAATAACACCATATTATTGAATTGTCACTGGAACTATAAACGCATACTAAATTTGAATTCAATCGGACATCTAGAAGTTCATCAAACTTGAGTTGAAAGATTGGATTCGAATATACAAACAAACATACATAGAGGTGAAGTTAAATAAAAGTTTGTAAAAACATTATTTTTAATTTCAGAAGTTGCATACACCAACAAAGAGGCAATAAACTATGTATGTATATGGGTCGTTCCTGAAAAAATCCTATTTGAAATCAAAGTAGGAGGATAGTTAGTGTACTCAAAGGCTCAAAGTTTAGCTATTAGTTAGGTATAGGTATTAGTTGTAGGGAAAATATTGTACAGCTTTAGGCTTTTATCAATAAAAGATTTATTCATTTATTCAAAAAAAAATCAATAAAAGATTCATTCATCATTGACAAAAGTTTCCTTACTAGTCCTTAATTCCCTGATTTGATTTTCTGGAAGGTGTAATGTTATGTTGCATTTGGGATATCTTTAGTTCATAATTTCCTGATTATGTTGGATCTAGAAGCCCTGTATATGATTTTTGACAGTTATTATTTTACCAGAGGTGAGCAACTGGATTTAACAGTTGTTAGGGAAATGTTTAGAAACAAATTGTGTGTTGGCAATGATAGTTGGTAACCTCTGACAATAAATAATTTTGACAGTTTCACATTTTTGATTCAGAAACGTCCGGTTTAAAAATGGAATTTTGCTGTATCAAAAAATGTAAAAACACGTGCCTTGACAAATTTGTATTGTTCTATTGGCCAACGGAGAAATAATAAAGAAAAGAAAACATGCATTTACCAAGCTAGTGGTAAGTGAGCTACAAGCAGTAGGTACACACTTATGCATTTAGCATGTACTTCGTTAATAAATAACATATTATGTTTCGGTGTTTTATTGTAAGAAAAAGAAAAATATAGATCAATATCTTCATGTTTAACCTATACCAAAATATGAGTTGCCCACCTCTAGTAAAACAATACCTGTCAAAAATTGTATAGAGGGCTTCTAGTTAGATCTAACCTTGTACAAAAAAAATTGTATTTACCTCCTCATAGTTGAGGGGTGACACCGGCTCTAGTTTCCATTGCAAAGCAGCACTCATGTTGGGGTTGCCCAGTAATGCTCTCCAAGGAAACAGCAGAATAATTGTTTAGGTAGTATGATGATACAGGTAGCTGTGCTACGAAGAGTGCCATGGTGGCTCTACAAAAAATAATACATCAATTAATTAAATAACAAATTGTTACTTGCAGAGGCAAATCAATCATTTCACTTTTAAAGTTAACAAAATTTTAAAATAATTGTCCTTAAACTGTAAATTACCCTCTTAAGTTTTATGCTTGTATCCACCAACCCAAAAATTCCCCGATTATGCTATAATCATGATTAGATACAAATACATGATTAAAGCTTAATCAGATAATTTTCAACTTGTTGGATATGGACATTAATCTCATTTAAGTAGGGGTCAATTTTAATTAAACTTCTTTTTGATCCTGGTTGGACAACATACCATTTTTTTGGTAATTATGCAGTATACGGTTTTCTGCCATTTTTGATTTTTTTTGAAAAATTCTTTATGGGGGCACCTTCTCGGACCTAGGACCCCGCCTGCGCCCGATTTTTTTTTTTTTTTTTTTAACGAGAAAAAAGGGTGCCCAGGGGGGGGTTGTAAAGTGTTTTTTTAATTGTTTTGGGTTGGTTTGGATTAGGTTGGGTTGGACTGTGCTGGTTTGGTTTGTTTTAGTGAAAAAAAATAAAAAAAAACCAACCGGCGCAGACAGATTTGGGGTCCTAGGGACCCTAGAAGGTGCCCCCATAAAGAATTTTTCAAAAAAAATCAAACATGGCAGAAAACCGTATACTGCATAATTACCATTTTTTTCTCAATAGCTTTTATAAACATTAAATTAAAATGCAAAGCTTTAAAATCTAGGTTAGGTCAGATTTAAGTTAATGATTCAGTCAAGGATTCAGTTTGGTTGGTTTTCTTGTAAAAATGTAAAAGAAAAACGGTTCTTTATGACTGTCATAACTTTAGCCAACTATTTTTTGTAAAGGTTTGTAAACAAAAAATAGGGGATATCAGCTAACTTTGTGACATTTGTATTGGTACGTTTTGAGGTATTTTTTCACATGGTACTCAATATGCATTAAAAAGATAGTCTTCTTTTTCTTTCATAGAGTATGCTCTCTGTTTTGATAAAGAGCGTGATATATGAAAGAATAAGATGCTTGATTTTTGATACCTATTGAATACCATATGAAAACATATAGTAGGTATGTTCTCTTCTCAATACCTATCAAAAATCAAGCATTTTGTTCTTTCATATCGGAACAGAGAACATGCTCTATGAAAGAAAAAGAAGACCATCTTTGATAATAGAGAAGGTTAGGAAAGTTTATCTCCTTGATAAAAACATATGAATCAAAACAGTCCCAGTGCCCAGTGTGCTGACGCAACATCTACTTTGGTGCTGGTCTACTTTAAATATGGGTTATAGCTTATGTTAGACATATTACGAATAGATTGTTATACTTACAACATATTAACTATATTTACTGGCACACTGGCGTGTGCGAACCGTTTTAAACTAGTAATCCATCGTAGTAGCCGACGAATATTCTTCACAAGAAAAAATACAACACTTTACCCAGCCATTTTGTGAATTAAAATGGACGATTTGGACGTTTGACTTATAAGCCGATTTTGAGCCATTAACCACCTTCAGGCTGGAATTCCATAAGCTTTTTTTCTGCGAGGATTTTGAAATTTAACCTTGTTTGTCAGTGAGTGAAACAGTGACAGAACGATTGGTACCTTCACCATAACTTGAAATCCGCGCGGATTAAAGTTATGTTAGCTTATGGAAGTTCAGCTGTAGGTTTCTAATATTTGACGTCATCAATGGTTCTTTTAGCCAATTATATATTAACTGGCTCGAGCCAATTATATTAACTGCCTCGAGCCAATTATATATTAACTGGCCCGAGCCAATTATATATTAATTGACTCGAGCCAATTATATATTAACTGGCTCGAGCCAATTATATAGTAACTGGCTCGAGGCAATTATACATTAACTGGCTCGAGCCAATTATATATTAACTGGCTTGAGCCAATTATATATTAACTGGCTCGAGCCAATTATATATTAACGACACTTATATTAACTGGCTCGACCCACTTATTAATTGTCCCGAGCCACCTTTTTAGATTAATAATTAAACCAGGTTATCCTAAATTTATTATTTTTTATTACTAGGTATTATTTTACCCTAGACTTAGAGGCCCTGTATAGGACTTTTCTACAGTTATTGTTTTACCAGAGGTGAGCAACTGGATTTGACAGTTGTTAGGGAAATGTTTAAAAACAAATTGTGTGTTGGCAATGACAGTTGGTAACTCCTGACAATAAAAAAATTATGTGAGTGTCACATTTTTGATTTTACCCCCAGATGCACCGTAAAAATATTCGGATTAGTTTAGCTAATCCAGCTTCCTCTTTGTTCATTTATGTGGGATCAAGAGAGAAAAAGCATGGATTAGATAGCCAATCGCGATTAGGTGCCTACGGTGCATTTAGGGGTCAGAAACGTCCGGTTTAAGAATGAAATTTTGCTGTATCAAAAATTGTAAAAACACGTAGGTACCTCGACGAATTTGTATTGTTTCGTTGTCCAACAGAAAAAGAAAAGTGGAAAGAAAACATGCATTTACCCAGCTGGACAGTTAATAAAAATAGCCGAATATGCGGGGTAAGTGAGCTACAAGCAGTAGGTATAAACTTACGCATTTGCCGTACTTAGTTAATAAATAACATGTAAGAAAAAGAGTGACAAAAATATAGATCAATATCTTTATATTTTACCTATTATTTACATTAATATCTACCGTGTATATTCACTGTTTGTTTTTGTTTTTTTTTATCAAAGCTCGACATATTTTACTAACAAACAAAAAATCTTTCAAAAACTGTCTGGGGAAATTATAAAAAGAAACAACAAAACATCACTCTAGTAAAACAATCAAAAATCGTATACAGAGACATCTAAAAAGACTTGGCCGTTTCTTCTTCTTCCTTTGTTAACAATGGGCTTTTCAGCTGCAACACCCAAAGCAGGTCTTTTCTTTGCTTTGCGTGAACAGTATGGAAAAATATTTATGTAGGCACTTTAATTATTATTAAAATTTTTGTTATAAAGTTATAAAAAAACGTGCACGTGTCGTAAGTGCGCTTTCGTATGGAATAGGCCTTGGCAAGCAAATAAAATTCAATGTAAAACACCAAATTCTAAACACCGATTCCTAACTAATCACGATTCAAGCCTAATCGGGGAATTGATATTTTGACATGCAAGCCGGCACGAAATCTTCCATTCATAATAAACTTTGCGGTGATATTCTAACATGTTAAAATTAACAAACAATTTATATCTCTTCTAAACTAAATTAATTCTCGTCAAAAAGCACACAGCACTGCGCACTGCGCATTTCCACCCAGCAGACACAGTGCAGAAAGCGGACCGGTGTAGGACGTACGTTAGCCGCAGGCCTCGAAATAGGGTTGATGTCAGTAACCGACATCGGACCATCAGCATTTTTGGCCGCCGGTCGACGTGCGGCTGTAGAAGCATTCAAAGTAACTATATAAAAAAATAAAATACCTGGGCAACATTTTCTCTTACTCTGTTATAAGAGTGAAATTTTTTTTAGATATTCCAGCAAACATAATGGATGCGGGCTGGTGTCGGACGTACGTCAGTCGCTGTAGCCCTCAACATCGGCACGAAGTCAGTAACCGATATCAGCCTCCGCCGGTCGATGTGCGGCCCCAGATCAATTGCAGACGTCCAACTCCGGGAAGTACGAAAAATAAAAAATGTGTGCACAGAAATATAATAGCGTCAGTAGTAGTAGTACTGTATTCACAAACTAAATTTAAATCACCATATATAGTTAGTTTGCTTGCGTTACACATAGAGCGCCCGACACAGTTTATTTGCAATTTACCGACATGAACACACTACATTGGACTTTCGTCGGGCCCTGCAAATCATTTTTCATATGCATGGTGAATTATCGGTAATGGAAGTCGCTAGTTGGTCCAACATCATCCCACGTTTAATTGTCGATTCCGAACTAACACCGACATTGCCGAAGTCGTTCCGATTATTTACCGACCTTCTGTGTTTGCTGGGTTGTATGGTCGCGCGCTGTCTGATATATTTTGCTTCGTTTTCTTGTACGCCAGCTTTCCAAATTCACCGAAAACATTACTGGTGTTTTAGTTTCATCGTCCTTCAAACTTTTTTAATAAGTTCTTGCATCTCCATACATTATGGAAGTGATATCGTGGGTAACTTATTTTCATGCTTTTCATGGGAAGTGTAAAGGCTTTGTTCATGATATAACTCGGAAGAAAAAACAATATATTTTTCTATAAAATATAAAAAAACAAACTAAAATTAAGGATTAAGTTGAACGCTCCGTAAGCTCCAAAGTCCGTTCGTTTTTGGTTTTAAGCTTGGCCTGATGATAAGTTGACCTTAGCTCAAGCTCCACACATCAGCTCTTCGACTGAATAGACGAATGCGGTAATTATAGCGTTTTACTTTTGATGCACTGGGGCAAAACTAACAGCGATTTTCTTTTGTTGCACCAGTGCGCACTGAGCGTATCTCTATCCTATATTTTGATACAAAATAGAAAAGGATAGAAATACACTTAGTGCGCACAAGTACATCAAAAGGAAAACGCTATAAAACTAACCTGGTGCTGGCAGACTTTAAAGATTTTATATTTCTTTGTGGACATGGATTTTAAATCCCACAAACCCCAAATGATACTTTAAATTGAATGAAAAGGAAGTAAAAAATGAACACAGCCCGTCGATGGAAGTGATCTGGTTCCTCATTTGCTTATTTCTTATCTTATATTATTTAAGTATCGTTCATACAAGGTATAGTCATAGTTTTAGTTCTAATTTTAGTCATAACGCTATCTCTGTCACTGTCTCGTTAAACTCTCTCGAAATAAAACAGTGACAGAGATAGCATTATGACTAAAATTAGAACTAAAACTATGACTATGCCTTGTATGAACAATACTTAACTGTATAAAACCAGCGTAAATTAATAGTAAAACAAGATTAAAATTAAAAATTTTATTAATTTAAAAATTAAAATAGTCATTCGCATCGACATGCTCTTCTTAGGAAAAGTAACTATTCATTTTTATCATCACAAAGATTTAAAATATATATCTTTTTAATAATATTGGATATTTTAAACGAAGGTATGGTCAAAATCCCAAAAAAACAATAAAAATAAACATGCACTGACCCTCATGCAAGAAAACGTGCACCCAGGTCAACATAAACTGCACTTGTTTTCAAATGGAATGACAAAACTCGAGTAGTGCAATCAAATGGAATACGAATATTGCACTCGGTGCACGCACCAGTGCATTAAAAGGAAAACGCCATTAGTTTACCAAAAGTTGCGCGAAAACACTGCTAAAGTCAGCTGTGTTTTGTTTACTTCGTCTAACCTCACTTTTTTTATTGGCAATTCATCACAAAATTATTTTTCTTTTGAACAGTAATCAGAATGGTTCTTATTAACCTAAAAGAATCTCTAGATTTGACCGATTACACTCTTATATTACCAACCGTCTCCGTTGGCAATGTACCGCAACTTGCAGTGGACCTTCTCATTACCGCTCACAACTTCACCAAAATGGGCACATTGTGGCATCCTGCGTTGATGTCGTCAGTAGGGCCAGATCCTTACTTTAACAGCAAGGACGTAATTTGCACAGAATGTGAGTTTTACGTTCAGAGCGAGCTTAAATTGGTTGCCATTCAACTACGCTCCTCACTAGAACTTAAGCTGGCTTTAAGTTTCTTTATGGAGCTCAAATCTGAACTGGCACAATTAAATTTGAAGAAAATGGTTGTTTTAACTAGTGGGTTTGATTATGAACTTCATAACATAAGCAATGAAAAGTTTTTTTTTATATCAAACAATGACAAGTTCGACACAAGTAGCCTTAAGTCACTAGAACCTAATTTTAATGGTAAATTTATTGTAAATGGCTCAGGTTATGCTACTAAAATTTTTGATTTGTTTTCAGAAAGCTTTACTTGTTTAGTTTTGATAAAATATGTTTCCGAAGGCGATAACAGGCCTGATGCTTTTCTTATGTTGGAAAAGATTTTAAAAGCTTGCAATCTAAATATTAGTCTTAAGAATTTCGTGGTACCTAGTTCTTGGGAGTATGTATTTGGTGGACCACCACCTGTTGGGTTATATTAAGTATACTTTATGCACATAGATAAGCAAAATTTTTATTAAATTTGGGAAAAAGGCACTGTAACTGTCTGAAATAGCTGATTCCAAATATTAAAAGTTTAAACCTAAAAATTAAATGAAAAATGGGCCATGTTTTGAAAATCGAGAATTTCAAGGTCCGTGGCTTTGACTGATGGACAGATGAATATATAGTGATAGATTGTAAATGAAAGAAAATTGGTCAGTATATACATAATATGAGGTCTATACCCGATACATACCTCTACAGCTATCTTTGAAATTTTGAAGTGGGATCTGTCCAAAAGATCATAGTTAAGAACTCAATTTTGGCATGGGCTTTTCTTGTTTTACACAATAAAACTAACTAGTTTTGTTGTCAACATTTTTTTTAATACTTTTTTTAAGTTCATGTTAATTCATCACAACTAGTCCACCAACTCGAAAGTCAGTGGGACCTGATGGCAATCGGTAATTTTAAAAATGGACACCAAATATTTTAGAAAAGAAAAAAATGAATTTAAAAAAATGCTCATTTAGAATAAAGCAAAAAACTAATTCAAAAAAAGAATGTGTTTTTTATTTAAGTTTTTAATTTCTACCTTTGTCTCAAACACAATACAGGACCTATAGTTTTCCCAATTATTGACATTTATTTGTATACTCTGTATCTTTTGTAAAACACTTAGCAAAATAAATAAAGTACTTACTTACTTGTAATTTAATATTTATTTTTATAACACTGTTCCATTCATACTTACGTAGTAGTAAATATGTACAACATTTATACCAGCGGCGAGTAGTCCATGGAAGCAGTGCTTCCCCTAGAAAGACACAATCTTCTTAAATGTAATTTTTGATATAGGAAACTTTGAATTGTATTCAAAATGCTAAAAATTATTTTAAATATTAGGCCCATAACAAATGCGACCTTGAGTCAAACCTAGTCACAGCAGAAAGTCTGCCCGCCTGTCATATGCGCGCGGCTTTTCACTACTCTAGAAAATTCCAATAGACGCTATCCCTGCTGCTAGGTTCTCTGTAGCCGGTTAGTTCTAGAGAAATGTTCCTGTCTGATATTCACAGTCAAAAATATATTAAAAAATAAGGTAAAAACCAGGACTAATATGGTTATAAGATTTCTAAAGTTTTCTTTAAAGAGAACCAGTAAATCATTTTTTTTTTCCATTTCTAGTAGGAATAAAAATATAATTTTAAAAAGTCAAGATATGTCACCTCCATGAGTGTTCAAAATAAACTTTTAATCTTGTTAAGTCTAAAAAATATAGTTAGAATATTTTTGAAAAGAAAGTTTTTCCCAATTTTATTAAGAACAAGTGATAGAGAAAGCAAAATTGATTTTTTTTTTAACAACAACCTCGACATTACTTTTTTTTATCTTACAATGTTGTTCCAAAATCATAAGTCATGCTCCGTGAAGCGTGTCAGTGTTATTGTTCAATCCAATGATGGCTCTGCAAGTTAATCTCTTGGGGGATTCTCCTTTGTCCAAAGAAGCTTAGGTTACTAACTTTTGAAACCAGTAAAGATTTAAGTTCTACACAAGGTGTTATCTTTTGAATTGATTAATTAAAAAGTTTAGTTAATTAGTGTGGGGGCCAGCAACTTGTGTCACATCCGTAAATAAGAATTTCTTAATAAGTATATATTTTAAATTTTTAAAAAAATACGCTGCTTCTCTGCTTACTTTATGCAAAATTTTTACCAATGTGTGACTTATTAAAAAAAAAACATTGAAATTTGTCACTTCCGTGAAGAAAGTTCTTTACGGAGGTGTCAAATATCTCACAGAGGTGGCAAATTACCAAAAACCGTGAAGTTTAAGAATTTGGCTCCGCCCAAGGAGGGGCTTCCAAATATTTGGAATTTCAACACTTGGTTTACTGAAAACACCCTGATTCTGCCCAATAAAGGCAGCTTCAAGGAATTTTCGTTTCTTCCAGTGTGAGTCCTTGTGCAAAACCTTTGCTTCTGTCCACTTCATTCGGTGTTGTTTTGACCATGCGTGTTCGGCGATTCCTGATTTCGTTGTTTCACCTCTTTGGGTATTCGTCTGATGTTCTTTAAGCCTAACAGATAGTAGTCTTTTTGTTTCACCTATGTATGATTCACCACACTCACAAGGAACTTGGTAAATGCATTCCTTATTTTGTTTGTTCTCCGGTTTTGTTTTACTAAGAAGGCTTCGAATTGTATTATTAGATTTAAAAGCTGTTTTAATATTAAAGTTGTTCGCTACTCTTCGAATTTTCTCTGATACTCCTTTAATGTATGGATTTGTAAGGAATTCTTTGCCTGGTTTTGGTCTTGTAGACTCTGTCCTGTTTGCTGAAATTTAGAAATAGTATCTGTTAAGTTTAAGGCTGTAACCATTCTGCTGCAGATCCTTCTTTATGTTTCTTATTTCGATTTCCAAGTCATGAGAATTGTTACAAATTTGAACGGCTCTATTATACAAAGTTCTTATTATGCCTCGTTTGGTTGTAGAAGAATGATTTGAACCTTGATTTAAATATTGTCCTGTGTGAGTGGGTTTACGATAGACTGTTGTTCTGATGTCGCTTTCTAATCGTTTGACAAGTGCAACAAGAAAAGAAATTTGACAATTTTGATCCAACTCCATTGTGAATTTAATGGTGGATCTTGTTATTTAGGTGGTAAAAAAATTCTGAAAGTTGTTGGTCATTCCCGGTCCAGACAATAAAAGTATCATCAGCATATCTTAGCCAGAGCTTAGGTTTGGCCACCACTGGAAGACCGTCATTCTGAGCATTAAACCTATCTTTCACTTGAAAATAAGAGTTATGGGTCAAACCATATCAAGTCAACCAGGCAATAGTTTTGACCATCTCCGATTTTGATGATTTTTGGTACCCTTATTCGTCTTATCAAAAAACTCAAAAATCCAAAAAATCAAATTTTTTGGATAAGCGGTTTTTGTTTTATTGATTTTTGAAAATCAAGAAATTGACCAATATGTCCTTGACAGACACTGAAAAAATAGTAATATCTCAAAAACTATTGATCCTATAGAAACGAGTGATAGCTCATTTTGAAGGGTTTTTAAAGACCTTTTTAAAGATGTGTGACACAATATAGTTTGTTTAATTTTTTTTTCTTAATTAAAAAAAAAAAAAAAAATTTTTGAAAAATCTCAAAAACACATTTTTAAATTTTTTTCAAAAAAATATTTCTTTTTTTTTTCAATGCTTTTTTAACATTTCTGGAAAATTTTAGGATGGAGAAATAATGGAGTCATACTTTAAAAAAATAATAAGATATTTAATACAGGGCTAATTTACCTAATATGGGTATAACAAAAAAATTAAAAGTAAGAATAATAGAAAATTTACAATAAAAAATATTTAGGTTGCTAATTTTTTTTGTAAAATATTTCAGGAATCTGTCATTTCTTCTGCAGTTAGCGTATATGTCCTACCAGTGGCAGTATTTGGGTTGACCCGTCTTAAAAGAGAATTTTGATCTATGACCAATATATCAGCTTTTGACTTTGGAAAGTAAAAAGACGGAGAGGGACCATGAGGATGTAAAAAACTGTTTGACAAACCACAGGTTGCAAAAAGACATTGAATATTTTCCTCTTTACTTAGTGAAAATGGTTTTGTAATAATTTTTTCATTACTGAGGGGGATAATCGAGTGCAATTTTTGAGTCCCAGGTATCGATTGTGCTTCCAGGTATCTTTTTTCCAAAAACTTCATGTTGCTGGTAGTCATTTAATGAACAATATTTAAATATAAAAATTAAATACCAGGAATGTTTTCTGTTGCAAATTTAAAAAGATCTTCGGGGGTCATAATCTGTTCATTATATGGTCTCTGCAGACTTGCTTTAGCACCCAACCTTTTTACGGTGCCTCCCAGTCCATCGCATGCACTCTTCCCGTGGGAGGTGGCAAAAAAATTCCATTCTGCTTTAATTTTAAATTCCTCGAGATGGTACGCAATATTAACAAATTTGTGCGACACAGCCGTCTGAAAAATAGATAATTTTGTCTAAATTATCAATTTGCCTCTTTAGTTCAGGCATAAGGTGGCTTAAAAAAAGATGAAATGCCACAGTGTTGTGTACCAAACAGTCTGAAATAAATATATAATTTAAATGACCCAGTTTTCCCTCATGAGTTTTGTAATATATTACAAAAGGATGTAGGGTTGCCTGGCTATTTGTCCAGTGATAGGACTGCACTTCATCCTGCAAAATAAATGAATAATTTTCAGCGAAGTCGCATGTGATTAGTGCTTCCCCCTTTTTTAAATTGTCTTTTACCTCATTGTAGTATTCTTTTTGCATGTGAGTGTAAAAAGAATGAGATTTTAATTTAATCAAGTCGTTTGAAAATTCTTCAATGAAGTCCTCTGCTGGTTTAATTAATGTCTCCATATTGCATCTATCTGAAGATATCCACTTCTTAAAAGTCACATTGTCAATCATTGCTTCTTCGAACTTTTCATTCAAAAAGTTTTTTTAAATTCTCAGTTCCTGGGCATATCTCACATTTGTCCAAAAAGCAGTGAACTCCTGGTGGGTTACACATCATTTTTGAGAGGCAAGCATGGTAGTCTGGTAAAGCAGGATTACCCTTATCATTTAAGATAAACTTGTTTATTTTAGAACACTCTATCATTAACTTCATATTTTGATGTATTGTGCACACACACACTGTATGTGTACCGCTCTTTCCTGCTAAAATGTATGGTTTTTTCCTGCAAGGTTTTTTATATTATTTTTTTAAAAATAGAACCAATAACTTCTCCATCCTGAAAAACTCGCTTCTATAGGAGCAATAGTTTTTGAGATATTGCTATTTTTGTAAGTGCCTGTCAAGGGCATATTGGTCAATTTCTTTATTTTCAAAAATCAATAAAACAAAAACCGCTTATCCAAAAAATTTAATTTTTTGGATTTTTAAGTTTTTGGATCAGAAGAATAAGTGTACCAAAAATCATCAAAATCGGAGATGGTCAAAACGAAAAGTGCCTTTTTTTTGGTTGATTTGATATGGTTTGACCCTTATGTAGACAGCACTCCAACAACTCCATCACTCCCTCCAGCGGCAGGCTTGTACGTTCACGAAGGGATTCGTCATCAACCAGTCTCTGTCTAATAATATCTAGCGATTCTTTTATCAGGACATTGGTGTATAGACTTTCGACATCAAAACTAACAAATCTATCCTCCGGTGCTAAAACAAAAGATTTAAAAATATTAACAAAATGATTGGAATTTTCTACAAATGAAGCGGTCTTGTCTGCAAGAGGTTGAATAATTTTCAAAAGGAATTTAGACAGATATCTTGTTGGAGAATTTCTGGAACTTGTGATTGGGCTTAAGGGGCATCTTTGTGAGTTTTGGGGAGTCCGTATAGATGAGGATGCTTGCTATAATGTAGTGTAAGTTGAGACCTTGTGTTGTCCGGAATATATCTGGAATACTTTTTTAAAGTTCTATAAACCTTACTTTCGATTGATTGCGTCGGGTGTTTTGAGAGATGTTTGTAGTTTCCTTTGGCAAGTACCTCTTCAACTTTCTGGTCATAGGTTTCCGTGTCCAAAATTACTGTTGCATTGCCCTTATCTGCCGGTAAGATTTTAACAGATTTATCCTATTGAAGATTCTTCAACGCGATTTCCTCTGACTTGCTTAAGTTAGGGGTATGCTTAATAGGTTTATCTTGTCTTGTCGTGGAAGAGGATGACTTTCTATGGCGGTGATAAAATCGATAGTAGGTATCTTCTTTGGAGCGATGGAAAAGTTAATACCTTTGGCAAGTAAGTTTTCTGTTATGGGTGTCAATGTCTTCTTTGATGTATTAATGATGGTTCTTACAGTGTTGGTGGTCGATTGGCTTTGTGGATGTTGATGAGATGAAGACGATCAGAGATTGTACTGATCGAAACGTCGTGTATAAATAAAATATAGACAATGGAAGTCCGAAACACAGAGTTCATTTCAAATACATCATTGTCTCAAACTTTCAAACAAATGTTGAATAAAGTGTTGAACCTTGTATACCCTGCGATAATAAATTGAGTTCCACGTCAAGACATTGTTATAAATTACTAAGCAAAAAAGTTAGTTTTTTCGTGGCTTAAAAAAGAAAAAAATCCGTTTTTAAGTGAAAACTACTTCAGTATTAACGCAAACCATAAATGTGATAAATTGACCAGTAAAAACAACTGTTAGAAGTGGATTAATTAATAATTTTCCTGATTACATTTATTCACTTTATTCGAAGATTAGATTGGGTTACTAATCCCAGGTCACCTCAGATAGTTGATAGTGCTGCAAAAAGAAAATCTGATAAGTAAAAATTTAATCCTTTTAAGTTTTTGTTTTATTGTTTTATTGATATTAACAAAAATGGTAAATACAGAGTGGTCTAACTAACAGTAGAAATTATACATATATATTTTTTTTTTTTTGAACTGAAAAAAAACGCAACATCATGGATTTCAAATGCTGCCCATGTAAGCCACCCACAAAGGAAATAAAAAACTTGTTTTGCATTATTTGTTTTAATATTTTCCATAAGAGCTGCTCTGAAAGGCTAGCGTTTCAAAAGCTGGAACAACACAAAATAATTTGTTCTAAAACTTGTCATGAACAAATGCTGAACCAAAATAGCTCTGAACTAAAACTAGAACAAAAAGACAAAGAACTAGCTCTTCTGGAAAAAGTTCTAGAAAAGCTCAAAAATGAGGCCATCCTAAAAGATACTACCCATGAGCAAAACGATATTGACAATCAAACAAAAATACAGGACCTACAAAATCAATTAACTGCATTGCATAGTGAACTAAAACACAAAGAAAATCACATAAGAAGATTGGAACGGGGTTCTCGAGTTCTTAATGATGAGGCTGAGGAGATTGAACAAAACTGCAATCGTAAAATTAATGAACTTCTCAAACTAAATGAGGATTTACGAGCTAAGTTCTCAGATGTAAATGCTCTCAAAGAAAATTTGGATACATCAATACTCAGCTTTCAAAAAGAACTGCAGGAACTCTCTCTACAAAATCAAAAGATGTCCAGTAAAATAAGGACACTCGAAGAACAAAATAATGAATATTTTATCAACATAAACAGCCTTCGGAATGAATTAAAGTTGGATGCTAATAAACTTAAAACCCTGTCAGAACGACGAAGTGTCGATCCAGAAAAACATCCGCGAGGGCAAAGCATAGCTAATGTAAAACGCAACAAACTTTTAATTCTATCCGACGAACATGGCATAAACTTGGACCGTAACATCTCGAAGCATTTGGAGTGTACTAATTTTAAGGTGGAATCTATCATCAAACCTGGTGCGCATTATGACAGTGTTTTGGCGGGAATGGAAATGACTACCAAAGACTATGACTTCAATGACTATGTAGTTGTTGTTGCTGGTTCAAATGATTTTTTAAATGAAAAGAGACCAAAATTTAATGTTATCTACGAAATATTGAGAAAATGTTTGCAAACTAATTTTATATTCTTGTCATGTCCAATTTCAAAAAAGTGCCACAACAGTGACTACATACTACATTTCAATAATAATCTTGAAAAAGTTATAAATGCATTTAACAAAACCGAAGGTTTCTTTGATTTTATTAATATTAATACTGACAAAGGATGTAAAGTAAGGAACTGGCTGATTGGTAAGATGATTGCTGAGTCAATTCAATTAAACTCTTTTCAAGCTAAATTGACCAATAGCATGGTACTTACTAATTCAAATTCATTGACGCATCAAGCAACTATTTTGCCATCAGACAGATCCCCTCAGGTTTTTGGTAAGACTAGAAATTTTAATGATTTGGATGCTTCTTCTCAGTCAATCAGTTTATTTGATGAGCTAAATAATAGTTGTAACACAAGTGGCATAAATCTGAATGCTTCACATTTTTTTTTAGGACCCAAAATAACCCAAACAAAAAGTCCCTCTCAAAAAGTTTAGACTATGTTACACTTATGCTTTTAAACATTCAGTCTGCGAGAAGCAAGGCTGATGAGTTATTCTTGTTTTTAGAAAACCAAAACTTTCCCCATTTAGTACTTTTAACAGAGCATTGGCTTAAGGTGGGAGAGCCCTTTTATGTACCAAATTATTATATATTGACTAAATTCTGCCGAACATCTTTCAATAATGGGGGTACCACCATCCTGATAAGCTCAGAATTTTCATCGAGATCAGATTTCTGCAACTGTGATAAGTTTGACTTTTTATTGTCTGAAAAAACATTTGAATTTTCCCTTCTCTACTCAAAAACTCTCAAAACATATATTTTGTGCATTTACCGCTCTCCAAATACTAGTCTCTCAAGCTTTCTAGATAATTTTGAACTTCTCTTATCCAACATACCACCAAATTTCACATTAATCATTGCAGGTGATCTTAATATTGATTTTGGAGACCCTGAAGCATATTCTACCATTCTTTTACTTAATCTGTTAGAATCCTTTAATCTGCAAATGCATGTGAAGAAACCTACAAGAATCACAAATTCCACTGCTACCACGATAGATTATGTTTGCTCCAACCTTACCTCTGATCTTGAGTGTAATGTCACCGATCCCGACCTTTCCGATCACCATGCGGTTTTAACTTCATTGCCGTTAAGAATAAGTCATGTTAGTAATCACAAAAAACAAGGTAGAATATTTAGTAAGAATAATTTTTCCCATTTTAAACAGACTTGTAACAGCACAATTTGGCAACCTATTCTTTCTGAAGTTGATCCCCTTGAAGAATTTCATCTTATTCTAAGTAAGATAGTCAATAAATCTTTTCCTTTAAGGACACTACGCAAAAAAGGGATCCAAAAATACTGGATGACAAACGGATTAAAGATATCTGCGGGCAACTTAAGATCTTTAAATATTATAAAAAATCACTATGTTGACAGTCCGTTTATTACTAATCACTATTTAAAATACCGCAAATTGTACAAAAAGTTAATTCGCACCGCAAAACACTTATTTTACACAAATCGTTTGAACAACGCGGCTAATAAATCTAAAGAAACGTGGAACATCGTGAGGGAACTTACTGGTAAAACTAGTATTAAGCCACGGGAGATCGAGATTGATGCAGATCTACTGAACAGCTTTTACTGCAACGTTGCTGACAATCTAACTGCAAACATTAACTCTGATGTCGATCCTATAGTCTATTTGGAGAGCTTGCGTGTGAATGAGTCTTTTGAGTTTTTACCTACTGATATCCATGAAATCAGATCCACTCTTAAATCTTTTAAAAACCAAACTGCAGCCGGATCAGATGGTATATCTACAAAAATTTTAAAAGAACTACCTGACCAAGCCCTTCATATCTTAGCAGAAGCGATTAACCTCTCCTTTTCTTCTGGCACTTTCCCAACCACTCTTAAACAGGCTCTAATAATACCTATTCATAAAAATGGCGATACTAAAGATCCGTCAAATTATCGACCAATATCCTTGCTCTCAACCATATCGAAGATTATTGAAAAAATCGTCAAAAAACGCATGATAGATTTCTTAACTTCGCACAAAGTTTTTAATCTTGCACAGTTTGGTTTCCTTCCAAAAAAGGGCACCCATGATGCTATGTATAAAGTAATGGAACAACTTTTCAGGCATTTTAATAACGGCTTTGATACTGCAGGAGCGTTCTGTGATTTTTCCAAGGCCTTTGATTGTGTGAGTCACAGAACGCTGCTGCGAAAACTAGAGGTCTATGGTTTCCGCGGAGTGGTGTTGGAGTGGTTTAAATCCTATCTCTCAAGCCGCACCCAGCGTGTCGCCGCGAACGGCGGATGTTCCTCAGTCCAGCAAATCAATTATGGGGTTCCGCAGGGCTCAGTCCTAGGGCCAATCCTATTTCTCATATACATCAATGATTTGTTAAATTTGGATATCTCAGGAGTTTTTGCTGCGTTCGCGGATGATGCAACGGTGGTGTGGCATAAAAAAGGGACGCGGGAGTTGGTCCAGGTAATATCTGATGACATCAAGGTCATCAAGCTGTGGTGTGATGCCAATGGACTTTTACTTAATTTTAATAAAACACAGATACTTGGATTTCGCTGCAGTATTGATGATGTTGATTGTGACCAATTCTCCATTAAATCTTCCCAAAATACCAAGTTTCTTGGGCTTCAACTTGATACTGATTTGAAATTCCAATCTCACATCATTGGGCTTAACAAGAAACTCGCCTCAGGTTGTTACTGTGTACGAGCGGTGGCCAAAAATCTTAATATTTCTATTGCAAAATCTGTGTACTATGCTGTTATTCAATCTCACCTTTCTTACGGTCTACCATTCTGGGGCTGTTGTACTCAATATCTTTTTCAGTCAGTCTTTAAACTTCAAAAGCGAGCAGTCCGATTCATTGCTGGTGTCTCTGCAAGAGATCATTGTAAACCCTTATTTATAAACTACAACATCCTAACCCTACCATGTCTTTTCATCTTAGAATCAGTAAGTCTTATTCACAAGCACAAATCTTCTTTCCCTGAACACCAAATTATTCATGTTACACGTCAAAGGCACCATATACCACTTCCTATTCCACACTCGGCGCTCGTTCAAAATTCCATAATTTATAATGCCATAAAACTTTATAACCATCTTCCTATAGCTATTAAAAATATTGCAGATCTATCGAAATTCCGCAAAGAACTCAAAAACATTTTAGTAAAACAAGCTTTTTATACCGTGGACGAATTTCTTACCTTTTCCTTTTAAACCTACCTATTTATTATCATTTTTTTTTTATCTTACTTTAAAATTTATTTTTAACCCTGTCCAATTAAGTAGCCATTTTTGCATTTTTATTTCCTATAGCTTTACAATTAAATTAATTTCTAGGATTTCTCTTGCTTGTGTTACAACAACCCTATGCCAAAACAACTAGATTTATTAAATTGTCTGTGATCTAAAATTTTTTACCTATATATTTATTTAGTATTTTTTTTTACTTTTTTTACTTTACTCAACTTGTTTGTATTTTTTGCTTTAAATGTTTATCTGTTGTGCATATATTTATTTAGATTTTACTTAACCTGTTTGTTCTATTTTCATTATGTTTTTACCATATCTCTGTTACCAACTGATCTGTTTTTTTTTTATCTTGTGTCGTGCCTGCCTTTGCCAGGTAGTTAATTTTAATTTTAATTTATGTTAATATTGTATGAAATTAGACTTAAGCCTCTTAAGCTTTGTCAATAAGGATGTAGAGAATCTTTGGACAATAAAGCATGTTTACTACTACTACTAGATATATGGTACATTACTTAAACCAATTTTAAAAGCAAAACTTGCTAAGTCTTCCATAAAATTTTCAAAACCACTTTTATGAATTTAGGAACATTTCGCGAGAACTAACAAGCCTGCAGCTGTAATACGCCGGCAGCAGCAGTATGCCTGCTTTCGTGTGCGTCGAGAGGTCATTGAACCTGCCGAATGCTTTAGGTGGGTGTGGAAGAGCCATGTAGCTACACCCTACATTCGAAAAGAAATTACGGGCTAATTATCTACCGCAAAAAAAATAGGCTCATGTCCTTATCTGATTTTTTTAAAGTTTAAAATGCGGTGTGCAGCTGCATGTGCAGTCCCACCCCGCATCCACTAATAATAGCGTACCCAAAAAATGTCAGAATTACGGGATAATCATCTGCTGCTTTTAGGGAATGCATCCAAATCAATTATATCCGCATGAGTTTTGATTTTTAAATAAGTAAATCCCCTCCTTACCCCCTCGGTCACCGGTTTCACTAAAGTAGATTTTTTTTAGAAAATTGCATTATTACCGGAGCTCAACGCATACTATATTTCAAGTTGATCTGAGTTAGTCAAAATTGACTAACAAGATTTAATTCACTTAAAAAAAAGTTAAAAAACCGCCAAATAAGTTACTTCAACGGAAAAGAAACTAAAAAACAAAAAATCAAGAGATCTTGGGTGGAAATAAAGAAAATTCAAACTTGGATGAGCATCCCACAAGGAACACACAAAAGACCAAAGCGAAAAGAGAAATGATTAAACGATGTTTCGCCCTGGGTAACCAGCGTGGGCTCATCAGTGGTTTCACTGGTCACTCTCTACCATACATCATTAAACTCCATCATACACTTTGATTTCCAACTTTGAATCACTCACAAATGGGCATCGTTCCGCACTGGTACTTATCCAAGTTACCTGATACGGATTCGTCGTGGCGTGTTAATATTTCCAGTAGGATTATGCTCCTAAGGCAATTAAAACAAAAAAAGAAGTTAAAAAACCTCCAAATAAGTTACTTTAACGGAAAAGAAACTAAAAAACAAAAGATCAAGAGATCTTGGGTGGAAATAAAGAAAATTCAAACTTGGATGAGCATCCCACAAGGAACACACAAAACACCAAAGTGAAAAGGGAAATTATTAAACGATGTTTCGCCCTGGGTAACCAGCGTGGGCTCATCAGTGGTTTCACTGGTCACCCTCTACCATACATCATTAAAAACCATCATACACTTTGATTTCCAACTTTGAATCCCTCACAAATAGGCTTCGTTCTGCACTGGTACTTATCCAAGTTACCTGATACGGATTCGTCCTGGCGTGTTAATATTTCCAGTAGGATTATGCTCCTAAGGCAATTAAAACAAAAAAAAAAGTTAAAAAACCTCCAAATAAGTTACTTCAACCGAAAAGAAACTAAAAAACAAAAGATCAACAGATCTTGGGTGGAAATAACGAAAATTCAAACTTGGATGAGCATCCCACAAGGAACACACAAAAGACCAACGCGAAAAGGAAAATGATTAAATGATGTTTCGCCCTGGGTAACCAGCGTGGGCTCATCAGTGGTTTCACTGATCACCCTCTACCATACGTCATTAAACACAATCATACACTTTGATTTCCAACTTTGATTCACTCACAAATAGGCATCGTTCCGCACTGGTACTTATCCAAGTTACCTGATACGAATTCGTCCTGGCGTGTTAATATTTCCAGTAGGATTATGCTCCTAAGGCAATTAAAACAAAAAAAGAAGTTAAAAAACCTCCAAATAAGTTACTTTCACGGAAAAGAAACTGAAAAACAAAAGATCAAGAGATCTTGGGTGGAAATAAAGAAAATTCAAACTTGGATGAGCCTCCCACAAGGAACACACAAAACACCAAAGTGAAAAGGAAAATGATTAAACGATGTTTCGCCCTGGGTAACCAGCGTGGGCTCATCAGTGGTTTAACTGGTCACCCTCTACCATACATCATTAAACACCATCATACACTTTGATTTCCAACTTTGAATCACTCACAAATGGGCATCGTTCCGCACTGGTACTTATCCAAGTTACCTGATACGGATTCGTCCTGGCGTGTTAATATTTCCAGTAGGATTATGCTGCTAAGGCAATTAAAACAAAAAAAGAAGTTAAAAAATCTACAAATAAGTTACTTCAACCGAAAAGAAACTAAAAAACAAGAGATCTTGGGTGCAAATAACGAAAATTCAATTTGAATTATCAACAACCTATAAAAAACATGGTGAAATTCAATAAAAGCTTGTAAAAATGAGATAAGGGCATGAGCCCAAATTTTTTTTTGACGCAGATTATTAGCCCGTAATTCTGACATATTTTTTGTTTCGGTAATGCTATTATTAATGCGTGCGGGTTGGGGCTGCACATGCAGATGCACCCAGCATTTTAAACTTTAAAAAAATCAGAAAAGGAGATGAGCCCAAATTTTTTTTTGCGGTAGATAATTAGGTCGTAATCCCTACATTAAAAAAAAAAATTGATTTCGAATGCGGGATGTAGCTGCATGGACCTGGGTGTTGAACCTATCATTGGAGTAGGTTATTTGCAGGTTTAAACGGCTATCGGTTTGTACAGAGACAGAGTGTACGTGCGTCGTGCGATATGGAAGAATATATGGACTTGGACATGCAAATATACTGTCAACTTTGCAGACGTAACGCTAAAATGGTGGACAGTTAAGTAAGAAGATTGTGTGTTTGTCTTAATAATAAAGCTTGTTAGGACATCCACGTTTTTATGATGACGTGCAAAAAGTGTTCGAAGAATCGAATTAAATTACAAATAGGGTAAGTTTTTAAAAATGGCTTCCTTTACTTGAAATTTCGCCGCACGCTGCTAATTTATACTTACCCTGCCAAAAAAACCTCATAAAAAATCATAGCAAATAACAGTTTTTATAATCTATGCTCATATAAACTTATATTTTATAATTTTTGACTAGTGAAAGTGAAACACAAATCCCATACAGGAGTTCATCATATTTTATCAGCCAGTTGGCTTATAAAAGTTTACAATATTTTATGATTTTTAATATGACAGTTCTTCATAAAGGTTTATAAGATTTTATAAGATCTACCTGTAACATTCGAAAATAAAAAAGTACAGCTCAACTTTAGCAGTTGTAGTAGTAGAAGTAATGTTAATATACAGTCAAACTAAACTATGGCCTAACCTAAACTATAAACTACGACAACCTAACCCACTATAATACAATAACACTGCTTGTGCTTGCACGATATCTACATATCTAATACAAAATTGTTCTCGTATAAGTACTTATTTATCGCCAGGAGCTGTGGGAGAGATGTTACTTTGATAAATTTCCATGTGATTTCATAAGCCAAAAACTATTTTTTTACAAGCTTTTATTTAACTTGCAATGTAACGAACATGATATGTTTGTTCGGGTGGAATCTTGCAACTTGAAATTGACAGCTCCCCCCTACTCGAAGGGGGTGGAGGGGGGTACGGTTGAAGTACGCCCGATTTCGTTGAAATTAGGTGTCGGGGCACTTGGGGATGGAGATAACGAATTTCTATATTTTGAAAATTCAAGATTCAGGATGGACGATTTTTGGTCATCTTTTGCTAACCAATTTTAACGAACTTATACACATCCGATTGCTTTCAAATTTGGCATGCATTTATAGTTCCGGTGACAATACTCCCCCCTACGAGGGGAGTGGAAGGGGGAAAACACCTAAGTTTGTCCGATTTCAACCAAAATTGGCATACGGGGGCTTTTGGGGATAAGGAATACGAATTTTTGATCAAATTTTGAAAATTCAATATGACGGATTCAAGATGGATGATTTTTGTCATGTTTTGCTAAACAAATTTAACTGACTTATCCACATCAGATTGTGTTCAAATTTGGTATGCGTTTATAGTACCGGTGAAAATACAATAATACAACAATAATATCCCTCTAACGAGGGAAGTGTAGGGGAAAAAGATTAAGTTTGTTCGATTTCAATCAAGGAGGGGGATTATGAATTTTTGATCAGATGGGATCATAAGTAAAAAAATATATTTTTGTAGAAGTAAGTTAGTATACTAAATGTACAGCTTTTTTAAATTAGTTTTCAGGTGGTCGAAAAAACTGTAAAAAGCGGGTGTTTTTTTATCAGATTTAATGAGGTTTTTTTGGCAGGTTGGGCCCATAAAAATCTATAAAATGTTGTAAGTTGATCTGACTATAAAATCTATTTAAAAATAGTTTTTACCAACTCCTAGAAAATTATAAATGTTCATAGAAATCTGACAAATTCTATAAGTTTTTACAAATTCTTAAAACATTATAAAAAACAAGGGTGTAATCATAGAAACCCATAAAATGCTATGAGTTGGTTTGATTATAAAATCTGTCAGAAAACTATAAAAACATCGGTTTATATAATTCCATAACACATCATAAAAGAAAAAGAATGTAATTATAGAAACCAATAAAAGTTGATATGTCGGTTTTATTATAAAATCTCTTAGAAAATCGTGCTTTTATAAAACCATAAAAAATGTCTGCACTCATCAAATTTTATAAACATTTTTAAGCCTGACTGATTATAGGATCAGATAAAAAACACACATATGAAACCACATAAATTCTTACCAAAATCAAAGACATACCTCATAAATTCTTCCAAACTTTTATAAAATTTTGCCTCACAAAAGCTCATAGACCTTATAAAAACTGATAAAATTCAGGTGTGTTTTTTATGTGGTTTTATGCGGTTTTTTTTTAACAGGGTACCGATGGTTTTACCCTTGGTTTCATTAAGAATAACGCGGCTGCTTAGATTGAGCTGGCGAGAAAAAGGAAGCTTCTCTTTTTTTTTTGAGCAGTCATCATCAAAATTTGTTCCAACAACCGGACATGGTGCGGCTGAACGAGGGGAGCTCTTCCCCAGTTTTAAAACTTTGTTGACTAAAATCCCAAGTTTTTTTTCTTGAAACTTTGCGCAATTTTTTGTTTAGGATAGACATCTCAATATTTACGTATGGGCCAAGCTCGAAATCTTATTGATCAGAGTACGAAAAACCTGTTTTATCAACCCAAGTTATGAAATTGTAATAATTTTTTATAGTCCATTCATAAAGAAGAGAGAGTAATAAAACGATTTTAAACCCATTTTCTCGAGCGTACCGTTGGCGAAGGTGTTTTGCCAACATTTAAATTTTAAAAAAATAGAAAAAAGACCGCGGTTAAAAATATATATTATATTTTAACCTGATAGAGAAATTGTTTATTATTCGTGTTCTGTTTTTGCACTAAAATACGTAGATATGCAGATAATGCCATAATTGTTTCAGGTGCATAATTAGAGGATTGAAGCCGCCGTGAGGAAAGGGAAAACGTTTGATAATTGTCCATATTGGCAATGAAAAAGGGTTTGTAAAAGGAGATCTTTTGGTCTTTCCGTCAAACCATACTGGCGATTATCACGAGGACATGAATGGCGATACATTTGAAGAATACTTTCAACAAATGTTTGACCTAATACCTCCTGGTTTAGTAATAGTAATGGACAACGCCAGTTACCATTCCAGAAACCTTGAAAAAGTACCAACCACATCATGGAGAAAAGCTGATATTTGTAAGTGCCTTACAGAAAAAAAACATAAACTTTGAGGCAGATATGGTAAAAAAAAGAACTACTATCATTGGTAAATAGCCACAAAGAAAAATTCAATAAGAAAGTTGTCGATGATATGGCTGAAAAACGAAACATAACAATATTAAGACTGCCGCCTTACCATTGTGCACTTAATCCAATAGAATTAATATGGGCTCAAATGAAAGGGTATGTAGCAAGGAATAATACTACCTATAAATTAAAGGATGTAGAGGTGCTTTTTCAAGAATCAGTTAAAAAAATAACTCCAGATAATTGGAATAAATGTATACAACATGTTTTAAAAGTAGAAGAAAAAATGTGGAAACTTGATTGTTTAATCGAAGAAACTGTGGAACCGTTAATTATTTCTTTGGAAGAAAATGAGAGTGATGATGAGAGCATTTACTGCTCTTCTGAATCTGAGTAATTTATTCCTATTTTATTTTTGACTGGTTTTAAAGAAACGTATTTACCTCCATTTTATTTTAATTATTTTGGTAATTATAATAATTGACAACCGTAACATTTTTTTTATGTACCAACCATTAGTTTAGCCTTAATTTAATTTTTAGGCGTGCTTATTAATTATACTTAAAACGCCAATCCGTTTTTGTATATATATTATAATATTATGTTTATTCCTAAAATGTATTTTTATTATTTAATTTATAAATTTTTTCTAATAAAGTAATTTGTTTTATTAAATTTCATAGAACTTTTCACATATTTACTATTTTCTTCACTAATACCTATTTACCAACGGTACTTAAAATGTAAGTTTCCCCCAATTGCGGCGCCTATGAGAATAGTTTATCGCTTGCCTTCTATCTTCTATCGCTTGGGTTCTATTGTATTCTCCGGTCGAACAGGGTGAGGCATATAAAAATAAAGGATTTTTACCTGAGGTACATTAGAAAATTTTTAAAAGAGAAGAAAAAGTGATTGTGAAAGTTTATCCAAATTTGCATTTTTATTACTCTCTCTTCTTTATGAACAGACTTTAGTATGTTATTATAGACAAGAATATTTTTGCATTTACCATTTTATGACAAATGTATAATATATCCTCTGCCTAGGAAAGAGATTTTAAAAAAAGTAATTATGCCATAATTTACTACTGTACTAATTTGGTCCCCTTTTAAAAAATTGACTACTCCCAAGATAACTTGATTTTTTATGTTGATATCAAACTACACACCCCATAAAAACAAAAAAAATCTTAGGAAGCGATGGTTTTTGTAAACTAAAGGTACCCTTCTTTAAGAGTACATAATAAGTACAAAATTATGACATGTCAACTTTCATTAAATCTATCTCCTAAGCATGCGGGGGGGGGGGGGGGTGCAGCTTAGCGCCAAGCCACAGCCCCCCCCTTTTAAGTGCGAGTATCTCCGTTATTCATTAAGTACAAGATTTTTACAATAACCAAATTAGAGTTTCGTTGAGGTGGGGGTGTAGCTTGACTGAGCTATTGATTTTCAATTTGGATGAATTTTTATTAGCAATGATTTTTGACTTACAGGTATTTGAAAAAATTCTAAACTTCACTGGCCTGATAGCATAGGTACTTAAAAATTATTACAATCCAATAGCAGTGGCGTCCAAATAGCCTTTTAACAATACCTTTTTTTAAATTAACAGTTTTTCTATTAATAAAAGAGTATTCTGTAAAAGTCGTAGGTTGTCCATCCAGTGGCGTACGCAAAATTATTCCTAGGGGTCTTAAGTAATGGTGGACATTCTCTCGCATATTTTCAGATTTATATATTTTTTGTTGATTTTTGGGAAAAATTCAATTTTTAGGATGAGTCAAATATTCAACGGCTTGGGGGCTTAAGCTCCCTGCATACGTCACACACACACACACACACCATTATAATTGAAACTGTTAAATCTTTATTAATAATAATAAAGAGTTAAATTCTTACACACTATTGACTAAATAAGGAATTATGGATCTTTTGCAGTAGTTATATAGTAAAATTGTAGGAAGTTGTGGTGGTGGTACCGGTATCATTTTTGGTACTATCATTTATATCATTGATTAAGTCGTCGAGTAAAAGTTTGTATCCGATAAATATGTAGGCTACTATCAGGGCCACTAACAGGATTACTGTTATCCTAAAAAAAACAAATTTTTGCTTAGGAACAGCAGGTCTGTCTTAGGACAACTAGTTCTAATACAATCAATACTAATCAAGAGACTAACACTAGGTTAGGTTTGTTATGAGTGGTGCAAAGCTGCACCCTCCACTGCGACCTAAAAGTTCTATTGTGGCTCATACCTGTTTTACAAGTCACTCATCCCAACTTCCCTGATAAAGGAAATCAGTCTATGAGACTTCCTCGAAATCTTGGAACACTTTCAATACAAGGCCAAATATTTTCGCCCTTGTTCTCCGGCGTTTCCCCCTCTCCTCCACAGAATCTACAAATCGGTGTGTTGCTCACTCTAATGCTATTCATGTGTTGGTTGATTCGGCACTGTCCTGCTGAAATTTTCCTATTAAATCTCATCCAGACCGGAGAAGTCTTTATCATGTTTTTATGAGTTCTATAAGATTCAATGAGAAGGCCAATATTTTTTCTATAATATTTTATAATGGTTTAGAAGCAGATAAGATTATATATGAAATATATAATATTTTATCAGCTTGTAGTTTTAGAATAATTTATAAGATTGGATAAGACTAGTTACTTTTATGAGAATCAGGGATGTTTTATAAGACAGAAGTCTAGGACATTTTATCAGTTTGTTCAAGGGTGTGTGCTTGTAGAAGATTTTATGAACGCACAAATACACATTTTTGAAGGAGATTTGATGGAAATGGGGTATTGAGGATGTTTGAGGAGATTCTATCAGTATCGTGATTTTAAAAGATCCTATGAGGAATGATTTTGGAGAAGTTTCTATGGGTTCTTGTGGGATCTATCAGTTTCGTAATTTCAGAACATCTTAAAGGCGCAATTATTTTGGAAAATTTTTTATGGGGTCTTGTGGGATAAGTTTCTAGAAGATTTAAGGAGCTTTTAGCCTTAATTATGGTCATTTTAGAAGATCCTATGGGGGAGGATATTGTATCGGATTTTGGGTAGAAGTAGGATCTTCTAAAATCACCATAAGGATAAAAGCTCCTCAAGACCCATAGACCTAATAAAATCTCATCTCATCTCATCGAAATCTGTTCCAAAATCAAGCCAAAACCCGATAAAATCTCCTCGCTCATAGGATCTTCTAAAATTATTATAACAATATAAGCTCCTCAAATCTTCTAGAAATCAATCCCATAAGAACTCATATAATCTCCTCCAAAATCATAGACCCATAAGCCTAATAAAATATCCTAGGATATCCTCGAAATCTGTTCCAAAACCGACCCAAAACCTCTGCTCCCCCATAGGATCTTCACCATAATGATAAAAGCTCCTCAAATCTTCTAGAAACCGATCCCTTAAGGACACCCATATAAATTTCTCCAAAATCATAGACCTGATAAAATCTTCTAGGATCTCATCGAAATCTGTTCCAAAACCGACCCAAATCCCGATAAAAAATCATACAAGAACTCTATCATTTTTTTTATGAGATTCGATGGGAAAATTTCAGCAGGGTGGCCTGTATACAGACCTGTGATTATTCTCAAGCTTGTTGAGGAGCCTTTGGAGTGCAGTTGTTCCGGAGTTGAGCGCCAGTGCTGCACCCCTTTTCTTTCAATCCACTCGGATAATTGACCGTGGCTTTAGTTAGTCCAAAGGCCCTAAGAACGCAGATTCCGCTTCTGCCTTAGCAAGAGAGTCGGCTCTTTTGTTTCCTTTAATTCCTGTGTGGCCCGGGACCCATACAAGAGTGATTTTGTTGGTTCCACAGATCTTTAGCAGAGTTTGAAGGCAGTTCCAAACTAAATTGCTTTCAGAGCAGCTTGACTATCTGATATGATTTTGATGCTTCTGTTAGAGACGCCTTTGTCGGCTATTTCTCTTGCACAGAGCTCTATGGCGTAAACCTCGGCCTGGAAGATGGTGTTACCGAGTCCAACTGAAATTGCAGCTCTTGAGCCCGATACGCCCGCTCCCACGCCGTCCTTGGTTTTTGATCCGTCTGTGTACCAAACGTGGTCAGCTTTGGTAAGTTGAGATTTATATTCTCCTCCCATTCTGCCCTTGTTGAAAACAGAACCTGAAACGGTTTTTCAAAGTTGTATTTTGGTAGCCTGTGGTCTGTTGGTATACTAAGGATTCGGTTGTTCCTGATTTAAGCTATTGCTTGCGGGCTTAACTTAAATGTTGGGAAAACAAAATGGATGGTCATATCCAAGGAAAAGTAAATGGGCAGCAAGTCGAGCGGGTGGATGCATACAAATACTTGGGTTGCCTCCTCAATGAGTACTGGGACAACATGCAAGAAGTTCGTGCAAGAATTGAACAGGCCAGATCATTTTTTATTAAAATGAAATCAGTGTTCTGTAGTCGCGATCTTAATACCACTCTCCGAATTATGGCATGAAAGCATGGACATTATTGACTGATGCCATGTGCAAAAAGAGGTGTGTTGTTATCGTAGAATACTAAGGATATCTTGGATGGACAGAGTAACCAATGTGGATGTTTTGCTTAGAATAAATAAAGATCTTGAAGTTTTATTTACCATCAAAAAACGAAAACATGAATATTTTGGCCATATTTTGAGAAATGACAAACATAAAATTTAGAAGGTAGAAGAGGTCCGGGTCGTAGACGGATATCATGACTTAATAATATTAGACAATGGTATGGTGTTAGTACTACTACACTTTTCCAAAAAGCAGTGGACAGGGTACAGATCGCGCTGATGAAAGCGAACGTTCGAAGAGGGCATGGCACTTGAAGAAGAAGAATCTTGTTAAAGTTGCTCTTGCCTCCTTCTCCACCCAGATATGCAACGGGGGGAGGTTAAGCATTACTTCCAATGATTGCTTTCAATGGTGTTGTCTTCATTGCTGTTCGTTGCACGCCCGCCATTTTTTGTCGAGCAGGGACCTGCTGGGTTTTGGACCACCAAACTATAGAGCCATAAGTAATCATCGGTCTTACTACCTTTAGATACAGCCAGTAGGTTTGGTTTTCTTGGGAATAATGGATAGACCTTCCCTAGTGCACCAACCGTTTATTAATTAGGTCTAGACTTCTGTGAAGGATGTTAGATATCACCCCATCAAATTTGCCTCTTATTTGTACTACATACTTGCGCATCTATTCCCTCCGTCTGAAGGATGTCGAGCAGTTCTTCCATCAGATGTGACCATAGTAGGGGGGATAGGACGCCGCCCTGCGGACAGCCTCTGTTGGTGTTTACCTTAAACTCTTTCTCCCCCAGGGTGGTTTTAACAATGCGATTTTGTAGCATCATTTTGATCCAATTGCTGACGAGTGACTCGGCACCTCTCTTCTTACAACTGTTGGCGAGAGACTCGGTTCTGGCATTGATAAATGCACCTTCACTGTCTAAGAAGGCCCGGCTGCCACTGCAATTTCTTTATTGTCCAGTGACTGAGATAGTTTGCTGACGAGGTTATTTGATAGGCATACTGGTTTTTATTCAGTGTTATTATTATTATTCAATTAGTTTTTCCATTGTTTTTAACAGAAATGAGGTAAGACTGACAGGCCGGTATGCTTTAGGTATGTTGGATAGTGCCTGCCCTACCTTTAGAAGGTAAATAACCTTCAACGACCTCCAGTTCTTAGGTATGTAGTTCCATGCTAAGCTAGCTCTAAAGAGTTTCGTCAGGGTGGATAGAAGTGGCTCCAGCCCCTTCTGTAGAAGAGCCGGGAATATCCCGTCCTCATCTGGAGAGTTAAATGGTTGGAATGTACTAACCGCCCACCTAATCTTTTCTGGTGTTATGATTAGTTTTGCCAGCCTAAAGCTCTCCTGATCCGGTGTGTTTATACCAGACCTGGATTGTGGCTAAGCCAGAGTCTGTTCAGTTGCTACTGTGCAGCCCGGAACACTAGGACGAGGCTAGAATGTGGGCTTACAGACTAGAGTGCGCCAACAACTGGTACCTGAGACCTACATCAGGACATGCCAAGATTAAAAACGTTGTCACAAACTGGCTGTTGTTCAACTGGTTTGCTCCGCTGGGGAATCACACAAATGTGGCTGCTGCGGGAGAACCTGAGAAGGAGATATTCCAACAAGAATATCACGATCTTCTCGGACAGACAAGCAGCAATAAAAGCCTTAGCATGTCAACAAAAAAACTCCAAACCAGTGTGGAACTGTCTATCACAACAATGTAACACTTGCGTGGGTGCCGGGGCACGCGATGGTGGCTGGTAATGAAAATGCAGATATCCTAGCTAGGAGAGGATCTGAAAAACAGTTCATAGGACCTGAACCTGTGTTCCAGGAATTTTCCAGGAAGAACCCATTTGTAGGCTGTATGAGGAGTAGTAGTTAGTACTATTTGGTTTGGAGTTTTTTTGTTGACATGCTAAGGCTTTTATTGCTGCTTGTCTGTTCGAGAAGATCGTGATATTCTTGTTGGAATATCTCCTTCTCAGGTTCTCCCGCAGCAGCCACATTTGTGTGATTCCCCAGCGGAGCAAACCAGTTGAACAACAGCCAGTTTGTGACAACGTACTCAGCCTCTCAGGAGGGAGGCTTTCAGAGGATACATGTAAAGAGGGTGTTGAACCTAGCGAAGGCATCGAACCTCTTTTAGGTAAAAGAATACAGCAAGGGATACAATAAGTAATCAGCTGAAGTGTCAGGGAATCCCTAAACCTTACCTTGCTTTAGTTTAAAAACAAAAGTTTTTAAATCTATTATTGTTTACTTACACTATGACAATGAAAAAAACTATCTTCATGTGATGATTATACTCTGCCGAATTGACCATGACTCTGTTCCTCTATGTATCTCAAGAAAATTTGTTATTATTAAATATATTCAATGTTTATATTATTTCTTTGACAGAAGTATTTTTGATGTCTAAATACGTCAGAAAAATACAGGTTTTTCTTTTTAAATTGTACTCCTTGGGAAAAAAAATTCGCATTCCGTGACATAAATAGTAAATTCTTATAAATAATCATTATTTAGTAATATAAAAATTAACTAAATTAAATTAAAAACTAGCTAAATTGAGAATTATTCCATTATTTCATTTTTTATAGACTCCGTGGTCGTCTCCTCAGCTATAGTTGACACGTCACTTTTTTCTAAGCGCCTTTCCGCTAGTTTCGCCCGAAACTTTGTAATATTGGTAATTGTGGTTTTGTCGGACACCGTCTAAAATAATTTTTGAATAATGCAAAAAATACAATGGTAGTTATAGTACAAAGTGTTTTTTAATTCGTTAAATTCCAAAGCGCGTTCAAAAAAAAGTCAATTACTAACTAGTATACCATTTTCATACAATTGGTTGTCATATACGTCGGTTACATAAACTCTAGTTGTTTTTTAACCTGAGTTTAATTTTGCGGCTGTTGCACCAACAAAAATTAACTGACGGTTACCTAACACACGTTTAGATTTATGTCTTGCCAACTTCACGTTTTAAAACATCAGCGGATATCAAAATGTTCAACTAACCAGATTTAGTATTGTTATTCCTAACCCTATTTTTGACAGTTTTTTGATTATTTAGAGTTTGTCATTACTTTCTGCTACAAAGAGATTATTGAAAACGCACAAATTAAGGCTATAGTTTCTCCCCAAATTTTAAAGACTACTACTAAAAGTACTACTGGCAACGCCTTGTTCTTTAATTTTTTAATCTTTTGCCAGAGTGCGCAGGGAAAATTAAACATCAGAATTAGCTGAAATTTTGCAGGGGTGATCATTTTTAAATGCTTAACAAAAATATCTGAAGGATTTTTCAAAATTCTTAATTATTTTTTCTTTAAAATAAAAGCTCTGGTGCTGTCATCTATCCCCAAAGCCTCAAAATAAATGCGGTTTAGAACAAACCCGATTTACAAAAAAAATAGGGAAATACTCACAATTTCCTCTGGATTACATTTTTCCTTGCTTTAGCGAAAATAAAAACTAAGTTTCCTTTTTTCTAAAAGCCTGTGCAGTCCGGAAAAGAAAATTGATTAATCAATCACACTTCATTGAATTTGGGAGACACACCCAGTTATAGTGTTGGCCGATGGTATGGTAGTTACCACAGAATCGCAGGTGTTTTGTCAACAAACTTTAAATCGGGCCGCAGTGAGACAGAAGAGTATTTTTACGTTTTCTGACAGAAAACCATTCGAGGTTATGTTTATCTTTCAAAAATGTGTTTTCAAAAACATTGTTCTAAAACAAATATGAAACCACTCCGTGTGCGGTCGCTCGCCGCCTAGCGCTGCGCGGGCATTACCCGAGTCTATCAAAGAACTTTACTGGCTCGCTGGGATTACTAGGAATTCGCATAGAAACATTCGGCGGCCGTAACCCCACATAATTTTGTTTTGATTTTGATTCAATCATTTTGTTTTAAAATTTAAATTATTGCGGCACAGTTAAGTGAAAAAAAACTAGTGAAATTTTGGAGTGCAAAGGATAGATTTTAGAACCTCAGTTTCAAAAACACTCGGATACTTGAGTACCAACAAAACAGGTCAGTAGAGTTCCATTTAGGGGTTGGAAAGACTCTTGCTAGTTGTTGACGCTCCTGTTTAAAATAGAATACGATTATTTCGTCTAGCGCCAGTAGCCGATTTTTATATCTGCATGCTTTTAAGTTAACCTGTTGTCGGTATCAGCTAGCGGAAGTATTTCCAATTTAATTAAACATTACACCCAGTTACTTTAATACGTAGTTGGGTAGCGTTTTTTTTAGCAGTTAATTCTGCAATAAATGGTTTTCTTTTATTTTAGTATTTTACTTTGTTTTTTTAGCGGCGCAGAACCCGAAAAGTCAAAATAAGTAACCTAACCCCAAATTTTTGACCCGGTGCTAAAAAATCTCTGGTTTCCCATGTGAATAAACATAAATAAAGTCTCCGCGTTGCCATGGAAAACAAATTCAATGACGTAAAATTTTGCAAAAAAATCAGGTCGGCATGGTTAAATTGAATTCCCGTACAGTGTTGCTAAAAACAATTCTCCAGATTGTAACTACGACCTTGGTAAATGAAAGCATGAGATTTTTAAAATTGAAAATGAAAGCATGAGATTTTTAAAATTGGTCTGCATCACCTCCTTCCCCGGATGAAAAGATTTTTCATATTCTTTGGGGCAAGTCTTCTAAACCTGAAATGTGATAGTTTTTTTTTAAAGTTATTTTACACATATCCATTTCTTCTAATATTGAGGCCTTGGTGAAGTACAAAATAAAAATATATTTTATTTTTTAGTTTAAATCAGCCAACAGCCTAGAAGAGCTGCATCAGTTTGTCCCAAATTTATGAAATTAATTCAGAATTTCTCTAATTTCAACTGAGGATTTAGGCTCATTTTGTTATCTGCAGTTATGTGCAAAACGGAAAAGTCACTATGAGAACTCTTCTTCAATTTGTGGGAACCCACAAAAGCCGAATTTACAAACACCGAAACACAATTGAACAGAAAATAAAACGTTCGAAACTAATATAATTTCATAGAATTTTAATTTACTCGATCCTTAAAAGACACGAATATAATTTAGCCGATTATAACTTTCCCGAACCTTAAAATATCAGAATTACAAAAGTATCGAAAATAATTATCTAGAAACGAAAATAATATGCCCGATCCAGAAGAACCAGAATCCAGCCGAATCGCTATTGGGCATGCATCAAATTTAAAACTCTAGAGCGCCGCACTGTGGAACGACCCCATATAAACATATATATTGTAATCTTAAAACAAAAACCATTGAATAGTATTCAGTAAAGTCCACTCTATTTATTGGCATATAACTTTTATTTTATTTTTATTTTTTTTATAGTAAAAATGGGTAACAAATGTGATTATGTAGAAATAGCAATTTTTTTACCGGAAAAAAAACACTTATTTTAAGAATATATATTTCTGTGAGTATTAACAGTGTTATTTTTTTTTCCCAATATCTAGACTCATTCTTGTTAAATACAGTCTCCACAAATGGTATAAATTTAGTGAGCTTATTCTTTCTAATAGTCATTTTATTTCAAATAAGCATAAAGTAGGTCGAGTATTCGAAGGGAAAAAAAGTCATATATTAACATATTGCTTAGTTCATAGTGATAATGTCTAATGTAAAGACCTGCCCCCCACCCCCCTGCCTCGAGAGATAAAACGTCATACTACATGTATATATGTACCCCAACGGATAGATGTGCAGATTATATGTGACGTAGTCTTCTTATTAGTTATAGTAGAGCAATAAAACTAGGCACGTTTATATCTTGTATTGCAACTTGGAAACGTATTAAGTTTTGTCCCTGAGTAGCGTTTAATGTTATGTGGGTAACCAACTTTTTCAGAAATGAAGTGTTTATTGATTTTCTTAGAACTTTTTCGATCTTGGTTACCTCAGATCTCCCTCACCTTTGGTCAAGCAAAAATATAAATAAATACAGTATTTAAAAAAATACTACAGTTTATTTTTTAATGAACTTATCTAAAAAAACAAACTTTGTTAGGTTTAAAATCAATCAGGCTTATTATTTGTTATATTTTATGCAGCCATCTTTTGAAAAGTATTTTATTTTATGTAAAAATTACTAAATTTAAAAAAATTGTTGTTTATTAAAATCGTTATATCTTAATAACTACTAAACCGATTTTGGTGATTAATAACTTTTTTACCAAAAAAGAACAAGGCTTTTTTCCAGTAATTATTTGATGAAATTTTGTAAAATTAAAGCAACAAGCATGAAAGCTTAGTTTTTGATTTTGTCCTCCATCTTGGAATTAATAATGGCGGATTGGATTCAAAAAATAAATAAAGATAAAGTCTCATCGATTATCTACACAATGCAGTTTATTTTACCAAAATTGGTTTAGAATTTTAAAACTTATTTAAAGAATTATTTTGTACGGTTTTTATGGACCACCCGGTATACCGATTGTTGTCATCTTAATTTAGTTTTTTAATTAAGAAAAGCATATTTAAGTACATTCCAATCAAAATACCGAGTCAAAAAATTGTAGTTAAGCTTTATAAATATATCTGTATTTTAATTAATTCTGGCCGGTAAGACATACTATTTAGCAAGGACTCGCCATCTTATATTCCAAAATATTAAATATTTGAATAAAATAATAAAATACAGTAAAGGCGTAAGCTTTCCAAAAAAGTATAAAACATAAAAATCGGATAAAAAATTTTCATTACTGAATTTTATTTTTAAATATCCGGGTTTCCTTATACCTCGCTCCACTGTGCGCCGTAGGCCCTGGATTACGGCGTTGACAAGTTTCTGTATTTGGAAGATGACACGGGGATTTTTTTTATCAAACGATTTTATTTAATTTCACAGTTTCTGGCTGGGAGGTAGGGGGTAAATTAATATAATATCACAATACATAATATAATATAACAACGTACTTCGACTCTTCTCTGCAACGTAGCAACTGAACTGTGGCTATCGGTTCAAATCATTTTCGGCCAGATTGGGGTTCTTGAATTTTGTGGTTCGGCATTATTATATTTCTATCAAATTATTTTTGTTCAAAATATTTTCTAACATTTTGTGTTTCTATAAAAATATGTTTCGTTTAGATTTAATTCTATGCGTATATTTTCTAGCGATTTAATTTTCTCGTGATTTCATTTTCGAGACAATTTTCTTCGGACCAATTATTTTCTTTTCTTTTAAATTCTGACAAATAATATTTTTAAATTATATAAAAAATGGTGCAACCGGCATTTAACGTTAAACACCGGTTACAACTGAATGCTGCAACAGGCGGGTAGTGTTTCGAGCAAAGCAAATTAAGTTAACAAAAAAGTCATGAAAAAACTTGTGATGCATCCGAAAACTGGATTAATCTTCTCAAAATTCAGGGCTCGTCCGCCTTGCTCGCCTTCGGCTCATTTTACGGCTATTGCTACTATTACTCATACATACTTACATCTAAAATTTGCTCGCAAAGTCGCTCTATCTCCTGCACCGACCCAGGACTTTCCGGCAAATCCAACATCAACAAAATTTTCGAGTATTGCGGATTTATCTTGACTCTTGGTCGTTCATTGATTTTTATACACAGCGACCTAGCGATGTTGCTGTGAATTTCGGGACCCTAAAAAACAAAATTCAATTTACTACGAAGGCGTGGAAGGGCGAGAAAAGCTTTTTTGATTTAAATTTCGGCTTTAAAACTCGGAATTCCGACTTCAAACTTGTTATTCCGACTTTAAACTTGGAGTTCTGATGAAAAAAACTCGGAATTGACAATAATATTCAATACACCATACTACAAAGGCGTAGAAGGGCGACAAAGCCTTTTTTGACTTAAATTTCGACTTTAAACACAGAATTCCGACTTCAAACTAGAAATTTCGACTTCAAACTGGGTATTCCGACTTTGAACGGAGTTCAGACCAGTAACTCGGAATTGACAATAATATTCAATACACCATACTGCAAAAGCGTAGAGGAGCTACAAAGCCTTTTTTTGACTTAAATTTCGACTTTAAACTTAGAATTCCGACTTCAAACTGGAAATTTCGACTTCAAACTGGGTATTCCGACTTTGAACTTGGAGTTCTAATAAAAAAAACTCGGAATTGACAATAATATTCCATACACCATACTAAAAAGGCATAGAAGGGCCACAAATCCTTTTTTGACTTAAATTCCGACTTTGAAACTCAGAATTCCAACTTCAAACTAGAAAGTTCGACTTCAAACTCGGTATTCTGACTTTGAACTTGGAATTCTGAACAGAAATTCGGAATTGACAATAATATCCAATACATCATACTACAAAGATGTGGAAGGGAAACAGTCTTTTTTGACTTAAATTCCGACTTTAAAATTCAGAATTACGACTTCAAACTAGACATTTCAACTTCAAACTTGCTATTCCGACTTTGAACTTAATACAGAAAAGGTACCTAATGCGTAGAACGGACACAAAGCCTTACTTCAACACGAATTCTGACTAAAAAAACCGAAATTCCGACTTCAATCCCGGAATTTACGATAATATTCATTATACAATACTACATACAAAGGCGTAGGAGCACACCGGCGGTTCTACGGGGGAGGGGGTAATTACCCCGACTTCCCAGAGCCCCAAAAAATAGAGAATAGGACAACATTATAAAAAAAAAGTCAGTGTCAGTGGCGACCGGCTCCTTTTTTACAGCTACATCCCACCTTTTTTTTTAAAAATAATTTTGCCTGCGGCGCCATAACCCTAATAATTGTTACAATTTTATTTAAAACGTGTAAAAATGTAATTTTTAGAATTTTTTTTTTTAAATTTTCGCCTGCGGCGTATTTTTTTGGAAACAAATTTGGAAATAAGACTGTACTCAGAGCCAGACTATGTTTAAGTGACACCAACCTAACCCACTTTTTTTTACAAAAAACGTAAGAAATCAAAATTTTTTAAGAGTTTTTTCGACAAAGCTGTAAAAATGTTTGCCTGCCTTTGAGTAATTTTTGTCAATGACATTTAAAACTTGTAAAAAATGGCATTTTTAGTTTAATTTTCTCAAAATATTATTTTTAAACAGTTTTTCAAGTTTATTCTTAAAAATCATTTGTGAGACTGATAGAACTATTACTTTTATTAATTTTAATCATTTTCGTGTGTTAAATAGGGTTAATATTGTCAAACTTATCAGAATTCATTAAATTTTATGTAGATCAGAGGTATGTCCGAGAATTACGAAAAATCGTCGTTGTTTTCATTCTATCTCTTTTTTGTCATGCTATTTTTAAAGGAAAGAAGCATTTCTCGACCAAAATTTTAAATCTGTGGACATACATATATTCCACCAGCTCTCAAAAGTCGTTGGCGTTGCGGTGGCTGGTAAATATTTTGGTTAGAATTTTTTTAAAATTTTATAAGAGCAGTGTCTTATGTGGCCAAAATGGTTCAATACTCGTCGTCGTATTGCTCTTTGGATTTAAAACACTTAATTTTTTTGTGTTTTTTAATAAAGCAAACTCATATTTACAAACAACCACCTTTTATTCAATTTTTTTAAAAATAATAAACTTTAATCTGAACTAAGTACAATTTTTTCATCAAATCCAAATGCAAAATTGGGATTTTGTAGACTGCCCTACTCTTGATGTTTCTAAAATTTTTTTATAAGTTCATTAAGGTTTTAAAAACAAACTTTGAAAACTGTTTTCCAAAAAAAAAATGAAAATAACTAAAAACACAAGTCACAAAAAAATAAATCCTGGTTCTCCGAAAAACTAAAATTCCATGAAAAAACATCTACATATGCTATCTGACTTTTGTAATACTCTCTCAAAACATAATTTTAATAATTGAATTTATTAATACAGGGTTCCTAAGATTTTCCTTAGGGATAGGATTTCAATAAATCAAACAGAAATGGCATAGAAAGTTCTGCGCGCACAAAAGAAACAGGTATATTGAGCAATGGTGCCAGTTTGTTATTATCTCCGGACTGCTTTCAAAACATCTAATTAAAAATTAGATGTTCTCAGGTCCAAACCACAGCTTTTTCTTGCTTAAAGGAGGCGGCAGGGTCCATTATTTACGATACTGAGCGATAAACTCGTGAGGTTGTTAACATTAGAAAGAAATATCTTCGCTTTTAATTAAATTTCTTTGCATTATGTTCTACTAGTGACATCTATCCGGAAACGGCCAAACCATGCAGCTAGCACTAGCAGCCAAAGAAATCAATAAACGGCGCTGTTTTTCCTGCAGAGCTCTTTGCTTGCGATATTATTGATTTTAAATAAAGCTGGCCCTACACTACATTTGATATTTTCGAGGTGTTTTATAACATGATCTCGAAACATGTAGCGAACCAATTCTTCAAAACTAGCGGGAGGGTAAAAGCGAAAAATAATTGACTGCCAATATTTGTAACACCCAAAAAGGGGTGAAAAGATTTATTTTGCTCTGTTTCTTTACAAAAAACGTTTTTTTACGAAAAACTTGAGCTCTGCCACTTTTTTTTATTTTTTCTTCAACTTTCTCGAAATTTTCGTCATACCGTAGAAAAAAATTATTTCCCCCATGGTCATACTCTACTTTCATTCGAAAAAATTTAGAAACAGAGACGGGATCAGTTTTCCTAAAACGGGGGATCTTGGTTTCGAGTGCGAAGATAAAGGGCGCCGCAGGCAAAAATTTTTCAATTAAATTAGCCGAACGCAAGAATGTTACAAAAACAAAGCACGAAATAAAAATGGCGCCGCTTACAATTTTTTTCAAAAATTACGTAATTTCGGGAACGCAAAGAAATAGGTCTAAAGAGTATAATTTTTAAGAAAAAAATATCAATTTTTCTCGCCCTCCTCCACTGGGACTACAGGGGCCGTGCACAAATTACGTAATGGTCATGGGGGGGAGGGGGGTTACAAAACGTTACGTAACTAAGAAAATTTGGAACGAAAATAAGTGAAAAGTTTTTTTTTTGGGGGGGTAGTGGTCTTGAAATCGTTACATAATATTAGGGGAGTGGCGTGCCAAACCGTTACAAAACATTACATAGGGAGGGGGTCAAAAATTGGTAAAATCACCGTTACGTAATGTGTGTACGGCCCCACATCTGACTGTTCCTCCTTTTTGATTTCGAATCAAAGTGCAAAACCCGGGTTGGACGTTCGAAGGCGTCAACCCGTCCTATTTGCTTGATAAAGTTTCTACGGAAATATCTCAGTCGATTTCTCCGGCCGTGTATGAACGCTTTAGGTTAGGCATTTGCATGTATCTTAGTCCCCAGCCTGTAAACAGTGCGTAAGGACAATGGTTACAAAATGAAAAGCCGAAAAATATTTTTTTTTTACGATATCTTTCATCAGTTTGGTATTAAAGTCGAGCAAAAACAATTTTTATTCCAGTCCTAAAGTTATGAAAATGGAAAACATTAGAAAACAACAACCTGGAATGGATTTACTACGTGTAAGATGTAGTGACAACGTCACCCCATGCCCATCCTTTTCTGCCTAATGTGCTTTTCCGTTTGTCTGCGTCTTATACACGGCTGCTTGGCCCCTTAAGGATTTGCTTAGGAACCCTGTATATTAATTAATTAAAAATACTAAAATCTGAATACATCTCAAAAACGTGCTGGGAGACAAGAAAATGAAGAAAGAGACAAACATAAAAACAACATAAAACACACACAATATAAACCAAGTCGATTCAATCAAATTTTTCGGTTTTCAGCTAGACTTTACTTGTGGAAAATTGGCCAAAAATATATTTGTTATACGAAACCTAGTTGATATAACTTCATCAAATATTATTCATGCAGAAAGAGCTTTTGGACTACCGAGGAAAGTATTAAGAGTGATTTTCAAATTGGGTTTTCAGGAGGATGTTAGGTTCATCTATAAGAAATATGGATTATTTACCCGAACCTCTCTTTAATCTACCTATGTGTAACTTATACAAGAGAAAATTTAAACCTATACCAACGGCAAAATATAATCCATAATCATAATACCTGTCAATCTAATCATTTAAGAATTAATTTTCGCGTATCAATCACTAGATTTTCAAAAAAATTATTATGCACCTGTTTTTTATAACAAACTTCCTGAAAAAATAAAAAGTCTTAACGTAAATAGATTTAAACAAACTGTCAAAAAAATTCTGCTAGAGAACACTTTTTATAGCTATGAAGAGTTTCTACATTTTAATTTTGTCAGATACGCATAAATATGCAGTAGGGTTTAGTTAGTTAAATATTGTAAAGGTTAAACTCTAATTAAGATTTTTATTTTTGTATTTTTATTGTTTGAAAGCAAATTGTCTTTTTTTTTTCTTTTTATTATTTAAAAGAGAATAACAACTTATGGAGTTATCTAGTTTCTATTCCCTTGTTATTCTTAAAATGTCATATTTTATCGTAGTAATCGTATTACTGTTTTTATATTTTGTACAACCTACATTTTATTTTGTAAGTAGTTACTGACAAAGCCATATAATATTATTGTATTTTATTGGTGAATAAATAAATCTATCTACAGACCGCTTCAAGCTACTGCGAACATAGGGGGAATCAAGTCCAATTTACTCTCCGTGCCGTACGACCGAGGTGGATTCGAAGCATGCTGCAGTGTTATCTTTTGCAAATTCATTTTGTTTTTATTATTTTGTTTTATTTCTGCCTTGCTCGAGAAACAGATGGGTAAGTTCTTAATTGAAATAATACATTTTTAAAACTAAAAATGGATGTCTACGAAGTTGCCGAAAAAGTGCAGATGGTCAAATGGTCAAATCGTCATAACCCAACACACGTTCGATATTGGTCGAGGGAAAATTTGCATTTGTATTTTGACGTAAGAACACAGTATCCCCAAAAACTAAATGTTTTGGGGGGGGTATTGTAGGGGAACACGTAATTGGGCCATTTTTTATTAACGGCAATTGCAATTTGAATGGTCCTAGATACTTGGATCTACTGCAGCAGCATATTATTCCAACTGCTAGGCAATTGTTAGGTGTAAGATTTGGTGAAACATGGTTTCAACAAGATGGTTGTTCCGCTCACAATGTTGGCCTTGTTAGGGAATATCTTGATAATGTATTTCCTAATCGGGTTATAAGTACACGGGGAACTATTTTATGGCCAGCTCGATCTCCCGATCTTGCTCCTAATGACTTCTATCTGTTTTTGAAGAAGCTTTTCAAATTATCACCCCTAACATGCTTGGAAACGTTGGAAGGGGTTTTTATAGTAGGCTCGGATATTGTCTAGCCGAGCAAGGAGGACTTTTCGAATATTTGCTTTAATTTTTTTTTGACTGGGAGAATCTTTTTGGTTTTAGAATGTATTATTTTGAGAACTTGCTTTTATTTTGTTTCTCCTTATTATTTTCATTGCAACACGTCGTCACTGATAAATCTGAGCAGTTGACAATAAAACGCTCTTATTTATCAGTGACAAAAAATAAGAAAATTACGTTATAAAAATTTGCGTATTTATTGACCAAATTCCGGTTTCATTGACTACGCTCCACACAGCACCGTGGTTAGAGGCGTACTAAATACAAGGCGAACGGCAGCGAATGGCGATCGGAAGCCTGAGTGTTGGTTGCTTCACTGATAGGCGTGCGGTGTCTCTGCATGTACGTACAATGGCAAATTAGACTTCTTTCGCCCTATGTTCGCAGTAGCTTGAAGCGGTCTGTATCTATTTAAACTCTTTATGACAAACATAGCTATATAATAAACAGCAAGTCCAACAAAGATAGCCATATCTTTATTTCCGAAACCTTACAATAATACACCAACAGGCACTACAAGTTGCATATCCACTCGTCTCGATCGCAACTACGTTTACATTTGAACGCATAAAACTTTTGGATCTGTTCGAGTAAAAAGTTCGCCAACTAATTTCTAAAAAAGTTCGTATCGCACAAAAATTCATCCAACAACTTACATCTCTCGAGGTCTTACACAAAGCCAACAAAAATTTTGCACTGTTGTCAATGTCGACTTTCGCCAAAGGATCGTCTTTCGGGGCTTTAAATAGAGACGTTATGGTGGCAATGAACGACCCCTCCAAGAGCTCCAAGCTGCTGGGCAAATAAGGCACTTGCTCCAAAAAGTGACCGATCAGCTGTTTAAGGGAAGTGTCTTCGTCTTCGTCTGAAACTCATTTTATTTAGCCACTTACTTTTATTAGTCCAACTTTTAGCGCATCTAGCTCTACACAAATATTTGTCGACAACTTTTTTTTTTATCTAGTCATGGTACACGCCGCAAAATCAAACTACTACAAACAAGAAATTATCAAGTAGGCCATGACCGATCGAACCGAAAATGTCAGAGTAATTTTGAGGTTATGTTTTTATGTGAATTTATTATTTTGCATTAATTGTTTTGCCTTTACCCACACTTTTTTCGAATTGGGTTTTAAAATATCTTATTTCGAAATGATATGTTTTTGTTATGTATTAATTATTGTGGTTTATACTACCTATAGAATTTTTTTAAATCGTGTGAACCTAGGTATTCTGCAATATACAGACCGCTTCAAGCTACTGCGAACATAGGGCGGAAGAAGTCTAATTTGCCAGTGTACGTACATGCAGAGACACCGCACGCCTATCAGTGAAGCAACCAACACTCAGGCTTCCGATCGTCATTCGCTGCCGTTCGCCGCCTTTCGCCTTGTATTTAGTACGCCTCTAACCACGGTGCTGTGTGGAGCGTAGTCAATGAAACCGGAATTTGGTCAATAAATACGCAAATTTTTATAACGTAATTTTCTTATTTTTTGTCACTGATAAATAAGAGCGTTTTATTGTCAACTGCTCAGATTTATTAGTGACGACGTGTTACAATGAAAATAATAAGGAGAAACAAAATAAAAGCAAGTTCTCAAAATAAAATAATACATTCTAAAAACCAAAAAGATTCTCCCAGTCAAAAAAAAATTAAAGCAAATGTTCGAAAAGTCCTCCTTGCTCGGCTAGACAATATCCGAGCCTACTATAAAAACCCCTTCCAACGTTTCCAAGCATGTTAGGGGTGATAATTTGGAAAGCTTCTTCAAAAACAGATAGAAGTCATTAGGAGCAAGATCGGGAGATCGAGCTGGCCATAAAATAGTTCCCCGTGTACTTATAACCCGATTAGGAAATACATTATCAAGATATTCCCTAACAAGGCCAACATTGTGAGCGGAACAACCATCTTGTTGAAACCATGTTTCACCAAATCTTATACCTAACAACTGCCTAGCAGTTGGAATAATGTGCTGCTGCAGTAGATCCAAGTATCTAGGACCATTCAAATTGCAATTGCCGTTAATAAAAAATGGCCCAATTACGTGCTCCCCTACAATACCCCCCCCAAACATTTAGTTTTTGGGGATACTGTGTTCTTACGTCAAAATACAAATGCAAATTTTCCCTCGACCAATATCGAACGTGTGTTGGGTTATGACGATTTGACCATTTGACCATCTGCACTTTTTCGGCAACTTCGTAGACATCCATTTTTAGTTTTAAAAATGTATTATTTCAATTAAGAACTTACCCATCTGTTTCTCGAGCAAGGCAGAAATAAAACAAAATAATAAAAACAAAATGAATTTCCAAAAGATAACACTGCAGCGTGCTTCGATTCCACCTCGGTCGTACGGCACGGAGAGTAAATTGGACTTGATTCCCCCTATGTTCGTAGTAGCTTGAAGCGGTCTGTATGATAGCTAGTGTATTTTTTCTGTTTCATTTTAGGGTTTTCATTAATTAATTTAGGATTGTTCGTTGTTTTGAGTCGATTGAAAGGTGCAAGCAGCTGCGATATTTTAAAAAACTAAAGAGGTAATTTAAATTTAACCAGAACTTTTGTAAGCAAGAATTTGTCGTTTTTGTGTCGGATTTTCGGTTTGCAAAGACAAAATTCAAAGTAAAAAAAAATATGTGGGTTTTTTTTGTATTCAGTGCAATACAATTTTATTTCATAATGAAATCTTTAACACGTTTTCAGCCCTTGCTGGGTCATCTTCAGAAGGGATTTCTTAAAGAGACAATCACACTCAATTAGACAATTAAAATTTCAAATCAATCAAATTTCAAAAACTCAATTGACTGACTACTCGTCCTCGTTCCCGGATTTTGGAAAAGAAAAAAAAAACAAAAATTTAACAAACTCAACAGCTGTTCCTAAATCTAAATTTTAATTGTTCTCGTTGAATTCACTGTTCGTGATTGTCCATTTAAGAAATCTCTTTTGAAGATGGCCCAGCAAGGGCTGAAAACATGTTAAAGATTTCATTATGAAATAAAATTATATTGCACTGAATACAAAAACCCCCCCATGTCTTTTTTAATAAAAACTGCACGCAACCAACCAACCCTTTCTCAAAAAGATATACCTACTAATTGCTTTCAAAATTAAAAAAAAAATGTGGTGACACGAGTTTTGAACTGGCGATCTCCTGCAAGAATCCGCCTCACTTTACAAAACTTTCTTCATTCAGTATAGCATCAAACATATAACTAATGTGTATGTCAAAATCTAGATTGCCATTTTAAAAGTAGAGAAAAATAGTAGATAAAAATATGCCAAAACTGGTTGAATTAGAAAAAGTTTGCTTGCTTATTTACCTCGTGTAATAAAATGGATTAAAATGACTCTTTTTTACGGGATTTTAATGATTAAAAGATTGATTTAATGCTTATAGGTAAAACTAAATTATATTACAAGTGCTGTGGTGAATTTCAAAAAAATACGGGGAAAACTTTCACAGTATCATGGTTAAAGGCGGTCCAAACTGAATAGGTAAACCTAGTCAAGAAGTAGTAGCTAAAAAAAGTTGTCGACAAATATTTGTCTAGATGGCGCTGGACCGATATACCGGGTGTCCCAAGGTGAGTAACCTATTAGAATATTTTGTAAACTATACTGAAAACTTTTCTACTCTAACATAAGTCCATGTAAATTATCTTTATGAAATACTCTCATATTTGCAGTGTTGCCATTTTCAGGAAAACTTGGCAACAACTTTCTTATTTTAAATTGAACACCCTGTATATTTTTAATTTTTGGATTCTACAAAATATTAAGTACATTTTATGTATAATGTCCTACCTATGTTCAACTGTTTTTAAAATATCGACAGGTGAAAATTTACATTTTTTAATTTGACAGCCTGTAACATCGAAACGGTTAAGGATAGAGCAAAACGGTTTTTACATTCCTATCTTGGTTTTTCACAAGCTATCGTTTTATACTATTTTTAACCCAGGGTTAAACTAACCTTGGGATCGAGCTTGGGATATTTTCGAAGATATTTTAACCCTGGATTTAGATATAAAACGATAGCTTCTGAAAAACCAAGATGGGAATGTAAAAACCGTTTTGCTCTATCCTTAACCGTTTCGATGTTACGGTCTGTCAAAGTTAAAAAATGTCAATTTTCACCTGTCAATATTTTAAAAACAGTTGAACATAGGTATAGGACATTATACATAAAATGTACCTAAAATATTTTGTAGAATACAAAAATGCAAAAATATACAGGGTGTTACAATTTAAAATAAGAAAGTTTAGTTTAGTTCTTTACAAAATATCAACCTTTCCAAAACTCTCGCCCCTTTTTTTTCGCCAGTTCTGCGACTAAATGGTATCTAGTGTTTTTTTTTTGGTTACCAAACAAGCAAAATATTGAACAACATCTTTTACATACTAACGGTACCTATTTCTGGATTCAACCATTTCAACACGAGTTTCGCTATCACGGGGGCGGATTTGATTCTTTCACTTAAAACTAACTTGCACAGGCCCAAAATGGCGGTTTCCCGCACCTCGTATACCTCGTCGTCCATCAAGTCTACTAGACCCTTGATTAATTTCGTCAGGGAAACACCTAAAAGATAAGTTATAACAAAAAAAAAATGACCTGACTAATGTTGAAAGCTATCAGATCCATAGTTTTTGAGATATTCAAAAACAATAAAAATATATTTATAAACTCACGAACCCTAGCAACTAACGAAATGCGGTTTGGAAATTTAGATGGAGAATTATATTTTCAACAAAATCTGTAATCACGTCAAAAAGCCTTATAGTTTTTGGGGTATTGCTGTTATTAAAAAAAGCGCAACAACGCTGCTGGTGCTCTTGAATGGGGGTTTTGCTCATTTTTTTAAAATATGATTTTGAAAATCCGAACAAAAAGAACGAACCCGTGTTTATTCCTTTTGCGTAAAATTAACCCAACTCGACCCAAGCTACCGTAACATTTCTCTGTTGCTGTTATTAAAAAAAGCGCAACAACGCTGCCGGTGCTCTTGAATGGGGGTTTTGCCCATTTTTTTAAAATATGATTTTGAAAATCCGAACAAAAAGAACGAACCCGTGTTTATTCCTTTTGCGTTAAATTTAATATTAAATGAGACAGATGCCTTTAACAAAATGAGAAATAAATTCCCAATGTCCATAGTGGAGTTAAATATAAATAATTTTATATAAAAAAAGCTTTTCAAATACAAGCTTTTAGAAAATTTAAAGTGCACTAAAAAGTAGAAAATCATTTTTAGCATTCTGATATCATAATAATAAAAGCGATGTGCACATTATTGGAAGTTTAGGCATGTTGCTCGATAAGTTTATGTTATTGATTATATTGTGATTTATCTTTATTCAGGAAATATTCTTGATATTATTATTGTTGATTTTTATTGCTAATAAATAAACTTATTTATTATTATTTATTACTATAAAGCAGAGAAATGTAAGGGTAAGCAACTCGACCCAAGCTACCCTAACATTTCTCTGATATGGATGGACATTGTTGGTTTTAATTTGCGCCCATCGCTTTTATTATTATGATATCAGAATGCTAAAAATAATTTTCTATTTTTTAGTGCAGTTTATATTTTATCCACTCCACTTCCCTCGTTATCTCTGATCTGGTCAAAATTTCGTATTATTCCAAAAAACTCCCGTATACCAATTTTGGTTAAATTCGGACAAACTTAGGCGTTTTCTCCCCTTCACTTCCCTCGTAGGGGTCAGGGGGGTGCCTAATAATAACACATACACACAAGCTGGTTGCAAAACATGACCAAAAATCGTCCCTGTTGAATCCGCCATATTGAATTTTCAAAATCTGATCAAAATTTCGTATTTTTTATTCCCAAAAACCCCCGTATACCAATTTTGGTTGAAATCGGACAAAATTAGGAGTTTTCCCCCCTCCTCCACCATCGGCCTCGTAGAGGTGGAGGGGGGTGGCTCTGATTCTTCTGTTTACAATGGACTTCGGGCTGTAAAGCTCCGGCATCCATGGGTTGCCTCACTTGAGGTGGAAACTTATCATCCGCGTCTAGGATAAACCTATTCCTCCAAGAAGTATAGAAATTATAATATAAATTAATTTTTTTCCACACACGTGGTTACCGTCCAGTCCAATTTAATGTACGGCGACTTCTGGTCGCCCCGGCCTTTGACCGGCGTGAATAAAACAAACCGACACTGGCGATTATTTAATACTCGTTTTACAACATGGACCGATACCAATTAAAATAGAAAAGAACAAGAATACCCGTGTTGCTTGCACAAGGGGAGTGCCTAATAATACCATATTATTGTATTGTCACCGCAACTATAATCGCATACCAAATTTGAATTCAATCGGACATCTAGAAGGAACCTTTTTGAAAAGACAAATTTCCAGATCGCCCGTGGCAAAAAATTGCCTTGGATTTGTTTAAAAAAGATGATTGGTATTTAATTGCTACTGATTATTATTATCGATATTTTGAGCTTTTTAAACTTAAAAGAATGACTGACGCAATTATTATTGACAAATGGAAGCAACTTTTTTCTCGTTATGGTATTCCTGAGATTGTTCGCTTAGACAATCAATTTCGGTCTGAATTTAAAAAATTTGCTCATGATTTTGACCTTCAATTTATCACAAGCAATCCACATTTTCCACAATTAAATGGTTGTGCTGAAACTGCTGTCAAAATAACGAAAAAATATGCATTTAGCTTTATTAAATTATATAACAACAGGATTTTCACCGTACGAGTTATTATTAAATAGAAAAGCTCGTGGTCTTTATTAAATCAGCAAGTTGATTTAGGTTCAGAGGTTTAAAAAGAAAATCAGCATAAAGCAAAATCTGCAAATCAGTATAATAAAAGGCATCGAACAAAAATTTTATCAGATATTAAAATAGGTAACTATGTATGGGTCTGTTTTAAGAACTTATCGCAGAAACAGATGGTATTTAATTCCTGCTTCCTATTACAGTTTCACTCCTACATGGGCATAATCTGGTTTAGGAGAAAGTGATTGTGGTGGTAGTTCTAAAAATTCAGAAAGGCAATCAATGATCAAATTCAAGAAGAATCCAATGAATTAACTCGAGACTTCGTGGATCCCGAAGATACTCAAAATGTAAATATTGACAATGAATCTAATTCTACTAATGAAGACTATTTAAAAGAGTATTGTTGTTAAATAAGTTAAAAGAGGGAGATGTTCTGTTAAGCATCTTTTCTTATAGTAATCTGTGTTTTTCTAGAGTAGTCAATTATTCCTGTTGACTGTCAGTTCACCTCTGCTCTGTCTAACGTCAGCATTCAAACTGGATTTTCACTTGAATAACTCATAACAAAACAGAGTTATATTCAGACTCTGACAATCGAGTAACAGGAAAAATTGGGGACTTTTTTCTTGCAAAATTCAAATTCAATTTATTCAAAAAATACAAATATATTAACAAAAAAAGAACGTGGCTTATAGAATAAATATAAAAACCACTTGTGTGATTAAAATAACAACTATTTTACATGTAAACTAAATCAAGAAATTAGAATACAATAAATATAAATATCTTAACTATTCATTTATACACTAAGTATGGAGTTTAAAAAATTTCTAGATTTACTTAGTATCCATCCATTCAATTTTAGTTTTAGTTTAAATGCACTGCTATTGTGAATCTACTTTATATATGTTGGAAGCATATTATATAGTTTCGGTGCAAAGCAGTAAAAGCTTCTTTGTGTTATAGGCTTAGTCGGTTTTGGAACTTGAAATTGTAAGGCACTACTTCTTGTAGTTTTGGTGTTGTTGGCCTTAGTTTTTTTGGAGAAGTATAGCTTTTTCAAAATTGCTAAGCAGAAAAGTTGTCGAACGTCAAAAAGTTTGCATTCCTCAAAAAGATAGTCGGATGGATAACGAGGTTTTATTGCAAATAATGTTTATTATGTATTTTTGTACTTTTTCTAGTTGGTCAATATGAGTATTGGCCATCCCTCCCCATACACTAACGCTATAGGTAATATGATTTTGAATTACGGCAAAATATAACATTTTTAATGGTTGCAGGTCAAATATATCACGAAATTTTCTAAAAAGCCAACGTAATTTATTGTTGACGTAAGTAATGTGGGCATCCAGATAGACTCCCAAATATTTTATTTTTTTTAACTCCCTGAATCCGAACACCCTTACAATCAACATCATATCATAGGCAATCATAGGCAATCACTCGATACCGAGTACGATTTTCCTCTATTCTTTATCGTCGCTATCTGTGGTGCGTTTTTTGAAGCCAATTCTCGAGCCGCACACACTTCCACAGTCCTGGCACACCCAGCCTCCGGCAGCAGCCGGGTGTTGCTGGTAATCCATTCTTCCATTTTGTCGCTCCTTTCTACATTCTCTCTTTTCCGTCTCTAGTCTACGTCGTTGCTCTTCAAAAGTTTGTGCTCCCTCATGGACTGTTCGGCGCCATGAAGTCCTATCGTTTGCCGTGGTCTCGAAGTTGTTTATATCGATGTGATCCTTCATCATATTGCCTTTGAGAACGTCCTTGTACCTTTTTTGTTGACCTCCTTGATTTCTCTTTCCCTCTTTCAGTTGTCCATAAAATATCAGCTTTGGGAGACCTGTTTCGGGCATAGTTGTTCTGGCTCCTTCTAAAACACTTATGTTTGTTTGTCGATCTTGCCATTTGATTCTCAGAATTCGTCTTAAACAACTTTGGTGATATTTTTCTAGTCGTTTGATATGCCTTCTGTAGGTGGTCCACGTTTCGCATCGAATGTTAGAGTTGGTATTATTATTGTGTTCTAGACACGAAGCTTGGTCTCCGCATTGATGTCGTGATTGTTGAAGACTCTTTCCGAAAGCCGTCCGAACGCTGCGCTAGCACATTTTAGGCGATGCTGTATTTCTGCGTCAATAGTTGCATTTGATGATAGGTGACTCCCAAGGTATGGGTGTGTTTGGAGCTTGGGGATTCGTACCTGGTTCTGGTTGGTAAAGAATTTGCGTTTTGGCAAGATTGACCCTTACAATCACATGCCGTGTTAAGTGAAAGTTCCGTGAACTCAGGTAAGTTACTAGCTGAAAGTGAGTTAGTAAAATTCACCGATAAAAAGCACTAAATCGATTTTATTTTAAAAAGGCGATTTAAGAAAGCGGTTTATCGTTAAAAACCAATTTTAGGGTCGTTATAAACACTTTAAAACCCTGGTTTTCCGAAAAATCTGTTGTTAACTGAGTTGTTTTATTTGTTTTTTCTTTAAACTGACATACCCAAGCAGCAATTTCACGGCGTAGCGACGTTGTTAAATGCGACGTCGCTTTAGCCAACATGCCGACCCGGATTTACACCAAAATGGTGGATGATTTTTGAGTCCTTACGTCGTTGTGCAGTGACTGGAGTCGGAATAGTAATCGTTCTTGTTACGTCGTAAAATACGACCCAAAATGTCTACACTAGCGCCCTCTTTGTTATTGATTTTTTGGTGGTGTTTCACTACCCAAAATGTTGCCCATCTCAAACTTTGGGATTTTCGGTCACTAAAATGAACTTATTTTTATACACTTTGGAAAATGGCCAACAAAAAATTATAATTTCATAATTACCGTTTATTAAATAGTATTTATATGGCCACTATGGGAGCAAAATTTAAAAACGCAATTCGGTTTACTGACAAATATCCTTAGAAAAGGAATGAAAAAACACGCACGCCCTTGATTTGTTTGTCAAATACCTCTCTCGCCCGGAACATAAAACGTCACGGCATGGGCTACAGTCGTCAACATTCCACTTGCCACGACCATTGGTTACTATTAACCCAACATGCGACTGGAAAACGCTCCAACAATTCCGCCGATGACAGTTGACAGTCAAGTCAAGGGAAGCTGTGAATGAGACATTACTGTTTAAAGAGCACCAGTCTTTCTCTTTCACCCATATACTTGTAGGATAATGTCATCTGACCAGTTGAGTCAGTTATTTAAAATCTAGAAAGATAGGGCGATCTGCCGTACATAAGTGCGGCAGAGAAGGAGAATAGAATGCTATTAGTTCCTTTGGAAACTTTTCTTATTCACAAGAAAAGGGCACTTAAGTTCGTCAAAACTCCGGCCGGAAAACGTCGCAAGACCGGCCAGAAACGTCGCAAGTTCACGTAATGTGAAAGTTGTTTAGACGTTGATACGTCGACAGAACGTAACTAGAGTCTCATAAAAATGTTCACACTGGTTTACTAGAAAATGCACCAACACCTGACAGGTCGGCTAAACGTTGGGTAGACGGTAACAATGTTACTGCAGTATTATCTAACGTTAAAGCAACGGAATTTTGTCGTAATATGTGAGACCGTCTGAAGACTAATAATTTATACACCCAAATTAACGTCCATTTAGGTGAAGTATGTGGTCATTGGTCAGAAAATTGTTGCTTGGGTATTTAATGACATTTAATGAAGGACGTATAAACCCTCAGAGAAAGCGATTTCATTTAAAACCGTTCTTATACAAAAGCGCTTTTAGGTGCGTATAAACGTAGTGAATGTCTCTCTCAACATCAAGGTCAAACAGGTCATTAATATACAGGTTGAGGGACGCCACAGTTCACAGTTTTTTTGCTACTCCTTGAGTCTTGTATTTGAATGGTTTGAAATCTATTTGTCAAGTAATCTTTCATTAACTTAAGAACGTTTCCTCTAAAACCGAATTTTAATTCGTGTTTGCCTGTGTCAAACGACTTTCTGAGATCAATGAATACAACCACTGAAGGATCTCTAGTATCTAGAGGTTTTTGCATTTATGTTGTTAGAGTAAGAATCGCGTCCTCAGTGGAAATATCTTTTTAAAACCAAATTGCAAAAACCTCATTATTTTTATGTTTACCTCCAGTGAAAATCCTTCTGTTTTCCTCGTACATACTCTGTTCCGCGGTGACGTTTTCGTTCTGAGCGGGTTCGGTAATCAAATTCGTGCCGTACACTCTTAACAAATCTACCACCGCTTTGATGCAAACTATCAGGATTTGCGTGTAAAATTCGTTGTTCTCTTGGTATTTGATTATCTGAAAGAAATCAATTATAACGTTATAAAGACTCTTACATAGAGTGTGTTTTTTTTAAACGAAACAATCCTCTTTTTAAATAATTGTAATGATTTCAGGGGGATATATATATTTTGGATGGATCCGATTTTTTTTACAACTCGCCCCCAACCAAGGAGTGAGAGTGAGAGAGAAAGTTTAGGCTAAATTAATTTTTTTTTTTTGTAGATATTCTTAATCTGTTATTGTTTTTGGGTCATGCACCCCTGAAAACCTAGCTAGAATACTACTTTCTTTGACCCGAAGCTCAATTTTCAAAAGAAAAATGACAAATGTCTTTAAATTCACAAAAAGCAGGCAGTTTGCCGAGGAGTTAACAACTGTAGGCAGGAGGTGTACAAAATTTTGGGCAGGACTAGGCAGTACTTGAGCAGTACTTTGGGCAGGACTAGAGGCACTGTATACAATTTTTGACAATTATTGTTTTACCAGAGGTAAGCAACTCGATTTGGCAAATTTTGATTAATAAACGTAGGTGCATCAAATTTGAATTTGATTATTTATATGCGGTTTAAAAATCCAATATTGCAGTATAATAAATTGTAAAACTACGCGCGCCTACGACCTTGTATTGTTTTACTATTCAATGGAAAAAGAAACGCAAGAAAAATGGAAAGAGATCATGCATTTGCCAAACTGGAAAATTAATAAAAATAATCGAATTTGCGATGTAAGTAAGATTAGTTAAATTTAAATTGTTATTATTTTTAAGAAAAAGAGAAATAAAAAGATAGATCAATAATATTTTTTCTATTTAACCTAAACTTTTTATAAGGAGATGGCTTGTTTATTTTTTAGTAATTAAAAATATAAGGCCATTAAAAATAAAAACCACATTTCAAGAAAGCAAAAACGTTTTATTAAACGAAAGCTAGCCAGTAATTGAACTATTCGATTAGCTGATTATGAAAGAAGGAAGTCTACGATAGTAACCATAATAAATCGATTTCAAGAAGGAAACTGTCCCTCGAAAGGAAGTTACTAGACCAAAACAGTTAAAAGGCCAGATCAAGTTTCAACTAAGTTTGGATTTTTAGCAATAACTTCCCTATATGCCCTTAGGATGAGTTCCATTAGATGTTCTGAATTCCTGGGAATGATAATAAAACTTGCTAACTTCTTTAAGATAAGTCCCAAACGTTCTCTATTGGATTCGCATCAGGGGTTTTTGCAGGCCAAGGCATAACTTCGATATTATTATCCTGCAACCATTGCTGCGCATGAACTGGCCAGTTATCTTGTTGGAATACAAAATGATCTGGGTAAGGGACTCTCACCTCTGGAAGAATTACATTTTCCAACATATTACCGTAAACTTTGGCTGTAAATCGCCCATTAATTCTAAATAGACTGCCATGTCCTCTAGCCGATATCCAGCTCCAAACATTTACCGAAAATCTTCCCGCCTACTCTTCATTTCCAGCAATATATCGTTCTTCGTATCGAGTTCTAGGCGTTCGATAATCCAGAATTTGTTTTTTATCGCTGTTGGAAGATCTTCTCATCTGTGAAAACCACCTGCTGCCAAAATTCTTCGTCCCTCGGAGAATAATTCAACGCAAAAATTAATCGAGACTGCTTCTTTTATTCACTTAGATTATTTTTTTTTGCCGCAGTACGACACCTTAGTCTCGAACGTTTAATCCTTCTGCCTAATGTTGTATGGATCTTGAAAAATTTGATTAAATTTTTACTTCTTTCGCTTTGCCTTGATTGATTGCTTCTTGGTCTTCCTCTGGGCTAGTAACTTTCGTCAAACCGGTGCCTTCCTTGCGGTGCATAGTTAATTCCTCTTGAAATCGGTTTTTTATGTTTACTATCGCTTCTTCCATAATGAACAGCTACTTGTCGAATAGACCAATCACCGTCTAGTTTTGCTAAGATTGCTGAGAAGACAATGCCGTACTATAAAAATTTTAAAAATTAAAGAGGTCGAGAACTTCTGATGTACCAGTTTTATGTGGAGAGAAGTGTACATGCAAATATGAAAAAAAATAAAAAGAGAGGACTATATGAGTTGCCCACCTCTGGTAACCAACAACTGTCTAATGTATAGAGGATCTTTAGTTTTGTGCAGTTACGGACTTGAGCGGTTTTGGCGTGCGCAGTAATTTTTACGCAGTTAAGAGATCGATTTCAAGATATCCCCACAAAGCAAGCAAGGATGTGACCTTATGCAAGTCTGTGTGTGACAACCTTAAACAACTAAAGGCCGATCCATACTACCCACCAAAAAACTTTTTATATTCACTTACCGGTATTGCAAACATATGTATGCCGATTTCAGCTGTAGGTTTGTCTAATATCGCACACATCGAGTAAAACCTCAAAGCTTTCCATTTGATAATATCGTTTTCGTTTATTAGCAGTTCCTGATCTTGCACAATCTAAAATTACGGGTAAAAATTCCTTAAAAGCGCCCAAAAATAACCCAAAGTTACTCCAAAGCCCCTTTCTCACTATGCAACTTTTTATGGACGCCCAAGGTATGTCAGAATGTGCAAAATCAAACCCGTTAAATAAAAGAAAGTTCGATCATTAAATCATTTCCAAACCAATTTTTTATCCGAACCTTATTTCATCAAACCCATTCAATAACAAATTCGAACTTTAACAGACCCGTTTTTTAAACTTTCACCGCCAAGACAATTTCCATCACGCCACCCATAAGAGCGGCTCAGCGGACACCGGTGTCCACTCTGGCGCCATCAGTAAAAAAGGCAAATTTCCGTCGCATCACGCCAGGGCGAACACTTTTTTGTCCGCTGTGGCGTCTAGAGTATAGCCGCTTTAAAAACTTTTTTACACGCCACAGCGGGCACAGTACCGATCACAATAGCGAACAAAGTCTTCAAACAAATTTCAAAAAACCACCGCCATTCTAGAGCTCCGAAAAGAATATTTAAAAATAAAATATTTGAAAAATTAAACATTTTCCGTGGCGTGATAAACCGACCATGCAGCGGATACATCAAACTCATTCAATATAAAACTCGTAATTTGTAAAACCCATATAAAACCCGGAATTTGTCAAAACATTATTTAGCAAAACCGGATTTCGTCAAACTCGTTGTTTACAAGAAAATATTTGCTAATTTAAAAATTAAATAGCGCATTCGCCAATAATACTTACAAACATGTCTTTCGAGTCAAAGTTATCGACAAAAATCTCGTTTTTTTACTTTAGAGAAGAGAATCCTTAATCGGTATCCCAGTTTTTCCAGATAAAAAAAGCGCATAGGTTCCCACGAGTGGGTAACTACTACTACCAAGTAATCTTACCCAATCGCAGTCCCTTGCAACTACCTAAACCTCACCAAACCCTGGCTTACAGGCCCTAAGAGTCTCTGGGAGTCTTTAGAAATCTCTCGGCAGTCCCCTGCAATCACTGACAATTCAACAAAATTGGCAATCATGTCACATTTTCTGAACTAGTGGTTACACCCCTCTAGGTTTTATAAGATTCTACGTGCCAAGCTGTCTTTCTCAACACTGATACAAAAAATCTGTACTTTATGAGATTTGTCTAGGTTTTTACAAGTTTGTTTCACCTACCTCATAAAAAACAAATAAATTTTTCCAAGAGATTTGACGCGGTTTTTTGGCAGGGTTAGTTGAACAACTACGTCTTACTTATCTCTACGACCACCCTGGCAGTATTCGTATGCAGCCAGTGGCGGCTTTAGAGGGGGAACGCGCCCCCCCAAAAGGTTATTATTAATGGTCCATAATTTATTTAAGACCTTGTTTGTATTGCCTGGATGACAACCTTTTCAATACGTATTGAGTACGATGTGAAAACATACTATTTGAGGCGTTTTCTCGCGTTGAAATTATTTTGAAATATTATTTGAAACTATTTAGATGTGACGTCATCATTTAGAACCGAGAAAAAATGAGTAGTTCAAAACGCTGACGTAGTTTAGTGTAACCTCACTTTTTTTTCGTTTTTCTGTTTATTTTTTTTGGTGTTTAAAATTAAAATGGATCAACTACTGGTTTATCTAACAAAACCTTCGAGTGTACGGCCCGTTTTAGTAGCATGGATGACAAGCAATGGACGCTACATCGATAGTGAAGTTTTTTTATTTACTGTTCTTTTAACAAGATATCTAGCACGCGTCAGTTTTGAAACTAGAGTGGATTCCGTTTCAAAATATTTTTAACCCGTTTCGATGTGACGTCACCGTTGCAACGCGAGAAAACAAATGTTTCAAACTTTTTAAAAACATTTTAAACAATTTCAACGCGAGAAAACGCCTTTGACAACTAAAGTAAATAATATTATTCCTCTCGCACCTTGCCAGTACCAATTATTATAAAGCTGTCCCAGTCATTAAGCTTAAATTCATGAATATGTAACCTTTTAAAAATTGTGGAATAATGATTTTTTTTATATTTACGATATGTATAGATTTGACTTTCAGAGACGGGGGAAGTTAATTGAAACTGATGCGCCCCCCCCCCAATTCCGAATTCTAAAGCCGCCACTGTATGCAGCTATAAATGGGTCATATGAAAATTTGGCCGACCATCTCCCCAATTTCGATAATTTTTGGTACATTTATTCCACCCATTAATGAAAAATCCCAAATTTGAAAATTTTTTTAATCATTAGTTTTTTTTTAATTAATTCTTGAAAATCACAAAAACAATACTACCAATTTTTCCCAAACATTTACTTATAGAAATTTCAATATCTCGACTAACTACTTAAACTTGGACAGTGGTTTATAGCTCGTTGTATTTTATTTTAAATACCTTTCAAAAGATGTATCACATGATATACTTTTTGTTAAAAAAAAAATTGCAATTAAAAAAAAACTTTTTTTTTTAATTTTTGGAAAACAGCATTTTTTAGTTATTTTATAAAAATATATTTTGTTTCTTGGTATTTCGCCAAACTATTTACAAAATTTCAAGATGGAGATTTGATGGGTTCATAAAAAAAAAATTTTTGTTAGTTTTTTGCTAGTATTCACCTACTGACGATTGCAGATACATAAGCATTCGAAACGTTGAGAAAAAGTAAAAAATTAAAGACAATGGAAGTTCGAAACTCTAGTATAGTCTCAAGTTCAACATTGCCTACCACCTTCAAACAACAGTCGGGCGTAACTCACCTCATTTTTAAACAATTTCATTGAAACCGGTAAACTCGCAGATTGGACTCTCTCAAGCAGGGCGCAAGCTATATCCAAACACTTTGTCAGAGTAGGTACGTCCATCTTCCTTTTTACTTCGTCGGGCTCCTTTTCTCTAAAATTATTGAATAAAAGTGAGTTCAATCAGACACTCGTAAGACAATTTAAATTTTTTGACCAGTTTTTTTTTTTAAATAACGAGATTGCTAAAATACCATTGTTTACAATTTTTTAATGTTTGTGCTCTTTTACGTCCTTTTTTTAGCAAAATTTAAAAAAAGTAAGGTGGAGCTACCAAGGAGAATTGTGGTGAGAGGTAGTCTCAATTTTAGATATCAACTGAAAAAAATATGTACTCCTTCTGTCGGTGCTTAGGGTATCAATAAGAAAGAATACAAGGTAGTATATGAAAGAACACTCAACGAATATTTTGAAATGACGGATACCTTATGAAATTCCTTGGGTTTTCCCGACAAAAACAAAATTCCCTGGAAATCCCCGAAGTAATTATTTTACCACGTTTTCAATAATTAAAAAAGGAAAAACAATAACCCCCTCCATCACTTTGTCACAAAATTGACCCCGCCCCCTTTCCTAACCTAACGAACCTGATCGAGAAAATATGTGTTTTTATTTTTTTACAAGAAACTAACTTACATTTTCATTTTACGTTTTTTTTTACCGTGACGTGACAAAAAGTCGACCTCCCCCCTAAGAACATTTTATTGAAAATTAAAACAAAATCATGCAAAGCTGCTCAAAAAAATACTAATGTCTCTTCCTGTTTTACGAGATTCTTACGCCTGGCAACGCTGTTGCGAGCACACTTCTTTTTTTAGTCACGCCCTCCTTCTCCTTCCTCGCAGCACTTTTTTTCCAGAATTTTTCTCTAATACTTCAGCCTGCCTGAATTTTTTTAAACTTTGCCTGCGGGGGAATGGTGCAATCATTTTTGTTTTGCATGTTGTTATATTTGAATATTCCATGAATTAACAAGACACGACGTCCCCTTAAAATAAGTTACCCTAGTAAGTATAACCATTGTATACTTCTTTATACAATGGTATAACCTAACCCGTTTCAAATACAGATTTTTTCTTCTCCAAATTACAGAAAAATGAATGTCTGAAAACGAGCTTATAATGAAGGGAAGCCATATGAAATTTTCTTCTTTTGCCTACTGCCTAGTCATGCCTAAGTACTGCCTAGTCCTGCCTAAGTACTACCTAGTCCTGTCTAAAGACTGCCTAGTCCTGCCCAAAGTACTGCTCAAGTAGTGCCTGGTCCTGCCCAAAATTTTGTACACCTCCTGCCTACAGTTGTTCACCCCTCGTAATACTAAAATGATACTTTTACACGTTTTGAATGTTGTTGACAGAAATTGCTTAAAATTAACTAAACTAAACTAAACTTATGATAGCCGCAGGCATTCTTTTAAATTGAAGTTTATGTTAAATATAAAAAAATGGGTTGGTTTAGCTTCAAGGGTAGCGAGGTGAGAAGAGGAGGGGGGCAAGTTCACTGTCTTGCATGTGTAAGAAAGCAAAAATTAAATAATAATTTAAAATAAAACGAACATTTTCAAGAAAAACAATCCAGTGCGATTCTGTCTTTATTTATCTAGCATAAAAATTAAACATAAAAGAAAATTATCTCAAAATGATGAATTCTTAAATCACTCTACTTTTAAAAAATATATTTTTTTCAGATTTGTTAAATTTTTCCCCGATTTCGTGGGCCAAACAAACTTCCAGACATTTCCATGTTTTCCAGTAAACCAGTCCACCACTTTAAATAAAAGACAAATGAGAAGTCCCTGAATACATTTTGTTGGAAGACAAAAAAGAAGGCCAAATGTTGCATAATGATAACAAATTTTCACTTAAAGAAATTAAAATAAAAAAAAAATTTCTTGGTTATTTATCTTCTTATTTAGTTTACTAAAAAGTAAATATTTTAAATAAACGCATGAACATTACGCACAGTTAAATAAGAGCAATTAGTAATTTCTTTAATACTTAAGTAAACCTATGTTTATAACCTCAAAATCTTGGCATTCTCCGATGATTCTCAGTGATTCCCAGTGATTCCCTGGCGATTCCCTGATGATTTACAGAAAAATGTACGTACGTAACTAAAATGATCACTCCCGCGAATTTTCACAAACCCTCTGAGGTAAACCCCAAATTTTCTATAAATCATAGTAATTTTCCTTCAATATTTCTCCATAGGTTATACTGAGACCAAAGCAAGCTACTATACTCTAACATAAACAAAACATGACTCTCAAATATACGAAGACTTACATCAATCCTACCTTTCCCTTTTTCTCCAACACGTTATATTGAGAACAAAGCAAGCTATATTTTGTTGGCAGACAAAGAGACAGGCAAACTGTTGCATAAAAAGTAAGTATTTTAAACAAACACTAAAACATGGGTATGAACATTACGTACAGTTAAATAAGAGCAATTGGTAATATCTTTAATACTTAAGTAAACCTATGTGACACATGACTAGTGTTTTCAACCTCAGAATCTTTTGGCATTCTCCGTTGATTTTCAACGATTTCCAGTGATTCCCATCGATTCCAGGGTGATTCCCAGCGATTGCCGGGTGATGCCCATGTGATTCCCAGACAAATTTACAGTGATTGCCACCCGCGCTAAAAGAAAATCGTTTTCATAACCCCCTCTGAGGGTAAACCCCAAACTTTCTGTAATACATACACTCCATTCCAAATTGCTGCGGACCAGTCGCCATATTGAAATTGGTCCGGAGAATTTGGAATAAGGTGTAGTAACTTTCTTTGCACTCCTTCAATAACATTTATCCACACGTTATATTGAGCTTAAAGCAAGCTACAAAAATAGTCAAAACAAGCCTCTCAAATTGGTAAAAATTTGTCACTCAAATTCCTTGACATCTGTGCGTAGAAAGGGGAAAGGTGGGATTGATGTAAGTCTTCATCGTCTTCATTTGAGTCTTGTTTTACCTAATATAACGTGTGGATAAATATTATTGAAGGAAAATGACTGTTTTACAGAAAAAAAGGCAAAATTTTCGAGTGGTAAGCACTGGGAATCACATGGGAATCACCAGGGAATCATTGGGAATTATCTGGGAATCTCATGAAAATTTCTGAAACGTTCCTCCGATTATAATGAAAATTGGTGTGTAGTCAAGAACAATTGAATTCCAATAATTTTTGAATTTTGAATTCGCCAATGTTTTTTAAAAAAGCATTTACTGGGATGACGACAAGTCAAAACCCGATGTACTAGATGCCTTTACCGAAGTTAGCTTTGTTATTTACTAAAAGTCGAGAATATCTAATCTTACCTTAAAATTAACATTTCTTGCTCGACCATTTGCATCTCATTTTTTATTCTTTCCGCGTCTAGAAATTCTTCATTTTTTATCGCCTGCTCTTTTTCTTCGAAAAGAACGTTTAGTTTGACCTTTAATTTTGAAAGCTAAAATACAAAAATGAGTGAAGAGATTTCTCGGATCTTTAAAAAATTAGCTTTTTGAAAATACTACACAGTGCTGATCAGTCCACGTACAGCCAATTGAGGGAACAGGTTTCCTGAAGATGCCGAGCACTAGAATCGGCAAACTTCTACAGAACGACGGCCAACATCCCGAAAGATGAAGGCCGCGAAAGTTAACTTGTTTAATACCTGAAATTCTTTTTCGTTGTATTTTTCAAGAGCTTCTTCCGCATCTAGAGGACACATTATCTCGGATATAATTTCACACACAAAATTGCACCTTTTCTCGAAGTTTTGGTATATTAACTCTATATTGCTTACCTAAAACGTAAATTTTCTGAAAAAAGGGAATTTTACCAAAACTACTTGGATTTTTGGACTATTCCTCATTTTGTTACAAATTTTATTAATCTACTATGTTATTATGTTCATGGGTACTCGGTTGCAATATTCAATATATCTTTTTTTCGTATTTTCACGATGATACTAAATACGATTAATTCAGTTGACTTTTATACATTTCTGCAATAAACATTCACGCTTTTCAGGTCATATTTAACCAGCCTGGATTGGAAACGGCGTTGATGACAGCAGATGTCAAGACTCAAAGAGCGTATTTTTCAGGTCAAAATAAAAAAAAATCCTATAATAATGTGTTCGCAAACCCTTCGATACTAATATACAGAGCGTTAAAAATATAAATCTAGCGAATTACAAAAATGATTTTAATTTTTTCTTCATTAGATACATAGATCTTTATTAACGGTAATAGTTACAGTCATGGTTTCGTCAAGTCATACTTATTCTATTAAAGCATAATAGTTATGACTTAGGTATTTTATCCAAACTTAAAAGAATTTAAAATGACTCAAATCTATCAGATAGACATCTTACTTACATACAAAAAAATTCTTAAGCACACAGGTCACCAAAACAATGACTTTTAAAATAATATTTTTTGAGTAAAATTTATCTAAAGCTTATTTTTAATCGATGGGCAGGTTGTCAGGATTCATGGTTTTTTTTTTAATTTCTCAAACGCACAGAAGTGTTAATTTCTAGGTTTTTAATTGACGCTGGCAGATGATTGTATAAACATGGCGCAAAATAGTTTTTGCTGTACCTACTGTGTTCTAGCCGCAAAAAATCTATTTTGACGTCACTGGATGACCTAGTATTATATTTATGGGTGTCTTCGTTAAGCTTATATTGTTGTTTGTTGGAGTGTACAAGATTTAGACACTGGAAAATATACAAACTTGGCAAAGTAAGGTACTTTTTCCTCGACTTTTTCTCCACAAAACCAGGTCTGACATCATCTCGATATTTTAAACTATAAACTACTCTCAAAAAATTTCTTTGTAACCCAAAAACACGTTCACAACAGGAGGCCATAAGTGGAGTGTGACAAAAAAGGGATAGTATTCAGAGGGGTCACATTTTCTAGGGATCTCACCACAAATGTACCTGTAGCTAGTTTTTTGGAGAGAGCCTCAACATGGTACTGCCACGGTAGCCTCGAGTCTAGGTGAAAGCCCAAAAATTTAATGCTTTCAGAGACGTTCTTTTCTGGCATTTCTTTATGTGTAAAATAAATGTTTTTAGTTTTATTTTCATTGAGTTTATTAAGTCGATTTGATTTAAAGCAACCTTAGAATATTGAACTACTAGAAGGAGATTTTTTTCATTGTTGTCATGTTAACCTAATACGTTATCCCCTGTTTTTAATATTATTTAAAATACCTTCAATAATTTTTATTTCCGTTTAATTAAATGGTCTAGATATAGTAATAAAAATCTGTTTCTTTAAAAAAAAAACCTAAAAATGTATTCAAGTAGGACGTACTCTCAGATTAATAAAAAAAATGAGATATAACAGTAAACAATATTACCCGGATCAACCAGCCACAATGTTTATTTCCCAAAAAATACATGGTTGCCAATTTACCGCGGGGTTTCCCTAGAAACAAAACAATTCATAAACTTCTTGAAGCTCTTTTGATAATATTATTGATTATTTGACATATTTTTATATAGGATAATTTTTCTTATGCTAATAACTTAATTCTTAGTCCTAATTTTTAGTCTCAATAATTAACTTTTTTTAATTTTGAATAAGTAGAATTTCGAGATTTATAAAAAAGAACACAAGCCGGCAACGTTTTTTCGACGAGCCGCGAATAAATGCCAACATGTTTGGTTGCAGCTGACGGCGTTGTTGTTAACGGGGGTTTGTGTTGTTCGGTGATTTTTGAATTTTATTGTGACTATTTGTGAAAAAAGAACTGTATCAAGCTATTTTGAGTACCAACAAAATGGTTTACCATTGCCTGGTATGCAATAAAAGCGGATATTCCAGCCCAGAACTAATATTTCGGAGGTAAGAAAGATCCTGTCATTTTACGTTAGTCATGGGCGTAGTATGAGGTAAAAAACTGCGTAAAAAGCTTATGATTATACTATTAATACATCAAAAATCTAAGACTAATACTAATCTTTTTTAAGAAACAAAAGTACCAGATAATTTTGCTCCTTTTGCAGCATTTAAAATATTTATTTATTATAATTTATACATAACAAGAGAAGACAATAAGACCAAGTGCTGATAGTCAGGTACTGGGGCAGGTATTTTTTGTATTTTAATGGGTACCTGGGTACTTTCTATAATGTGAATAAAACCGTTTTGGAGATATTTACTCTGAGCCAAACTTATTTTTATTTTCATTAATATTTATTATTTATTTTTTTGCCTTTTGACTCCTGTTTCCTGAAAAATTACTAGTAATTTTTTACCTCTTCCTTAAATTTTCCTTGTGTTCTGTATTCAGAAATGAACATGCAGCCAATGTGTAAAGAATAAAATTTGTTGGCCTTAAAATTTTCATAATTAACATCACAAAAAGTTCTCTTAATTTGATAAATAAAGTTTATATTCCACTAAAGAAAACTAAAAGAGACATTATTATCATAGTGAAGAAAACGCTTAATAAGCCGTTTATTAGCGTGTTTTTTTTTTGGAGAAAAACGTTATAAAACGGGTTATTAACCGTTTTTTTTTGCTATGAAAATATTTTTTTTTACTTTTGTTTTGTGGGATACTGCACAATTAAAAAAAATATATAACAGCCATCTTGAATAATTTACCTAAAAATCATTTCAAGTGCTCTTTGGTAAACTTTTGATCTGTTCGTAAATACCTACATTCCTCAAACTAAACTTTATCCTTGAATAAATCTATTTTTTGTGGTTATGCAAGTTCTGGCAGTTAATTCTTTTGAATAAGAAAATCCGACCAACCCTACCTTATATCTCGTTTTCACATTTATATATTTAAATTAAAATTAACGCCGCCACTGGTAATCGGAAAAGCAATTTTTGACAGTGTTGCCGTTTTATTGCTCTATCTCTTTTCTGTTCATATAATCGTCCAGAAGGGTGTTGGATTGTAAACATTAGAGGATTTCAATAGGGAATGTTTGGTCTCTCTTTAGTTATTAGTCTGAGGATGTACTACTACAAAAATAAGAAAAAGGTGCTGAAACTTTCACTTTTAAAACAATAATGACATTCCAGGAAAAATCGAGAAACCGCAATAAAAAATCAATGTTGCCACGTTGACTACAAAAGAAGATGTTTAAGGAAAATACATGTTAAATTTTCAAAAAACGTCGAAAGTTTTAAATAGTTTGTCAGTATTATATATTGTGTATATTAGCTTTTTCAACATATATCTTAAATTTCATTAATTAATTAATAAATAAGCGTCAAAACTTAATCCAAATTTAATAAGTTTTTTGTTGCATAATTCCGTTATTAAAATTGGCAACACAGATTTCTTTCTCCCCTTTCCCCACTGTAGATGTTGCACTCAAACAACCAGGGTAACCAGACAGACCAGTCTCCTTCTAGTAGTTCAATGTTCTAAGAAACTTAACATATGTTTTGAATTTGATTAAAAAATCTCAAAAACTACAAGCTCTATAGAGAAAAAACTAAAAATTTCTTGAAACTTTAGATCAGTAACGAAACGGTTGTAGACACTATGACATGTTTATAGGAAAACTATTTTTTTATTACTAGCAGTTTTTTTTTTAAGCGTTGGTTTAAATAATGAGCACAGCTCCTGTCACGACGGAGTCCAGTAAGCACAAACAATACCTTTAGGTTTTTGGCCATTGACGTGTTATATATATGCAAGTCACCATATTTAAAAAAAAATATCAGCAAACAACACCAAAGACACCGCAACACCGGTAAAGAATCTGCGAAAAACAACGCTTAAATAGGTAGTAGATATTTACAATGGTCTCGGTAACATCCTCCATCAAATCGACTTTTTGAAGCATAAATATGATCAACTTCAAGAAACAATCTCTACTGGCAGAGTCGCTGTAGTCAAACAATTTTGTTATGTGGAAGAACTGCTTGATTATAAATTGCTTTTCTATAAAATCTTCTTGGTCTAGTTCTTCTCCGGTACTATTTACATATCTAAAAAAATTCAATATATCATAATATAATTATCAAAGTTTTCTAGGTTTGTATCACAAAATGATTAAACTTTTTGTTTGACTATAATTTTGCAACTGATGATTTTATTTCGTTGTTATATTTTGACTATGCACGAAGAGGGCATTTTCGTAAAATATGAAAACAAACGAATGAAATTTTTAAGAAAAACACGTTGAATACAAAAAATATCTGTATCAATTTGATGCACGGATATAATTTATTTGAATATATTCCGAATCAGAAGAACGACAGCCAAAATTTTAAGAAATTAGAAAATTAGTTATACTAGTGTCCTCAGTTTTAAAAAAATGTGATGACATTGAATTTTTTATCTACTGTCACTTCATTAAAAATAACAAATCAAAATTATAGATAGAGAGGTGGTGGCAGTAAAAAATTTATCATTTCATCCCATTTGAGGTTTATATAGTTTTGATAAAGACACACCAAAGATAACAACAAGAAATATTTTCAGACGTTTAGGTGCGAGCTTTTTCTACAGGGACTATTTCACGTTTGTACGTTTTTGCCCTTGTAACGTTTTAGACCAGTCCGTTATGATCTATTTCGATTTTGTGATAGTACACTTTTGCGTATTTATTGTTTTTACGTAGTATTGTTATGAACCTGTAGTTTATTATAATTTCCGCGTTTTGTAATGGACTTTTTGATAAATGTGCGTACCCGTTTTGATCCAACTCCTTGATCATAAACCATACTAGCTAAATATGCAAGTGTAATTTTCAGTCAAATTAAAAAAAAAACTTACTCTTTAATATATCCACAAAACACGACGGGGTCGGGAAATATTTGTTCCGAGATATCTTCCATTTCGTTTGCTTTAACATATTCGGACAAAATCCTTAAGTAACTGACAGACTCCCAATTAAGATCCTCAAACGACATTAGCTTGTTTTTGTCAAGAGAAAGCACGCCTAATATAGATTGCTGAGTGCTTATCCTAAAAAAAAATAAATCGCGGTGTATTTCAGCAAAAAATATTCAAAATATTTAAAATTCAAATGAGTTAATCAAATGTACAGGGTTATTTTTTATAAACCTTCCTTGACGAAAAGTTTTTTATCCTTATCACACACTAAGGCTTTGTCTTTAATAGATTACAAGTTTCAAATTTGTAGTAGTAGTAGCAGTAGTAGCAACTCCTTTTGTGTTACCAAAATTGTGGCGAGCACGGTAAGAGGTTCCTTCTTTCCATTAAAATATTAATGGAAAGGAGGTATCAGGGAAAATGGAACTGTGAGATGTTAGCCAACTACTGTCACTGTCTGCGAAAGAATGCAAAAGGCGATCAGAATCATAGAAGACTGGTGCAGACAGAACGGCCTATCAGTTAATGCTGCAAAAACTGAAATTATCCTGTTCACCAGAAAAAGGAAACTAGAGGATTTCAGAGCTCCCATAATGTACGGTAGACCCATAAGCTATAAGTATCTAGGAGTCATACTGGACAAGGGACTCCGGTGGAGGCAGCATGTTGCCAAAATGACTGAAAAAGTCCAGGCAACAATGTGGCAGTTGCGCCGAGTGGTTATACAAGGCCATCATAAGACCGAGAATCCAATGGGTCAGTGGCCTGGTGGCCTGTAGTAGAAAAACTGACCACTTCCAGAAAGCTTATGAGCCTGCAGGGTCTCTTCTGCAGGGGAATAAGAGGCGCAATGAGGACTACCCCCATTAAAAACCATCTTAGGTCTCCCCTCGTTTCCAACTTGGATCAAGAAGGAAGCGATGGTGACGCACCTACGACTGAGAGACAAGGGCGTATGGAAGGGCAAAGGGGAAAAAGTGGGTCATCTGGCAATCGAGGAACGGGTAACAAAAGAGTTGCCTCTTCTAAAGATGCCAGTAGGGACTCCTTCGAAAACATGGAGGTTTGACAAAAAGTACAAAGTCACAATACCTGAACGGGATTGGTGGCAGAGAGAAGAATTCCGAAACGAATTAAGCAGAGATGCGACGGTCTGCTACACTGACGTATCAAAACTGTCAGCCAGGCAGACAACAGGCGCAGGAGTGTATGCGGAAGACCTAGAGGTTCAAGAAAGCTACCCCCTTGGCGAGCACCCGTCTTTCAGCCGGAGGTATACGCCATTATCATGGCGGCAACCCTATTAGAGGTCAGAAATGGCAGGAGGGACATTTGCATATGTTCCGACAGCCAGGCTGCCCTCAAGGCTCTTAGTTCACCAAAAATTATCAGTAGTCTAATGGAGGAGTGCGTTAACGCACTATAGACATTGGCTGAAGACAAGAGGTTGACACTGATGTGGGTCCCAGGCCACGAGGGAATACCAGGGAATGAGAAGGCGGACGAACTTGCCAGAGCCGGTGCCGAAACCCAATATATTGGACCGCAAACGCTCTTGGGAATCCCAAGAAAACAGATGCAGAGCGAACTCAATAAAAGGGCGAGCGATAAACTGAAGTCGTCCTGGAGGGAAGAGCGAGAGTGCAGACAGTCCAAACTGTTCATGAGTAGACCAGACGCAGCCAGAACTAAATGGCTCCTGGGAAAAACTCGCAAGGACATTGGATTGCTAGTAGGAATGCTGACAGGGCATAATCGGCTGCGCAAGCGCTTGACATGCATCAGAGTGTGATTCCTAATATTGGTAGGTGTTTGAAATGACGATTCATTTCGCTTAAATTTGTTTGAAAACTTTTTCCCAAAAAAATAACTAAAAATGTGCTAAAATATTTTCTCCGCCTTGGACTTTACTTACCTAACAAGAAATATACGCATCAAGCAAGCAAGTGCATTGCCCGCCCCGCCCTTATCTCCGTATCGTACCTCAGAAAGTAAACAAACTATGCAATATTAGCTGGTTTAGTTTTGAATGTCACGTTACCAGAATCAATTAAAAATATATGAACAATCCAAATCTATAAAACAAATAATAAACTCACTATTTCCTTATCTATTAGTATCCAAAAACCTACAAATTAAAGCAAATACTTGTCAAATTTTTATCAGTATCCATTTTGGAAAAAAAATCACAATATATAAAAAAAAATAATATTCGCTTTTTATTTATTTATATTATATGATTCTTAAATGTTTTATATATGTTTCTTTATAATTTTATTTTTTTAAATCTCTTTTTTCGAGTTAAATAGTTTCTCTGTAATAAACATTTAAGTTTGTTGGGAAATAAACGTTATATATATACTGGAGAACAAAAAAAATGCAACACCATAAAAGACAAATATTTTGAAAGTAATTTATTTATATATTAATACATTAGGATCCTCTTAGTAATTGATTACATTTCCAAGAAGATTCCTCTATGATAATCATAAAAAAATTAATGAGTGGCTCCTCCTAAAGATGGTCTATATCATATTGAGGAACACTCATCCAAATCCTCCTTACGGCATTCAGAGTTCATCTAAGTTTCTAGGGGGTTGTGGTAATCGACTAAGATTGCGTCCTATCATATCCCATACGTGTTCGATAGGCGACAAGTCAGGCTATCTTGCTGGCCATTCCAAAGTCTCTATGCAAAGTTCATGTAAGAAGTCCATTGTTTCACGAGCAATATGCGGTCTGGCATTATCTTGTTGAAAGATCGCATTTGGGAGAGTTTGTAGGTAGGGATGTAAAACTGGCTGCAGCACTTCATCGATATATAGCCGAGCAGTCAGATTGCCGTTGATATTCCTAAACATATAGCATATACCATGATACTTTGCTGTCTTGATGTATCACGTTCAACAGCAAAGTGTACATTTCGTCTCTCACCTCAAAATCGCCTAACCCTCATGGCCGCCTAAACAAAACCTGGATTCGTCGCTGAAGTATTCCATTCGTCATTCCAGTTTTGCGGAGCTCTGCACCACTCCAAGCAGCGAGCCTTATGTTGTGGGGTCAAAGGTAGCCCCAAAAGCCGAAGCTAAGATTAACTGTCAGCCTTGAAAACACTCATCCTGTAGCTGCAACTAGAACATCTCTTACTTGGTCTCCTACACGTCGATTTCTGAGAGCAAGAAATCTGAGATGCCGTAAATCATGACCTTGTAATAATCTAGGGCGTCCAGAACCTGCATGACGTCTATAAGTCTCATCATTGGACCACCTTCTCCGAACTCTTAACACTGTTGGTGGATTGGCATTAACCCTTCTTACAGTTTCCCGTAAACCAAAACCAGCCTTTTTCATGCCTACGATGCGTCCTTTCTCGAAGTCGTTTAAATGATGAAATTTTTGGCGAGCGCGAACTATTGGCATTTTTATTTTGTAAGTAAACTGTAAGCAATCCAAAAAGACCAAAAACTACTAGAAAAGTGATTTAACCCTTTCACTACCACTGTCCCTCCAGAGGGACAAAAAATTTTTAAACCCTCTCAGTACACATCTTATATTTGTTGAGACAAAAAAATTTTTTTCGGGAATCTTATACTATTAAATGATCCTTTTTAAAAATTTGTTCACACTTTTTTATATTTTTTTTTGTTTTTGGTGATTTTTTAGAATGTCCCTGAGTAGGGACAATGGTTCTGGAACACAAAATTTCTATAAGAACCAAAAATAGTACTCTCTATTTGAACAATTTTTTTTAAAAATATACAACACTTATTTTACATGAAATTGTTCAAAGCAATTTCTTCCTTTTATTGAACAGAGATGGACATTGCACTTGTAACAAAATATATGTGTTTTATTTTTGCAACCTTCCAATTTACATCTGGAGTTTTCTTTTTTGTTATCAACATTAGGAAGGTGATTAAAACCATCAAACCTCATTTAATTGAAGGGCCTTGGTTCATATCTTTTTTTTTTGGAACTGGCGAATCGAAGTTCCTGTGTCGTCCTCTTTTAGGGGCATTTTTGGTTAGTATTAAATTCTCAGAAACACTTTGTCGAAATTGCAAAAGATCCATTACACCCTTCTGTGGAATATTCAATAAAGTTGCTTGCTGCTTATATTCTAGCCAGGAATTTGCCAAGGCCAAGTCAATGGCATGAGAAATCATTCGTCCAGTCCATTTTTTAGACCGAACAAATGACCTCTATCGCCTCTGGTCTAGAAATTTCCAGGTAACTTTTTGTGGTTTTGTCCCACCTAGCGCAACTATCTTCTTGCCCTATTCCGATATAATTGGATGCTGTAATAACTGATTTGTTATCGTACCATTTTGTTATGACAATACCGTCTTTGCTTATTGAATTAGAAGCAGCACCCCGCCCTTTTGCCTTTAGCTCTTTATCAGTGGGAAGTTTGGGATTCGAAAACCGATTTACTCTTATGGTACCTACAGCAAAAATTGACCTTGCCTGTAGGTACTGGAAAAGATTATATGTGCTAAAATAATTGTCAAAATAAAGACCATGGTTCGCTTCACTTATTCTTTCTGCCAATTGAATCACAATTGCTGCTGACAAACCAACAGATTTATACATAGGCTTTATTTCAGTGGTGCTGCCTTGGTAGATAACAAAATCGTAAATGATACCACTTTTTCCTGCTAAAATATATATTTTCACGCCCCACTTTTTTGGCTTATCCTTCATGTACTGTTTGATGTTAATTTGGCCCTTGAAAGGCACTATCTGTTCATCAACGCATAAGTTGGTTTCTAGTGGAAGCTCCTGGCACCTTTCTCTAATGCAATTATACAAATCACGAACTTTCCATAATCTGTCAGTGTTATCTTCAGGAAGACTAGTAACATCTACCAAATGTATTGCCTGCCGAAGTTTATAAAACCTATTTCGACTGATGGAATCTTTTACCAATGGAATTCCGTATTTTTGACTCCAGTACATTTCTACTCTCGGGAGTAGGAACATATCGCATAAAAAATGTAGTTAGTGTTGGCAACTCAAGAATGGGATTTTGTGAAGGCAGAGGTAAATGCCATCGGATTTGTCTAGTTTCATAGGTTACATTATTCAACCATTTAAAATCAGATTTTTCAGTAAGCCAATATTTTTGTTTAAAATCTTGTATTTCTTGTTGTGAAACATCCACGCTTTTTTCTAGAACACTTGCGTCTTCAATCACCTCCATATTTATTCCCATTTCATCTTCAATCACATCCGCCAGCATCCCAAAATCATCATCATCTACATGCCCTTATCTTCCCCACCGTCTCTTCTACTTTCAGCCTGAATGAGCTCATTATCCTCTTCATCATCTTCCAATAAAGGAATGTCTGAGTCATCATCGTTTTCCAGATAACTCTAGAAATTGTTCATCAGTCAAAGGCTGTTTGTACTATTTCCTAAAATAGTCAATAGTCTCACAAAACCAAACTATAGCCTTATATTGCAAAAAAAAAGTAGATGCACACTCCCAGAGCCATTGTCCCTGCTGAGGGTCATTAAACATAACCTCTTTTGCGCTTCTTAAAGCAGTAAATACACAAAGAAAAAATACTAAAAATGTTAAAAGTAACCCTTATACTAACCTTCTGACTCAAAAAACACACACTTTTTTCAAAAATCTATAATTAAATATCAATAAATTGGCAGAGTGCACACTAACTGTTTACTTCGACTGAAACAGCTGATTTATGTCAATTTTTTAGGTTATGTTAATAAAAGCCATTGGCGTGCAAAAATTTTTAAATACCTAAGAAAGGTTGGTTCTTGGCATGTACATTCCGTATTTAATAGTAGAATGCAACATTTGTTTATAAAATGCTTTGAAAGTTGAAGTACTGGATGGGTGTACATTTTTTTGCGGAGGCTGGTAGTGAAAGGGTTAATATTTTCAGAAAAGGTCTTTTATGTGTTGGTTGTTTTTGAAAATGAATAGAAAAAATCTGTGAAAAAAGGAAAGATTAGAAGGCAAAAAATTTAACAAATATTTCTTTTTAGATAAGGTATACAAATAATTTTCATTCAAATAATTATCCATATACATGGGGTTGCATTTTTTTTGTTCTCCAGTATATTAGGTGCGTATGTATTAAAAAAGAGGAAAGCAAACCAGCCTCCACCACCCCTGAAGCTGACCATTTACCAACCTCGATATTTCTTCCCTCTTTTTTGCATTTATTTATTTGTACTAACTTTTAAAAAGCGACATGCAAGAAGTAAACAAAAAATTAAACAACCTACACAAATCTAGTGTTGAATAACTACTAATAGCCGACCTAATAACTATGTTTGGTAAAAAATACTGAACGTTATTAGATGATGGAGTGTATTTCCGCAGGGGCGTGATAACCCCTCTGTTAACTACCCCCCTATTCCCCTGAAATCCGCGCTTAAGTAACTAGGTATAATTTTTTAGTAGCTAAATACTTTTTTTTAGGTCTAAAAAGATTTTTAAGTTGAAACATTACCTTTGATATTGCATATCTCAAACATGAGATGACTATCTCAAAAAAAAATCGTTTCCGGTTTTTTTTACCAAACCGGTCAATGTCAATGTGAGTTTCGAACTTTCATTGTTTTTATTTTTTTTTACAACGTTTCGAATGCTTATGTATCTGCAATCGTCATCAGGTAAATACTGTTGATGTCTCTGACGCTAAGCCCGTCAGACGAATTTCCGTCATATTGTTTGTAAGTACTTATGGTTTCAATCTTCTGAGGCATGAGAAGCTTCTTTCTGACCAAGCATTACTTACTGGCAAACATCCAAGAATGTTTTTATCAATGGAAAAATATCGCCTCGAAGACGTTATCAGGTATGTTTTGATTTAAGCTTTTGCCTTCTTCTGACCAATATTGTTTCCAAACACTGACTTCTCCCAATAAAAGTTCAAGAATTTGTGTTTTGGATTAATCAAACATTTTATGGTATTTAGAAACGATTTTAGAAAATTTTGCCTTGATTTGAGCTTCACGTTGTATAAAACTTGGTATGAATATGTTCAGGTCAAAAATACTTTTTTATATCCGAAATGATTCTGTCTAAAACTTGTTTATAAATAGAAACTCTGTAATACCGTTCTGTATTTCCAATGGTTTTCGTGGTAAGTCATGCGTTTGTTTATTGTTGCTGTGACGAATTGAAAGTCAATCTGTCCCAAAATACTGTGAAGGGACTCTAGAATGTCTTTAAAGGAACTTTCTGCAATTTCTCGTTTTTTCTTTACACACTTCAGGGTTACCACCAGCATCTTTGTTGTCTAATTTTCTCTGGAGAAAAGGGGGGGGGGCGAGCCAACTTAAATCTTTAATTCGTATCTTTTCGTTACTTGGGTGTAGTTCGGGAGAAAAAGTTGAAATTTGGCCCCTAGTGTTTTTTTACTTACTTGAAATAGAAACGGTCCAAAATCATTTTGTAAAAATGCAACATAAGGTCGATTTCCTTCGGCGTAAAGCCTATTCTTACGCGCTTCATTAGCGACAGGATGTCATTGTCGTAGCTTGCGAGCCAGACGGGCAGAACGGTCGACGTGAAAAACGTATTGACTTTGGGCGAACGCTCCAAAAAACCCATGGTTAGGATTATTTGTTTTTGAGAGATCTGAAAAATAGATTTATCAAAAAAACATGATCTAAGTTAGGGTGGTCAGACGTCCGGATATGTCCGGCTTTTTCGGTTAAATCATAATGTTGCCTTTACTTGTGTTGGGTTGGATTGGCAAGATGCAAGCATTAACCCTTCTCAAAGGGACCCAGAGCTCCTTTCTCTGAATCTCACTTGAGTGGCCGCGTGGACGACGCACCAGAATAAAAACCTTCCTCAGGGAACCAGGCGCACCCTGTTGTATACAGCCCCCTCCCCGAAGTGCTGGAGAGGTGATTCTAGCCGGTTTACTCGTCTGTAAGGGAACTCCAGAAGGACCCTCCGACAACCAGGAGGTAACACAGGGAACCGAACAGGTACCCAGTGAAATCTCTAAGATAAGGATCAACAAGGAACTGCTTAAGGACCCAGTAGATCTTCTTCAACACAAGAAGCCCGACAGGGAAGTGCACAAGTACCCACTGGACACTCTACAATTTATACAAATTGGCCAAGGACCTCAGGAAGCTCCAGGTCAAAATCGTGGTCAGCATGGACGGTCCAACCGAAACAGAGCTGACGAAGAGCAGTTGCTCGAATCTCCTAGGCAGGAAGGATGTGAGATCAGCAACAGGGCTCCTAACTAAGGACACTAATCCTAGAGCAAGCTCTAAAGGAAGCGAAGCCTGACATTTATTTTGAAACTTGCGTTGTCATTTTTGATTTGTTTGCCTCGCTTTTGTCATCGGCGGCTCGTTATTATTGTAAATAGTTTTTTATCAAACGATTTAATTTTATTATTTATTCCTGTTGTGTGCCAGACTGCAAAAAATAGTCCTGCGACGGAGTTCAGCTCTTTCAATTAAGTTATAATGAGTGAAGAAGTATTTTTATTAGGAAAATCAAACAGCAATAGAAGGAGAGCTTGGCTGGAAGCCTTCGGACAAGACTTTAAGCAGCACGAAAATTTAAGGATTTGTGAGGCAAGTTTTATAACAGTACCTATTTTGCCCCGACGATAGTATAAATTCGATTCCTGTTGTATTTGCGTGCCTGGTGTGTGAACTTTTGTGTCCCATTTTATATCCGAAACTAGTAAAAAAATTATTACAGCGTTGTGAAAGTTGATCTTTAGTCGAGTTTAGCTATTCTTGGTAAAAAAAAATCATTTTTTAAAGATATAGGTATATATTTATTTAGTTTATGGTAAGAATTTAAGTACTTCTTTTGGGGCAAGTATTCGCCTGTATATATGTTTCCGTAAAACCCCGATTTCAGTTACAACCTGATTTTAAACTTATATAATTTAATCTAATCTAATCTACTATAGAGTTAACAGTTATAACTAGTTTTTACTAGGAAAAACCGGGTTTTAACGGTAATATATAGGTACTGTGATAAGAATGCGTTGTATTTGTACAAGATTTTAAACATTATAAATCTAATGTAGTTTTAAGTTCATTTGAATAATTTAGATAACTTTAATCAGTTTTCTGTAATTATTACGGAATAATTATTTTTTTCACATATAAGTATAAATATAATATTCAAAAGAAAGAAAAAAACTGTTATAATTCTTACTTGAAACACAGTGACACAAAATGTGTTATTAGTACACCATCATCATACCAACGTATGGTACGGTAGTTCATCAAAAATTTAGTTGCTATTTGGGTCTTAACCTACATCTGCAAAAAAAAGGATTTTCTGTCGTTCTTCACACATGATAGAGAAGGCATCATGTATTATGATTTTAACCAAAATTTGGTACCAAAGCGTTTTTTTGGCCCACCCAACCCACCAAGTAAATGTTGGATAGAATGATGGGGGTTTAGGAAGAGAAAAGTGTGAAATAGTTGAAAAAATTGTAACTTTGAAATAAACATTTTTCTGCAGTTTGGTTCAAATTATTAAGAGCTTTAATTTTTGAAATATTTAAAAGAGGTGTTAAAATATTTTTTAAAAACATAATTTTTCAAGCAAAGAAGCAGATATCAATATACGTTTCCAGATTTTAGTTCCTGTGAATAGTACTTACCTTAAATTTTTGTTGTCCGGTTTTACAGAGGGTTTACCCAACTTTTCGCATTGATAATTTATTCATAACATTAGTAATTCTGAATGCCTGTCGTTTTACTTCTTTAAAGAAATACAGAGAACCCGGACTACGAGTAAAAAACTGTTAGATTTATAATTTTTGCGTATATTTTTTACTTTAGTAACTCGCGACTGTATGATAACGGACTAGTCGTGCTTTCAAAAAATACTTTCTTATCGTATTTATAATTCATTAAAATATTTAAAATAAGAACGAGTCGCCCATGACAAAAGCGAGGCAAACAAATCACAAATGACAACTCAAACTTTCAAAGTAATGTCACGCTTCGCTTCCTTTAGAGCTTTCTCTAGGATTAGTGTCCTTACTCCTAACAGGACACTGTTGCCTCAACAAGCACCTAGAGACGCTGGGGTCAAACCATATCAAGTCAACCAGGCAATAGTTTTGAACATCTCCGCTTTTGATGATTTTTGGTACACTTATGCGTCTTATCAAAAAACTAAAAAATCCATAAAATTAAATTTTTTGGACAAGCGGTTTTTGTTTTATTGATTTTTGAAAATCAAGAAATTGACCAATATGTACTTGACAGACACTTACAAAAATAGTAATATCTCAAAAACTATTGATCCTATAGAAGCGAGTGATAGCTCATTTTGAAGACCTTTTTAAAGATATGTAACACAATATAGTTTGTTTAATATTTTTTTTCTTAATTAAAAAAAAAAAAAAAATTTAAATCTCAAAAACACATTTTTTAATTTTTTTCAAAAAAATATTTCTTTTTTTTTAATGTTTTTTTAACATTTTTGGAAAATTTTAGGATGGAGAAATAATGGAGTCATACTTTAAAAAAATAATAAGATATTTAATACAGGTATTAAATATAATACAGGTATTAAATATCTTATTATTTTTTTAAAGTATGATTCCATTATTTCTCAATCCAAAAATTTTTTTTTTTTAATTAAGAAAAAAAAAATTAAACAAACTATATTGTGTCACACATCTTTAAAAAGGTCTTTAAAAACCCTTCAAAATGAGCTATCACTCGCTTCTATAGGATCAATAGTTTTTGAGATATTACTATTTTTGTAACTGTCTGTCAACGACATATTGGTCAATTTCTTGATTTTCAAAAATCAATAAAACAAAAACCGCTTATCCAAAAAATTTGATTTTTTGGATTTTTGAGTTTTTTGATAAGACGAATAAGTGTACCAAAAATCATCAAAATCGGAGATGGTCAAAACTATTGCCTGGTTGACTTGATATGGTTTGACCCTATTTGTTTAAATGAATAATATAGTTATAAATTCCAAGCACCAAGCAGGAAGAACTGCCAACGAAGAGGTTAACCCACACATGATAGATATCATAAAAAAAGCATACACCTTTAAACATCCAACAATCATTGTAGGAGACTTCAACTACCAACTGGGAAAAACTTCATATATAAACGAATTTTTAAACCAAAATTCCCACCTCAACATTGCAGGAAAAACGCAACTAAAACTTTTGCAAACAGTTAAAATAATCGTGTCTAACCCCTAAATGCACCGTAGCCACTTAATCGCGATTATCTATCTAATCCATTCTTTTCCTTTGTTGATCCAATAGAAACAAACAAAGAGAGAGAATGGATTAACTAAACTAATCAAGAATTTTTGCGGTGGATAGGAAGGTACACACACTGGAGTAAAAAAGCTGGTCAGAAGTAAGCCACGCATTTGTTTTTTACCTATTTGCGACATCTATCTGCCGTCCTTGATACTATTAGAATACAAGAAAAACGTTAGATTGAACTACTTAGTCAGTTTATATTTTCTTTGAATCATAGCATGGAAGAGGTGTGGTGTAGTTATAGTTTTCTTGAATGCAAAAAAAATGTGTATGGAACAACGCTTACAAAAAAAAACACTATTTTAGCCACTAGTCGGTAAAACTAGTGCCTGAAATGGTGCTTTTTTACAAGTGCAGTTTTAAAGAACGAGCAGCACACTTTAGCGGCGAGTTATAAATACTATTTTTTTAAGATACCTTTTTCAAAAAATTTAAAAAAAGAAAAACACCCTGTATAAAACGCCTACCGTTAAAGCTTTTGCATGTTTGGCCAACTTCTTCATAGCGGCCATTTTGACGTTGTCATCTACATCTCTCACTCGTAACAACACCGCCTGGAGGACGTCTGCGCGCAAGGCTACTTTTTCTACGCACATTTTTCGTACCTGAATAAAAAAAAACACCTACAGTCCATCCTATTCTCAGACCAATAACTAAAGCAGAGATGCAAACATTTCCTTTGGAAATTCTCTAATGTTTACAATCCAACACCTTTCTGAAACAAAACTTTTTTGCACTAGACGCGCGTTTCGCTAACAACGTTAGCAACATCAGGAGACGTTAAACAATGAACTAAATTAATCTACGCTCTATCTTATATACAATCCTTTAGTGGGCGGACGAAAGAATAAAGTGTACTAAACGGGATGGGTCCTCTATCTTTATTTAAACTATTTACGGATTTAATGATTTCCATACTTTCATATGCATTCAAAAGTCTTTTGTTTGGTACACTTTTTAGAAGTTTTAGGTTATCTAATGTGAATCTATGATTGTTTTCAAAAGCATGCTCGGCCACACTTGACTTTTCTGTTCTTCCGTATTTTAAATGTGCTAAGTGTTCTTTAAAACGTGTTTGAATAGAGCGTCTCGTTTGGCCAACATATTTTTTGTCACAATCCATGCAACTAATTTCGTAAATTCCACTTAGAATCATAGATGTACCAAACAAAAGACTTTTGAATGCATATGAAAGTATGGAAATCATTAAATCCAGAAATAGTTTAAATAAAGATAGAGGACCCATCCCGTTTAGTACACTTTATTCTTTGGTTGAGGGGAGATAGGATTAAAAATCGTGATCAATCACAAATTATTAGTCTTATCTCCGCCCACTAAAGGATTGTATATAAGATAAAGCGTAGATTAATTTAGTTCATTGTTTATCGTCTCCTGATGATGCTAACGTTGTTAGCGAAACGCGCGTCGAGTGCAAAAAAGTGTAGTTTTGGTTTGTGGAAAACAATCATAATTTTGTTTTAGTGCAACCAAAGGTTCCAAATTCCCAACATAACTTTTCTGAACGAATACATGAAGAGAAAAGAGATAGACGAATTAAACGGCAACACTGTTTAAAGTCGCTTTTCCCATCACCAGTGGCGGCGACTTTTGCGTGCGTCAACTCACTTCCCTTCAAATCATAAAATAAAATAAGTTTGTAGCCAAAATTAAAATACTAGCCACCTAATTAGGGTTAAATTTATAGTGGGTGTCCAAGGCTTCCTACTTCGTTATTCACGGAAGAAGGAAGCCTTGCATGGACAGCACTACAGGACCCTATACACAACGTTTCGATCAGTACAATCTCTGATCGTCTTCAGGTGCAAACTACAATCTATTCCTAAGGCTACGTACTTATATACCATGGGAAATCACTCACCCGTGAAGTTTTATTCAACCTCTTGCACTCAAGACCGCTTCATTTGTAGAAAATTCTAACCATTTTGTTAATATCCTTAAATCTATTGTTTTAGAACCCGAGGATAGATTTGTCAGTTTTGATGTCAAAAGTCTATACACCAATGTCCCGATAAAGGAATCGCTAGATATTATTAGACAGAGACTGGTTGATGATAAATCCCTTTATGAACGTACCAGCCTGCCGCTGGAGGGAGTGATATAGTTGTTGATAGGTTTTATGCTCAGGACGACGGTCTACCAATCGATTCATCGCTTTCGCCGGTGGTGGCCAATATTTACATGGAGTCGTTCGAATCACACGCGGTTGATACCACAACATATAAGCCTAAGCTCTAGCTAAGATATGTTGATGATACTTTTATTGTCTGGACCGGGAATGACCAACAACTCTCAGAATTTCTTCACCACCTAAATAACATAAGATCCACCATTAAATTCACAATGGAGTTGGAGCAAAATTGTCGAATTCCTTTTCTTGATGTACTTGTCAAACGAGTAGAAAGCGACATCAGAACAACAGTCTATCGTTAACCCACTCACACAGGATAATATATAAGTCAAGGTTCAAATCATTCTGCTACAACCAAACGGGGCATAATAAGAACTTTATAAAACAGAGCCATTCAAATTTGTAAAAATTCTCATGACTTGGAAATCGAAATAAGAAACATTAAGAAGAATCTGCAGCAGAATGGTTACAGCCTTAAATTTATAACAGATACTATCTTTAAATTTCAGCAAACAGGACAGATATTACAGACAAAACCAGGCAAATGCATTCCTTACAATTCCATACATTAAAGGACTATCAGAAAATTCGAAGAATGGCGAACAACTTTAATATAAAAACGGCTTTTAAATCTGATGATACAATTCGAAGCCTTCTTAGTAAAACAAAACCAGAGAACAAACAGAATAAGAAATGCATTTACCATGTTCCTTGTGAGTGTGGTGAATTATACATAGGTGAAACAAAAAGACCACTATCTGTTAGGCTTAAGGAACATCAGACGAATACCCAACGAGATGAAACAAGGAAATCAGGAATAGCCGAATACTCATGGTCAAAACAACACCAAATGAAGTGGACAGAAGCAAAGGTTTTGCACAAGGAGTCACACTGGAAGAAACGAAAATTCCTTGAAGCTGCCTTTATTGGGCAGAATCAGGGTATTTTCAGTAAACCAAGTGATGAAAGTTCAAATATTTGGAAGCCCCTCCTTGGGTGGAGCCAACTTCTTAAACTTCACGGTTGAGTGATTTCCCATAGTATATAAGTATGTAGCCTTAGGAATGGATTGTAGTTTGCACCTGAAGATGATCAGAGATTGTACTGATCGAAACGTTGTGTATAAATAAAATATAGACAATGGAAGTCCGAAACACAGAGTTAATTTCAAATACATCATTGTCTCAAACTTTCAAACATAGGTACTGGCATTGTGTTTAAAACAGTTTGAAGTTAGGTTAAAAAATACTTAAAACCGCTTGCAATTAACCTCTCTCCAAGAACTTTTGAATACATGAATGTTGATAATGAAATAATTGCGAGCATATTTTGAAAACAATTGGGAAAAGTTTAATTTAACTACGCCAATGACCAAGCTAAAATGACACAATGTTTCTCCGAAATAAAAATGCCAGGTTTTTGCCTATCATGCATTGTGCTGGTCTTTAAAAATACTTTATATAGTTCTTTTTTCTTAAATAGTCAAAATAAGAGTCAAAAATCATAAAAACCCACCAACTGCCGAGTCAGCTGTGAACGAAAAAGACTTGTCATTCTAGTAATTATACTCTTTAAAATTTAATTATAGTAATTACTCAAACTAAAAAATTTAGTTATTAGTCTGAAGCCAATTACCTTGTATAAAAATGCGTAACATAGTAAATATAATTAGAAAAGCGATTCAAAAAATGCATTTAGTTTTGTTCTTATCAAACCCTGCGGCAAATTGGCAACCATGCATTTTATGGGAAAATTAATCTTATGGATGGCTGAGTGGGGTAGTATTGTTTACTGTTATATCACTTTTTATTTTTTAGTCTGAGATTCCATTTTTATTTAGACAAAACCTAAACCTCAATGCCCCACTGAACTAAACCAGGTTTGAAAGTTAACAGAAATGTAAACGCTCTGGATTGTTGTTGTTGCCAAATTACCTTTGCAGAACTGTCATGTGTCATTAGCTCAACAAACTCCTTGATTATTTCATCTTCTGGGTCGTAGGCATCTTGCAGGCGATTGAGTGCCAAAATGGCGTGCAATTTGATTATCATTTTCGAATCCTGAAAAGTTAAGAAAATACAGAGGGTCAATTACACTGTACACTACAGTTAAACCTGGTTTAAAAATAATTGATGTTTAGAATGTGACACCTTGGTCTTTAAGTTTATTGTGAAAGCATATTCTAAACACACTGACAAATGACGATCATAAAGATGGGTTAAAAAATGAAATTGATTAGGCTTAGGGCCGATTTATCAATTTTAGCATGTTAGGCGGTTCAAAAACATCAAATTAATTAGCAGCTTAATTCCAATAATTATTTTAGGTATTTAAAATACCACTCAAGAAAGTGGAACTTACAAATAGCATTTTTTTTTAACCTTTCTTGCCATTTTTAAACCAGGATCAATGTTGATTAAAAAAAAGGCAGGATTAAAATTAATAAACCGGCCCTTAGACTACATAAATTATGATGGAAGGTTCGAAACTAAATAGTTTCTGACATATTTTCATTGATTCTAACGGTTTTTGAATGAGCCGTGTGAATTTTCATGCAGTACCTGTAGTCTATCCAACAAGTACTCTTTCAAGTTATCGCTCAGCTCTTCGCTAAAACACATGCCAGTTAAGCTGTCTAAAATAATGTTGATCACTTGGCACGATCTGTACCTCATGGTTTCCGAAGCAGTCTGACTAGCCTAAGGAAAATAAAAATCTATTAACTTTATTGAAATAACAAGTAAAATTAAAATTTTTTAGAACTCCCTGACAATGTCCAACATAAACCCCATAAACCCCAAATATATAAGTATATTCCAAATTTTATTTACACTTGTAGCAATTATCAAAATATACAATAGTAAAAACAATTAAATTTTCATAATATATCTAAGAGCAAAGTAAGCAACAATTAACTTTAAATCTACTATAATAATAAAATAAAAATGTATCAAATATGTAACAACACACTACAGTTCTCTTTTTCTAGACCTAATTGCTGATACATGAATGCCAAATGCTACAAGAATGAAAAGAACTTGAGTTTGTGAAATGGAAATTATTTAGAGATAAGTACTTACCTTCAATAAAAATTCAGAAAGTTCAGTTATGAGGGGATCTTCTGTACATTCTTCTTCATCTGCGGCCCCTACCTCAGCATTTTTATTGACTTTATTTTTTTCATCATTTGCCTTTAAGGTTTTACAAAATGTTCCAATAAATGAGATGATGCGGCTCAGATATACATTAGACAGTTTCAAGTCTTCAGTGTCTAGCACAGTGCCAAAAACTGCTTTTTTTAGGGCATGGAAAAATGTATTAAAGTCATGCTAAAAAAATGAAAAATGGATAGTTTATAAATACCAGTGTATCCAACTTAAACTAGTATTTTTTTACGAGTGGGAGTTTTAAAAAAAAGACAGTTTTACATAAGGTATTTTTTACCTTTAGGAAAAATCTTTGTTTTTTTCATATATCGGAAGAGGGAACATGCTCTATGAAAGAAAAAAAAAGACAATCTTTTCAATATGTATTGAGTATGATGTGAAAACATACTAATTTTTAATATGCATATGCAAAAGTTGTCTTCTGATTGGTTCAATACTATTTTTTTTCCTGTGTAAATTATTTTATAAATTTATAGGTACAAAAATTGCTTAAAGCTACAACATTGTTATTTTTCAAGAAAGCAGCACTTTAAATTGAGAATTTGTGCTGTGCTGATTAACTACTTTTTTTTAATAATTTTTATAAATATTTACTTATTATATAACAATACTATAGAAATGACTATATTTATCAAATAATAATAATTCATAACAGTAAGCCAATTATCTTTTATATACAAGTGTAGATTAGATTAGACTACTTAGTTAATTGCAAACTTTTATAGTCAGAGCTATATTACATTTATTAGAATTTGAATACTTAACAAAAATAATTAAAAAAATACTACCACTAATTATAGTAATGTAAAATTTAAGTGGCAAGAAGAATATTTTTATAAATAATATAAATTTTATAAAATAATATTAAGAATAAAATTACTAAAATATTTAAATGCCAATTCAAAGTACTATTTGTCAGGTACATAATCAATTGAAAAAACTATCCAATAACAGAATAACAGTAAATAAGACAAAGGAAAGGAAAAATTACTTAAAAGTTTCACAAGAAAAAAAGCTGGTTTCATTAAAGATGTCATATAGTTGGTAAAAAAATGTTTTTTAAGATTTCGTTTAAAGCTGTTTAATTTAAGATCCCTCAATTCATTTGGTAGTAAGTTAAATATTTTAGGTCCTATATTTATAGTATATCTTTGAGTTAGTGTATGACTAAATCTATGAGATTGAAAGTTATTTTTTGACTTTGCTCTTGTACAATACACATGGTTAATTGCAGTTGTATTAAATACAAGACTTTCATTTAAAGAAAATTACTGCAGTTTTAAAGAAAGAAAGGCAAAATATTGTTTTGTTTAAAGATGGATATCTAAATATCAAAAAAACTAGTACACAACGAATGTATTTGTGTTTGGCACCAAAAATCAGACCAGAATCAATAAAAAAATTTACCAAATAAAAAGTTCAATTGCTGCATAAAATATTTTTTATTTCAAAATAATGATGTTGAAAAAATTCTGAAAAGAACATGTCAAGTTCCTATAATATAAATTCATATATAGTATTAAATAATTACAACCATCACCTAAATATGGTGAGAAATTGAAATTATTTATCATTTTAACATAATATTGTTAACCTATTTAATTAAAATTTCACTTTAAAATTATCCCTAGATACTTAAGTTTATTTTGTGCATAAAATGGGTTCCTATATATATATATATATATTTATTTATGTAAGATAAAAGTGTAATACAATCTAAATTTGAAGAGCTCTCGGGATTTAGTTCCTCTGCTTTTCAAAAGTGCTTTCATTATAATTTTACTTAGTTAAGCATTATAATTATTGTAAAAGGTAATTATGCAGTATACAGTTTTCTGCCATTTTTGATTTTTTATGAAAAATTCTTTATGGGGGCACCTACTAGGGTCCCTAGGACCCCAAATCCGACTGCGCCCATTGGTTTTTTTTTCAATTTTTTTGTTTTTTTTTTAATTTTTTTTTCACTAAAACAACCCAATCCAACACAGCCCAACCCAACCTATTCCAACCCAACCCAAAACAATCAAAAAAACACATTACAACCCACCCCCGGCACCCTCTTGTCTCTTAAAAAAAAAAATTTGGCGCAGGCGGATTTGGGGTTCTAGGGACCCTAGTAGGTGCCCCCATAAACATTTTTAAAAAAAAAATCAAAAATGGCAGAAAACCATATGCATATGCATAATCACCTTGTAAAATGTATTTGATATAAAATAAAAATAAAATAAATTAAAAAAAGAAAGTTTTTTGAATATGATTTTTAAGGCATATTTTTGCAGTGAAAAAAGAGGTCAATAAGGTCTTATTTTTATTTTTTTCCTGTAGAAACCAAAGATCTTAGAGGAAATCTAATATCTTTGGTATAAACCCAGCTTTAGCCAACAATACAGGGATGATACTACCTCTGCTATATTTTTGGTACTTAGAAAATGAGGGGAGCATCATACTATTTAATTTTAAATATTTTAACATGAAAACTTACCTTTTTATATAATTTCTGCAAGAAAACAGCATTTTTCTGGTGATTAGCCTGCGTTTCTTGTACTCTTTTAAAAATGGTTAAAACATCTGACAAGCATTCCTGCAGCTCTACCATTTTGAAACACAAATAAAAAATTATAAATTAGGCTTTAACTTAATTTTAATTACAAAAAACCAAAATATAAACGGATATTTTTTCAAATAGTAAACAAAAAACAGTTAAAACTTCTTCTTCTGTTTACAGTATGGACATTTTTAAACTCCTCGTCTTTATGGCCATTTGGCCAGTCACCTGCCATGCCCAACAATTTTTTATTCAATAACTAAATTTTGAGGTTATATTTTGCATGCTTTTTGGTGTTTTTATTTGAAAACTTCTTTTATTTTCAAAATTAAAATGGTTTTGTAATATAGAGCTGACAAAATGAAGAACAAATCGACCAGACATAAGGAAGCTAATACTTTCAAGGTATGTTTATAGTTTTATAACCGTTTATAACTAAAATTTGTTTGAAAGGGAATGCCTAAAGAGCCGACAATTCGGCTGAATAGCCGTGAGGCTAAAGAGCCCACAGTGATAATGATTTTTATGAAAAATTCTTTATGGGGGCACCTACTAGGGTCCTTGGGACCCGAAATCTGAATGTGCCTGTTGTTTTTTTTTATTTTTTTTTGTTTTTTTTTAATTTTTTTCACTAAAACAACCCAATCCAAGGTAATTATGCAGTATACGGTTTTCTGCCATTTTTGATTTTTTTTGAAACATTCTTTATGGGGGCACCTTCTAGGGTCCCTAGGACCCCAAATCCGCCTGCGCCCGATTTTTTTTTTTTTTTTTTTTAACGAGAAAAAAGGGTGCCCAGGGGGGGTTGTAAAGTGTTTTTTTAATTGTTTTGGGTTGGTTTGGATTAGGTTGGGTTGGACTGTGTTGGTTTGGTTTGTTTTAGTGAAAAAAAAATTAAAAAAAACCAAAAAAAATTAAAAAAAAAACCAAACGGCGCAGACGGATTTGGGGTCCTAGGGACCCTAGAAGGTGCCCCCATAAAGAATTTTTCAAAAAAAATCAAAAATGGCAGAAAACCATATACTGCATAATTACCCAATCCAACACAGTCCAACCCAACCTAATCCAACCCAACCCAAAACAATCAAGAAAACATATTACAACCCCCCCCAAGCACCCTTTTTTCTCTTAAAAAAAAAACGGGCGCAGGCGGATTTGTGGTCCTAGGGACCCTAGTAGGTGCCCCCATAAAGAATTTTTCATAAAAAAATCAAAAATGGCAGAAAACCCTATACTGCATAATTACCATATTTTTAACTAAATGAATTCAACCCAACTAAAACAGATTTAAACCAACCCCAAAAAGAAAACACTTTAACCTCCCCTAAACCTTTTTTCTGCATTAAAAAAACGCCAGACAAGGATTCAGGGTCCTTTAGGGGCCCTAGAAGGTGCCTCCATTTATGGGTTGTTTTGGCTTTGAATAAGTTGGTTTGAGTCTGTTTAGGTTAGGTTTGGTTAATTTAGTTTAAAGTGTGTTTTATTGGGTCGTTTTGGCTTTTAATAAGTTGGTTTGAGTCTGTTTGGGTTAGGTTGGATTAATTTAGTTTAAAAAAATTAAAAAAAAAACTAAAATATGAAAAACACATAATAAATAATTATTGTCAACAATTCAGCCGAATTTTCGGCTCTTTAGACAGTCCCTTATATTTAAGGCAGATGTATAAAAATCAACCATAATGTTTCTGTTGGATGTTGATGCGTATGTATTTCTTCATCCTCAAAAGGGCAGAGAGGGGTCAATGTCCTTAAGGAAAAGTAAAATTGAGTTTATAAAGAGCAAATATCCATGCCTTGGTCCCTGCATGCCGAGCTGCATACTAACTAAACAGAGAAACAAACTATGTTGTATAGGTAATGGTAAAGTCATGATGACCTTTAATAATAATATAGTTAAATATCTGTTAAATGATTTTTAGATGTGCTTAAATACACTTATATTACGAGATGTTTTTTGGTAAATTTAATGATGGGTCAGGAAAGTCAGGGAATTTTCCCCAATGATAGTAATTTGAGGGGATTTTTCAGTGTTCTACTGAATAAACTATTGTAGCACTATCTTTCACTTCAGGAAAAAAGCAAACATTAAAATATATCTTATTTTTATGTTCGCTTACTTATTCAGAAGCAAAGTGTTTGAGTAAAATAACTTGAATTTTTTCCTTTTTTGAGACTGCTAAAAATATCAGTCAGGGAATTTTTTAATCTGGTCAAGGAGAGTGAGAGAAAAGTCAGGGAATTTTTTCTAGAAAAATCTGTGGATGAGGGTCATATGCACAACCACTCAAGATGACAGAAAGATGACATAACAGAAATTTTTATTAAACAATTGCCTTAAATTATTTTTATCTTTCTCTAAAATACTTTTTCTCTACCTCTAAAATTCTGCCCTCCCTCTCTCTAAATATTTTTCAATTTAAAAGAGAAAAAATGTTTTTTGGCAGTACTTTTTTTGAATGCTAAAAAAACAGTGAAAACTTGAAAAAAGTGATTGTTTTATTCTAGAAATCGAAAGTTTGGAAAGAAAGCTTTAAAATGTAAGTAAAATCATGGCATAAAAACGTGAAAAATCTAGTAAAAAATGCTTAAACAAAAACGTTACCCCTTAAATGCAAGCAAAGCAAAATGTTAAAATAGGTGGTGTTTTGTCTCGTGAAATAGACATGACGTCTGGTGTGTCTCAGGGCTCACATTTGGGCCCTGTTTTGTTTCTACTTTTTGTAAACAGTGTTCTATCTGTTTTTAAAAGATTCAAGTGTTTAATGTACGCAGATGATTTAAAATTGTATTTTAAAATTGAAACAATCAAAGATTGTGTAGAATTACAACAAGATTTGGCGGCTTTTGTGAAATGGTGTGAGGCAAATTTTCTTGAGATCAATATAAACAAATGCAAAGTGATGGGAATATCTAAGAAGAAAAATGTGTTAGAATATCCTCATTCCATAGATAATGTTCAGCTGGAAGTTGTTGGTAGTTTTAATGATTTGGGAATTACATTCAGCAGGGATCTAAATTTTCAAAAGCACATTGATAACATAGTGGTGAAAGCCTCTAGAATGTTAGCATTAAAGCCATTAAATCTGTTTATAAGTGTTTAGTCCGTAGTGTTCTTGAGTATAATAGTATTATTTGGTGTCCTTTTTATAACCGTTATGTACTGCGTTTAGAACGTGTGCAAAATAAATTTGTTAAATTTTTATTATACAAGTTAAGATTTCCATACAAAAATATACCATATGAAACACGTATATTGTTGGCAGGAATCAAAAGCCTTGAGTTTCGTAGACAGAATGCTTTGGCATGTTTTTTATATAAATTAGTCAATGCTAAAATTGATTCCTTGCAGGATCACTGGGCAAACACAGTTGTTTCATGAGATTAGATTATTTTGACAAAGATTTTTGTACTTTTATACTATTTGGAGTTTGTAATTACTCTGTAAGTATTATTGACAATAAATAAATAAATAAATAGATTATGCTAAAATATTTGGTAATGATAATGGTAAACTTGCAAAGAGTGCTAAAAATTTACTACATAGTAATAAAGTTATTAGACACTTAAAGCTACAATACACAAATGTGTCCCGTTGCCGTATCCGTATCTCAGGGCGCATGCTCAGAGGACTTACGTTGATTACAATGGTATACGTCGTTCGTAGCCCTACGACCGGCCACGCTGCCTGTAAACCCCTTACCATATTCTAACCAATTTCTAGTCTGAGGTCTAACGCTGCAAAGAATAAAGATTTTGGTTGAGTAATCGACCCAACTTAAGTGTTATATATTCTGTGGAGTCATCTAGTCAGTTGTTTTAACCAATTTTTTTTCGATTCTTCCGAATTTTTTGGATGGCGATTTTTTGTTTTTTCTTTTTTAAGTTTAGTGGTGATAAATATCAGTCAAGATGTCAAATGCGTTAAGTCTTCCTCTTCCAAAGAAGACGACATATTTATTTATATATTATTTATATAAAGTTAGTTTGGCTACGGTTTAGGCAAAGTCAGATTAAGTCTTTTTTTCAGTTTGATTCCGTTGATGTATCGAGAATACGTTAACGGAATACCGGCCACATCTGTCTGCTAACTTTAAGTGTCTATTATCGTTATTTATACAGAGCGCTTCAGGCTACTGCGAACATAGGCCGGAAGAAGTCCAATTTGCCAGTGTATGTACACGAAGGGACACCGCACACCTATCAGTCGAGCAACCAACACTCAGGCTTGCGATCACCGTTCGCGGCTTGCGTTTATTACGCCTTTAACCCCGGTGCAATGTGAATTGTAGTCCATGAAACCAAAATTTGGTCAATAAATACGCAAATTTTGATAACGTAATTTTCTTGTTTTTTGTCACTGATAAATTAGAGCGTTTTATTTTCAACTGCTCAGATTTAAAACTAACAACTTGTTACAATGAAAATAATAAGAAGAAACAAAATAAAAGCAGGTTCTCAAAATAAAATAATACATTCTAAAAACCAAAAAGATTCCCCAAGTCAAAACAAAAATTAGAGCTCTGCTGTTTTTATAATAGGCTTGGCTAGACAATATCCGAGCCTATTATAAAAACCCCTTCTAACGTTTCCAAGCATGTTAGGGCGATAGTTTGAAAAACTTCTTCAATTTTAATACGAAGTTCTTCCAAATTATTAGCCCTTTCATGCCCGTAAACTTTATTTTTGATATAACTCCACAGATAGAAGTCATTAGGAGCAAGATCGGGTGATTGAGCTGGCCATAAAATAGTTCCCCGCGTACTTATAACCCGATTAGGAAATACATTATCAAGATATTCCCTAACAAGGTCAACATTGTGAGTGGGACAACCATCTTGTTGAAACCATGTTTCACCAAATCTCACACCTAATAACTGCCTAGCAGTTGGAATAATATGCTGCTGCAGTAGATCCAAGTATCTAGGACCATTCAAATTGCCGTCAATAAAAAATGGCCTAATTACGTGTTCCCCAAACATTTAGTTTTTGGGGATACTGTGTTCTTATGTTAAAATACAAATGCAAATTTTCCCTCGACCAGTATCGAACGTGTGTTGGGTTATGACGATTCAATAATGGAAAAGTGCTTGCATCTGTGAAAAGAATAGATCTCAGAAAGTTTTCATCACGATTAGACCTTTCAATCATTGTTTCGCAAAATTCCATACGACGATAGTTGTCCTCCGGAAAAATTTGATGCGTTTTTGACGCTTTGTAAGAATGATAACCATTCTTTTTGAGAACACGTAAGACAGTGGCTGAAGACGTATCAACTGCTTTGGCAATTTGGTGGCTAGTTAACTTTCGATTTTTCTCCACTGCAGCGCAAATCATCACATCTCGTACTTCCTGCTCGTCATTCAAAACAGTGGGTTTTTTTTTCAAAATTCTGCACAAACTTATGAATCCTTTTCAAAATTCTGCACAAACTTATGAATCGTTGATTGAATAAGTCTCAATGGTCTGCCTTGATAGTAACATTTCACCATCTGCACTTTTTCGGCAACTTCGTAGACATCCATTTTTGGTTTTAAAAATCTATTATTTCGCTTAAGAACTTACCAATCTGTTTCTCGAGCAAGGCAGAAATAAAACAAAATAATAAAAAAAAAATAATTTTCAAAAAGAAAACACTGCAGCATGCTTCGACCCCGCCTCGGTCGTACGGAGAGTAAATTGGACTTGATTCCTCCTATGTTCGCAGTAGCCTGAAGCTCATTGTATGTGTGCAATAGCCCATCAATTTTCCAGCTTTTTTTTAGAATGACTCCAATAACAAGTTGTTGGCCTTTTATTTTTAGTTCCAACCATTTTCCGAGCGCATCGGCAATGTCGACGTCGACATCTTTCACAAAGTTCGTCACGAATACGAATCGCAATCGGACGACTCAGAATCCCACTTCTATCAAGCCATTCAAAAATGGGATGTTCTCAATCTCACCGAAGGATACGACAAGTTTAAAAAAGATATCAAAGCTAGGGACTACGTCACGCTGCCTCAGTTGTTGCTTAATAAGGACCACGTAGTCGAAGTGCTCCTGAAACATTTGAAGCAGAAAGATGTGTTGTGTTTACAACCTATTTTGGAGTAAGTATTTTTACCAGTGACCTCGTCAACTGCACAGTGAATAATTAAAATAGTGCAATCTATTGAAGCGCACAATCCTAGGTTTGTCGGCCTTTACAGCCTGTAATTGGGTTTAGATGTTCTACTAAAGTTTGTGGCTCCTTCCCAAAAAAAAAACAACAAAGTCTAACCCATAAAAATTACAAAATTGGATTAACTAAACTAAAGCATCTTTTGTAAAAGAGGAAAGGGAATCAGGTTGACTCTATTTATACTGATTTCTCGAAGGCTTTCGACAAGTTTGATCATAGCATCTTAATTAAAAAATTAGAAGCTATGGGAATATTTGGAGTTTTTATAAAATGGTTATGGGTAGCGCAGGGTGGACATCTCTCTACTTTTCTCGTTAATTGCTGTATCAATGATATAAAAGTTGTTTTTTTCTACCTGTCAGTTTCTTGCCTTTGCTGCAAAATAATTGGCTTATATTGCAGAAAGATCTTGACAACTTCACTGCTCTGTGTAAATGTTATTACTTTTGATAGGTCGAAAAATCCCTATTTATTTAATTACACACTAGACTCGTTGTTTCTGGAGAGGCAAGCACTAGTAAAACAGCTAGGGGTCTGGCTGGACATGGAATTATCTTTTACAACTCATATTGAGAAAACCACAAATAAAGCCATGAGTTTGCTGGGATTTGTCTTTAGGACCTTGCGAGGGTTTGAAAACATTTTTGCTTGTAAGGAAATTTATTGTGCAATAGTAAGATCAGTTTTAGTGTATGTTTTGATGTGTATGGTATCCCTTTTATCAGGTGCACAGTGATACATTAGATAGGGTGCAGCGTAAATTTCTAAGGATTGGTTTAAAGTTGCACATCCCTTATGAGGAAATCAACTCAAATCGTACTTCACTGGAAAATAGGAGAAAGTACTTTGATATCGCATTTTTGTATAAATTAAATTATTAAACAACAATATTGATGCACCAGATCTCCTTGCAACAGTTGGCATTTATATTTATATACCTCCAATTAATGCTAGAAATAGAAATCTCTTTAATGTGCAATTTCATAGAACAAATTATCGGATAAATTCCCCTTTATCTAGAATGTGTAGATTAACAAATGACGTGATAAAACAGTGTGATTTAGATATATTTTGTGATTTGTTTACTAATTTTACTGTCAAAGTTAAAAAAGCATTGCAGTCTCAGACTTGATTTATTTTAAACTGTCTTGTGCATGTTATTAGTTAAGGTTTTATTACTAATTGTTCTTTTAAAAATTGTTAAGGTTTTCTTACTAATTTTTATTGCCTGCCAATACATTTAAGTTTATTTTATTAAGGCCTGACTGAACATATTTTTAGATTTTAGCTATTTATTATTGACTCTATGTTGCTTATCTAAGTATACCTACTATACATTTTTTATTAGTTTCTGTATTATTATGAAAATTGCTGCAAGCGTAAATAAAATTTTGAATTTTTGAATTTTGAATCAAATCTTCATCAAATTCTTCATCAATCAAATAAACAGTCCTGCAAACCTTCAGCTAATTCTGATGCTTATTATAGAATCGTAGTGGCGGTAGCTCAAGACCTCCAGAAAGAATTCTACCCCTACTACCCGCAGTTTCTGGAGATACTCATCGACTTGTTAAGCACCAAAGACACCGACCAGCTGGAATGGACCTTTTCTTGTTTGGCGTACCTCTTCAAGTGTCTATGGAGGCCCATGATCAAAAACGTCAACAGCATTTTCAACTCCCTGTTGCCCTTGTTGTCCGACAGTCGACCGGAGTACATAAACGGCTTTGCTGCGGAAAGCTTCGCTTTTGTGGCGCGAAAAGTGAAGGACCGAGATGCGTTTCTGGGACACTTGGTTAAGGCTGTCGAAAGTCAAAAAGATGTAAGTATTTAATTACAAGTTCAAGTTCAAATATGCTTTATTATCAAAAAAAAATATAAGGATTTTTATAGACAAAGCCCTTAATCACTAGTAAATGAAACAAATACAACAATAAAAATCTTATAAAAAAACCAAAAAATAAAAGTTTAAAATAATAATAAGGTAAGGTAAAATTATGTATAAATAAATAAAATAAAACTATGTTTTAAAACTAGATTCGATCAAAAATCAATAAAACAGTCAACAATTTAATCTTAAGGTTGTAGTTACAATCTGGGGAATTGTTTATAGCAACACTGTACGGGAAATCAATTTAACTATGTCGACCTGATTTTTTTGCAAAATTTTAAGTCATTGAATTGGTTTTCCATGGCAATGCGGAGACTATTTATGTTTACCCACAGTGGGACGCCAGAGATTGTTTATCACCGGGTCAAAAATTTGGGGTTAGGTTATTTATTTTGACTTTTCGCGTTCTGCGCCGCCAAAGCACATAAGTATAAAATGTTTAAGGTTGCATTTGCAAGTGCATTTATAATTGAATTGGAAACACTCCCGCTACCTGATACCGACAAGAGGTTAACTTAAGTACTCAAGTATCCGTGTGTTTTTGAAACTGAGGTTGGGATCTAAAATCTACCCTTTGCACTCCAAGATTTCACTAGTACACTTGCACATAACTATTCCGCAATAATTTATATAAAAAAATGGTTGAATCAAAATAAAAACAAAATTATGTGGGGTTATGGGCGCCGAATGCTTCTATGCTAATTCCTAGTAATCCCAGCGAGCCAGTAAAGTTCTCTTGGTTCTTTGATAGACTCGGGGTAATGCCCGCGCAGCGCTAGGCCTTTTTCGGCGGGCGACCGCACACGCGGAGTGGTTTCATATTTGTTTTAGAACAATGTTTTTGAAAACATATTTTTGAAAGATAAACAAGATAAATGGTTTTCGGTATACTCTTCTGTCCCATTGTGGCCCGATTTAAAGTTTGTTGACAAAACACCTGCAGTTACCATGAAATCGTCTAAATTCTGCGATCTATCGGCCAACACTTGAACTGCGTGTGTCTCCCAAATTCAATGAAGTGTGATTGATTGATCGGATTTCTTTTCCGGAGTGCACAGGCTTTTAGAAAAAAGGAAACTTAGTTTTTATTTTTGCGATTGTGAGTATTTCCCAATTTTTTTTGTAAACCGGGTTTGTTCTAAACCGCAATTATTTTGAGGCTTTTGGGATAGATGACAGCACCAAAGCTTTTATGCAAAATTTCTGCTAATTCTGATGCTTAGTTTTCCCTGTGCACTCTGGCAAAAGATCAAAAAATTAAAGAACAAGGCGTTGCCAGTTGTACTTTTTTTTTAAATTAAAATGTGGGGAGAAACTATAGCCTTAAGATATTATATACAGGGTTCCTAAGATTTTGCTTAGGGATAGGATTTCAATAAATCAAACAGAAATGGCATAGAAAGTTCTGCGCGCACAAAAGAAACAGGTATATTGAGCAATGGTGCCAGTTTGTTATTATCTCCGGACTGCTTTCATGAAAAAAATTGTCGCCACTCTTTTATTGTGAGCATAAATCATAGTTGCAATAATAACCGTTGATAAGATATCTGCAAATTCCGCTAGATGGCGGCCACACATCTAATCTAATTAAAAATTAGATGTTTTCAGGTCCAAACCACAGCTTTTTCTTGCTTAAAGGAGGCGGCAGGGTCCATTATTTACGATATTGAGCGATTAACTCGTGAGGTTGTTAACAATAGAAAGAAATATCTTCGCTTTTAATTAAATTTCTTTCCATTCTGTTCTACTAGTGACATCTATCCGGAAACGGCCAAACCATGCAGCTAGCACTAGCAGCCAAAGAAATCAATAAACGGCGCTGTTTTTCCTGCAGAGCTTTTTGCTTGCCATATTATTGATTTTAAATAAAGCTGGCCCTACACTACATTTGATATTTTCGAGGTGTTTTATGACATGATCTCGAAACATGTAGCGAACCAATTCTTCAAAACTAGCGGGACGGTAAAAGCGAAAAATAAGGGGCTGCCAATATTTGTAACACCCAAAAAGGGGCGAAAAGATTTATTTTGCTCTGTTTCTTTACAAAAAACGTTTTTTTACGAAAAACTTGAGCTCTGCCACTTTTTTAAATTTTTTCTTCAACTTTCTTGAAATTTTCGTCATACCGTAGAAAAAAATTATTTCCCCCATGGTCATACTCTACTTTTATTCCAAAAAAAAACGGGGGATATTGGTTTCGAGTGAGAAGATAAAGGGCGCCGCAGGCAAAAATTTTTCAATTAAATTAGCCGAACGCAAAAATGTTAGTAAAACAAAGCACGAAATAAAAATGGCGCCGCTTACAATTTTTTTTCAAAAATTACGTAATTTCGGGAACTCAAAGAAATAGGTCTAAAGAGTATAATTTTTAAGAAAAAAATACAGGGGCCGTGTACAAATTACGTAATGGTCATAGGGGGAGGGGGGTTATAAAACGTTACGTAGGGGGGAGCGGGGTTTTCGACAGCGTTTGCATTTGTGTGAAACTAAGAAAATTTGGAATGAAAATAAGTGAAAAGTTTTTAATATTAGGGGAGTGGCGTGCCAAACCGTTACAAACCGTTACAAAACGTAATTTGTGCACGGCCCCACATCTGACTGTTCCTCCTTTTTGATTTCGAATCAAAGTGCAAATCCCGGGTTGGACGTTCGAAGGCGTCAACCCGTCCTATTTGCTTGATAAAGTTTCTACGGAAATATCTCAGTCGATTTCTCCGGCCGTGTATGAACGCTTTAGGTTAGGCATTTGCATGTATCTCAGTCCCCAGCCTGTAAACAGTGCGTAAGGACAATGGTTACAAAATGAAAAGCCGAAAAATATTTTTTTTTACGATATCTTTCATCAGTTTGGTATTAAAGTCGCGCAAAAACAATTTTTATTCCAGTCCTAAAGGTATGAAAATGGAAAACATTAGAAAACAACAACCTGGAATGTATTTACTACGTGTAAGATGTAGTGACAATCGCCCCATGCCCATCCTTTTCTGCCTAATGTGCTTTTCCGTTTGTCTGCGTCTTATACACGGCTGCTTGGCCCCCTAAGGATTTGCTTAGGAACCCTGTATAAGGTATTTTATTGTGAAAGTTAATTTATTAGATAACTACATAGTGAAACTTCACATTACAGAAACCTTACTAAAATCTATCACCAAAAAATTAATCAATTGTATAGTATGCTCTGTCAAGCAGCAAGAATTGAACTGATTTTTTGAATAGTTTGTAACTTTAAAGATTGTTTGGTAAATGACGAAGATGTAGGAATGATTGCAAATTATATGTTTATATTTTTTGAATATCAAGCACAGTTTCAAAAATAAAAAGACCTGCAACTGTTAAAGTTTTGTGTTTTTGAAAAGGATATACCCGTAAATACAGGGTGACCGTTTTTAAAGTTCCACTTGGGAAAACTTTTTTGTTATTTGTCACTAGAGGACAAGTGAAAAAGTGAATGACTTTTGAAATTAGGTCGATTTCTGTAACATTTTTTGCGGTTATGTTTTTTTAATTGAATACCTTGTATATTTTAGAAAATTTTGATAGATCTTTTCTTTCTGATTCCAAAAATATTTCATATGTAGGGTTTATCTTTGGCGGTTCACAAAGAAAAATAGTTTAGGTGGTTCTTTGTTCAACACATTCCAGAATTATGGCAACGTTTTTGTGAATTGGCTCAATGACTATTCAGAACAATGGTAACATATGGTATATTTTTGGAATCAGAAAAAAAGATCTATCGAAATTTTAAAAATTATACAGGGTGTCCCATTGAAACAAAGGATCCCACGGCCATCCACATAAATAATATATTCTGGAATATTGTTATACAGTTTTAGACCCAAGAAATAATAACTTCGTTGCGTAAGTGTCTGCTCTACCTTTGGAATTCTATAGTCATTTTCTACATTTCGAGTGTTGTATGGGTGCTGTATAGAAATTAGTCCTTGTTTATCTTTTTGTTGTCTCACCATGACACTGTAGCAAAAGAGCCTTAAATAAAAAAAAGAACTTTCTTCAAGCAATAGATCTGACGGATATTGATATGGTTTTTTGTAAATGATTTTAATACACCATTTTTGAACTTTTTCTACACAGTCTATATTATTATTAGTTGCTCCACCCCAGGCTACTATCCCTTAATTTAAATGTAGTTACAAAAGTGCTTGATACAAAATTCTTAGATGGTACAGTTTGAAGTAATTTTGAAATTTTTTTAATTTGTAAAGTGATGATCTTATTTGGTTGGTTGTATATTTCGTGTGTTCATCCCAACGTAAATGAGTGTCAATGTAATAGCCCAGATATTTAATTTTAAGTGTTTTTTTAATTGATATTTGAGCACAGTCATAAGTATTAAGATTGTAAAAGGAAAGTTGAAGGTTTTAGTGTAATTTACAGTTAGGTTCAATTCTTTTAGATAATGTAGTATTTTTTCTGTTTCTTTTTCCTCCTTTTCTTTTAATTTTTCCCAGTTTTCAGCAGTGAAATACAGCCTTTTATCGTTCGGAAAATTTATTATTTCTCCTTCAATGTTAATGTCAAAAAGACCCTCATTATAGGAGCCGCTGCACTCGGGTTACTTTATTTCGTTTCATAAAGGTTGCAGACACTTTCCTGTAACCTTTACGTCTCCTAATTCGCATAACTAAAAATAATACAGGGTTCCTAAGCAAATCCTTAGGGGGCCAAGCAGCCGTGTATAAGACGCAGACAAACGTAGAAACTTTATCAAGCAAATAGGACGGGTTGACGCCTCCGAACGTCCAACCCGGGTTTTGCACTTTGATTCGAAATCAAAAAGGAGGAACAGTCAGATGTGGGGCCGTGCACAAATTGCGTAACGGTGATTTTACCAATTTTTGACCCCCTCCCTATGTAATGTTTTGTAACGGTTTGGCACGCCACTCCCCTAATATTACGTAACGATTTCAAGACCACTACCCCCCCCCCCAAAAAAAAAAAAAAACTTCACTTATTTTCGTTTCAAATTTTCTTAGTTTCACACAAATGCAAACGCTGTCGAAAACTCCCGTCCCCCATATGTAACGTTTTGTAACCCCCCTCCTCCCTATGACCATTACGTAATTTGTGCACGGCCCCTGTAATCCCAGTGGAGGAGGGCGAGGAAATTGATATTTTTTTCTTAAAAATTATACTCTAGACCTATTTCTTTGCGTTCCCAAAATTACGTAATTTTTGAAAAAAAAATTGTAAGCGGCGCCATTTTTATTTCGTGCTTTGTTTTTCTAACATTTTTGCGTTCGGCTAATTTAATTGAAAAATTTTTGCCGGCGACGCCCTTTATCTTCTCACTCGAAACCAAGATCCTCCGTTTTAGGAAAACTGATCCCGTCTCTGTTTCTAAATTTTTTCGAATAAAAGTAGAGTATGACCATGGGGGAAATAATGTTTTTCTACGGTATGACGAAAATTTCGAGAAAGTTGAAGAAAAAAATAAAAAAAAGTGGCAGAGCTCAAGTTTTTCGTAAAAAAAACGTTTTTTGTAAAGAAACAGAGCAAAATAAACCTTTTCACCCCTTTTTGGGTGTTACAAATATTGGCAGCCCCTTATTTTTCGCTTTTACCCTCCCGCTAGTTTTGAAGAATTGGTTCGCTACATGTTTCGAGATCATGTCATAAAACACCTCGAAAATATCAAATGTAGTGTAGGGCCAGCTTTATTTAAAATCAATAATATCGCAAGCAAAAAGCTCTGCAGGAAAAACAGCGCCGTTTATGGATTTCTTTGGCTGCTAATGCTAGCTGCATGGTTTGGCCATTTCCGGATAGATGTCACTAGTAGAACAGAATGGAAAGAAATTTAATTAAAAGCGAAGATATTTCTTTCTAATGTTAACAACCTCACGAGTTTATCGCTCAGTATCGTAAATAATGGACCCTGCCGCCTCCTTTAAGCAAGAAAAAGCTGTGGTTTGGACCTGAAAACATCTAATTTTTAATTAGATTAGATTAGGTGTGGCCGCCATCTATCGGAATTTGCAGACATCTTGTCAACGGTTATTATTGCAACTATGATTTATGCTCACAATGAAAGAGTGGCCAAAATTTTTTCTCATGAAAGCAGTCCGGAGATAATAACAAACTGGCACCATTGCTCAATATACCTGTTTCTTTTGTGCGCGCAGAACTTTCTATGCCATTTCTGTTTGATTTATTGAAATCCTATCCCTAAGGAAAATCTTAGGAACCCTGTATAAAAGTTGTAAGAAGGTTCTCACAGGCAACTTCTAGGTTTTTAAGGAGTTTATAATAAGATTGTCACTACCTTTATAAGATCAACCAGTTAAGGCCAATAAGAGGGTAATAAAGGTTCCGGGAAGGTTCTCGTTACTTTTCTATAAAACTTTAAAGTTTATAATTTGGTGGCGTTAACTTGCTCGCAACCTCTATAAAAAATGAAATGTTACTTGGGAAAATTGTAGTACACATGCGGTTGCACCATTAATCATTTCTAAAAATACCCAAAACTCCCACAATCCTCTCGAATTTGGACCATCCTGTATATCGAAAACGCTTTACATTTTATCAATAATAAAATATTTAAAAAACAAAAGATCAAAAGATCTTGGGTGGAAATAACGAAAATTCAAACTTGCATGAGCATCCCACAAGGAACACACAAAAGATCAAAGCGAAAAGAGAAATTATTAAACAATGTTTCGCCCTGGGTAACCAGCTTCGGCTCATCAGTAGTTTCACTGGACACCCTCCACTATACATCATTAAACACCGTCATACACTTTGATTTCCAACCTTGAACCACTCACAAATAGGCATCGTTCCGCACTGGTACTTATCCAAGTTACCTGATACGAATTCATCCTGGCGTGTTAATATTTTCAGTAGGATTATGCCCCTAAGGCAATTAAAACAAAAAAGAAGTTAAAAAACCTCCAAATCAGTTACTTCAACCGAAAAGAACCTAAAAAACAAAAGATCAAAAGATCTTGGGTGGAAATAACGAAAATTCAAACTTGGATGAGCATCCCACAAGGAACACACAATGTGATCAAAGCGAAAAGAGAAATGATTAAACGATGTTTCTCCCTCTTTCACCCTCTACTATACATCATTAAACACCATATATACACTTTGATTTCCAACCTTGAACCACTCACAAATAGGCATCGTTCTGCAGTGGTACTTTCCAAGTTACCTGATACGAATTCGTCCTGTCGTGTTAATATTTCCAGTAGTTTCAAACGATGTTTCGTTTAATCATTTCTCTTTTCGCTTTGATCTTTTGTGTGTTCCTTGTGGGATGCTCATCCAAGTTTGAATTTTCGTTATTTCCACCCAAGGTCTTTTAATCTTTTGTTTTTTAGTTTCTTTTCGGTTGAAGTAATTTTGTTTGGAGGTTTTTTAATAAAATATTTATTGCTGGTCCACTAAGTAGACAATTAGTTTTTTTTTTGTTGAAGTGTATTGTTTTTATTTCAGGGCATCTCAGGTTGTGGAAAACTTTTATTCGAAGTCCTGAGAGGTGTAGAAAACCAGTTCCATAGTTGCGCAGAGGTATTTTTTCCCTTTCTACTCGAATCTCTGCAGAAAGACACTTTTTCACAAGAAGTTTTGTTCGAAATTTTGGAGGAAATCGTCAAAAATATCGCCTTACACATTCATCCCCAAAAGAACGGAGTGGTATGGGACTCTTTAATAAAAATCTTAAACAAATTATTGGAAGAATTTTCGAAAAGTTCCAACGATAAAATCGCTCACGATATCGAACTTATCTTAAAACTGATAGGCCAGATGGTAGAATACAAAAGTGGTAAACTTTTGCAAAACCCCACGAACGTTTTGCAAGTTTTGATTAAAATTTTGGGCACGGAAAATATTTATCAGACAGTGTCTCTAATAACTGTTCAAATTTCAATATCAATTTTGTTGGCGAGAAATATCCGACTGCCCCAGGAACAAGTCTCGCAGATTATTCGAAAGATTTTGAGTCTAAACGACAAAATGTTGCATCTGTATTTCGTCGACAATATTTCAAGCTGTTCGTCGTTCGAGTTGATAGTTTTGCCGAACTTTCTAAGAAAAGTTGCCGAAAATAACTTGGAAAAAGAATACTTGCATATTTTGACGAAACTGCTGCTTAAAAAATCTCCTCTGAGTAGTAGCGGTATCGCTTTACCGCAATGGACTAAGTACCAGATAGATTTCAAAGAATACAACCAGAAAATCATACAGCAGTTGATGGAAATGTTGAATTTTCAAAACATCGAAGACAACTATTTTTGCGCTCTTATTTGTATGCCACATTTAATTTTGAACGAGCAACAAAAACAACATCTGGTGGAAGAGTTGTGCAGTCATATTGAAGTGATTTTGCAAGCGACTTACGCTAGCAAGAAAGTTCTTTTCGTGCTAAATCTGATCCTGGAAACGATAGCGCTTTTAAAAGGCGAAAATAAACTAAAAGAGTTTTTCGAGGAAATTTTTGAATTCCTACTAAAATCTTCGAGTGATTTGAAAATTTTGGATTTGAGTGGGATGTCAGCTTTAAGAAGTTTGGATTTGTTAGTGATGATGTTTAGAAATGACGATGATGTTATTACTATTCAAAACTTGAAGAAAATCGACGGGACTTGTTGTGAAAATTTCAGTTCTGCATATCATGAGGTAAGTAATAATTTCTTTGTTGTATAAGTTTTTAAATTCAATGTTTTAAAAAACAAACGGAAGATGGCTGTGACCATAGAGGAAACATAAGAAAACAATAATAAAGAGAGTTGTTATTCCTGGTGGGTGTTTTAGGGCCTCTGAATCACGAAAACTGCGAAAGAAGACGCAGTTTTCGTGATACAGTGACACTATTTGGTTTTAAGAAACAATGCCCTTCTTAAACCAAACTAAAACTAGAAATACAGATATACAATTTAGCAAATAAAATTGTTTTATTTTAAAAGCTGCTTTTGTGCTCTTTATTTATAGTTTTAGTTTGTTTTTAAGGGCATTGGTACAAAAAAATCTTTATATTTATTAGAAAAATAGTAAAACTTTGCTCAATCACAAGTTAATTTTCTTCAATTTTAAGTTAAATAATTTTTTTTTATTCAAGGTTGAGCAAAATTTTACTTAAAATTCAGGTAAACCCGCAATTGAGTCGTTTTATTCATTTTTTGCCGTGTAATAGATTTTTAGACAACACACAAATTACACTGAAAAAAGGATTTTTTTTCAAAAGGGTACCCGGTGCAACCCCCAAGGACTTCTTGGTTTAAAGACGGTATTTCTTTGAAATAAGACAAAAAGCTACTTCTTGCATTAATTACATCTGATAAACGCTGCAATTAGGAATAACCATATTTTGTTGTAGAAGAACAGTCAATCGAATACCAATAAACATTTAACAAAAAATAAGCCAGAGGAGTTAACACCTAAGTTTTCCAAATTATATAAAACAAATTTAGCTTTTATTGATTCTTGAGGGCCATAGGCACTTCCATAATCTCTGCTTCCATATAATAAACTTATTTCATGATAAACTAAATAATAAATTAATTTATATTTTTTGTTGTTCTAGCACTTTTTGAAAACTGTTGAAGTCGCGCCTTGTCAATAAATTTCAAAAACACCAGCGCCTCCATGCGCCACATATCGTCTCCGTAACACACTTTAAACTATCTCTTTATTTTTCTTTTATCTCTGGCTGTGATACTGTAAATCTAACGAAAAAACAAGAGTTTTTTATACTGCACGATTTAAAAAACAAACCCAGATGTCTGTGGCACTATAAATCTAACGAAAAAACAAGAGTTCTTTGTACTTACAGTGCCACAGCCATCTGGGTTTGTTTTTTAAGTCGTGCAGTACGGCATCTATCGGTTCTTTTGCGATTTATAATCGCTTACTTGTAGACAAAATCTGCATATAGATGGCATAATTGTATGACTCGCAGGATCGATGACCTCCACCCACTGCTAAATAATTAGAGTAGGTATTTTCTTCGTTTCGATCGTTTACACAGAAGGCGCCATCGACAGGATTTCTTCCGTTTGAGCCCGTATTCTCGAAACGGGGTCGTCCTAGGTTTTAACACTCTGTGTGTGCAATCGAAATTCAGGAAGTTCATTTTGCACTGAAGTACATGTTTTAGGTTGGACGAATTGAACCAAATGTTCCGATTAATCTTCTTTTTTGTTTAATTTTGGCAATTTTTTTGCTTTTGTCTTGTAATTTAGCTTTTTTTTAATACATAAATATCATTTATTTTTGTTCTGCATGAAATTATTTTGCCACAGAACTGTTTTGTGATTTTGCACCAACTAAGATATTTAGTTGGTATTCAATTCCGTCAAGAAACTCCTCGGATAAGTTGGAGTTAATTCGGACTTGTAGTTCAGAAGTGAGGGTATGTAGTTGTTATTTTTTCTGTTTTTATGAGCGGGTCCAGTTCAGCCTCCGTAAGTAACGTATTTCAGTTCGGTTATCAAATCAAAATCAAAATCAAATATACTTTATTGTCCAAAGATCTAGAATCTTATTGACAAAGCATTCTTATTGTCTAACTCATTATTTCTAAATGTAAATATAAATGTATATAGTACTTGTTTTGTTACGGTATTAAAAAATAAGTAACTATAGAGTACAAAATATGATCTTTATAAACAATACAATCAGCAAAATTACACAGATTGGAAAAGGAAAAAAAAATATAAATTATCTTAGCCTAAAAAACATATAAGTAAAAGGAACGTGTAAAATCATTACAAAACATAATTAAAATAATAAAGACTGATTAAAGTAGTGAAGAAACCTTATAATTAAAATACTTAGCATCATTAACAGGAAAATAATTGAGCTTATAATAATAGCTTGCAATAACGTTAAAATAGACACAAAAACCAAAAACAAAGCGAGCCTGAAAATTACAACAGTATCACAGAAAGGGAGTTAGGTACCATAGTACTCCTGCAGGGAATAATATGCTTTTGCAAGCAATATAGATTTGAGGGTTTCCTTAAATTTTTTTGGTGATTCCAACTTCCTTAGCCTTAGGTGCAGATTTTTCTACTTTCATATATTATGGAATATTTGGTCAATTGCGAACTGGAAATAGGCATCCTGAGGACCGATTTCCGTCTAGTGTTGTACTTAGAGTTATTTTCAGGGATTGAGTTCAAGTATGTTTTGTGTATGATTGCTGCAGTTTCAAGAATCAGAAGAAAGGGCAAGGTTAAAATCTTTAGCTGAATAAAAATAGGTTGGCAGTGTTCTCTTGACTTTTTATTAGCCAAATATCTGATTGCACTGAATACAGATTGAAATAGGTTTTGATTGCACATGCCCCAGAACACAATTTCATATGAGAGATGGGACTCCACTAAAGAGAAGTAAACTGTTCTCGCCAGGACCTGTTCCAGCTCACGGCGAACAACCCGTAACGCATAACAACTGCGTGCCCATTGATAGGTAAACCCAAGATATCGTTTATGTAAAGATTGAATAGAACAGTACCCCGCATTTGATGGGCGCTAGTTCGGATATTTCGTTGGGAGATGAAACTTGCTCCCAGCGATCATCCATGTATGAAGAGAACCATTTGTGAGCCTCATCTCAGACTCCATAGTATTCGAGTTTGGGCAGTAGTATTCTGTGATCTACGCAGTCGAACGCCTTTGAGAAGTCACAGAATACCACTGCAACATACTCTCCTTGGTTGATTTTAAAATATACATCCTCCAAAAGGTTGAAAATGGCATCATAAATTTTTGAAACCCGAACTGCCTTTGGGTAAGAATTTGATTTTCTGAAAGGATATCATTCATGCGGCCCACATAACTTTTTTCCACAATCTTATTATTTTTGGATACGGGAGAAAAATAACCGATTTTGCCTACGGTATCACCAATTTTGATGATCTATTAATGCTCTAATGTCTTCGTTTTGTTCGGTGGTTGGATGGTAAAAAAAAGAAGAACTTTGGAATATATCTTAAAAACTAAAAAACAGAGGGAAAAAGTATCTATTAAAGATTTTTACGCGAAAGCAACCTTTTTGATAACAACATTGATAAAGAAGCTTTATATAGTCCCTTTCCTAAAATACAAACTTATGAAAAACCCCTCGTAATTTTCAAGCGACTTGACATATTATCAAGATGAGGTTTTCTCTTTTTGACTTTTCTTGAAAATCCAGCATTGCAAGTCCCCCTAATAGTAGCATAAAAACTCCTCAAAAGTGCCCAATATGAAACACCCAGTAAATAGGTACCCTTTTGATCGAACTAATTTTATTTCCAGATTCGTTTGTTAACATCTCACATCTACACTTTCTTCGAAAATCTGTCAGATTTCGATCTTAAACATTCCGACGACCCCGAAGTGAAAACGGAAAAATTCAAAGTATTCACGCTCTGCTACGAGGTGGAATCGATCGAGCCGTCGGTGCAAACTTACAGGGACCAACTGCACCGATTGGAAAAACTGAATTTTGACAAGCCGCAGTTGATCATGTGTAACCAGACTGAATTCAAGTTGATGCCGCTCAGGTATCTGTGCGGCGTCCTGTATATAAACTTTCAGGTTAGTTTTTTTAATCGCACTAATAAACTTGTTTAGTCCTTACACTGTTTCGCCTCCGACCAACAAAACTCGGTTCCAGAATTTCCTTAAGATTCTTATCATAGTAACAATAAATAATAATAAATAAATAAACTTTATTTAGATTCCAAAATACAAAACGGGTAATAAATTGAAAGTAAAATAGTACCTATAGTAGTAGAATACATAATTAAGTATTCTAACAAAATCATTAATTATAGCGTTCACTGGAATCCGAACAAAGCAAGAGTAAGTACTAGTGAGTAAAACTTCCCTCACTCAAGAACATATATAAAAAACGACTACTCGGTCGGTCAGACGTTTCCAGGGTATTCACACTGGCCCGGGGTGTATTCAGACATTTTCAGAGTGTATCCAAGTTTCTCCAGAGTGTATTCAAACTTTTCCAGATTGTATCCAGACTTTTTCAGAGTGTGTTTAGAATTTTCCCGGGGTGTTTTCAGACATTTTCAGAGTGTATCCAGGTTTTTCCTGAGTGTATTCAAACTTTTCCAGACTTCCAGATTGTATTCAGACTTCCTGGGTGTATCCAGACTTTTTCCAGACTGCATCCAGACTTTTCTGGGTGTATCCAGACTTTTCTGGGTGTATCCAGACTTTTTCCAGGGCCTTTCCAAGGCGTATGCAGACTTTTACAAGGTTTTTCCAGACTTTTCCAGGGTCTTTTCAGACTTTTCCAGAAGGTATCCAGAGTTTTCTAGGGTTTATTCAGACTTTTCTTGGATGTATCCAGAGTTTTCCTGGATGTATTCAGACTTTTCCTGGGTGTATCCAGAATTTTCCAGGATGTATCCAGACTTTATGGGTGTATTCAGACTTCCAGAATGCATCAAGACTTTTACTGGCTGTATCCAGATTTATAAATGTTTTCTGTGGGTTCTAAGAATAGAAATTTATTAACGCATTTGATTGCTCTATTTTTTAGTTTTTTTAATGTTTTTATTGTGGTTTTATTTGCAAATCCTCAAATAGATATCATATATAATTAAAGCATAATAAATGTTTTTTAGGTGTTTTAACTTTGGAACTAAAATTGGACCTAGGGATGAACCTTGTGGAACTCCGCAAATTATTTTTCCTTTAGAACTTTTATGATTGCCAATTTCAACATATTGGAGTCGATTTAATAAATAATTTTGAAATCGTAAAAGAGCTTTCCTTCAAATCCCGATGTTGTTTAGACAATTTATTAAAATTTTGTGATTAACAGTGTCAAATGCTTTACACAAATCTAAGGATACTATGCAGCATTTTGGTCAACATTATGTTGAATATTAGTTACCATGTCAGCTACTGCTATTTCAGTATCTCTAAATTTGCGGAAACCGTATGATTGCATTACTTCCCTTAGCAAGGGCGAAACACCTTTTTTCTCGTTTATTCCATGTTTCGAACGAGACCCACTTTTATGGTGGATGCCAATGACAGAACGATTGCAATCTGCTGTCATCGCATCCACCATAAAAGAAAAATTGTCAAATAAGCGTTACAAAATGTCTTTATTAATTAAGCAAATTTAACTTCAAATATTTTAGTTGATCTGGGATCCGGTTACAAAAATTATGTCCACTCACGCCCACGGCCTTGACCAGTCCTCCTTTTGGTCGGTTTTCGGCAACGAATTGAAAAAAGCGGCGCAAAACGTCAAAAATCCCCCGCAAGAAGTAATTTTCGACAGTATAGAAACGGAATTCGCCACGCTGATCGAGCTGTATGAAGAAAGGCAAAAACTCGACGACAAACCAGATTGGGCGAATTACAGAGTGCTGTTGTGGAAGGCGATGACGAGCTTTAGTGACGTGGCTGAGGCAAAAACTAGGGATGTGTCGGAATTGATGCTCGATTTTATCCAGTAAGTATTTGATTTTATTGGTTCAGGGTTCAAAGTGGTCAGGGAAAACCTGGAAAAGCCAGGGAATTTGTATGCTGTCAGGGAAAAGTCAGTAAAAACCCAAAATTACCTAAAAGTCAGGAAAAGTCAGGGAATAAGATAGTAGTAGTATTAGAATAAGGGGGGGGGGCTCCCGGCCCGGCGACTAGGCTCTACGCGAGCCCTTTTCGCCATCCCCCAGAGCTTCCCCACTCCCCCACGCTCGGACCTTCCCGTCCTTTGGATATCCCAATGAGCATTTTTGTCTATATAAAAGTTACAGCAAATAATATAAAACCTTCATAAAATAACCAAAAGTTATATTATTTAGTGTTGGTGATAATTTTATAACTCTAATATATCTCTTAAATGAGTAAAAAAGACTTGAAAAACAACTGTTCAACACCAGCTTTTAAAAATTTATGGTACATAGTAATGGATAGAAAAACAACATATAGATTTTATAAAACTTCCTTATGAGCCCTCAAGTATAGAGATTATTATAAAAAGGTTTTACAACTGTTCTAACAACACTACATAACAAATTAAAGGTTTTTATGGATTTAGAAATATAGATTTTCCATCTTTCTTCCCTTTGCTTGTTATGTATTATTCTTTTTCTTTTTACAATAAAAAAATTTATAAAATGGTGTTTAGCAATCTTCTAAAATAAATAAAAATGAAAGTTTGATAAGCTTAAGCAGGAATATGAATATTTATATACTATAGTCAAATAAAAGCTGTTTTTCAAGTCATCCTACTCTGAAAATCAGCTGCGGTCCCGTGTGTACTGTATAGTTTTCGAATACACTTACGTAAATTTCATGGGCTCCAAAAATACTTGAGAAAACGAGAAAAAAAATATTAATTTAAATATCGGTTTTTTTTCATACGCGTTTTTTTCTTTCTGGGACAAATATTGAATTTTGTATGTTGTTCTTAACCCTAACAAGCAATATTTCGATTGAAACACATGTTGAAACCCCATAAATAACGTTTTTATTTAGGCCCAAAAACCTATTTTTGTAATCCAAAATGGCGAAAATTTCCGACAATTCTATAAAAAAAACAATACAACTATACCACTGTTTACCTGGTCAACACTATTTTATAACCTTTTTAAAAAATGAAGCTACTTGGAGCAAAGGGCTACAGATGGCGCAGTGTTGAACACTGATGGTCCGTTTCTGCGAGCTTAACATAGTTACCATTGTTCTCTTTTCCTAAATGCATTCCTCGAGAGATCCAGCATACTACACATACCAGGAAAAATACCCGCCTCCACACACTTCAAGCCCGCATAACTATCAGGGGTAACTACCTCAAGAATATAGTTAGATTGCGGGGTTGAAGGGTGTACAGGCGAGTATTTTCCGGGGTGTTCACATTTGAAGCCGACCAGCAGTATCAGCGTATGCGCTCGACGTTTCACGGTGCGTTTTTGCGACCTTAACAGGGTTACTATATTGTTCTCTTTTTCTAAAACACGGTTCCCATCTATGCGTTTCTCATTACCACGTATCACGTGGTCTAAGCGAGATTTGCCTATACAAGTTCATGTCGGACCACGTGATGAGTTTTTTGAGTCAGGGTGACTGCGCATGGGAAACGCTGGTGGGAATCGGGTGTAAAATGTGCAAAAAGATTTGGATCTATTATCTCTCTCAGATTGATGTAATTAAAACAAGATAATAATGGTATGGTATCTCGCAAAAACGCGCCTTTTGATGTCGCAAAAACGCTCCTTTTGAGGTCGCAAAAACGCGCCTTTTGATGTCACAAAATTAACCTTAAAAAATCTTGTTTGTTTTGTTTTTATAATTGCCAAAATAAATTAAAATTGTTTTTTTTGTTCTAAAAACAGTTGTATTATAATCACTATATAAAGAAATTAATAACAAAATTATAGAAAAAACCTTATGGGCAAAAAAGATTTATGAATGAGTTCATAAGAATATTACAGACACCAATTTATATAACTATTGTGTGTGAGTTCCCAAGTTTTTATAAGTGTCTCTCGAAATATTTTCAATCTTATCTTATATAAATTTGTTGTTGGTTAATTAAGTTTTATAAGTGGGTTGATAGCAACATTTTAAAAACCAATCTATTATATAACTTTAATTGATAGTTACTTACGGTTTTATAGGTGGATTGACAGAAAGATTTCAAACATCAATTTATATAACTTTTGTCACTGATGACTTATATTTTTATAAATATGTTGGTGGAAACATTGTTAACACCAATTTATATAACATTTGAACCGATGACTTCAATTTTTATAAAGATGTTCGTTGAAATATTGTTAACGCCAGTTTTATGTTACTTTAGGGTACCATCAATTTAGAGCCTTTAATAAAACAAATATACAAACTCAATTCTTGTAGGAAACTGCTAAATACCCTAGGGTATCAATGGAACCCTCTTTATAATAATTATATAAATATCTGTCACCAGAAGTTTCTGAAAATGCTCATTGGGATCCGACCATTTCAGCGTCGGAAGATGTTCCGGCTCGAACACTTCCTCTCCGAAGATTCCCTCTGTGATTTCTCTGTAGGCCGGACACCTTGCAAGAAAGTGGTGTTCCAGCACTCTCCGGAAGTTGAGTCCCGCACTGCCTTCATCCTTGCCAGGTGCTTTTGGAGCTCGCAGTGTCCAATGAGGACTCCACGCAGTAACCAGTCCCTTCTTGTTTTGCTGAAGCCCTGGATGAGCTCCTTGGCTTGCCTGGCGTCCCCTGTGTGTTGCCACTCCTGATTTAGTCTTGTGTGGGTCCATTCCTTAGGGAATAAGATACCCTTAGTGTGCAGTAGTAGTAGTAGATGGGCGGCCGCAGGCCTGGTAATTAGGCTGCATAATGGACCCTTTCTGCTGCCATACCCCCCGTGCACACCCGACTGATGCACGTGCGCCTTAGGATGCAAGTTTTCTTTCTCTAAGAGGAGTAGAGCAGACTGCGTTGCAAGTATACACAGTCGACCGCGGGCTTTACACCCCCTTGGAAGGGTGGTCCTCCTACATGTTAGACTTGTTGCATCTTTCCAGCAGCTCGAAGTCGTATGTGTTGACCCGGAAATCGAAGGCGATGCAACTGTGGTTTTCGCTCTTGGGGGTTTTTCCATACTCAGAATGGGCAAAGTCCAACCAGTCACCCATCCAAAATGCCCGAAGTCTCAGCCTTCTAACTTGAAATGTTCCTCGCTGACCGAGAGCGGAGGTCACATCTTTTTGGCATCTGCGCTGTAGAGACCCTAGACTTGGCGGGATTCCGGCTACCTTCTGCCTCCAAACTGGTCGAAGTCTCAGCCTTCTGCCTCGGAATATTCCCACTGCCCGAAAGCGCAGCTTCTTCGCTGTAGAGACCTAAATTCGGGATCCCCGGCCGTCCACCATGTGAATCCGACAATTTCTGCGGTCAACCTGTTTCTACCTCGTTGTTACTCTAGGCACAACATCGACCACATAGCTGCTGAGAAGTGGGGGGGCCGCCACTTCACTAGTCTACGGCGGCCCCCCCTTAGTGTGCAACTATTTATGATTATTTTAGAAATAAACCTGGTACAACCAAAATATTTAGTAAATTTGGAAATTCTTTCGCAACCGTGCGGCTTAGTGCAAAAAAAAGAAACAGAGAGTCACTACGTTTGTCTGAGCTATATTCGTATTTTTATCCGCACCAATAAGGATGTAAAAAACGTGCCAGTGTATTTGTACTTTAATTCCGCCCTTATTGCACCGGCTCTTACACCCAGTTTCACCGACAGATAAAAAATATTTGGTGCAAATGGAGGTTAGAAAATCTTTTTACTTGTTATAATTAAAGCTCGTAAAAATTTTTCTGTTTGCCTGCAGAAATCTATTTTTTGTTCTGTAATTTGTTTGGTTTTTTGTCTGCTAGTGGAAGAATTTAATTTAGTATAGATTGGATTGATCCTGATGCGAAAACTCCACCTGATTGGGTAAAGTGGCTTAAGCCAATAGAAAAAAATCAAAATCAGTTTGTGTGCCTCCTGTGTGATAAGCTGTGCAACGTGGGCTGGGCAGTAAAATCCCACTATAAAAGATCCAAACACAAAAATAAAGTTGAACTTTTCCAAAAACGCAGAAAATAAAAGGGCTTGTTAAAAATATGACAAATGAACAGCAAAAAAGAGTACACAAAAATAAATAAAGCTAGTACCTCAAAAAATTCTAATAATATTTGTGATACTCAGAAAAATGTATTGTGGTGCTTAAATACTGTAGTGACTGTTATTAAACCCAATTATTTGGTGTTACGGTTTACGGCTTGGCGTATGCGTCAGAAAAAATACTTGCTTATATTTTATGTTTGGTGAAGGTGTTGGCTACCTAGCCGCATTATCTTCTATTAATTAGCAAGGTTTGGCGAATCTGTTACAAGAAAGTAAATTTGCTTGTATTTTATAGGTGGTAACAGTTTTTTCAAATAATAACTTAAAACTAATAAGGGAAACAAATAATGTACAGAGACTATAAGACTAAATTTGAAAAAGTATAACATGGAAATTTTTTAAAAAATAATCAGGAAAACCCTGGAAAAGTCAGAGAATTTTAAAACTGAAAATCACTTTGAATCCTGGTGTTTCACTCTGTATTTTTTTTCTGATATAAAGAATCAAAAGAAATTAGTAATTAGTTTAGAACCGATTCTTTAAGGATTTGAGCAACTTCCCTTTTACTTTCTTTATTCTTTTTGTCATCATTTTGATCTTCCTCTTCATTAATTGGTCTCCTTTTCTTTATGTGTACTTTTAGCTTTAATATCCTTCTAATTCGCTACAAAGTTTGTATCTCGAGAATAAAGGTGTTTTGACTGTATGTATTAGGCAGTAAATAAATACAATAACCCATGTGGGGGACACTGGGTGGCGTAGTTGGCGGTAAGACTAACCAAACAAGTGACCACCCCGAACCACCTTAATGATGTTTTACCAAAAAAATTAACTAACTTACTCTATTTTTAAATTAGTTTCATATAAACAAGTTTTTTGTTTAAAATTTTTTACACAAATTATTTTTGTAAATTGTTTTTGGGCTTAGTTATGCGCCTTATTATGCGTTATTACAAAATTGCCTTTTTTTGTGTTATTGGAAAAAAAATCATTACAAAATTGCCTTTTTTTGTGTTATTACAAAAAAAATCTCGCTTTTTAAATTTTGGCATCCTGTATCTCGAGAACAAAGTAGTTTTGACTGTATGTATTGAACAGCAAATAAAAACAATAACTTATGTTATTGCAGAAAATATAATAGTTAGGTGGGGGCACTGGGTGGCGTAGTTGGCGATAAGACTAACCAAACAAGTGGCAACCCTAAATCACTTTGATGATGTTTTACCGAAAAAATTAACTAAATTACTTTAAATTTGAAATTAGTTCCATATAAACAAGTTTTTTGTTTAAAATTTTGTACAATATTTTTTTTTGTAAATTGTTTTTGGCCTTAATTATGTGCCTTATTATGTGTTATTACAAAATTGCATTTTTTGGTGCTATTACGAACAAAGGAGTTTTTACTGTATATATTGGCGGTAAGACTAACCAAAAAAGTGGCCAACCTGAACCACCTTGATGATGTTTTACCAAAAAAAATAACTAACTTACTCTATTTTGAAATTAGTTCCATATAAACAAGTTTTTTGTTTAAAATTTTTTACAATAATTTTATCAAACCAAACAAGTGGCCACCCTGAACCAACTTGATGATGTTTTACCAAAAAAGTTAACCAGCTTACTCTATTTAACACATTTTTTACAATAATTTTTTTTGTAAATTGCTTTTGGGCTTAATTATGTGCCTTATTATGTGTTATTACAAAATCGCGCTTTTTAAATTTTTGCATCCTGTATCTCGAGAACAAAGGAGTTTTGACTGTATGTTTTGAACAGTTAGGTGGGGAACATTGGGTGGCGTAGTTGGCGGTAAGACTAACCAAACAAGTGGCCACCCTGAACCATCTTGATGTTTTACCGAAAAAAATAACTAACTTACTCTATTTTGAAATTAGCTCCATATAAATAAGTGTTTTGTTTAAAATTTTTTACACTTATTTTTTTTTTTTGTAATTTTTTTTTAGGCTTAATTATGTGCCTTATTATGTGTTATTAAAAAATTGCCTTTTTTTGTGTTATTATATAAAAGTCGCGTTTTTAAATTTTGGTGTCCTGTAGCTCGAGAACAAAGGAATTTTGACTGTATGTATTGAACAGCAAATAAATACAATAACCCATGTTACTGCAAACAATATAATAGTTAGGTGGGGGACACTGGGTGGCGTAGTTGGCGGTAAGACTAACCAAACAAGTGGCCACCCTGAACCACCTTGATGATGTTTTACCGAAAAAATTAAGTAACTTACTCTATTTTGAAATTAGTTCCATATAAACACGTTTTTTTGGACTTAATTATGTGCCTTATTATGTGTTACTAAAAAATTGCATTTTTTTTGTGTTATTACAAAAAAAATCGTGCTTTTTAAATTTTGGCATCCTGTAGCTCGAGAACAAAGGAGTTTTGATTGTATGTATTGAACAGCAAATAAATACAATAACCCACATGATTGCAGAAAATAGTTAGGTGGAGGACACTGGGTGTCGTAGTTGGCGGTAAGACTAACCAAACAAGTGGCCACCCTGAACCACCTTGATGTTTTACCGAAAAAATTAACTAACTTACTCTATTTTGAAATTAGTTCCATATAAACACGTTTTTTGTTTAACATTTTTTACACTATTTTTTTTGTAAATTGTTTTTGGGCTTAATTATGTGCCTTATTATGTGTTATTACAAAATTGCATTTTTTTGTGTTATTACAAAAAAAATCGCACTTTTTAAATATTGGCATCCTGTAGCTCAAGAACAAAGGAGTTTTGATTGTATGTATTGAACAGCATATAAATACAATAACCCACGTGATTGCAGAAAATATAATAGTTAGTTGGAGGACACTGGGTGGCGTAGTTGGCGGTAAGACTAACCAAACAAGTGGCCACCCTGAACCACCTTGATTATGTTTTACCGAAGAATTCACTAACTATTAACTATTTTGAAATTAGCTCCATACAAAAAAGTTTTTTGCTTAAAATTTTTTACAATAATTTTTTTTGTAAATTGTTTTTGGCTTAATTATGTGCTTTATTGTGTTATTACTAAATTGTATTTTTTTGTGTTCTTACAAAAAAAATCGCGTTTTTTAAATTTTGGCATCCTGTGCAGAAAATATAAATATTAGGTGGGGGACACTGGGTGGCGTAGTTGGCGGTAAGACTAACCAAACAAGTGGCCACCCTGAACCACCTTGATGATGTTTTACCGAAAAAATTAACTAACTTACTCTATTTTGACCTTAGTTCCATAAAAACGCGTTTTTTGTTTAAAATTTGTTACACAATTTTTTTTTTGTAAATTGTGTTTGGGCTTAATTATGTGCTTTATTATGTTTTATTACAAAGTTGCATTTTTTTGTGTTCTTACAAAAAAAATCGCGCTTTTTAAATTTTGGCATCCTGTCTCTTGAGAATAAAGGAGTTTTGACTGTATGTATTGAACAGTTAGGTGAGGGACACTGGGTGGCGTAGTTGGCGGTAAGACTAACCAAACAAGTGGCCACCCTAAACCACCTTGATTATGTTTTACCAAAAAATTAACTAACTATTAACTATTTTGAAATTAGTTCCATATAAAAAAGTTTTTTGTTTAAAATTTTTTACAATAATTTTTTTTGTAAATTGTTTTTGGCTTAATTATGTGCTTTATTGTGTTATTACTAAATTGAATTTTTTGTGTTCTTACAAAAAAAAACTCGTTTTTTAAATTTTGGCATCCTGTGCAGAAAATACAAATATTAGTGGGGGACACTGGGTGGCGTAGTTGGCGGTAAGACTAACCAAACAAGTGGCCACCCTGAACCACCTTGATGTTTTACCGAAAAAATTAACTAACTTACTCTATTTCGAAATTAGTTCCATATAAACACGTTTTTTGTTTAACATTTTTTACACTATTTTTTTTGTAAATTGTTTTTGGGCTTAATTATGTGCCTTATTATGTGTTATTACAAAATTGCATTTTTTTGTGTTATTACAAAAAAAATCGCACTTTTTAAATATTGGCATCCTGTAGCTCAAGAACAAAGGAGTTTTGATTGTATGTATTGAACAGCAAATAAATACAATAACCCACGTGATTGCAGAAAATATAATAGTTAGTTGGAGGACACTGGGTGGCGTAGTTGGCGTTAAGACTAACCAAACAACTAACCACCTTGATGATATTTTACCGAAAAAATTAACTAAATTACTCTAATTTGAAATTAGTTCCATATAAACAAGTTTTTTTGTATAAAATTTTGTACAATATTTTTTTTTTATTTTTTTTGTGCTTAATTATGTGCCTTACTATGTGTTATTACAAAATTGAATTTTTTTGTGTTATTTCAAAAATCGCGCTTTTTAAATTTTGGCATCTTATATATCGAGAATAAAGGAGTTTTGACTGTCTGTATTGAACAGTTAGGTGGGGGACAGTGGGTGGCGTAGTTGGCGGTAAGACTAACCAAACAAGTGGCCACCCTGAACCACCTTGATTATGTTTTACCGAAAAAATTAACTAACTTACTCTATGTTGAAATTAGTTCCATATAAAAAAGTTTTTTGTTTAAAATTTTTTACAATAATTTTTTTTGTAAATTGTTTATAGCTTAATTCTGTGCTTTATTATGTGTTTTTTTTGTGTTCTTACAAAAACAATCGCGTTTTTTAAATTTTGGCATCCTGTATCTCGAGAACAAAGGAGTTTTCACTGTATGTATTGAACCAATGTTATTGCAGAAAATATAATTGTAAGGTGGGGGACACTGGGTGGCGTAGTTGGCGGTAAGACTAACCAAACAAGTGGCCACCCTGAACCACCTTGATTATGTTTTACCGAAAAAATTAACTAACTTGCTCTATTTTGAAATTAGTTCCATATAAAAAAGTTTTTTGTTTAAAATTTTTTACAATAATCTTTTTTGTAAATTGTTTTTAGCTTAATTATGTGCTTTATTGTGTTTTTTTTGTGTTCTTACAAAAAAAATCGCGTTTTTTAAATTTTGGCATCCTGTATCTCGAGAACAAAGGAGTTTTGATTGTATGTATTGAACCAATGTTATTGCAGTAAATATAATTGTAAGGTGGGGGACACTGGGTGGCGTAGTTGGCGGTAAGACTAACCAAACAAGTGGCCACCCTGAACCACCTTGATTATGTTTTACCGAAAAAATTAACTAACTTACTCTATTTTGAAACTAGTTCCATATAAAAAAGTTTTTTGTTTAAAATTTTTTACAATAATCTTTTTTGTAAATTGTTTTTAGCTTAATTATGTGCTTTATTGTGTTTTTTTTGTGTTCTTACAAAAAAAATCGCGTTTTTTAAATTTTGGCATCCTGTATCTCGAGAACAAAGGAGTTTTGATTGTATGTATTGAACCAATGTTATTGCAGTAAATATAATTGTAAGGTGGGGGACACTGGGTGGCGTAGTTGGCGGTAAGACTAACCAAACAAGTGGCCACCCTGAACCACCTTGATTATGTTTTACCGAAAAAATTAACTAACTTGCTCTATTTTGAAATTAGTTCCATATCAAAAAATTTTTTGTTTAAAATTTTTTACAATAATCTTTTTTGTAAATTGTTTTTGGCTTAATTATGTGCTTTATTATGTGTTATTACCAAATAGCATTTTTTTGTGGTATTACAAAAAAATCGCGTTTTAAATTTTGGTATCCTGTATCTTAAAAACAAAGAAATTTTGACTGTATGTTATTGCAGAAAATATGATGGTTAGGTGGGGGACACTGGGTGACGTAGTTGGCGGTAAGACTAACCAAACAAGTGGCCACCCTGAACCACCTTGATTATGTTTTACCGAAAAAATTAACTAACTTACTCTATTTTGAAATTAGTTCCATATAAAAAAAGTTTTTTGTTTAAAATTTTTTAGAATAATCTTTTTTGTAAATTGTTTTTGGTTTAGTTATGTGCTTTATTATGTGTTATTATTATTATTACAAAAAAATCGCGTTTTAAATTTTGGTATCCTTTATCTTAAAAACAAAGAAATTTTGACTGTATGTTATTGCAGAAAATATGATAGTTAGGTGGGGGACACTGGGTGACGTAGTTGGCGGTAAGACTAACCAAACAAGTGGCCACCCTGAACCACCTTGATGATGTTTTATCAAAAATAACTAAATTACTCTATTTTGAATTTGTCATGACCACCTTCCCAATGAAATAGGGAAATTCCACTATTCTGCCCTAGTGGTGACGGAATTGACGTAAAATTTCCCTCCAAGCTAGTTTTTCAGAGAGGTCAATGGTTTTTAAACTCCTAAAACAAAAATATTTTTTATTAAAAAGTTTAAAAAAGGACAACAAACAAGCTATTTATTTTACTAGAAATTTTTACTTACGTAACTTTATTACACAATTCACAATATAAAACCTAGGATATTTATTTAAGGCTCAAATTATTATTCATTTACTGTCTAGTTTTGACTTCAAACTTCACATTTTTTAAGTCAACTTTGGTATTTGTAGTTCCTGGGTAGTTATATTTCTGTTGATGTTTTCGATCTCAATGGAACTACAATAAAAAAGAAACTAAAGATGTCCACTGTGATTATAATCAGATTATGTGCTCGCTACTATAAAGCAACTTACATGAATTAAACCTTAAACCTTAAACTTAAACCTTCAACATTTTAATCAGCACCTTCTGTCAGTCCCATGGAGTTCTTAAAAAACAAGGCCAATTTTTCACTGGCACTGGAAAGTTATGTTGAATACTAACTTTCGGGTCAAACCTAAAAACGAGCCTACAAAAACTCAATAAATGTAATACGAAAAATATTAAAATGTCTTTGTAGCGCCATAAGAAAAAAAATACACTCATTCAAGTTTTAACGATAGTATAACCAACACAAGTATTTAGTGGGTAGTTGACTGTACTGGTTAAGTAAAAATTGCAAGAGCAGAATCCTTTTTGTTGTAAACTTAATTTGGGATATCTTATGCTTCTTTATCTAAGACATACTTGTAAAAAATATATGTATTCGACAGTGGAAAAACCTAACGTCATTTGTACAAGGAAGAAAATTCACAGTATTGTTAGAGACGGCGTGTTTAAAGACTAATTGCTATTGCCAAACTTCCTAGTGGAGCACAAAATGTCGCAAGAGGCGCTAAATTCGGGAATAATAAAGCGAATTTTTTATTTATCGCGACTTAAGCGCCGTCTGGCGGCACTTTGTGCTCCACTAGGAAGTCTGGCAATAGCAATTTTTGTCCTTGAAGACGTCGTCCCTAACAATACTATGAATTTTCATCCGTGTACAAATGACGTTATGTTTTTGCATTTTTTTCAACGGTGACGTCGTCTGCCGACGCCTTGTGCTCCACCAAGATGTCTGGCAATAGTCATTCGTTTCATCTCCCATAATACTGTGCATTTTCAGTCATGTACAAATGACTTTAATTTTCTCAAAAATTACCGACTTTGATGGACACCGCCCTTCTCGTTCCCCGGTCTGGTGTGAGGCTGAGATCAAAATAAATCGTATACAAAATGACGTTAGTTTTTCCCGCCAGCTCTTAGTATAATAGAAGAATATTGGCCAAGACTTACCAGATAAGTTGTCACCGTAAACTACTCTCTATGTTGTTGATTTTTACCAGAAAAATATCTAAATTGATCGGTTTAAAATCCTGACTTACCCTGAAACAAAAAGAAAATCGCTTGTAAGAAGAATGTTAAGTAATATAATATATTAATTTGCATTAGATTTTTATTTAGTTTCAAGAAAGAATAAGGCAAAAAAAAATAAGAGATCAAATGAAAGCGTCCGTAAGGTTAGCAGTACAAAGTTATTAATGTCATCTTAAAGGGCTGATTCAAAGCTAATTCCCATTCCTAAATTAAATGTGTGCTATATCTTAAGATGTATCATACTGTATATTGTTTATGTCTACGTGTCAATTGATTTTCTATTAGGTTATGTTGTTGTCAGTATGACTTTGATAAATTACTGAAAGAAAAATCAAGGTTTTAAGAACTGTCATAATAACTTAAGTAAATTCTTAAAAAGTAAAGGCATAGGAACAAAATGGTGTAGCTCAAAAGTTCGATCGATGCTCATTGAATCGAATAGTAGTAGCACTATAAACTCTGCAGTATACCTAAGTAATCGATCACCCACTAAAAAGTTACGAGGCATAACAAAGTTGATCTCGGTCATCTACGAGTATTTGGTTGTCGAGAACATTATGTACATGTGCCAAAAACCAAACGAAAAAAAAAGTAAAGAAAAAATCTTTGTTGTACATTCAGAAACATCTGCTGGCTATAGAATACTAGATCCAGGTACTCATTCAATCCAAATTGCACGAGATGTCATATTCTTACAGGAGAAATGGACAAGTGAATCCTTGGAGGCACTGAAAATTAGCATGTCATTTCCTCTAGAAGAAACAGAGCCTAAGACAGAGCCCGAGAAGCCTGTTTCAGAGTCTGTAGAACCTGAAACTACAACTAGCTAAGAAGATGATCCAATTTAAAGTCATCCGAGTACTAGTTTGTATGAGAATGAATTTGGAGAAAATGAAGCGAATTATCAATTAGACGCCAAGAAATGTGCTGGGTCTGAGGGTATGCAAGGAGTCGGAGAAAGTAGGTAGTTGACTACTAACGAGGGAATGCAAGAGGATGTTGTGACAGGTGTGAAGGAAGTTGCGTCATGATACCCGAGAAAAACAACCCATAAGCCATGTAAATATGATAATTTTGTAATAAATGATGAGAGAGTAAGTTATGCTATGGTAGCTATTCTAGTGATGATTTGGAACTTTTTACTGTTTCTGAGGCTCTTTCAGGTGCTAGAAGTTTTGAATGGATAATGCATTTAAAATTCATAACACTTGGGAACTAGTAGACAAGCCATTCAACAGCATCATAGTAAAAAATAAATGGGCCTTCAAAATCAAGCGGGACCAAAATGGTGACATATTGACTTATAAAGCTAGTTTGGTTGCTAAGGGCTTCACCCAAAAATTCAGTACGTTACAGTAACTTAGACTATTACTTGATGACTGCTGAACTAGATTGAGAAGCTGATCATATGGATGTAGAAACAGCTTTCCTAAATGGTGAAATTGATCAAGAGATTTATATATGTCAAACAGAAGGTTTTGAAGAACTCCGATTTGGAAATAAAGTGTGCAATTTACGGGTTAAAACAGTCTTCAAGATTTTGTTACGAAAAAGCTCAAGTTCTTTTGAAAATAGGTTATAAGCAATCAAAACCTGAACCTTGTGTTTCTATTAAAAATTCTGTTATCGCGTTATACGTAGATGATTTTTTCATTTTCTACAATGATCTAAAAGAAGTAAAACTGCTAAAGTCAGAATTACAAAAACATTTTCGTATGAAAGACTTGGAGCAAATTTCTCATTGTTTGGGAATGACATTGAGCTAGTTTAGGCGCGTTCTAAAGCCGTAAAAGTATGGTAATAATTAAAGACTCATTAAATGCTCTAAACTAGATCCTCCCTCAGTTTTACAGATTCAGCCAAACAGCAATATCCAGGGTTCGAGGACTATATATGCATATAGACACATCCACATCTTTATTTTAGGGTAAAATAGAGTAATAGTAATTAAAGGCTTATTAAATGCCCTTTGTTTTACGATTCTGTCCTTATTCCAGCGATCTAATAAAAAAAACAGCTACTGTACAGAGTAATTCCCTCTCCTCCGTTTTTACAAAAAATTATATTTTACAAAATTTGCATAACTTTCAGTAAAGTAAAATATTAAAACCATAAGAGCATTTAGTTTTGGAATGGGACATTTAATTAGACTTAAATGAGTCTTTTAAGATGACATAATAAAATATTTGTACTGCTAACTTTACTGACGTTCAAATGGAATAAATACTGGAGTTTTAAAAACTTTAAGTTAGTAGTTCGGCGAAAGGTAATTTATCATGTTTTATTATTCAATTCATTCAACTCAACATTTCTTTTCTTTTGTGGCTTTTTCATAACATACTTTATTTAAATAGGTAAAATAAAACATACCCAATCTGCGACGCGGCGTTGCCTTATTCCAACGTTGGGAGGTCTTGAAGATCTTGACGAAGCTTTAGCTTCTACTCACCCTGAAAAATATATAATTATAGCTTTCTAAAATTTCTGCGTTTATCGAAGTGTTTCGTAATTAGCAGCTTTTTTTCAAAAATATATATTTTGACGAAATTTTCCTTTAAAATACGTACTAATACTCTTTTTCCAAAAGTTAAAAATTCACATGAATGACATAAGGAATCAAAACTATGTCGGTTTTAGCAACCAGCTAACTTACCGGTTCTACGATGCGGAGTTGCCCCATCCTTCACACCAACCATTAACCATCCACATTGTTCGCACTTACGATGAAAAGTTTCAAACCGACGCGCACTAAAAACTTTTTTCTTTGACACCTAAAACAAAAATATTTTTTGTATCTTATCAAAAACACGATTTTACTTGCTGTCCGCGAATAACAAAAGTGACTTTTTACCAATGCAAAAAACATTTTTTTGGCACACAAATGTTAAAAAAATAAATGGTCAAAAGTAAGGATATGGCGCAAAATTTGAAAACATAGTAGGCGATGACGAATAAAATGCTCTTCTTTACCGCCGTGGCCTTCCTTGATTTACAATGTAAAAATAATGACCATTATTTTTTTATTTTACTCAGAATTTTTACTTACTTCACTTTTTACAAATTATTTTGTCGTATTTACACCATAAACCCTAAGATCTTCCTTTGAGACGTAATTTCATTCTATCAGGCTAACTTTAACTTGAAATTGAGATTTAATAGATCATTTCTAGTATTTTTGTTTCGTGTACCTAAAACAAAAATATTTTTGTATAATCCAGTACAAACAAACAAAAGTTTTTGCAGAGATACAACTTTTTTTCTTTTACTCAAAATTTTTACTTACAAACTTTAGAGATTCCTTCGTCCTATTTCAATCATAAAACCTGCAGGTCAACTCTGGTTTTTGTAATTCCTGGGTAGTTATACTTTTGTTGATGTTTTGCTTCTAAATGGATCTGAGATGAAAAAGGGCAACCAAGAGTTGTAAAATGCTTCTTTATCTAAAACATACTTGTAAAATATATGTTATCAACAGTTTATATAAGAATATTGGCAAAAACACTTACCAAATTGATTTTTACCTGAAAAAATAACTGCTTAAGATCAACTTCTTTGATAAGATGGGGCTACGGGCTTACCCTGAAACAAAGAGAAAAACGTCCATAAGAAAAATTTTAAAAAGTAATAAAATAATAATTTGCTTAGATTTTAGTTCTATAATAGCAGTGGGCAGAAAAAAATAAATCAAAATTAAGAGACTAGGATGCAATCACTCGGATTAAATGAAATAAGTACTAAAGTTTTAAAAACTTTAAACTAATAGTGTGACTAACTTTAAATTAATGTTTGGTACTATCATGTTTTATTGTAATTTATATAACTTGATATTTATGTTTTGTGACTTTTTCATAAGGTAATTTACCTAATCTACGACGCGGCGTTGCCTTATTCCAACGTTGGGAGGTCTTGAAGATCTTGACGAAGCTTTAGCTTCTACTCACCCTGAAAAATATATAATTATAGCTTCCTAAAATTTCTGCGTTTATTGAAGTGTTTCGTAATTAGCAGCTTTTTTTTCAAAAATATATATTTTGACGAAATTTTCCTTTAAAATACGTACTAATACTCTTTTTCCAAAAGTTAAAAATTCACATGAACGACATAAGGAATCAAAACTATGTCGGTTTTAGCAACCAGCTAACTTACCGGTTCTACGACGCGGAGTTGCCCCATCCTTCACACCAACCATTAACCATCCATATTGTTCGCACTTACGATGAAAAGTTTCAAACCGACGCGCACTAAAAAGTTTTTCTTTGACACCTAAAACAAAAATATTTTTTGTATCTTATCAAAAGCACGATTTTACTTGCTGTCCCCGAATAACAAAAGTGACTTTTTACCAATGCAAAAAACATTTTTTTGGCACACAAATGTTAAAAAAGTAAATGGTCAAAAGTAAGGATATGGCGCAAAATTTGAAAACATAGTAGGCGATGACGAATAAAATGCTCTTCTTTACCGCCATGGCCCTCCTTGATTTACAATGTAAAAATAATGACCATTATTTTTTTATTTTACTCAGAATTTTTACTTACTTCACTTTTTACAAATTATTTTGTCGTATTCACATCATAAACCCTAGGATCTTCCTTTAAGACGGAATTTGATCATTCTATCAGGCTAACTTTAACTTGAAATTGAGATTTAATAGATCATTTCTAGTATTTTTGTTTCGTGTACCTAAAACAAAAATATTTTTGTATAATCCAGTACAAACAAACAAAAGTTTTTGCAGAGATACAACTTCTTTTCTTTTACTCAAAATTTTTACTTACATAACTTTAGAGATTCCTTCGTCCTATTTCAATCATAAAACCTGCAGGTCAACTCCGGTTTTTGTAATTCCTGGGTAGTTATACTTTTGTTGATGTTTTGCTTCTAAATGGATCTGAGATGAAAAAGGGCAACCAAGAGTTGTAAAATGCTTCTTTATCTAAAACATACTTGTAAAATATATGTTATCAACAGTTTATATAAGAATATTGGCAAAAACACTTACCAAATTGATTTTTACCTGAAAAAATAACTGCTTAAGATCAACTTCTTTGATAAGATGGGGCTACGGGCTTACCCTGAAACAAAGAGAAAAACGTCCATAAGAAAAATTTTAAAAAGTAATAAAATAATAATTTGCTTAGATTTTAGTTCTACAATAGCAGTGGGCAGAAAAAAATAAATCAAAATTAAGAGACTAGGATGCAATCACTCGGATTAAATGAAATAAGTACTGAAGTTTTAAAAACTTTAAACTAATAGTTTGACTAACTTTAAATTAATGTTTGGTACTGTCATGTTTTATTGTAATTTATATAACTTGATATTTATGTTTTGTGACTTTTTCATAAGGTAATTTACCTAATCTACGACGCGGCGTTGCCTTATTCCAACGTTGGGAGGTCTTGAAGATCTTGACGAAGCTTTAGCTTCTACTCACCCTGAAAAATATATAATTATAGCTTCCTAAAATTTCTACGTTTATCGAAGCGTTTCGTAATTAGCAGCTTTTTTTTCAAAAATATATATTTTGACGAAATTTTCCTTTAAAATACGTACTAATACTCTTTTTTCAAAGGTAAAAAATTAACATGAATGACATGATGAAGGAATCAAAAATATGTCGGTTTTAGCAACCAGATAACTTACCGGTTCTACGACGCGGAGTTGCCCCATCCTTCACACCAACCATTAACCATCCATATTGTTCGCACTTACGATGAAAAGTTTCAAACCGACGCGCACTAAAAAGTTTCTTCTTTGACACCTGAAACAAAAATATTTTTTGTATCTTATCAGAAACACGATTTGTCTGCGAATAACAAAAGTGATTTTTTACCAGTGCAAAAAACATTTTTTTGGCACACAAATGTTAAAAAAGTAAATGGTGAAAAGTAAGGATATGGCGAAAAATTTGAAAACATAGTAGGCGATGACGAATAAAATGCTCTTCTTTACCGCCGTGGCCTTCCTTGATTTACAATGTAAAAATAATGACCAATATTTTTTTATTTTACTCAGAATTTTTACTTACTTCACTTTTTACAAATTATTTTGTCGTATTTACACCATAAACCCTAAGATCTTCCTTTGAGACGTAATTTCATTCTATCAGGCTAACTTTAACTTAAAATTGAGATTTAATAGATCATTTCTAGTATTTTTGTTTCGTGTACCTAAAACAAAAATATTTTTGTATAATCCAGTACAAACAAACAAAAGTTTTTGCAGAGATACAACTTTTTTTCTTTTACTCAAAATTTTTACTTACATAACTTTAGAGATTCCTTCGTCCTATTTCAATCATAAAACCTGCAGGTCAACTCTGGTCTTTGTAATTCCTGGGTAGTTATACTTTTGTTGATGTTTTGCATCTAAATGGATCTGAGACGAAAAAGGGCAACCAAGAGTTGTAAAATGCTTCTTTATCTAAAACATACTTGTAAAATATATGTTATCAACAGTTTATACAAGAATATTGGCGAGAAGACTTACCAATTTGATTTTCACCTGAAAACATAACTGCTTAATATCAACTTGTTTGATAAGATGGGGCTTCGGACTTACCCTGAAACAAAAAGAAAAACGTCCATAAGAAAAATTTTAAAAAGTAGTACAATAATAATTTGCTTAGATTTTTATTTAGTCCCAAGTTCTACAATAGCATTGGGCAGAAAAGAATAAGTCAAAAATAAAAGAGTAGGGTGCACCCACTCAGATTAAATGAAATAAATACTAAAGTCTTAAAAACTTTAAGCTAATAGTTTGACTAAGTTTAAGTTAATTCATTTATTGTAATTTATATAACTTAATATTTATTTTTTGTGACTTTTTCACAAGATAATTTACCTAATCTACGACGCGGCGTTGCCTTATTCCAACGTTGGGAGGTCTTGAAGATCTTGACGAAGCTTTAGCTTCTACTTACCCTAAAAAAATTTGCAATCATTTTCTTCAACATGCAATTGTTTCCGAAAGAGTCATACAGTTTTAAAGTTACATACCCTGTTCTACAAAGCAGCGTTGCCCGATTATCCACATGATTCCATTCTAGATTCAAATATTTTCGTCCAACAGTCCACAAGATCTTTCCAAGCCGACATGCACATGAATGGTGCTATTGGACATTTAAGCACCTGAAACAATGTTCCAGAAAATCTTTTATTCATAATTTTATATTTACCTCGATTTATAAAAATACTATTATTGTGTAATATGACGAAAAGCAACTAAACAAAACTGTTTGTAATTCAATACCTGTCGAGGCATTCGCAAAAGGAGTAGTTATTTAACAGTTGTCTGTATCTATCGGGGGAAATGTGCTTAAGTTGCGTATGTTAAAATATACAGTGCAGTTACAGTTAAAGGTATGGAGGGAGGGGTTTTCACCTCTATAAACCTAGTAATCCCATAGAATAATAAACCTTAACATTCAAAAAATACCAGGATATGATTTTCTTATGTTTGTAGGGACCTCCTTGTTAATGCCAAAAAAATGTATAAAGGGCTATTTTTTTAACATTTTTTAAGGTTTCTTTTCCTCCCTCGTTTAAATTTTGACAGACTATACGCAAAATGTGCCTTTCAAAGAGCTTTTAAAAACACAAAAATAATTTCTTTATATATTAGAGTTTATGGGGTTGAAAAAATAGTAAATCTGGGCATAAGCCGTTTTTGTGCAAGAGTGGTAGGACAATCTCCAAAATTTGTACACCTATTTCTGAAATACATGTATTTAACTTTTTTTTGTTATTTCAAAGTATTTCAATGTATTTCAAAGTATTTAAAACAAAATTTGTACACCTATTTCAGAGTTAAAACAAAAAAGAAGTTAAAAGACCTCCAAATCAGTTACTTCAACCGAAAAGAAACTAAAAAACAAAAGATCAAGAGATCTTGGGTGAAAATAACGAAACACAATGAAACACACAAAAGGCCAAAGCAAAAAGAGAAATGATTAAACGATGTTTCGCCCTGGGTAACCAGCGTGGGCTCATCAGTGGTTTCACCGGCCACCTCTACCATACATCATTAAACACTATCATACACTTTGATTTCCAACTTTGAATCACTCACAAATAGGCATCGTTCTGCACTGGTACTTATCCAAGTTACCTGATACGAATTCGTCCTGGCGTGTTAATATTTCCAGTAGGATTATGCTCCTAAGGCAATTAAAACAAAAAAGAAGGTAAAAAACCTCCAAATCAGGCGAAACATCGTTTAATCATTTCTCTTTTCGCTTTGGTCTTTTGTGTATTTTATTGTGGGATGCTCATCCAAGTTTGAATTTTCGTTATTTCCACCCAAGATCTCTTGATCTTTTGTTTTTTAGTTTCTTTTCGTTTGATGTAATTGATTTGGGGGTTTTTTAAGCATAATCCTACTGGAAATATTAACACGCCAGGACGAATCCGTATCAGGTAACTTGGATAAGTACCAGTGCGGAACGATGCCTATTTGTGAGTGATTCAAAGTGGGAAATCAAAGTGTATGATAGTGTTTAATGATGTATGGTAGAGAGTGACCAGTGACATCACTGATGAGCCCACGCTGGTTACCCAGGGCGAAAAATCGTTTAATCATTTCTCTTTTCGCTTTGGTCTTTTGTGTGTTTCATTGTGCGCATGCTCATCCAAGTTTGAATTTTCGTTATTTCCACCCAAGATCTCTTGATCTTTTGTTTTTTTTGTTGTTATTTCAGAGTTGTCCCACCTCTCGACCTGAACTGACAAGAAAATGTTAACAGGTTTTGGTTGGATTTCAAAATATTTTAATATATTTCAATGTATTTTAATGTATTTCTGGAGTGTCTCACCCATCGCTTGTGCATTAATCAGACTCTATACAAAATCTGCCTTTTAAATAGCTATTAAATACACAGAAATAATATTTGTATATATTAAGAGTTTATGGGGTTGAAAAAACACCCTTAAGAAAAAAAACCGAATCTGGACATAAGCCGTTTTTGAGCATTAATGAGAATATACACAAAATGTGCTTTATATACTGACTAAGACACAAAAACGGCTTATATCCAGATTTGATGCACAAAAACGGTTTATGTCCACATTCGTTATTTTTTTTTCTTAAAGGTTTTTCAATCCCATAAACTCTTATATAAAAAAAAAATCACTTTTTATTTTTTAAAGAGCTATTCAAAAGGCACATATTGCATAGTCAGATTAATGCACAAAAACGGCTTATGTCCAGATTCGGGTTTTTTTGTCTTAAGGGTCTTTTTTCAACCCCAAAAACTCTAATATAAAAAAATATTTTTGTTTTTTAAGACTAACTAAGGTTGGTATTGTCTTGAGGGTGGTTAATTTAAATCCATAATCTTTGACATAAAATATTTTTTTTTTTTTTGATAATTGTAAAGGTCTTAACAGAAATATTTTTGTTTCATGCAGTTTTATGCAAAATCACATTTAATGGGTATTTTACATATTTTTATTATTCTTAATGTTTGAGGTAACGGTACATCTGCCGATTCTGCAATTTGACAGGTGGTTGTCTTTTACATGAATTCTTTGTCACATGTTTTCATCATCATTTCATCTCGTAATTCCTAGCACCGTACTGATGAGCACCACAAGTGCGAAATCCGGATCTACAGTTACCATTACCTTTTTTGAGGGAAAGCTCGCTATTCATTGATTTTGTTATTTATTCACCCTCGCTAAATCCTTTTTATATTTTTTAAAAATTTTAACTTTACGGTGACAAAAATTTTTTTTAACTTTACGGTGACAAAGAGAAAATTCTTCTTCTATTCGAATCGAAATTAAAGAAGCTGAGAACGGCTGAGATTGCCGTGCTTGCCAAGCCTTTGAAAATGTTCTTAGGTTATAGAGTAATACAACTGTTTTTTAGGTGAATCGCTTTTATTGTGGTATAAGAAAGATAAAAAATTATTTTCTACTTTTGAGTGCATTTAAAAGTTTAAAAAAAAAATTATTATAAAATTAGATCAATATTTTTTATTATGTTAAGACATATTCATTTGCCGAACTATCGAAACAACCCCCGTATTTTATAACAATCCACTGACACACCTGCCAAAATGGTTATCTGAAGCTGTCTGAATCAAATGTTATTTAAAAGTAATCTAACACCTGAACTTGAATTTATCCAAAGAAACTCGGCTGTGGTAGTGGGAGGAAAAAAAGGAATCTAAAATATCTATCATTTAATATGTTCAGATGCGGTACGGGGAGGAACACTTTTCCTCTCTGCTAACCGGGAAAAAAAAATTTCCTTCCTGTCTCCGGCAAAGCGCTATTTTCTTCCCTATTTTTCGGGTTGAAAATGCCATTTTCGAAGGAGGTAGTAGAAAAAAAATGTTTTATATACGTATTATCAATTAGGTGCATCCACACCGACAAAAAATACTCACCTACTATAAAAATGAATAAAATAAAAAAAGAAGCAATGTTAAGTAAAATTGGACGACTTGTAAAAATCATCTGTTTGAGAGCTCACACACAAAAATCCTGAATCAAAGATTCAAGTTTGGTGTTTTTAATAGCAAAATTCATTGCCTTCAAGTAGCTGTAAAAATTTCAGGAATCCCCTGAAAAAATTTCTAAACACACGACAAAATATGAAGCGCGACATAATTTTTGTTACTTTTGACGTTTTTAGCAAAAACCTTTTCTGATGTCTGTTATTTAATTTTATTAAAACAGGGAGACCCATCGTGTCTTGTTACATTTAATATTCTAGCGTGTTGTATAGCCTTTTAAAAAACATATTTGTCAGATATGTAAGGGAAATGTGGATTTTAAAAATTTGAAGTATATCAGCCGGAGTCTAAAAATTGATTTTGTAAATTTCCGTGGCATGAATTTGAATTTTTTAGATATTATAGTCACTTCAAAATGAATTTTCACAATCCTATTCATAAATAGAGAATACGATTTTTTTTTCAAACTTTTAGAAAAAAATATTTCTTTTTAAAATTTCAAATGAACTATTTTTTTATGCAATCAACCGAAAGTAAAATAAATTGGTGCTAGAAAGCACGAAAATATCTTGAAAACCGTAGCTTTGAAAGATTTGAACCTTATCTTATAACAAAATTTTTGGGTGTTTTGTGTTTGCTGCTTTACTTCTAAAGTTATGATTTGTTTTTTCAAATAACTCGGAAACTAAAGCTTCCACGAATTTGGACTTTATAATAAAATTTGTAGTCCATATTCTAGGAAACTTAAATCTGAAAACCGTCTCTTCTTGCTTTTGTTCCAAAGTTATAATTTTTTTAAATATTTTATCCCCCTTTTCCCCCCTTCAACCTCCCGCCACCCTACCGAAAAGTTAATAAGTTCATGGTCAGCCGATAGAGGATTTTTGTACCAAATTTCGTTAAAATCGATTAAGGCGTTCTTGAGTTATCGTGTATAGAGACAGAAAACAACCATATTAGTATGGTGGCCTAAAAACATGTTTTGCATACCATATCAAAGGGCTTTTCATAGCGCTTTAAGCAGTGTAACAAGAATTTTAAAATACCGATGTTTGACAGAGATATAGCTATAGTTATATAAAGGCGGGTTTACCCAACTTTTTATATTGATAATTCATAACTTTAATTCATAGCGTATAAGCACAATTTTAGTGTAAGTACATAATTTAACAGCACCTGTTTATCCAAGAGTTTATAAGCATAGTGCATCAGAACAAGAACAAAAAAAATGTTTTTTTTTTTACCTAACCTCAACAGGTTAGGTATTCTTCCTTCTTGCTAAATTTCTGTTTTCTAATGTCAGCTAAAATCCATCACTTCCATTTTGAAATCAACCAACCAAAATGTTTTCTTTGCTTTTTTCATATTGATACTGCATAAAGTTAAAATTAACCAACTTTTAAATTATGCACTGTGCTTATGAATTGTGAATTATAACTATGAAAACTTGGTAATAAAAAAGTTTAAGACATTTCAAAAGATGAAAATTTATAAACAAGTATTTTTTGTGGGTGAAATTTTTTTAAAATGAAATCTAGAAAAAAAATGTTTCTTTGGAATGCTTTGTAGAACGTCTTCTGAATGACATTTAAAAAAAGCGGAAATGCACCGTTTTCGAGAAAAATGTAAAAAATGGAAACTTTGTGTAGAAATGTGTTACAGAAAAAATAAAAACAGTTTTAGTTTCTACTTGATTTCCTCAATGGAAATATAGAAATGAAAATGTGCGAAAATGCATTATTTTTGAGAAAAACTGAAAAAAGATAATTTTCTATAGAAATCTGTTTTTAAAAAAATTATGATTTTGGAATTTGAACATTCTCCTGAATATAACTAAATCATTGAAATGAAATTTTGAACTTCTTGTAGAAATGTGATATGAAAAAAATTGAAACGGATTTAGATTTTACTTCTTCTCAATGCAAATATGGAAATGAAAATCCGCGGAAATGCATCGTTTTTGAGAAAAAGTGAAAAAAGACCACTTTTTGTAGAAATGTGACAATGCATTTCCGCAGATTTTCATTTCCATATTTGTATTGTGAAACCCAAGAAAGAAAAATTGGTAAATTTTGTACAAATATTAAGATTTGAAAGATATAAAAAAGTGAAAATGGGAACAATATCAAGTTTTCTAAGAAAATATTTTGTTTATAATAAATATAGAATTTCTTACTGAAATTAAATTTAACATCATACATAGTTAAGTCTTATAAAAAGAAACTACGATAAGTAATATAAAAAAATAAATGTTTAAAATAATAAAGGTTTTTAGAAAAAAAAATATTTGTATTGAGGAGAAGCAGTTAAATCTAGAGCTGTTTCAATTTTTTTCATATCACATTTCTACAAAAAGTTGCCCTTTTTCCACTTTTTCTAGAAAAACAATGCATTTTCGCGGATTTTCATTTCCTTATTTGCATTTTTTATCGCTTTTCTACATAAAGTTTCTATTTTTCAATTTTTCTCGAAAACAGGACGTTTCCGCAAATTTTTTCGTTTATATTCAAACTCAGGGGGTCCTATAGAAGACCCCCAATAATTTTTGTTTTCAATATCACATTTCATGTAAACGAAAGTTGAGCCTTTTTTTGTTTTACAAAAAAGTCCTAACCGTCAATACAATAAAAGAAAATGAGTTTGCGAAAAAGTAATAGTTTTTGAGATATTGAATAGTGGTGGAAAGGTGAATTTTACGATTTTTAACTATGAGTATATTTTCTAATAAATAATTTCCTAAAACCATAGGTTATGCAATAAAATATTTTAAAACAATAAGTTGTAACCAGAGCTTATAGGGTGAACCTAAACTTTGCGTTGGACGGGACAAGAAAAACCAAAACTAAATTCTTACTTTTATATATTTGAATTTCTTAGAAAAACGCTTTATCACGGCTTTTTTTACAAGCGGTGGTTTAAATAACGAGCGCAGCGAGGTATTTAAAAACGCGAGTAAAAAAAAGCACAGTTTAGCCGCGCACTATTTTTTTTAATACCCTTATCAAAAAATCCAAGAAAAACAGGAAAATACTTGTAAAAATCTCGAACATAGAGAACTTCTCGCAACACACCATCTTTACACTATAAATCAAGGCGGCTGGTAAATGAAATAATAATCGTTTCCATAGCGATGTGTCGTTTTACTCGGTGACGTTCATGGTTGCGACATTTTAATCTTTGACAATTGGATATTTTGACGATATTTTTAAATTATTTTTTCGTAAATACTTGGTGAAAACTCTCGGAAATGGCTTAATTTTTAGACAAGAATAATTAGATTTTTTCAATATTACTATTTTCCGCTATTTCTCTTTAACTTTGGGTAAAAAACGGACAGAAATCTTTTTTTGCACCCGTGATCAAAAAAAAGGTTTTTTTGCATCGGTAACAAAAAAAGCCATGCCTTAGTTATCTGCAGACAGTTACTAAAATCAGGTTTTGGATGAAGGTATAAAAAAAAAATATATTAATTGCTTTAGGTCCGAAACTATTTGTATATTTCGGCTTTTTTACATTCCAAGAAACAGTGTTATAGTGGTTTTATGATTTGAAGTTATTTCAAGATTTTTAACAAAAGCCAGTAGATTGTTAAAGCGTTTTTCTTTTTTTAATAAAATTACGTTTGCTTGAAATGGCCCCAAAGCGAAAAATGAAAAAGTATGTAGAGTTATTATATTATAATAATTATTAAATTTGCGAAAAAAGTAAAAAAAATCTTTTGGAAAAAAGCACCTACCTCTCTACTCCTTTGAAAAAAACCTCCCATAGGTACCCGCATAAGGAGGGTAGATTGTCCACGACATTCACTTCACTTAGTATTATCCTTTCGGTATAGTCTATAAAACCATAAAACTCACAAAAATTAATTTTAGACCCATTTGTTTAACCGTCCCGAAATTGTTTGTGGTAGTGTGTCGGATTCGATTTACTCATGTAGGCTTTGTTTTTGCCGATATTATTATTAAATACTATTAAAAAATGCAAAACAGTCTTGAGAAAATTCTTTATCCTATTTAAAAATACAAAAAAAAACCTTAAAAACACCAGTACCCGGTAAAACGGCTACACCGTACGCGAGCCGGAACATTACTGGTAAGCAGTGATTCACCGCGTCACCCAATTAAAAATCTCTACGGTTAACTGACTGATAGCTTGTCGGTGGCGGTTAAATACGCGCGTTGCAGCTCAGTATTTTTAAAGGTCGTTTTATATTTCCCACTAAGTCCAAAGGACAAGGAGTACCAGCAACGTACATTTGGGACAATGGACGTGTAGTGTATGAGTAAATTTACAGTATAGGCTACATACTATGCGTTGTCACAACCAGCATCTGAGTTTTAAGTTGCCAAAATCAAACGCCCTAGGTTTTGGTAATAACCTTAATTTACTCCGAATAACCCCTTATGTTACGCTTTCATATCAATCAATTGCACCAGAGTGAAACAACATGATGCCAGATATACTTTATGGATGAAAAATGAATATGCCTGTTAAAGCGGTCATGATATTCGCTTTTATTTGTACACCGAACATAACAAAGAAAACGCGATGCAGACCCAATATGTCTGACGGAGACCCAGACTGGTGAGCGAAGTTACCCAAAAAAATAATGAATTCAAATTCAATTTAGACGTTTAAAAATGCAGGACCGGCTTTAAATTTTGCGTATTTTTTATTACAAGCTTTTATTTAAACTTCACCTCTATGTATGTATGTTCGGGTCAAATCTTGCAACTCAATTTTGACTAACCTCTAGATGTCCGATTGAATTTAAATTTGGTATGCGATTATAGTTCCGGTGGCACCGCCTGGAAGGGTGCCTAAGTTTGTCGGATTTCCACCAAAATTGGGATACAGGGGTTTTTGGGGATAAGGAATACAAATTTTTGATCAGATTTTGAAAATTCAATATGGTGGATTCAAGATGGACGATTTTTGGTCATGTTTCGCTAACCAATTTTAACTGACTTATACAAATCCGATTGTCTTTAAATTTGGTACGCGTTTATAGTCCCGGTAACAATACAATAATATAGTATTATTAGGCACCTCCCTCCCCCCTACGAGGGGAGTTGATGGGGAAAACACCTAAGTTTGATCAGATTTTAAAAACTCAATATGGTGGATTCAAGAAGGACGATTTTTAGTCATGTTTGGCTAACCAATTTTAATTGAATTATACACATCCGCCTGTCTTCAAATTTGGTATGCGGTTAAAGTTCCTGTAAAAATACAATAACTTGGTATTATTAGGCACCCCCTCCCCCCCTACGAGGTGAGTGGAGGGGGAAAAACACCTAAGTGTCCGATTTCAACCAAAATTGGTATACGGGGGTTTTTGGGGATAAGGAATACGAATTTTTGATCAGATTTTAAAAATTCAGTGGGGCGGATTCAAGATAAATGATTTTTGTTCATGTTTTGCTAACCAATTTTAACTGAATTATACACATCCGACTGTCTTCAAATTTGGTATGCGTTTAAAGTTGCGGTAACAATGCAATAACTTGGTATTATTAGGCACCCCCTCCCCCCCTACGAGGAGAGTGGAGGGGGAAAAACACCTAAGTTTGTCCGATTTCAACCAAAATTGATATACGGGGGTTTTTGGGGATAAGGAATACGAATTTTTGATCAGATTTTAAAAATTCAATATGGCGGATTCAAGATAAATGATTTTGGGTCATGTTTTGCTAAACAATTTTAACTGAATTTGGTATGCATTTATTGTGTCGGTAACAATACAATAATATGATATTATTAGGCACCGCCCCCCCCCTCTACGAGGGGAGTGGAGGGGGCAAAACACCTTATTGGTTTTTCCGATTTCAACCAAAATTGATATAAGAGGATTTTTGGGGATAAGGAATACGAATTTTTGATGAGATTTTGAAAATTCAATATAGCGGATTTAAGGTGGACGATTTTTGGCCATGTTTTGCTATCCGATTTTAACTGACTTATATAGATATCTGATCAAAAATTCGAATTCCTTATCCCCAAAAACCCCCGTATACCAATTTTGGTTGAAATCGGACAAAATTAGGCGTTTTACCACTGTAGAGATTGCTAATAGTACCATATTATTGTATTGTCACCGGAACTATCATAGCATACCAAATTTGAATTCAATCGGATGTCTAGAAGTCAAAATTGAGGTGCAAGATTTGACATACATGCATAGAGGTGAAGTTAAATAAAAGCTTGTAATAGTAAACTTCTAATTTTGAGAAAAAAATGATTTGGGGGTGGTTGAGGGGGTTGATATATGTGAAAATTCATACGTTTTGATACAAAGCTGCGGTTTTATAAATATAAGCTTCGTGAGGGTGTTAATGTAAATTCATAACAACTAAGGCTGCTACGAATATGCAGTTTTTAGATTTGAAATAACAAATTACTTCCTAATAATACAGGAAACGTTTTGCTGCACCCCGCATTTTCAAACCTAAATAAAAGGGGTAAGGGGTTGAGCCCAAAATTTTTAAATGTGGTAGAAAATTACCCCGTAATTCCCGCATGAAAAAAAATTGAAAAATGAAAAACAGTTTGAATGAAATGAAAAACGCATTAATTGAGAATGTCCTTCCTCTTTTAATAAAACTCTGATACTTTTTAATTAAGTAGGTTCTTAGAACATAAAATTTTTAGAGTATGTGAACAGTTTTCTTTTAAAGCTAAAATCTTTTTCGTTTTTAATTATTATTATTTTTGAAATATCTATTGCTTTTAGAAACGAATACACAAAATCGAATGGAGAATTGGCAACATTCACCAGCATAAAGGAATTTTCTAAAGAAAATAAACATCAGTTAATTACTGACGAAGAAAACGTAGCAAATCAGGAAACTGATGATGAAAATACTAAAGAACAAGAAAAAACTAATAAAGAAGCAAAAAACCCCGGGCGAAAGAATAACATCAAGTAAGTAAAATTTCCACTATTGAAACGCTCGCAGCACAGCACCTTTTCATAGAACATGTGGCTTTGAGGACTATGTACAGACTTCAAAGTCATCGTGATCAATTCTGATCCCAAGAGTCTCAAAGCACTCTATAGGAATTCAACGGAGATCTGTCCAGTGCTATGCATAAACAAGGACAGAATACCGATGCAAACCAGGTTTCACACGCCTGAGAGAAGTCTCGAAGGAATGCATGGGTGTCCCTTGCTCCCCGAATGGGACAGTCTGGTACACAGACGGCTCAAAAATAGGGGACAAGTCGGTGGCGGGAGTGTACTGTAAAACCACGGGGGTGAAGTTCCACTTCTTCCTACGAAGGTACGCGACTGTTTTTCAGGCTGAGGTATACGCCATTCTGATGTGTGGATATACAAATCTGGAAATGGCCGCTTCAGGCAAGGATATTTACATTTGCTCAGATAGTAGGACTGCACTGTCTGCTATCAGGTCGGACAGGGTTAACTCTGCCCTTGTATTGGAGTGCAAACGTGTTCTGACAACTATGGCAAGACACAACAAGGTCAATCTCGTCTGGGTCTCGGGACATGAAGGTGTACCGGGAAATGAAGAGGCCGATAGATTGGCTAGACAAGGATCATCAACCGATCCGGTAGGTCCGGAACCCATACTAGGTATTCCGGTATGCCAAGTCATAACGGCCCTGAAAAGTGACTTAGACAGGCGCTCTGAGGAGCTCTGGAATAGCACGCAGGGCATGAGACAGGCCAAGCTCCTGATTGGTGAGGTCAGCGCCAAAAAAAAAGTCCTTGTTCCATCTAGGTTCTGTTCTTTTGCGAAAGAGGCAGGCTTCGTATTTCTACATTCTACATTTTATAAATAAAATTTAAATTTAAGTTAAATGAGCTTTCAAGGCTTAAACATTGGTTAGAGGTGTAGGAAGTTTAAAAGTCAGTATTTTTTCAGTCATGTTTCAATTCTGAGCTTTTTAAATATTCTCGAAGTAACTTAAAGTTGGGCCGTCGTTATGTAGAGGTTTGTCTGTCCACGTTCAGCTCGAGCACTCGAATCGGCCGCCTTTAGATCAAATAAAGAAAAGATACCCGATAGTCACGGAGACTTTGGTTATATTATTATATGATAAAATATTTACTTTTCTTGGGGCTTAATTTTCGAAGCCGCGAGAGGAATCGATCACTCAACAACCAAAGCCCGCATGACCGCGGCAAAACCAATGCTCGATCTGCCATTCGCCTGTTCATTTAGGCTTGTTTTTGCGACTGTGTCACACCCTACATGTCTACGTCGCTTTCCCTCTAACGTTTAGAACGATATGGAATTTATCCCAACTCAATGCTTTGGTTTATTTGCCAAAGAGTTTTAGTTGGACCAGATATCTTTTGTTTATTTAATCTAAGCGACGGCTTGACAGCCCGAAAGACAAAAAACTCTCAGACGAAGGCCACGAAAGCTTAACCTAAAGTTGGTATATTTTTTTAGGATTCTGATTCATAAACTAGCCGTTTTCGCGCAAATTCGAAGCCCAAAGTCCATGTACCGCGAGCCGGAACTTTACAATTTATATTTCGACCTTTTGAAGCACAAAAATTCTTCGGTGCAGAAAGCCGCTCTAGACTGTATCATGACCTACAAGTTCAAATATTTAACACCGTACAAGGAGAGTCTGTATAAATTGGTTGATGATAAACATTTTAGACATGAAATAACGAACTTTAGAGTAGATAAGGAAAGCAACCAGGTAGTGCAAGAGCATCGGGAAAATTTGTTACCGGTCATTTTACAAATAGTGTTTACCAAAATGAGCGTTAAAACTGGTTTGAGAACCGGCGGGAAAGCCTCGAGTCAGCTGCGAAGGAATTTAATTTTAAGATTTTTGGCTGGTTGCGAAGAAAACGAGATGCTTACTTTCGTACAGAAAGCGTTTACGTTATATACCAGATTTTTGCACGATGACGAACTCGTTTTGGTTGAAAAAGTGTCTGAAAATTTGGATTTAGACAAGTGTATAGCCCCCAAGAAACTGCTAAGTACGATAAATTTGCTAAACGTCATTTTAGACCAATTTGGTGGGCACATGGGCGACATTATGTTGACGTATTTATTAAAGATTCTCTTGTCAGTTGGGGCAACTGTTAAAGGAAGTTTTGATCAATTGACAAACGTTCACTCTGGCTACTTTGCTATTTTACGAAATCTAAGAAACTCCTGCTTAAAAACTTTGGAAACTTTTTTCGACCATTTCGAGCACTATAATTGGTCAAAGTCCCAAATCGAGGCTATATTTTATACTTTTGTTTGGCCGTACTTGGAAAAACTTAACGTTGAAGGAATCCACAGCCCAACAAGTTTGTTAAAATTGTTCAAACAGTGGGGTACTAATCCAAGATATTTCAAACTTCTTGTAAAATGTAATAATGATCAGTATCCCTTGGAGCACGTGTTCAAGCTCTTAGTAAATGAGAAAAGTAATATTTCTGTAATAAACGTCATCTACGAGATCATTGAGAGTCTGCTAAAATATAAATTTGAAGATAGTGATGACAATAAGCCATTAGAAATTGAAAACGTACTTCCAGTAGAACAAAATATTTTGGACCGGTTAAAAATTGATGAAAAACTAAACTATGGCAGTTGTATTTTACTACCACACGTACCTACAGTATTGGAAAGGATTAAGAAACGTTTGCAAGGCAAAAACAAGTCCCTAAATTCAAAAGAATTGTTTATTTTGTCAAGGATATCTGAGTTAGTCTGGGAAAGTGATATTTCTGACCAGATTCTGCATTTATTGCTGCCCGTCGTAGCTAAAAAAGTTTCGTTAGATGAAGATGTGGTGATACAATTTTTGACAACGGTTTACAACCTAACGAAAAATATTGAACGGCCAGAGAATCATTTAAAGCAAATAACACCACTTTTTGCTGATGTAACTTATCCATTGTGTAGAAAAATATTGCTAAAAACTTTGGATTCGATCTTTGAGAAATCCGAAAACAAGATTTTAAAAAATTCGAAGAATTTGGTTCAAGAAATAAACGCATACGATGCGAAGTGGGTCGATCAACCAGATTTTGAGCGCAGGCACCAAGCTTTCAAGAAAATTCAAGAGGCTGTTAAAAATGAAAGTATTGATTTGAATCTTGGAGCCCTATTGATCTATAACTTTTATTATTTAATCAAAAATGAAAAAGATCTGGCTCTAAGAGAAAACTCTTCACATACTCTAAAGATTTTGTGTATGTACTTGATTAAAAAGTATCAGAATTCTGTTAAAGATATTGATTACCTTCTTAATCAATGCATTTTTCATTTAATTAAAACTGGCTTGCGAACTAATAACAACTTGGATTTGAGACATGAATGTATAGGACTGTTGGGGTATTTAGCAAGAGAGTGCCCCGAAGCCCATTTTATTTTAAGAGATTTGAACAAATTTACAAACAAGAATGACTTGGAAGTTGATTTCTTTGAAAATTTAACGCATCTTCAAGTCCACCGACACGCTAGAGCAATGTTGAAAATATGTCAAATTTTAAGGGAAGAAACGGTCGCTCCCAACACACGAACTCTGACACAATTTTTACTACCATTCGCCACGTTCTACTTGTGCTCAGAAAAGTTTACCAGTAAAAACAGCCTGATCGATGCCGCAATTGAAATGGTTGGAGTAATTTGTAAGATTTTACCATGGCATCAATACGAAGGTCTTCTAAAATATTGTTTACAAAAGTTGAGGTTTAAAGCAGAATATCAAAAGCAATTGGTTAGAATGACAGTTGTAATTTTGGATGGTTTCCATTTTGATTTATCCAAGGGATACGTTCACGAATCACAAAACTTTGTGGAGAATTCTGAAAAGATTAAGCCTAAAATTACGGATGAAGAGAAGAAGGAGAGTGATGAAAAAGAAGATCAAAATGATGATGAGAAAGAGGACGAAATTGAGAAAGAAGTTGATGATATCCTCGAAGAAACTTTTGCTCAGGACGGTGAAGCAGATGAAGTAGAGGAGGAAAAGACTGAGACTGTCGTTAAAATTTGTGAGAAAGTTACCGTCCTCTGTAAGTCTACGGCTACAAGGGTGATTCGAACAATTCAGGTGAGTTGTTTTATAAGTTAGCTTAGCTTAGCTTAATAGAATTAGACTTAGATTTTTCATTTTACCAAAGCCTGTATGCTTCAAAGTATCTCTTAACACTTGCATATCCTCATACTGCTGTAAACCATCGTAAACAATATAAATTCCGTTAGTTATAGTCTTAATGTTTTTAGAATGTTCTTCTACCCCAACTTCACAAATCCCTTGCCGAGCTGACCCAATATGATTCTTCGCACAAAGTAAACAGAAAAAGGACAGGTATAGAAAGAGAAGAAGAAGATTTACTCAGGGTCCCAATCTCGTTGGCTGTCGTTAAGTTGTTACAGAGATTGCCTAAGGAAATTTTAGACTTAAATTTGCCAAGGTGAGTTTGATTGATTGATTTGATTTGATTCATTTGTAAGTGTGCCAGTCTGCCACTGTCCACTGCGACCATTAGCGGGTCTATTGTAGCTTACTTTTGAGATTGTTTGTTGCTACAGAATATTCAGAGGCTCGCAACTTGCTTTGGCATCTTTCAATCCAGCGCGTCGATCTGTGGTTTGCCGAATATAAGTTGACGTTGACATGCACTCACACAGCACATGTCTGTCCGTCTCATCCTCCTCCATACAGAACCTACGTTCGGTGTCCTCACTTAGACTCATTCTGTGCAATGGTTCTGTCAGCCTGCAGTGTCAGGTATATAGATCAACCATTGTCCGGATCTCCTGCCTGATGAGCTCAATGAGTTTCCCGGCCCTCTTCCTGCAGGGTTCTGTAATGAACTCTTTGGAATGTGCCACTCCTGGCAATTCTCTCCAGTATTGGCGGAACTTATTCTTCATCCAGTTTGAGAGAGCACTGTTGATTGTGTTGTATGTTATTCCAAGGGCTGATTCGGGCCCAACGAAGACGGCGGAGGCCGCATCGCGCACCAGCTGGTCGGCAATCTCATTTTCCAGATGCCCAGAATGATTCTCGATTAGCACCTATATCTATAGGATTCAAGAGCCTTAAGGGCCGCTTGACTGTCGGAGAGCATCTTTATTGATCTGATGCGCTCATTTCAATGGCGAAGATTCTAGCCATCTGTCCAAGACTATGTATAATCCTAACATTTTCCCGGCTACCTGGATCCAACGTCTGAAGGCATTTTGACTCAGTCAGTTTATCAGCAGCTATCTTCACTTGAGAAAGTTATTCTGTTGGACGATCAGTCCTTCCTATTAGGGAAAATAGTGTTGTATAGCTTTTTGCTGTTTACTGTTGTGAGCATTAGATCCGGTAGCAGCCCCAGAGTGCAGTGGCTCTCAATTACCCGCGTTAAAGGCTTTGGTACTACTTGGTTTGCCCTGCAACCCCATTGATTGGCTATGATTCTGTATGTTACCTTCATAGCCTCTTTCTCCAAGACCAGATGTAGAGGAGGACGGTTTAGGAGGCTCATAGCACTACATATTATCGTACTTGCTTGACGTTGAAATTGTACTTGAATTTCATTAACTCTTTAATTTTTTTGAAACTCTCTTGGATACCCTACTGTTAACCCATTTTTGGAACCATGGACTTAATTATTGGGTTTAAATAGTAAAAGTTTTTAACACAGTTTTTTTGGTTTCAAAATAGCCTAAAATATATTACCGATCGATATTTTTGCCATGTTCGAACATAGGTTATTTGAACGATTTGAACGCGCTTTTTTGCCAATTTTACTTCTGTGTTTGCTTTTTTAAAGTCAATAAGTTTAGATTATAACTTTATGTTTAGCTTCTTAGAAAGCCAAAGCTTTAAAATTTATAGAACCAATGTCAAACTTGAAGGAATTTTTAACCTCCCTAAATATTTTTTTGAGTGCGACACTGTAATAAGTCTGAAACATCGGTTACGAAGCCACATTTTTTCGAAGCACATCGATGTAACATTTTAAAAATTCTAATAAGAAATAAGGAAGTTTGCAATATTTAAATAGACTAGAGTTTATCTTCAAAATCAAGCTTGTTAAGAAAAAAATCTACTTGTTTAAATAGCAATAACTTTGTCAAAAATTGATAAAAGGCAGAAAATGTATAGAATCAATGATAAAACTGACATTTACTAAAAATCCAAGATGACGGACATTTTTAAAAATAAGCATATTTCACCCCCCTAGAAAAAACTTTTTCTGCGACACTGTATTCAATCTCAAACATCGGTTACAAAGCCACATCCTTTCCAAGCAAATTAATGTAACATTTAAAATATTCGTACAAGAAATAAAGAAGCTTTAAATCTTTATATAGACCAGGGTTTGAATGCAAAATGAAGCTTATTAAAAAAAAATATTACTGTTAAAGTACATGTAGAAAACCTAAAAAAAACGATTTTTTTTTATTTAGATAAAAAATGTTTTCCTTTTTTTTGCTGATTCTTTTTGTACTATATTATGAATATATTATTAAAACAGCAATATTTGTTATGAAAAACGAAAATATAAAGAGTTTCTTAATATTAAAAAAAATGTAATAATATTGAAAAAAATTTACGCCGCCATATTCGCCATCAAAGTTTCTTTGGGGTAATCTGGATTTGTAACGAATCCAGGTGACCAAAACTATCTAATAAATCTGTTAAAGAAATTGCCTGATTAGCCCAAACTATGTAGAAGACTCAGAAGCGTGACACATGTTTTAATAACCTAATAACGACAATTCAAGATTTATAATGAAACCGTTACACATTATCAGTTTCATACGGGACCTATTATAAAAAAGAATCTGGTTTTATAATTTAAGTAATTGTTGTTGCAGTTATGTAGTAGCAGTTTAATAAAACCGTGTTTAGTAACCCAATAAACATTAAAGTTGCAAGGTTACGACAATTACTATTATAAAAATAAGAAACCTAGTAATAAAACCTGATCACTTTTATAAGAACTGGTAACCAAACTTATAAAACTTAAGGTAATTGAAAATGTTACTTGGGTAGGACAATTTAAAAACGTTAAAAAAGCGTATTTCGTATGATTTGGCGTACTCTGTACATATTTCAAAGTTTATCGTGCATTATGTGTGTATCCTTTTTAGGGTGTCAAAAACCATGGCACGGTTCTTTGTTAGGTTTAATTTTATAGCCATCAAAATTGGATACCGAGTTACCTATAATATATTTTAGGGTTTTTGTGAAGATCTGCACCTTCCTGAAATCCCAACTAGAATCAGTACGAAGGGTGGCACGAGAAACGTTACAAAAAATTATGCTGACTCTTGGTCCGAAGTATTTGAAAATGCTTCTGGGTGAAATGGCTGCGCTTTTGAATAGAGGTTTGTTATAATTTTATAATTTGTATATTACTTATTAAAAGGCGAGGAAACTAACCCTGTAATATATTGAAAAAAATAATTTAACTCTAAAAATTATAAGACACTCTCGTGTAACCAAATTTTTGTTTTATAGATTATCTACTTAAAATTTGTTTAGCTAAAGCATTGAATATTTTTGGTGATAAATATATAAACATTCTTTGACTATGTGTTTTGGTAACACAAATTTAGTCCATTATTTTTTTAAAATAAATTTACAAATATTTTTGAAAATTTTCAAAGTTTATGTTTTTTTGAAAAGATTTGTGGTATGTTACATCCTTCTATGATTCTAATGAATAATTTTTGAATAATATTTATTCTTATTGTAAATTCCACCCCAAATAGTGTTCCCGAAACTTAGTATGGATTGAACCATTGTAAAATAGAATGTTCGTTTCAATTATTGGTATTGTATGTTTTATAAAGAAAAAGCTACTTAGAATGCATTTTAGTTTATTTGTTATATATTTTTACAGTTTATGTGGTATTTTATAGGATAAGCAAATTTATAATTATTTCTTAAAGTAAACTTTACATATTCCGTTTTTTTAGAGTTTATAAACATATTATTTTATGTGTACACATTTCGAAGGATTTCTAAATCATATTCTATATTTGGTCTATTTGTTTCCCAGTTTGTTAATGTATAAATAATAGCAATATCATCAGCAAAAGCCATAATTGTACCTTTAAATTGAGATGAAAATAAGCTGTCAATGTAAATTACAAATAATAATGGCCCTAGTACTGAACCCTGTGGTACTCCACTCAGTATGGGTTCAATTTCACTTATTATATTGTTGTTAATTTTTGTAATTTGAATTCTATTTTCCAAGTAATTGTTAAACCATTTTGCTTATATTCCTAACAAAGAAAGTTTATTCAATAATTTTTTGTGTATAATAGTATCGAATGATTTTTGTACAATTATAAAAAATCCTTTTCTATTTTGACCTAGATTTTGAGAAATTTCATTTTGTAAATTTAATTAACGCTGGCGCATTTGAAAATACTTTCCGATATCAAAATGTCTTATGTTTTATCATCATTTTCAGAGATGCTGAGAGGAAGATGATGTTTAGATGTTTTTATCCTACTTAAAAGTAACGCTAGGCAACAAATTTTAATTTTTTTTTAATGGTCATGGGTAAAAATACAGTTTTTCGATTGTTTATGACTGAAATAGAGCCTAAAAAATTTTCTTCGGTCGTAAATAAAAAATAGGTCCATAATATTTTAGTGTCATTTATTGCATAGATTCGCCATTTGAGAATTTTTATATGACATTGTTTTTAACTAATAATTCGGGTTTTAATAAACTACCATATCTCTACATATTATATGAACTACTATACTTAATGATTACGCAATATTAAATCTAATTAGTAGCTAATTGACGTGGTGACAAATTAAACTAATCACTTTTCTCATGTCTTTTTAAGTTTGTCTTATACACAGCCTTTGGTATCTTTTTCCATATTTGCAATTTCTTGATGGAATCATTCTCCATGTTCGTCACTCACATCTCCACAGTTTTTGGGGAAGTAGTCAGTGAGAGCGTATAAAGTGTATTTTGTATTTTCATATGATTGTAGAAGTTTGTTTACAATCTATGGATAATATTCTGCTCTAAGTGAGTCCCACAAAAATTCCTTCTTTAATTTTGGCTTCACTTATTCTGGGAAATTTTTGTTTTATGTGATTGAAGGCAGGAAGATCTCTATTCATAGCTTTAACGAAGTTCTTAAATGAGCCAAGTTTGATATGTAACGGCGGAAGTAATATTTTATTTGAAGGAACTAAAAAATTGTCTTTGTGACCAATTTCTTCTTTTATAGTGATCCTTTTTAGCTCCGCTATCCCATTCGCATAGAAAACAACAGTATTTTGTATAACATTAAAATACGTTAACAGCATGCACCAGCGTAAAATATGTATGGTTCGTAGACAGGTATACTGTCCGTATCGAGTAAACCAGACCTCGGAAAATATTTCAAGCTAGGGATTTACGTCGGGAAGGTATAAATCTATGAGACTGAGCTATTTTTATTTCCGACCTTTTATGGACTTTTATCTTAGATTAAAAAGAGACAAGATATCTGGTCCAACGAATACTCCTTGGCAAATAAAATCACAACAAAACAAAGGTAAGAAATATCGATTATTTTTCTATCCTTTTAAACGACGTTAGAACGATAGGGACAGAGAATTCTGCCTTAACCACTTTAGGTTGTGATTGGCTTGTGGGTGGGGAAAGTCGGCAGAGCGCAGACGGTCGGATGATATTTTTATTGACATAAGCTTTTTCGTGTTATTTATTTAAAAATTTCAGGATGTTTTAAGCAGTTTATAAAGTCGTTTTTTTTTTAACAGTAGGAGAATATTTCAGTGCATTTAAAAGGAAGAGCAAGTGAAATCAGTCAGAAAATAAAAAAAGTTTATGAAATATACTTAAATTACTTACTTAGATTAAAATATCAACCAACACGGTTTTTTTTTGTTAATTTTCAAAATTTAAAATACTTTTGATGAAGTAGTTAATGCCCAATGCCTCAAATGAGATATTTTCGAACGTTTTTTTATAAAGACTATAAAATAAAGGTAGGTAAAGTACCTAAACCTAAAAAGGTTTGTAAGAATATTGAATTCCTACCTCTTATCAGAATATTAAGGTTGATTTATACTGCCGCCGTTGCCATCTGCGCTCGCCCTTCGAATTAATATTTAAATATTTTTGTCTGTCCTAGATGTGTCTATATACCCTAAGCATTATTGACTTGTGCACTGAAGAAGTCAGTATACGTAAGTTTCTTCTAATGACCAGAATAAATAACAAAATTAACAAACACAATAACCTAATTTTTAGCTAGTAGGTAATATTATTTTTTTTTGTTTTGATGTTCCAGGTGCTGTGAACTGTGTTTCTTTGTTTTACTGTTTGGCATAATTTTATTGTGTTGAAAATTGAAATTGCTATAAATCATATACAAACTTTGTAATAAATTTATTTTGTATAAAATTATACTACAAACATTGTTAGGAAGCTTCCAAAGCTCAAATTGGCAGAATTATTTTTTGCATGTTTTTTAAATTATTTTGCAGATTTCAGTATAGTAAAATTTTAATAATATAATCCATGTGTAAATTTATATTTAAGTAGGTATGCCTTTTAGTAGGTTTACTGTAAACAATAGAAAGGTAAACATTTTTCCATATAATAGTATAACCAAAGTCTCCGTAAGTGTCAGGTATCTTATCTCTTTTTAATCTAAGGACTTTTATTCTCAAGTTATACTGGATTTTTGTGTTATTTTTAGGTTTTCAAAGCCACGTTTTGGTTTTTACTGTGCACGGCGTCCTAAACTGCCTCAAAGGACTGTATGAAAAAGGAGACATTGACCAGATTTTGTTAACAGTTTTGAACGTAAGTATTAATAGTATTATATCCTTGATAGTGCCGTATCAAATTCTCTCTTCTCTCTCTTTGGAAAAAATATAGGAACCTTTAGAAAAAAAAACAGTAAAAATAGCTGTTACATTATTTTTAGATGTGCTAAAATACACTTATAGTAGGACACGTTTTTTAGTAAATAGTAAATTTAAAGACGGACAAAGCGTTTTTGTTTTTCACTTCACTACTTACATTCTAATGGAGAATCCAGACACTTATAGACCTGTTTCATCCTTATTAGGAATCAACAGGGAGTCATAGGATTGTACCTGGCAGTTGAAGCTACACAAGCAACCTTGCACACCTCTCGAATTTAAAACAAAAAGTTTGTAATCCGCGGAGACGTAGTACCTGTGTGCGCCACCTGTCGAATAAACTGAAAAACAAAAACATTGAAATTGAAAAGTGTAGAAGAGCGTAAATACATGCATGCACGTGAGAAACGTAAATATATGTATGCATGTGAGAAACAAAAACGCTTTGTCCGATATGCCATGAGTGTTACTTTAATTTTTATTTGCGGACACGAGATTCACTTTGTTGTTTTTTAATTACAATTTTTGCTGTTTTTTGGATAAAAATGGCAAAATAAAAATCATATGCACGACACCACTAAAGATGACAGACAGATGACAAAACAGATTTTTTTATTAAACAATTGCCTTAAATTATTTCCATCTGTCTCTACAAACAAACACTTAAATAATTTTCATTTAACCGAGAAAAATGATTTTTGGCAGTACTTTTTTTGAACGCTTAAAAAAACAGTGAAAACTTGAAAAATGTGACTGTTTTATTCTAGAAATCGAAAGTTTGGAAAGATAGCTTTAAAATGTGAGCAAAATCATGGCATAAAAATTTGAAAAACAGTAAAAGTTGCTTAAACAAAAATATAATAAAATATTTTATGCCTTAAATTACTATCATGGCTTTATCATAATATATATAAAAATTAAAATATTTTATGAAGTCGTTTTTAAGGGGACATATTTTGGGAGCAACCGATAAAATTTCAACAGAGACGTCCTATTTTGATATTAAATTTCTATCCGTTAAAATTCAATTTAAGAAAAACCCCACCCCATCCCATAGGGTTTGATTTACTAGTTTTCAACCTTCAGGCCAATAATAAAATTAAAATATCTGATAAACTTCTTTTAATTAAGTGTAAGAATAGTACCTCATTAATTTCCTATTAATGGGGAGTCGAAATTTCGTTACGGGGTCAATTTTATTTTGTTTGCTTTGGGTATTTTTTTCTTAAGTATTCTATACTTTTCTTATTTTTAGAATTTTTCTTCCATTTTTGTAACTAATAATTGACTTAATAAATACGATTTAAATTTAAATCCATCTTCTTCAGATAAATGAATTGCGTTTTAATGTGTATTAAAAGAAATTAACTTACTTTTAAAAAGGCAATTAAGATTAATTCGTTTTCGGTAAGTGGTTTTGTCCTTATCAGGAATGTGCGATAGTGCGAATTCGTTCTTGATCGACAATTTTTTAATTTCTATCACAAGCCTCCGTGGCGCAATTGGCTAGCGCGTTCGGCTGTTAACCGAAAGGTTGGTGGTTCGAGCCCACCCGGGGGCGATATTTTTTTTTTTTATATTTAAAAAAATTTAAAGCTTGTTAAATACGACATTTAGTTTATTAAGCCGGCTTAAATATATACAGGGTGTTTTATAACTTATGTCAGAAACTTTTAGATAGTATTAAGTGGACTGGAAGTAATATATAAAAAATTGGTGCTAGAAAGCACGGATAGTTCACCATACAATCAATTATTTTATGTGGAAGGAAAATGAAAATATCTTTAAAACTGAAGCTTTGAAAGATTTGAACTTTATAACAAAATTTTTGGGTAATATTTACGAAAACCAAAATCTGAAAACCGCATATCAATAGCTGCTTTACTTCCAAAGTTATTAATTTTTTTTTTATATATTTCAAAGTTTTTTCAAATAACTCTGAAACTAAAGCCCCCAATTTGTAGTCCATATTCATGGAAACTTAAATCTGAAAACCGTATATCGCTACTTGCTTTTGTTCCACAGTTAGATTAGATTTCTGTCCGTTTTTTACCCAAAGTTAAAGAGAAATAGCGGAAAATAGTAATTTAAAAAAATCTGATTATTCTTGCCTAAGAATTAAGCCATTTCCCCCAGTTTTCACCAATTATTTACGAAAAAATCATTTAAAAACATCGTCCAAATATCAAACTGTCAAATATTAAAATGTCGCAACAATGAACGTCTCCGAGTAAAAAGGCACATCGTTATGGAAACGATTGTTATTTCATTTACCAGCCGCCTTGATTTATAGTTTAAAGATAGTGTGTTTTTCTTGAATTTTTTGATAAAGGTATTAAAAAAAATAGCGTTAACAACTTGCGGCTAAACGCGAGTAAAAAGCGTTTTTAAATACCTCGCTGCGCTCGTTATTTAAACCAACGCTTGTAAAAAAGCACTATTTTAGCCAATAGTTGTTAAAACTACTATTTTTCGTCGCGTGTGAACACTTTTTTTTTTCTGGGACTTTCCATCTATCAAAGGATAAATGGCTCAGTATTAGCGAAGTTTTTGGCAAAGACAAACACCAAATATCCATGCACCTCCGTGCGGCAGGCAGATACGCAGCCGATGACGCTGGCGCCGCGCATATTTAGAACAGCGTTACTAAGCCAAATGAAATAGAGAGAGAGAAAAAGAGATAAATAAGAGAGAAAGTAGAGTGACATCTTGGTTATAACTTGGTGCATGCTGAAAGCTTTGGAAGGGCGTATATTTAAGTTAATAGATAAATGATTTTACGAAACAAAAAAAAACATTCAACGTTGCAGAAAAAAACGCATTTTTTTTTGTATAAATTTTCAGCTTTGTACGGCCGACCTTTTTGGAATCCTGTCCGAAGAAAAGGAGGTGGTCAAAATAGGGGTGAAAACTTCAGAAGCCAAGGCGACGAAAAGTTACGACACATTACAAATTTTGGCCCAGCACATCACTGACAGGTGCCTTTTGGATATGATCCAGCCGATAAAAAACTTAATCGAATCTAGTCATAGTTTTAAGGCTGTACAGAAGGCGCAAGATGCCTTAAGAAATGTTGCTTTAGGTAATTTTTTTTAAATATTTGTGAATGATCTTCTTTATCTAGTACCTATCGTACCTACTTCTTATTTCGTAAGCTTTTAAGTAATAAGTATTTATTCCCAATACATTACAGGGAATTATAAACATTTGGGTACACCATGCGTTAAGTAAATATTTAAACAGATATTATTAAATTATATTAATTGTAAAAATGGTAATAAATAAATTAGCTTAACTTTTTAAAAGTGATTAAAACAAGGGACCTAAAGGCATTGCCTTCCGCTTCTTTGGGGAATGTTCTTGATGACCCTTTCCGTATTTCCATTGGTTTAAGACTTGGTATGTCTGTTGTTGGGGCGCACACCTACGCTGGTTGCAGCAAAAAAGTAGATAGTTTTGGTCTGCACCGACTATGCTGCATTAAAAGCGTAGGTGGGCTATCTCGACACAGTCATATTAACGATTTTATCTTGCGCTTTGTGTTTGCAGAGCTGAAGGAAAACGGGTGGATTGGATAATCCTAGTCCCATGGAGAGCTGGAAGGCCCCTATTAACATAACATATTATATTTCCGTACTAGGGACCAGCTGACTTTGTTGTTTCAGATTTCTATCTGTAGTTTTTTGTGAAAAAGAATGTAACAAATCTTTAAAAAAAACAAACCTTATCTTCTTGATTGATTTCTCTCACACACACACAGGCATAATTACACTAGGCAACAAATTTGAATTTTTTTTAAAGGTCCTGTTTAAAAGTAGAGTTTTTCGATTGTTTTTTACTGAAATAGAACCAAAATGTTTTTTGAAAAATTTTCTTAGGTCGTAAATAAAAAATAGGACCCCAATATTTTAAAGCCGTTTATACATGATATTGTTTTTAAGTAATAATTTGGGTTTTCATGAACTACCATATCTCTACATATTATAAGAACTACTATACTTAATGATTAGTCTAATATTAAATCTATTTAACTTATAGCTAATAATGGTAAATCAAACTAATCACTTAATGTATTTTTTAAGTTTCTCTTACACACAGCCTCTGGTTCCTCTCGAAAAAGCGTCCAACAGTAATCCGCTAACATTGAAACATTCCACTTCCCTTGGTATCTCTTTTCCATATTTGCAATTTCTTGATGGAATCGTTCCCACATTCGTCACTCACATCTCCACAGTTTTCGGGAAAGTAGTCTAAGTGAAAGTGTAGAAAGTGTATTTTTAAGGACATATTACATCCCATATTTTTATATGATTGTAGAAGTTTGTTTACGTTCGCTGAATAATTGTCGACTCTTTTATTTCTTAAGAATTTGGTCACCACCATTCTAAAAGCTTCCCATGCCTGTTTTTCTTTTCAGTCAAGCACAGCGTTAAATTCCGAATCTTTAATCTTGGCTTCACTTATTTTGCGAAATTTTTGTTTTATGTGATTGAAGGCAGGAAGATCTCTATCCATAGCTTTAACGAAGTTTCTAAATAAGCCAAGTTTGATATGTAACGGCGGAAGTAATATTTTATTTGAAGGAACTGAAAGATTGCAATATTTTTCACTTCTAGTACAAAAGATTGTCTTTTTGGCCAATTTCTTCTTTAATAGTGATCCTTTTTAGCTCCGCTATTTCATTCGCATAGAAAACAACAGTATTTTGTATACACCAACTGCATGCCAAGTAAAACAGCTACCACCTTTAAATCTGCACAAATTTGTCAACCATATTTGTTATATTGCACAGTTTCCAACAATAGCTTCAGATTGGGATATGTTTCTTTCATACAGGGTTCCTAAGATTTTCCTTAGGGATAGGATTTCAATAAATCAAGCAGAAATGGCATAGAAAGTTCTGCGCGCACAAAAGAAACAGGTATAATGGTGCCAGTTTGTTATTATCTCCGGACTGCTTTCATGAGAAAAAATTGTCGCCACTCTTTCATTGTGAGCATAAATCATAGTTGCAATAATAACCGTTGACAAGATGTCTGCAAATTCCGCTAGATGGCGGCCACACCATGAGATGATCGAGGAAAAACTAATTAAAAGATGTTTTCAGGTCCAAACCACAGCTTTTTCCTGCTTAAAGGAGGCGGCAGGGTCCATTATTTACGATACTGAGCGATAAACTCGTGAGGTTGTTAACATTAGAAAGAAATATCTTCGCTTTTAATTAAATTTCTTTCCATTCTGTTCTACTAGTGACATCTATCCGGAAACGGCCAAATCATTCAGCTAGCACTAGCAGCCAAAGAAATCAATAAACGGCGCTGTTTTTCCTGCAGAGCTTTTTGCTTTCGATATTATTGATTTTAAATAAAGCTGGCCCTACACTACATTTGATAGCTGCCAATATTTGTAACACCCAAAAAGGGGTGAAAATATTTATTTTGCTCTGTTTCTTTACAAAAAACGTTTTTTTTACGAAAAACTTTAGCTCTGCCACTTTTTTTATTTTTTTCTTTCTCGAAATTTTCGTAATACCGTAGAAAAGAATTATTTCTCCCATGGTCATACTCTACTCTTATTCGAAAAAATTTAGAAACAGAGACGGGATCGGTTTTCCTAAAACGGGGGATCTTGGTTTCGAGTGAGAAGATAAAGGTCGCCGCAGGCAAAAATTTTTGAATTAAATTAGCCGAACGCAAAAATGTTAGAAAAACAAAGCACGAAATAAAAATTTTTTTCAAAAATTACGTAATTTCGGGAACGCAAAGAAATAGGTCTAAAGAGTATAATTTTTAAGAACAAAATATCAATTTTCTCGGCCTCCTCCACTGGGACTACAGGGGCCGTGCACAAATTACGTAATGGTCATAGGGGGGAAGGGGGTTACAAAACGTTACGTAGGGGGGAGGGGGGTTTTCGACAGCGTTTGCATTTGTGTGAAACTAAGAAAATTTGGAATGAAAATAAGTGAAAAGTTTTTTTTTGGGGGGGGTAGTGGTCTTGAAATCGTTACGTAATATTAGGGGAGTGGCGTGCCAAACCGTTACAAAACATTACATAGGGAGGGGGTCAAAAATTGGTAAAATCACCGTTACGTAATTTGTGCACGGCCCCATATCTGACTGTTCCTCCTTTTTGATTTCGAATCAAAGTGCAAAACCCGGGTTGGACGTTCGAAGGCGTCAACCCGTCCTATTTGCTTGATAAAGTTTCTACGGAAATATCTCAGTCGATTTCTCCGGCCGTGTATGAACGCTTTAGGTTAGGCATTTGCATTTATCTCAGTCCCCAGCCTGTAAACAGTGCGTAAGGACAATGGTTACAAAATGAAAAGCCGAAAAATATTTTTTTTACGATATCTTTCATCAGTTTGGTATTAAAGTCGAGCAAAAACAATTTTTATTCCAGTCCTAAAGGTATGAAAATGGAAAACATTAGAAAACAACAACCTGGAATGGATTTACTACGTGTAAGATGTAGTGACAACATCGCCCCATGCCCATCCTTTTCTGCCTAATGTGCTTTTCCGTTTGTCTGCGTCTTATACACGGCTGCTTGGCCCCCTAAGGATAAACAATTGGAACTGATCAAAATATGTTGCCATTATGTAATAATAGACACTTAAAGTAAATATTTCAACGCATCGGTATCGGTATACGTAACGCGTTCGAAACAAACTCAAAATACGCTACATTTTTGACTTTTTTATGCGATGTTTCGAACGATGCCCGCTTTCTTGAAGGTTGCGATGACAGAACTGCTGATTGAAATCGTTGCGTATGTTCGTGGGTCCGTAACGATACGTACATCCTTCCGTACGCAACGAGATTCTGTCATCACACCCGTCAAAGAACCAGGCATCGTTCGAAACATGGCATGAACAAGTCAAAAATGTAGTGTATTTTGACTTTGTTTCGAACGCGTTACGTATACCGATACCGATGCGTTGAAATATTTACTTTAAGTGTCTGATGAGTCTATGAAAAGTTGCCATTCATGGCAGGCTACTAAGTCATTTTCCATGTTAAAAAATGACATAAGCGATGTATGAGGACTTCTATAATAATAAACCTTTTCTTTGTCGTCAAGCAGGTAGTATTTTAAGCGATGTATTTGCGTCGAGCAGGTCAAAATCTATAAGAGCTATTGCTATATTGCCGACCTTTTTTTTTGTGTTTACTAGTGTTATTATTTAACAAAAAAAAAGGACAGCAAAAATGAATACACCCGGCTTTTGTGTAATATAGATAATGAGCGCAGTATGAAAGTGTTTGTATTTTTTTAGGTTTGGTTGACAATACTTTTGTACCAGTGGAGTCCCTGCTAAAGTTCGCTTATGGTACCTCTTCTGAGAGTATACCTCAGTTATTACCAGCGCAAAAGAAGCAACTTACCGAAAAGGAAAGGGAAAAAGGTAATACGGTATTTCCTCGTTCAAGTTGCCATGTTAAATTAAAGGAGTATGTTGTCGTTGATGATGCAATTCTTGGTGTCTAATTTTCAAACTTTCACTGTGCAAAACTTAGTACAGAGTTCCCTTATACAGGGTTCGACGGTTCTCGTCTAGGGTGCCAAAATGCATGTGTCTGAGTAAGAACGCTATTCAATTCAGATGCTCTCAAGAGAGATGCCGACTAGGCAACGTTGTCAAGCAAACAGTTTAGAAGACGCGGGCGTGAAGGAGATCCTTTTAGACAATACACGCTATTTCGGCACCCTAGACAACCCTGTCGAACCCTGTATATGTATTGATTGTTTTTTTCCCTTTTATGTAGCCCAGAGAGAGAAAGAAGACTGTTTTATCATACCAAAAATCCCTGGAAATCGTACGGCTTACCGTCAAGCCAGTGTCAAAACTTCGACGAAAACGAACGCTCACATCATAGTTGAATTTGGTTTAAGGTAAATTAGATATTTTCCTTACAAGCGCAGAAAAATTATTTTTGCAAGTGTTGGGAACAATTGTTTGGAAAGGTCAGAAGAATTCAATTTATATATATTTTTTGTTAAGATAAATAAATAAAAAAATTCGAAATACTCGAGGGGCGTCTCACTAGGTACATAGGTGAACTGTGATTTCCGAAATCACGCGATTTCCTACGATTTCTAAAAATCGATCGATTTCCTGAGAAAAATGCGGAAATTCATTTGCGATTTCCAGAAACCACAAGTGATTTCTTACTGATACTTTTATTTTATTTTTTAAGTTTTTACCGAGGTTTTTACTAAATATATCTTTTCTAATTAATCGACTTTCTTTGTACCGTTAAACCAAAAATCTCTTTAACAATGGATGAGAAAAGAATAGGTAGTTTTTGTCCTTGTCGCTCCCGCTGTTAATAAAAAAGGTTTTAGTTAAAGGACAATTAAAAAAAGTCGTTGATGATAGGTTGATGAAGGTCGAGTTTTAATAATAAAAAATTTAGTGCATTTAAATAACGGTAGACTTAAATTAAAAATTTATTAAATAACTAATAAAAAAACGGTAATAACGTATAAAAACAAACGTATAATAATAAATCGAAAAATATTTACTCATAAGAATATGAGTTATACTCTATTTTCAATCGTGTCAGTATCAGTGTCCAGTTTCATGTTCTTTCGTTTTTTCTCAGTATTATTTTTTGTGTTTTTTTTGGTTGGCAATGTTGCTGGTGCGTCAACATTCATAAATATCTTTTTAGACGTTAGTAGCCAACAAAGCGTGCTTTTTCTCACACATATTTCTTTGTTGCCTTTTTTTATTTTTATAATGACTTGTTTTTAGTTTTTTCTTTTTCTTCATTTTTTATTTCATAATTTTCTGTATTAAAATCTTTGAATGCTTTTAAAGCGTCTAAATCGATTTGGATTTCATTCTCTTGTTCTTATTCATTTTCTTCTCCTGTTAAATAATCTGTAATTTCCGATGTGATTTCTGGCATGTACGGAAACAGTGATTGAGAACTCTACTTACTTAGTTTATTGTGAAACTAAAACAATAGACAAAAATTTTTTGGCACATTGGTTGACAGATGTTAAAAAAAATAGTTTGTTAAATTTATTTTTTAACAAACTTTCCAAATGGGTGCCACATTTAAAGAAAAAATAGTTGGTGGGTCCCAAATTCTTTTCTTTCATGAACGGAAAGTCCGTAAAAAATCATTAAAGATTCGCCTTTACTTACAATCGTTACACAAACGTTACAAACTACAGAAAAATTAAACTAAAAAAGCGGAATCGCCATGCCAGCTTTTAACACGTGCTTTTCTAAAATTCTGGGCAAAATTTTGCCATCCGAATACGACCGGATCGAATCGATGTCATTTGTTGTGCGTCGTACAAAATTTAGCTTTCCATTAGTGTATATTATTATAATGCCACAGATATCAACATTTACAAAAGTTCAAACGATGATCACTCGAGTTACAGAAGACGGCTCGTCTATAAGAAGAGCGGCCACCCATTTTGGAGTTGATAAAATGACGATAATGCGATGGAAAAGGCGCTGGATTGAAAATAATTCTATGGATAGGAAAGATGGATCAGGACGACCAAAAGTAAGTTCTGAAGTGCAAGATGAGAGACTTATTGACCATCTCAGACAAAATCCTTTTTCAACGTCGGTTGAAGCACCTAATGTAACATTATTTCCGGGTTCTTTAGCAACAGTAAATAGAAGAGTAACGTAATCAGAAGTCTCTTGTCGAGTTGCTGCAAAGAAGCCTTTTCTAACAGAAGAACAAAAACAGGCCAGAGTGATTTTTGCACTGAACAACGTTCTTCGTGATAATGACTTCTGGGAGAAGGTGGTTTTCACTGACGAAAAAATTGTTCAATCATCTTCAAGCAGCAGGCGAATTTTAGTTTATCGTCCACCAAATTCTAGATTTAAACCCGAATATACAAACCAAATTAAAAAAGATTTAATAGTGAACGATATATTGAAATCCTTGAAAACGTTATGCTGCCATATGTACACGCTTTACATAAAAATAATGACTTCGTTTATCAGCAGGGCAACTGTCCAGTACACACGGCTAATGTTGTTCGGCAATGGTTTCAGAATAATAATATATAAACACTTCCTTGGCCAGCCAACAGCCCTGACCTTAACCCAGTGGAAAATATATGGGGTCGAATCGTTAAAATAATATACCATTGGAGACCACGAATTGCTGAAGAGTTAAGCGATGCTATTTATCGCGCATTGGATCAGCTCTCAGAAGACCATCAGTATTTTCAAAATTTAACCTTTTCAATGCCCAGACGTTTGCAGCTTATAATAGAGAAAAATGGTGATCCTATTAAATACTAAATTATTTATTTTAGTTCTTTTTTAAGTTAAAATAATTAGTATTAAGTTTATCATCGTTTTTGTCCTAATCCAAATTTCCTATTCGTCGAATTGTTTTCAATCCATCGCTGTTTCCATCGTATTATTGTTATTTTATCAACTCCAAATGGGTTACCGCCCTCTTTATAGAACAGCCTTCGTCCGTTACTCGAGTGATAATTTGATATTGTTCAATAAAGACTTTACTAAAACATTATTTTTGCTGATTTTTTAGTATTATGCAAAATTTAATAGAAAAATAAGGTTGCCTTTAATTTAAGTAAAAAAATATTTTCAGTTTTAGAGACCTTTTTTAAACAATATGACAAATTGTCGTACTTTTGAAGTTTTTAGGCATTTTAGCTGGTAGTCCGTATATATTATACACTTTTAGAAAGGTCAATTTTGTGACTGCATGTATGCGTTTTTTTTTTAAATCAAGTTTACGTTCTTTTCTGTTTGTGAATTGATAATAATAATGTGCGACGAACAATGAAATTACAGAACGACAAGGCGGGGCTTAATTGACGGTTTTATAGTGCACAGAAAGCGCTGGAAATCAAATAGGGAATTCAAAATGCAGACTTGCTATTTGTATAAGTTTTTTTAGAAGCAACTCCATAAAAAGTACTTGCGTAAATAATTAATTTCTTGTGGAAATTGCGATTTACGGAAATCCTTAAGGATTTCTGCGATTTCCAAAGGATCTTTCAGCAAGTGAACTGTGATTTCCGAACTGAGACGCCCCTCGGAAATACTCACAACTTGACGTCAAATTTGGTTTTTCGACTTTTACAAAATAAACAAGTTAAGAGGTGGGCCAAGACTTTGGCTCTCGCTGTATATATTTATTTCATCTTTTTTGACAAACAGTTAATTAATAATTTGTTTAACTGATCTTAACTCTATTTTACATTTTACAATTATTGTGATGGTTTTAGGTTGTGCCATGTAATGCTTAAGAGGGACAAAGTAAAGGAGGAACGATATAAACCATTTTTGGACCCGTTTGTAGTGGTTTTCAAGAACTGCCTAAAATCCAAGCATGTGAAAGTAAGTTTTTTGGTTATTTTTTTTTCAGATCTTTACTCTTGCCAAAATTATTAAAGCACAAATTCAGAATCTTAATAAATTTAAAGTATAAGATAATAAATATATCATTAATTCATATCTTATTTTTGTAACTAAAGCCCTTAGCTGTATTTATTAAAAAAATCGTAATTTTTTCTGGTAGCAGAGCCATCTTGGCGAACGCCTCTCGTGCATTGCGACGATGGCTCTTTTTTACATCTGTGTCTTGTTCAGCCGATTCATTAATGATTGTTGAATAATCTTTAGAAATATTTAATTTTCCTTTTCTTTAGTTGTGTACCATGACCCTCCAATGTCTAACTTGGGTAATGAAATTCGATTTACCTTCCATGCGATTCCACATTAAGTCAATAACAAAGGACCTTTTTTCAATTTTGCACAAATACGCCGCGGCGGGGCTTAGTAAAGGCGACAACTTCGACTTGGTGGTGGCTGCGTTCAAGGTAAGTGTTGCAAGTAGACTTTAAAGAGGTTCAGTGCTCTTTTAATATAGAGGGTATTCAGTTGAAAACTTCCTACCCAAGATTTACGTATTTAGAGTCTGATTTTGAAGAAACACATCGATTTTTTGTTCGAGGGGAGACCTTTTGAAATTTTTTTTACGCACTCACTTAGAGGGGTAAACTTTACCTCTAAATTTTGAATAGAAAAAGTGGATCGAGTGATACCGTGTTTTGAAGGTCTCTTAAATGTCTTTACATCTTTAATAGGAATCATGTATAAACTACGATATTATACTCCTCTAAATTATTTATTTAATTTCAATCTGGGGCTCTGCTAATAAAACCATACAAACTTTTATTTCTCGAGCAGACTATTAATTTATACCATCCCCTTGGTTATCTGAAAAGTAAAATAATCAACTTCAATCAATACAATTTAACAATAATACTAGGAAAAAAATCTCTATTATATGATGGAATGAAATTTATATAACAAGCTACACATATCATTGAAATAAATACACCATTGACATCTATTTAAGAAACATGCAGAAACATATTTTTTTAAATAAGACTTTAATTCGAAATAAATTAAAACTAAATACTTTTGTCTCGACTTGTATACAATTTATTTAATTTAGGTTTGTTTTTTTACTTTATATTTTTTATCTTTTTTGTTACTTCAATGTAATAATCCTTAAGATTTGTTGGGGAATTTAACTGTGTTAGTGATCTTTAGTCGATTTGAAATTTCGTAGATTTGGTAGGGTTTTCCTTAGGTTTAGTTGGGATTATTATTATTATATTATAATTTAAGATTACTTTAAAAGAAAGTGCATATCTCAAAAACAAATCGATAGATTTTAGAAATTTTTACACGGTTTTAAAGACATACAAGAGAACTTCACAACAAAGTATCATTCGACCGACTTTCCTCATTCAAAATACAGAGGTATATAAAGTTTATCCCTCGAAGGAGGTGCGTGTCTTTGAATTTTTCCTCAGATTGTTTTCAAAATAAGAATTTAAATACGTAAAAACGCCTCTGTTTTGTTTTCGTTGGAACACACTGTATCTGTCTATCGTGAGATCCTCGACACTACGGTTGCCAGTAGCTTTTTTGGGTGCGCATAATTTATCAAAAAGTGCATTAAAAAAAACTAAAATTATAATAAAGTACAGATTCATAACAGTGCTATGTAAAAACAATGAACGCATAACTGTACTATCACAAAATCGAAATAGATCATAACGGACTGGCCGAAAACGTTACAAGGGCGAAACCGTAGAAACGTAAAAAAGTAACCGCTAGATGGCGACACAGTATACAGCCGACTACAGCTGGACAGGAAAACCTGTGTAATGACAAGCTTTTTTCAACGGCTTTTGCCGCGCTTGTTTTTTATTGTACAGAATGGTTTGGGTTGGCTCCCTCCATGGGAGGGCTATGAATACGGCTCTTAGATAGATACTACCTAATTTCAATTGGCCGACTGTAGGAGAGGCCAGCGCCTTCTGTACCTAAGATACAGAAGGCGCTGTCAGGGTAACAAATCAAACGGTGTCCGTCACACCGCGGCGTCATCTAGCGGCAATATGTTACACTATACCCAGCCAGTATGTTTTGACCAATTGACTGATTTGTTAAAAAAAACTTCTGTCCTACCAGGTCTGTGAAGTAAGTAAGAAATTTTTGAGGGGTGAACAACTGTAAGCAGGAGGTGTACAAAATTTTGGACAGGACTAGGCAGTACTTGAGCAGTAATTTGAGCAGAACTAGACAGTACTTAGGCAGGTCTAGGCAGTCTTTAGACAGGACTAGCAGTACTTAGGCAGTACTTAAACAGGATTAAGCAGTCCTTAGGCAGGTCTAGGCAGTATTTGGGCAGAACTAGGCAGGACTGACAAAAAAAGAAAATTGCATATGGCTTCCCTTCATTGTAAGCTCCTTTTCAGAGCTTGATGCTTGATGATGTTTTTTTACTCTGTATTTGTAACTTCGAATGGGTTAGGTTATACTTACTAGGGCTACTTATTTGAAGGGAACGTCCTGTCCTGTTAATCCATGGAATAATCAAATCATGCAAAACAAAAATTATTGCATCATTCCGCCGCAGCCAAAGTTAAAAAAAAATTCAGGCAGGCTGGCGCGCCCGGCTCGCTCGATCATTTAGCGCGCTACAAAACTGTTCTGGCTTCTGTAAGAAGAGAGAAAGATAACAAAATGCTTAAATCAGAAAGGGAGAAATTGCGAGTTTATTATAATAATAAACAACATTTTATGTAAAATAACGCGAGTTACAAGTTTTCAAGTTTTAAGGGTGCAGGACTAGGCAGTACAAGGGCAGTACTTAGGCAGGATTAGGCAGTACTTGGGCAGTATTAGGCAGTACCCTACGCACCGGCAGGAGGTGTGCATACATATTTTCTTCAATTATTCACCCCTCGAAAATTCTAATTTCCATAGAAAACCAATGCAGTGTCGTAAAAAATGGCAAAAATTCAAGTCGACATAGTTAAATTGATTTCCCAATATGCTTAATTATAAACATTATCTCAGGCTACTTCGGTCCTGGTCCGAGACGTCCACTACCACACCATAGACACGAACCAACTAAAAATCCTGCTGTTGTACGCCGAACAGGACTTGCACGATCACGATCGGCAGGCGACAGCTTTCAACTTGCTGAAAGCGATCATTGCCAGAAAACTGGTCGTGCCGGAGATACACGACATTATGTCAAAAGTCGCTGAGTTAAGTGTCACCGCGGAGTTGAATTATGTCAGGTAATAGGGAGATTTTACACACAAGAATGGGAACCCACGAAAAAGCCGAATTTACAAAAACCGAAACACACCTTAAAAGACAGGAATATAATTTAACGGTTTATAATTTTCCCGAGACCAAGTAACATTTTTGGTTAAAATTTGGTAAAATATTCCCGAGATAAGCCAGTAATTTTTTCTTATGAAAAGGTGGGAGGTCAAAAAAGAGGGAAATTTCCCGTCTTTTTACCAAAGTGGGGACAAAAACCAAGGTAATTTGGTGGGATAAAATAGGTAATTAATTTTTTTTTCCTGAAGGTGAATTTGCCCAGAGGACACTTTTTACCAACTTTTGGGACACATGTACACATCTGCATAAATGCTCAACCTAATTTGTGTCCTATTGTACACAATGCCCTCTCAGTGCCCTCTTGTTTGTCTGTGACTGAAGCGCCCTCTACGTGTCAGAATAGAAGGAGATGAAAACAGTTTTAAATGAAAATAAAAAAAGAAAAGTAATAATTATGTCCATGGCCTACAACAATTTTGGAAATAAAAAATGGTGATGAAAAATCAGAGCTATCTTTTAATCATAGGGGATAAACTACTATTTTAAACTATTAATGGGAGGAAACTGACATGCGCCGAAAATTTTTTTGTTGAATTGTTTACTTTACTTCCATAAAATTGACGCGCCCATCGTGGAAAAAACCTCGCGAAAATTATGCTTCGGGAAAACACTAATTAAATATTATTTCCAATTTGTAATCATAATCTAATATTTGGGTACGAAACAAGTGTAAGCAAATCATTTCCATAAAGATTTTGTTGTTTTTTTTTCAATAAAAATAATAAAGACTTGTTAAAAAAAAACATGGAGCCTTATCTTTTTTTGGCGACCGTGCCCTAAAAGTCGTGTTAACCATGTTTTTTTCCCTCAAACACAAAATTTACAATGTTTAAGCCAAAATTTCTTATCAATTTTGCATCAAGGACGGTTTATCCATTTTTCGAATTCATTGCCAAATGTTCCCCGCACACCCCCTGCCCATTGTTCGGTTGTCATGTTGATTGTTGTCATAAAGGCGGATGTGTGTATTCCCATTGGTTGTGTTCGGCACTTGTAGAGATCCACTAGGACTTGTTGGGTCCCCACTATCACTTTTAATTTGTTTAACTTTTCTGTAAAAACTGCTTGATGCTGTGAAAGGTTTGTTTCTTTTGGCATGTTAAAACACAAAACTGTCAGGATCACCACTACTAGGTAGGCACTTTAACACAGAGTATCCTTTTCGACGATCAAAACGTGAATGCTCTCTCTTCCTTAAACCCAAATTTTACCTAAACATCTACTTTTTTTGTTATTCCTTTTTTTTTGTTTTTCCTAACCCTTTTTATTATAGGAGGGTAGGTATCTAATAGGCCAAAATCCAAACACAGGTTGAAGATACAATAGTTATTAAGGAAATATCTTATAATTTGGAAATACCGAGAAGGAACATGAAAGTTATGATTATTGATTAATCTAAACAGCTGATCATGACAGTTCGTTAGAGGACACGTGACGCAAAGGAGTTTTCTTGTTTTCTACCAGAACTACTTTCTTCCCATCAAGAAAAACAAAACTGAAGTTTTAACCTAATCAAATCTTAATATTCCATATTGTTAAATAAAATAGAATAATTTTCCATAAAGTTCGAACATATTTTTAGGTTGTACTTATTTGGTGAAAAAAAACAATTTTTGTCCTAAAACTTATTCCAAAAAAAACCCTAACTTTGAGGAATAACTGTAGGTCAAAAATAAGTAACTTTGAGTCCAGTTTTAAACCAAAAAAGTTCTTAACATTGAGGGATTTCTTCAGGACATTAATAAAAACTTTTGACAAGCAATGTTGACCAAGAAATGCCCAAACAAGGGAGGACCTCAGAGTAGAATCTCAAGTCAAGTTTACCATCAATTTACCTTCTCTTTTAACTTTATATTCGAAACAACTTTGAAGACATGATACCAGGAAAATAATTCGAAAAATATCCTAAAAGAAAACCTTTAAAATGTCGTGTATATAATGACCGTTCCTTAAGGTTATTTGGTCCAATTTAAAACTGATTTTCAAACCTCAAACTACAAAGTAATTTTCTGAAGGAAAACGGGGTATGTTTTGACGTATGATTGGTTATCTTAACCTTCCAACTTCCCAATATGCCCTAAAATGTTACTTGGGAGCCTTAAGATATCAGAATTATAAAAGTATCGAAAATAATTGTCTTGAAACGAAAAACACCCGACCCACAAATTGATAAAAAGTAAGCCGAATCGCTATTGGGCATGCGTCAAATTTAAATCTCTAGAGCGCCGTAGGCCCTGGATTGCGGCGTTGACAAGTTTCTCTATTTGGAAGATGACACGGGGATTTTTTTTATTAAACGATTTTACTTAACTTCATAGTTTCTGACTGTCTAACTATCTATCAAATTTTGCGATTCATTTTTGTAATGTAGGTCCGCTAACTACAATATTATGAAGAAATTTAGGGTTAGGGGGTGGTTGAATAATGTTAATGGGGTAAATTAATACAATAAAACTTGCTTCAAATCTTCACTGCCGTAAGCCTGGCAACGTAGCAATTCAATTCGTGGCTATCGGTTCACATCATTTTTGGGGTTTTTGAATTTTGTGGTTCGGCATTATTATGTTTGTATTAAATTATTTTCGTTAAAAATGTTTTCTAACATTTTGTGTCTCTATAAAAATATGTTTCGTTTACATTTCATTCTATGCATATATTTTCTAGCGATTTGATTTTTCCCGTCATTTAATTTTCGAGACAATTTTTTTCGGGCCAATTATTTTCTTTTCTTTTAAATTCTGACCAATTATGTTTCTGCCAAATTTGTTTTCCGGTTTTTTATAGGGACCCTACAGAATTTCTAAAAACTATTGGATACCATAACGGCCGTGCCCTTGCATTTTTCGAAAAAATACATACATGCATGGGCAGTAGATTTTTCGACTTTGACCTTGCCCAGGGCCAACCCACCTCTGAGAAGATGGCCGCAGTTCGATAAAATTTCTCAACGAAACTCATGTTAATCGTTTGGTGGTCGTATGGTCGCGATTGGTACCCCATCCATACCGTTTGGTTTTTTTCTAAAATCAGTATTATTTTTTCCATGGGAAGTTGGTCGCAGTTTCAATAAAATTTTTAAAAAAAGCTTTCTGGATCAGAAATATGCTCTGGAGGTTTTGTATCGATTTTTTTTTGGTTTGGTGGCCCCATATTTTCCAGAATTTAAAAAAATATTTAAAAAATATGCCATTCATCAAGCACTCTCAACAAAAAGCGACATCCGCATAGTATAAACAATCTTTTCGTGGAGACTGGGGGAGGAGCATGGTCACCTGATCACGTAACCTAGGTAATAACATTCCATAATGGTTTTGAGGATGCCATCCGGCCGGTATTTGTCTGGTTTGCGACTATAAGGGTGTGTTTAACTTTTTCTATTCTTAATTATTAAGTTTTTTAGTTTAACAATTTAAGTGCTCGCTGCGGAAGTTCATTAACGGTTGCCATCCGTCCGGATTTACTTTGGTTGAAAACTTATGCATTTTTAAATACACTAACCCGCCCTATTTCCTCCTTAACCACCCCCAACCAACGTAGTTTTTACCTTTAAAATTACAAAATGTTTAATGGAACAAAAAACTTAAAACTGGATATTCATAGCTGATTTCATTAAATAGTTATGAATTTTTTAGTTTTTAAATTTATTATGGCCCTCTTACTGCCACTGTCTTTTTAGGCTATTATACATTGCAAAGTTTGTTAAAAATGATAAGTGAGAGGAGCTTTTCACTGTTGAAAATACTTGTACACTTTTGACTTTTTTTATGGGAATTCCTAACATGTGAAAAATACATGGATAAAAAGGAGGATATAAACAGGTATTGTTTACAATTCAAGCAATACAAAAACGCTGTTCTCTTTTGTGAAAGCTACCTCATCAAAAAAATTTCGGTCACCACTAAAAGCCTGTGGGTGTCGCTTTTGGTTGAGGGTGCTTGAATGGCGTATTTTCTTTTTAATTATGGGAAAAAGGGGGTCCACCAAACGGAAAAAAACTGGATACCAAACCTCCAGAGGATATGCCTCATCCAGAAAGTTTTGTTTTTTTTAAGTTTTGTTCAAACTGCGGCCAACTTTCCATGGAAAAAAGAATATTAACAAACGATTGCGATGAGTTTCGTTAAGAAATTTTCCCAAACTGCGGCTATCTTCTATATAGTCCAATTTTTTGATGCGCGGACTGTCGTCATTTTTGCCTCTGAAAACGTATTTCTTTGTTGTCAACAGTTCGCATGTCAAATAATTTGTTGTTGTTAATTTGAAGTAACAGGTGAAACAATCAACGACATGACTTTTTTTAACATATTTATTGTCGCTGTCTAAAACAATGTATCAAATAGAGATCCAAAAAAATGACGTCAGTCCGCTCATCAAAAATTGGACTGTACACCTTGCGAATAATTATACAAGATCTCTCTTATCTGTTATCGTTTGGTTAACGCCAGTGCGGAGTAGCAAATAAACTAAAATTCATCCTAAGTAGTTTTTTCTTTATTAAACATACAATACGAATATCTTTAAAATGAACATTCTATTTTTATTTTATTTTATTTTTTTATTTTTTTTTATTTTACATATTTCAACGGCAGAGCCACTTTACAAAATATTTTATAATAGAATTTTAAATTAAAAATTTTAAAAATTAACAAGATGCAGACATTAAATTATTACTAGGTAACTAAAATAACAAATTAATAGAAGTAGTACCGATAATTAACAACGAAATAATGCACAACAAAAGCTCACAAAAATCACAAAAATTAAATCAGTCTTGTAGTATCTTCCTAATTTTAGTACGAGGATTGCCAGATAATGGGTCAAGCTCATGATTATTATAGAATCTTAAAGTGCGTGTAAGGGGGGGAAAAATAACCATAATTGCTACGATGGAAAGGGATGCGAAACATTGGGGAATTATTTCTTCTTTGAATGGTATTAAATTCAATTGACTGCAGAACAGAAGGGCAAAAGTATAGCCCATTAAGGATCGTATAGAAAGTTATTTCGAAGTTGTTTACAATATAGATATTAGCTCTAAATGCCAAAGTTCTCAGAAACCTTTTTTGAACAGATTCTAATTTATTTATATGACATGCATAGTACGGAGACCATATGACCGAGGCATACTCCAACAACGAACGAACTAGAGAACAATAAAGCGTTTTTAAACAATAAGGTGACAATTGATCAGTATTACGAGTGATAAAACCAAGGTTTCGCATACTCCTGTTTATAATGTCATCAATATAAGGCAAGAAGGTCAGTTTACTACCAAAAACCCAGGTCCCTAACAGTGTTTACTCTTTAAAGTGGTTTCATTTATAGAATATTGACTTTCTATCAAGTTGTTCAATCTACCAAAAGATATACACATACATTTTTTTACATTTAACTCGAGACCATTATCAACACACCATAAACTAACATTGTCAAGATCTCTTTGCAGCATAAGGGTATCTAGGTAAGACTCAATAATTCTATAAAGTTTGAAATCGTCGGCAAATGCCAAGTGGGACGAGTCCACAATTACATCACCAATATGCGATCCTTGTGGAACACCAGACATCACCTCAATTTCACCAGAGACATAATTGCCGACCCGAACCAACTGAGTCCTGCCAGTTAAAAGACTGTGGGAAAAATTTACTAGAGTCTCACCCAATCCCATAGCCCCAAGTTTACTAACCATATGCCTATGACTCACTCTGTCAAACGCCTTTGAGAAGTCAGTGTAGACACTGTCCACCTGCTTAGACCCCTCAAAGGCACTCAACAGATCCGTCTGGTAGGTGAGAAGATTGGTAACTGTCGACCTACCACGAGAAAACCCATGCTGATTGTCACCTAGAATTTTTTTACAGTGCCAGGAAAAATGATCACAAAAAAGCATATCAAACAACTTAGGAATGACCGACTGAATACTAATACCTCGGTAGTTACTCATATCACATCTATCCCCGTTTTTATGTATTGGTGTTAAAAAGCTTACTTTCCAATAATCAGGGAAAACTCCGGTTGATAAGGCTAAATTAAATAAAAAATGCAGGGGTTTACTCAAAGTACAGACACAGTTTTTCAGCAATACAGATGGAATGCCATCAGGTCCATGGGAAAATTTAGTTTTAAGATTGGTAATGCCCTCAAAAATCTCAGTCAGAGAGAGCTCAACACAGTGCAAATCCAGATTGTAGTTAAAACTAGTTAGGGACCTCACCCTCATGGTTTGTGTATGTTGACACAAATTGTTTTGCAAATAAATTGACAATTTGCTGACCACTTTCTGCCACCTCATTCCCCAAATATTTTGCCATGGTTCAATCCATATTAAGTCATTACTATTTGGGGTGGAATTTACAATGAGAATATATATAGCATAAAAATTATTCAAAATTCATTAATCAGAATCATAGAAGGATGTAATCATAGAGAAATATCACAAATCTTTCAAAAAACATAAAATTTTAAAATTTTCAGAACTTTATTGCATAAATATTTGTAAATTTCTCGGTAAATTTATTTCAAAAAATAATGGACTAAACTTGAAAAGAAATCATAATGATGGAAATTATTTTATTCCACGTGTTACCAAAACACATAGTCAAAGAATGTTATATATTTATCACCAAAAATGTTCAAAAATAAAAATTAAAGATTTCTTTTTTGCAAACCCTCTAGCTGAACAAATTTTAAGTAGATAATCTATAAAAGAAAAATTTGGTTACATAAGGGTATCTTATAATTTTTATAGTGAAATTAATTTTTTCAAGGTTTGTTATTATTCTTTCCAATTAAAAGGCATATAGGATTAATTTCCTCGCCTTTTAACTTGAGAAAAAAATTGAAAAACGTTAGTTAGTATCTCATGCTATTGTAATATTTCATCAGTAATATATACATAAATTACAAAAATTACGTTTGCACATATCTTAGGCACATGTCAATTTTAGGACTCAGGCAAGGCAAGTCTTCCACCAATTTCTGATGGAATACCCTTTGGGTAACAATCTAGATAAGCATCTAAGTTTCTATATGTCCCAGTTGAGCTACGAGATGCAATACGGGAGAGAATCGGCTATCGAGATGATTCAGACCTTAATTTATTCTTTTCCTTTGGTAAGTTAAATCGTTTTATACAGGCTTAGATAAAATCTTGGTTTACGCGTTTCTGAATTAAAAAAAAAAAAAACAAGTTCTAATTCTATAGCGGCGGAATCCACTCTGTACACATAGAGAAATCCAAAACAATAAAAAAAGTCATATAACATAGGGGTCAACAGCTGTTTTTGTTTTCGAGACACAGAGTGTCAAAGTGCGCGAATTTTTGTTGTTTTTTGTGTAATAAGGATAACGATTGAGCATAAAAACAATTTACAAAAACAATTTCTAGATGTTAAGTTTTTTGTCTAAAAATTAAATTAATAAAAATCTTGTCCTTAACCTGGCCTTTAAAAAAAAACCCCAATAGGATGATCTTGGATCGTAATAAATTCCCGAACTTTAAAAACCAAATTTAAAATCTCAAATGAACTTTTTGTCTTCTTTTGTAATTTTCTTCCATTTATTTTTCTTTCGCAGGGCATCCTCAAAAAACAAAGCGGTTCCCTCTTCCTTTGCCTGGGAGTTCGATTAGTAAACGATGACGTACCGGAGTGTCGAAAAATGATTGCGGATTGTCTTTCGTCCATGCTCGGCAAGCTTACTAAAACCGACAGAGATCCGTTATTTGAAATGTTGCTCTTGTGGCTAAAGGACAAAAGTGTAAGTAAATGAAGAGTTTTCCACTCTCCAGTTTTTATTCTTAATTAAATTCCTATTCAACATTTTCCGATATGTCATCGTCACGGGTTAACTGAAAGAAGCCAGAAGACTGTTGTAGTAGTAGTAGTAGTAGTGGTAGTAGTAGTAGCAGAAACGGCTCGTTGCCTGGCACTCGTGCATTCCCTCCATTTAAGAGAACACAGTTCTTCCACCATTAGTGCTGGGGCTCCCAATAGAGTCTTATGCAGTGTAAAATATCGAGCACACTGTAAGCCTCTGTTCTTGTTTTACCTTAAATTTAAAACTGATTTGGACATGTCGGGGTTCCCACTGACCTGGAAAATCTGGAAATATCAGGGAATTTTGAGAGCTACCTGGAAAAGTCAAGGGATGACCAAAAAATTTTCAAAAGTTAGGAATTGCCACATTAAACCTGGAATTTCTCTTTGTTAACGTATTTTTTAAACCAACTTTGTAAAAAATATTATGTGAGTTCTTCTCTGCTCACCTCATATATAAGCTCAACATCTGTTTCGCGCTCAGCAGTTCCACTCCACCTAAAATCCAAGAGCAAGAGAAAAGAGAGGAAAGCTTTTCAAAATGTGTAGGACAAGCACCGCATCCTTACCAAGGGTGGCAGATTGAACATATTTGGTTTTCTTTTCGAAATAATTAATATCACCTGGTATTATTTGTCCTTGTTCTAAGCACACATCGCGCCAACTTCTGCTACAACTTTCAAGTGTAGTCGAGCGCGTTTTTTCTAATCCGACAATATTTATCATGTAATGTATTTATTCCTAACCTTAAAATGATGTGGGGTGCAACTGCGATGCGAAATTACGAGAATTTTCAATTTTTTTAAGAGCAAAAATACAAAATGTCGAAAAAAAAACAGTTTTTAATTTAGACTGGATAAGTCCTTCCATAAGTCCAGCAGAGTAGCAGTGTCTACAGGCTGTGAAAACCAATAAATATGAAGCATATTGTAAGCTTTCTTTAAAAAATATTGAATTGAGCAATACGGGGCGTCAGGCCATTTTGAACCACTTTAAGAGCGGTGGTCATTTAAAGAAAGTAGAGGCTGAAAAAAATTCAAGGAAATTGCCGTTGTTAATCAAGAAAACTGATCAGCCTTTGCCGAAAATGACAATGGATCTAGATCTACACCAGCTACTGGAACTGAAGGAACTTTCACAGCTTCCACTGCCAAAAAGGGTTCTACTCCTTTTTTGTAATCTTTTCTTATTAAGCAATCAGTTATGGATGCAGAAATAAATATTGTGGTGCAAGGAGTCTTTGAGATTAATCCTGCTGTTGCCAATTATGCGAAGGCCAATAGTAGTTGGGCCCTTCCTGGTGGAATATAGCCGTTGGTATCTCAATATTCGCTTTCCTGCATATTCTAATGCTATGTTGAAGAGTTGGGGTGAAAGAGAGTCACCCTGCTTAAGCCCATTGTTGATACCTAAGAAATAAGAGTAGCTCTCTCCCACCCTTTTTATGCACCTTTTATCCTCCGTACACATTTTTATCAGGGATATCAGCTTTTTTGGAAAGCCCAGTTCCCGCATTGCTTCCCACAACTTTGCTTTTCGTAATCTGTCAAATGCTGAAATCAATAAACATCTGGTGAAGTTCTCTGTCAAATTCCCATTTTTCTATTATTTGTCTAACGGTGAAAATCTAGTCTATAGTGGACCTTTTAGGTCTAAACCCGCACTGGTATTCTCCTCCTTATATGGTTCAATTCTTTCTCGCAGGATACTGGAATTTGAGCATTTCTTTTTCGGTGTTCCAGATGTTTTGGATGAGATTATGGATTGCCCTATGCAGTGTTTCTCCACCATATTTCATACATTTGGCAGGTATGTCGTCACTACCAGCAGCTTTGTTGTTTTTTAGCTTTTTTATGGCTTTGTTACGTTAGTATTCTTTTATTCTGCTGTTTTGTTCGTTTTCCTCCGTTTCTCTTATTATGAAGCATTTTTTTCTTGGTCATATTTCGTCTTTCCGTCGCTCTACTACAGTCGTTATCAAACTACTTCCTTCTTTGTTTTATCTTTTTGTCGAGCACTTGACTACTAGCCACCCTAGTTACGGTTTCTTAGATGTTCTTCCAGAGCTCGTTTACATTGTAGCCCCATTGCGCTTCTATTATTTCTTCAGTAATTGGTTTCTGGTATATCAACTCTGTTTGTTCTGTCTAAGTTATTCCGTATTCCAGCTTATGCTGGTCTTCTTTTTCGTGTGCATGTGCACATGTGCATATATATCAACACTTCGTGCAATTTAGGCAAATTAGTCTTTTATTTTTAACGCTGTTAAGTACCTGATTTGTTTTTAGGATTTAACGAATTTGGTTCCTGTGATTTTTGTCTTCAAATAAAGTTTCGAACAAAGTTTCTCATCCTATTTATCTGCTTTTTACCTCGATAATATAAATTTGAGAGATGGTAAAAGTTACATTTACTTGATATCCACGTAGACAATCAATTTATATCCAAAAAATACCTGGAATTTTAATTACTTGAATGTGTGTTTTAGGGAAAATATAAAGTTTAAAAGTACAAGCTACTAGATATTGGTGACATGCTTTTAAAACAGTTAAATAAATGCTTTAAGTTAAAACAAGCTACTAGTGACAGAGGATAAATACCAGTACTTTGGTATTTTGTATCTTGTTATTTGTATAAATCAAAAGTTTGGTAGAGTAAGCCTTTTGCTAAAGTGTTAACAATAAATTCGCTAATACGCAGTGTAATGGAGCGATGTCCTGTATTTTTAGCTCTCTCGCACTTCTGTACTGTATATAACCATTAGCTCTCTTAATTCATCTCTTTTGTTGCATTATATTTACTTAGTAAAAACATTTTAGGTAGAGCACAGAACATTAGCAGCTCAACTTTGTGGCATTTTCGTCACAGTCGAAAAGGAATCCTTCGAAACTCGAATACGGCCCTTACACCCTCTGCTGTTGAAACAATTTGGAATAAAAAACTCGCCGGGGCAATTTGTCAAACTAAAAAAAGAGAAACCCACAACCGGAGAAGGCGATGTCCAAATAAGGGACCACCACTACTTTCAAGTGTTAACTCTCATGTCAAAGTTGTGCGAATACTGTCCGAATAATTTCCTGAGGAGAAAAGAGAACATTGAGAATTTAGCTTATCACGCTCAAGGGTTGCTGGGGTATTCACACGATTGGGTTAGATTAGCTGCCTGTCAGTTTTTAGGTGAGTGTATATAAAATAACATAAACATTTTTAAGAATCATTAGTCAAATTAGTTTTATCAAAAAGTGCATTACAAAAAACGAAAATTATAATAAGTACAGGTTCATAACACTACTACGTAAAAACAATAAATATGTAGAACTGTGCTATCACAAACTCGAAATAGATCATAACGGACTAAAATAGTGTAACATATTCCCGCTAGATGGCGACACAGTATAGAGCCGACAACAGCTGGACAGGAAAACCTGTGTAATATATTGCTGCTAGATGGCGTAACGGTATTTGCCGCGCTTGTTTTTTATTGTACAGAATAAGTTGGGTTGGGTTGACTCCCTCTAAGGGAGGACTATGAATACGGCCCTTAGATAGGTACTACCTAATTTCAATTGGCCGACTGTAGGCGAGGCCAGCGCCCTCTGTACCTAAAATACAGAAAGCACTGTCAGGCTAACAAATCAAACGGTCTCAGACACACCGCAGCGCTATCTAGCGGCAATATGTTATACTATTTTACGTTTGTACTGTTTTGTCCTTTTTTAGTATTATAAGGTTTTAGGCCAGTACATGTTGACCAATTGTTGAGTATGTCTTTACATTGTATTGTTTTGCTAAATTATAGGTATTCTAAAAATTACAATTTTACGTTTTCTGACCTCAAAAATGAAGGGTACACGCGAAAGAGGGGATAATCAACATTTTTTTTTTCTGTTTTACAGGAGAGCAAGTTTTGGTTAATTTTAGCCTATTTAGTTTATTTTATTTGACTGTTTACATATTAATAAATAGGTTTATAGCAAGTCAGTAATAGAGAAAAAAAAATTAAACACATAAATCTTAAAAAGTATAAGAAATAATTAATAATCGTTAAAAAACACTTAAATGTAAATTGCATAACATAACATTACATAAAAACAAAATTACAATAAATCACACTTTATATATATATATATATATATATATATATATATATAAAAAATAGAACGCACAGAATCAAACAACTAGAGCGTAGGTATTTTATTTATATATTCATTAATTGAATAAAAACAATGTTCTTGAAACATAGTTTTAAGTTTTGCGTTAAATTTATTAAATGACAAATCCTTATAACTATTTGGAATTATATTATATAGATTCAGTCTAGTCTAAACTTTATGTCACGAAATTTTTAGAAAATCGTGTATTATAGCTGTGGACTTGCATGCGTAATTAAAGAATCTCTAATACTATGTATCTCAAGTAAAACATTGTATATAAAAAGTGAAGGTAATGGCATGATTTTAAGCTTTGTTTGCAACTTCCCCCGCCTACCGCACCCCTACTTTCAAAACCTCTTCCGGCCCTCAAACCCTTCCATCTACTCGAATAGGTACCCACTTTGCCTGAGATTTTTCCTGATTTTTTGCTTAAAACAGTCATAACTTGTGTTTTTCTAAACCGATTTTGGAGGAGGGAAGGAATCCAGTAGTGAAACTCCCAACAAAATCAGTTTTTGCGTGATGTTGAAACAAACCAACCGATAAAATTAATTATTAATTTCTACCTTATATTAATAAAAAAAGAGATATAAAAGTAAACAATACTAGCGCCATCAACCATCCATAAGATTAATTTTTCCATAAAATGCATGGTTGCCGATTCACCGGTGAGTTTTCTAGAAAAAAAAAACAATTCATAAACTTCTTGACTCTCTTTTATATTGACTATTTTAAATATTTTTTTTTTATACCTTCATCAAAAACATGATCTTAGTTACTGTCTGCAGATAACTTACCGATGCAAAAAAATTTTTTTTTTGATCACTGGTGCAAAAAAAGATTTATGTCAGTTTTTTACGCAAAATTAAAGAGAAATATCGGAAAATAGTAATATTGAAAAAATCTAATTATTCTTGCCTAAAAATTAAGCCATTTCCGCCACTTTTCACCAAGTATTCATGAAGAAATCATTTAAAAACATATCAAATATCAAACTGTCAAAGATTAAAATGTCGCAACAATGAACGTCACCGAGTAAAAAGGCACATCGTTATGGAAACCATTTTATTTCATTTACCAGCCGCCTTAATTTATAGTGTAAAGATTGTGTGTTGCGAGAAGTGCTCTTCGTTCGAGATTTTTAAAAGTATTTTCCTGTTTTTCTTGGATTTTTTGATAAAAGTGTTTTTTTTACTCGCGTTTTTAAATAGCTCACTGCGCTCGTTATTTAAACCAACGCTTACCCTTAATTATTCTTAGATTTGTAGCGTAAAGGACAAAGGGTGAGGGGATAAATCGGAAAAAAGTTTTTCCTTGACCAGGATTTGAACCCGGGACCTCTAGAATACCAGTCTAACGCTCTACCAACCGAGCTATCGGGGACGTCGGGTTTTGACTGGCTATTCGGAAACCCTTTCGGACGATTCATTTGTTAGTAGTGGAGTGGTCTTTGACTCCTACTGCGGCCTTAAAAACCTATAGATGTTATAAAAAGAAGAAGGTAGACGTTCACGATTATTAGTAGTACGAAATTTTTATTTACCTATATATATCGAAAGCTCTACTGGAAGCAAGAAATTGTGCGTTTTGGCTAAGGCAATAACATATTAATCAGTTAGGCTCCCGAAAAATTCATTCATGAAGTAAAAAAAGGGTCTTACTCAGAAAAAGTTTTTATTTCTTACGTAAGTAAAGGCGTGTCCGAAAAAATACACAAAATAACATAATCTTGAATAGATTTGAACAACTGATACCCGATTGTTTGTTTACAGGTCACGTTCTCTCTTCGATTAACATCGACCACCTGTCAAGTCTGCTTGTCAGCGGTCAAACGGAGGACAGCGGTTACCTATTCGACGACCCGGGAGGCCGTCTAAAATCTTTGACATTGGATTTGTGCGACCAACTGCAATCTAGCGACGTTAAGTCGGACATAGCGGAACAGGTTATCAAGAATTTAGTGGTAAGTACACTTTAGGCGATTTCGGCAAGCTTTGGTACATGTTTTGGTACCCTATTTGGTCTGTAAAATGCTTACCAACCGATTTCGGATACAAAAATAATGACGTCATCGTGACTCTGGTATTTTTTTCCAATTGGGAAATTGGTGCTTTTTTCGAAAAAATCCCATGATTACAATAAAGGCGAACGAAAAATCCTCGTAGAGCTTTAGGAGGATATGGCGAGAATAAAACATGTCCATCTTATGCCAGCCCAAATTGAAGATTTATTTATCTCTTTATGCTGGTACTATGTTGGAAATTTGGAACCTTTGGTTGCACTAAAACAAAATTATGATTGTTTTCCACAAACCAAAACTACACTTTTTTGCACTCAACGCGCATTTCGCTAACAACGTTAGCATCATCAGGCACGGCCACCAACAGGTATATTCTAAATGACTCTTTTCATTGCTTACAACATAAGCTTGCAAGTTTGCACTTTTTAACATATAGATTAGTAAATTTCCCCTTAAACAAAGAAAGATTTGAAGCAGAGAAGAATAGGATTAGGAATATAGCTGGCGAAAACGGTTACGACGAAGGCTTAATAAATAAGCTGATAAATAGACATTCTTTTCAAAAGACCTTTCGGAATTCTAGCTTTTTCAGACAAAAAGATACCTGCGACTCAAAATTTGTATCAATTCCTTATAATCCTAATTATACGAAAGGATTACACAAAGTATTTAATAACACCGGTCTTAAATTAGTATATCAATCCAGTAACACAATAAGAAGCTTACTAGGAAATCCCAAGGATAAAACTACAGTTCTAGAAAATAGTGGAATTTACGAAATTAGTTGCATGGATTGTGACAAAAAATATGTTGGCCAAACGAGACGCTCTATTCAAACACGTTTTAAAGAACACTTAGCACACTTAAAATAGGGAAGAACAGAAAAGTCAAGTGTGGCCGAGCATGCTTTTGAAAACAATCATAGATTCACATTAGATAACCTAAAACTTCTAAAAAGTGTACCAAACAAAAGACTTTTGAATGCGTATGAAAGTATGGAAATCATTAAATCCAGAAATAGTTTAAATAAAGATAGAGGACCCATCCCGTTTAGTACACTTTATTCTTTGGTTGAGGGGAGATAGGATTAAAAATCGTGATGAATCACAAATTATTAGTCTTGTCTCCGCCCACTAAAGGATTGTATATAAGATAGAGCGTAGATTAATTTAGTTCATTGTTTATCGTCTCCTGATGATGCTAACGTTGTTAGCGAAACGCGCGTCGAGTGCAAAAATGTGTAGTTTTGGTTTGTGGAAAACAATCATAATTTTGTTTCTTTATGCTGGGTTTATACAGCAAAGAAAATAAAACAAGAAATAAGAATTAGCCCTGCAACCGGTCAAACGTAATCATGTGATCACAAATTGGTTTTTTATTGGGCGTTCTTATTAATATATTATTTTATTTTGCTCTATAAACCCAGCATTAGTCCTCGAAAACCGTCTTTCAGATAGTTTTAACGCGACTTCTTATAAAGTCGGCAATATTTATTAGAAAAACATCAAAAAATTTGAAAATAAAATAATAACAACAAAAAACAGCTGATTCAATGACGTTAATGACATTCATTGGGAAGGCTCACCGGCCCCGAGAGTCGGAATGTAGCACGGTTCGTGGTTTAATATAATGCTATCTCCCTCTCTTTTCGTTCACTCATTCTAAATAAATAAAAAAAAGTTCATAATGAGGTATTGCCAATCAATTTTTCATAAAAATCTTAAAAATTGTAATAAAAACAAAATCTTCTATGTTTAAAAAGTTCACAAATAGGAGCTTTAGCTACACAGCAGCTTTCCTTTTAGCCATTTGTTAAATCTTCAGCAAAATAAACCACTTAAATAGGAAAATAACTACAAAAAACAAACCAAAAAATTTGGGTTAAGGTTCGTTTCTCTTGGCCTACCGAAAGAATCTGGAAGAAAGTGGTATGTTACGTTATTACAATTACTATGACCTCACAGGTAACGTACCAATTGGTTAACCAAATGGTATACCAAGGAAAGCTTGCCGAAATCGCCCTTTATTCCAAATTTAATCGGACCAATTCTTTGACACTGACAATGACAGTTTCATTTAGTTTCTGTGTTTAAATGTCAGCCGCCATATTGAAATTGGTCCGGATAACTTGAAATGAACATCATGAAAAGTTTTAACATCCAGTTTCCATCTTCGTGGAACAAAAGGTTTTTGGAGTCATTTAGGGCCGTATTCGTAGTCATTGCAAAGGCTTCCTTCTTATTTGGCTGATGTAATTTCTTATGGGGACAGAAGGAGGGAGCCTTCGCACGACAATGCATACGGCCCTTAGTATGTTTTGTTTAAGAACAAAGGTTGATGAGCAACTGAGACAGCATTTTGCACTTTATTTTAAGAATGCGCACATTAAAAATGACTTAATTAAAAAGCACAAGAAGCAAAAAAAGTGAAAGAATTATTTTATTTGAAAATTTAAAGCATGTGCAATAAAATAAATCGGGTATTTTATTGCCTTTGCTATTTTACTACTTGCTGATTATATGGAATCATAAATTTACAGTTTGTGGCCAGAGTACTACAGAAAGTACCGAATACATACAAACATGCAAAGAAAAACAACAACAAAGTAACAGAAACAGAGAAAACCGAAGAGGAAAACGAAGAAAACATCACAAACAATAACGCAAGAATAAACCTGTTGTGGTTGGCGAAATTAATGAGGAAAATAGTGAACAAAGAGATCATAGAAAACGTTTCCAGTATAGTATTAAGGTCGGAAATTTTCAAGTGGATAGCCGGAGTTTGTACAGCAGTGGAACTGGAAAATTTGAAGCCGGTTCTGCACCATCTATTGGCACCCTTGGTAAGTCGCAGTTTAAAAAGATACTATTTGAATTTGCATGCATGCATTAAAAAATGATAATTCTATCGTTGTTAAGAGTAGTTTTTAGCTTATAATTGAGGTTCCCAAGTAACATTTTTGGTTAAAATTTGGTAAAATATTCCCCGAGTTAAACTACTAATTTTTTCTTATGAAAAACTGGGAGGTCAAAAGAGAGGGAGATTTCCCGCCTTTTTACCAAAGCATAAAATAGGTAACTCTGTGTTTCGGACTTCCATTGTCTATATTTTATTTTTACACGACGTTTCGATCAGTACATTCTCTGATCGAAACGTCGTGTAAAAAAAATAAAATATAGACAATGGAAGTTCGAAACACAGAGTTAATTTCAAACACATCATTGTCTCAAACTTTCAGACATAAAATAGGTAATTAAATTTTTTTTTTCCTGAAGGTGAATTTGCCCAGAGGACACTTTTTACGAACTTTTGGGACACATGTACACATCTGCATAAATGTTCAACCTAATTTGTGTCCTATTGTACACAATGCCCTCTCAGCGCCCTCTTGTTTGTCTGTGACTGAAGCGCCCTCTACGTGTCAGAATAGAAGGAGATGAAAACATTTTTAAATGAAAATAAAAAAAGAGAAAAATAATAATTATGTTCATGGCCTACAACGACTTTGGAAATAAAAATGGTGATGAAAAAACACAGTTATATTTTAATCATAGGGTTTAAACTACTATTTTTAAACTATTAATGGGAGGAAACCGGCATGCGCCGAAAATTTTTTTGTTAAATTGTTTACTTTCACTTCCATAAAATTGACGCGCTCATAGAAACATGTAGTTTTAACAAAAAAATCACCAAAATTATGCTTCGGGAAAACACTAATTAAATATTACTTCCAATTTGTAATCTTAATTTAATATTGGGGTATGAAACAAGTGTAAGCAAATCATTTCCATAAAGATTTTGTAGTTTTTTTTCAATAAAAATAATAAAAACTTGTTAAAAAAGGGAAAAAACATGGCGCCTTACCTTTTTTTGGCGACCGTGCCCTAAAAGCCATGTTAACCATGTTTTTTTCCCTCAAATACAAAATTTCTAATGTTGAAGCCAAAATTTCTTATTATTTTTGCATCAAGGACGGTTTATCCATTTTTCGAATTAATTGCCAATTGTTCTCCGCACACCCCCTGCCCATTGTTCGGTTGCCAGTTGTTATGTTGATTGTTGACATAAAGACGGATTTACGCTGGTGAGCAATTAAGCAAACAAACAATTCGAAAAAGTTCCATCATATGAGAATACACACAATCGTTTACGCTCGCAAATGTCATAACTTGACATATGACATTTGCCAGCGTAAACGATTATGTGTATTCCCATTGGTTGTGTTCGGCACTTGTAGAGATCCACTAGGTCTTGTTGGGTCCCCACTATTATTTTTAATTTCTTTAACTTTTCTCTAAAAGCTGCTTGATGCTGTGAAAGGTTTGTTTCTCTTTTCTTTTGGCATGTTAAAACACAAAACTGTCAGGATCACCACTACTAGGTAGGTACTTCAACACAGAGTATATTTTTTGACGATCAAAACGTGAATGCCCTCTCTTCCTTAAACCCAAATTTTACCCAAACATCTGCTTTCTTTGTTTGAATTTTGAGGTTCCATCTGGTTTTTTCTATCCCTTTTTATGATAGGAGGGTAGGTATCTAATAGCCCAAAATCCAAACAAGGGTTGAAGATGCAATAGTAATTAAGGAAATATCTTATAATTTGGAAATACCGAGAAGAAACATGAAAGTTATGATTATTGATTAATCTAAACAGCTGATCATGGCAGTTCGTTAGAGGACACGTAACGCAAGGAAGTTTTCTTGTTTTCTACCAGAACTACTTTCTTCCCATCAAAAGAAACAAAACTGAAGTTTTAACATAATCAAATCTTAATATTCCATATGGTTAAATAAAATAGAATAATTTTCCATAAAGTTCGAACATATTTTTAGGTTTTACTTATTTGGTCAAAAAAACAAATTTTTGTCCTAAAACTTATTCCAAAAAAAACCCCTAAATTTGAGGAATAACTGTAGGTCAAAAATAAGTAACTTTGAGTTCAGTTTTAAACCAAAAAAGTTCTTAACATTAAGGGACATTATTAAAAACTTTTGACAAGCAATGTTGTCGAAGAAATGCCCAAACAAGGCGGGGACCTCAGAGTAAAATCTCAAGTCAAGTTTACCATCAATTACCTTCTCTTTTAACTTTATATTCAAAACAACTTTGAAGACATGATACGAGAAAAATAATTCGAAAAATATCCCTCCGTATGATTGCTTATCTTAACCTTCCAACTTTCCAATATGCCCTAAAATGTTACTTGTTACTTACAAGTTTCTTTTACCAGTCCTACACCCGCTATGTTTCAAGATATTTGTAACGATCAAGGACGTTAACCAATTTCATAAAATGATACTATTTAATGCTGTTCCTTTTATAGGTTAGGGAAATGATAACAACAGATGAAAAAGACGCACCTTTAAGGCAACTGGCCAAAGGAGTAGCCGATCGGATAAAGAAAAGGATAGGTTTAGAAGAATATACCAATATTTTGCAAAGGCTACAGCAAACTCTATCAGTCAGAAGGTGAGTTTCTATGTTTAAGTACAATAAACAACAAGTTAAAAAATTTCAAACCACCGCAAAGCAGTGGCGGTTCGAGGGGGGGGGGAGGGTGGCGAGAATTTATTTAAAAAATCGCCAGTTTTTCATAAAAACAGTAAAATTTTTGATAGTTTTTCAAATATTTTCGTCTGCGCGCTATTGTGTCGAAAGTTACATTAATTTTAGAACTTTTGCATAAAACTTTTTCTTCGCTTTTACAAAAGTTTGCCCTCACGCCCCCCCCCCCCCCCAGGAGAGAGAGCAGGAGGAGATCCCGTGTGTCCCGCTTGCGGGCTCGAAGAGAAATCGGCCAAGCACTTGATAGCAGAGTGCGATGCATATGCCAGATCAAGGCAGCTGAAGTGGGGATTTTCCATGATAGAGGAAGAAGAGCTGCACTCGCTCAAATGGGCCGACATACTGAAAAAACGGGGTATGGCAGAAAAGGCCCATGAAGAGGCCTAATTGCGAGGCCCACGGGCCGGTTCGTATTTTTCTCGGGAAATTCAGGGTCAGGACCCCGATTCAAGTGCCGGCTATTTTAAATAGCGACCCGAGTTTCAAACCGAGTTTACACGTGCAGTTGTAAAAGGAAGCTGAAGTTTACTTTAGTTACGTATTTAGGGCTTAACATAAATATAAATTGATTTTTTAATTTGTTTTGTGATCTTTCAATGCAAGTATAATATCGAAATGTAATAAAAGTACCTTTGTCTTTGTTTTAGCACAAATAAACATATCTAAAGTTTTCTTAAAGCAACTGTACAAACGTGCCATCGAATTTTTGAGAACAAAATTGCTCATTCACTGTTGCCAGCGCTCCGACCCAAAGAGAGGTCGGTTTGAAAATCGTTATCTTTTTTTATAATATTTACTAAAAATCATTGCCAAGGATAGGCAACCAATTATTTACCATAATGCATACCGCTGGTAAGGTCACGGCGTCTCGGCTCGCTTCGCTGACTTTTCATTTTGAAATATAACCTCAAAAGTTGTTATTTATTTTGTCAAAGTTTTCATTTAAAGTAAAAGGTCCTTTCTCAACAGCGGTGCATCAGTAATATAATCCCTGCTATTATTGTCATAGTATACTCGAATTTACTATTTGGTATTCTTATAGGAACGAAAGAAAGCGCAATAGAACCCAACTGGCGGTCACCGACCCTGAAATGTTCGCCAAGAAAAAGATCAAGCGACATGAAAAGAAGAAAATAGCCAAAAAAAGGAAGATGGAAATAATGAAAGGCAAAAAGTTTAGTAAAAAGAGGAAGACCGTCGATTTAGAGGAAAATGTGTAAATGAATAAATAAAATTTTGTGCAAATATGTAAGGTAAGACTGAATAGGTACATATAAATGTACATACACTCACTCTACGCGAATTACATAAAACTGGGACATCTCATTACATTGTGTAATTCGTTTTTTCAGTATAATAATGCCTTCAATTTTTTTACATGTTTCCTTTTATTTAAGGGAACTATTAACATTGTAACTGTCCTAATTTAATTTTGTTTTCAAAAAAAGTATTGACTCACTCCCAGATAACCTCTGGCCTATCAGTTTTATGTGGTGCACACAATTGAAAATAAATTGTGCCTTTGTTATGATAACTTTTATTTGTAAATATGTTTTTTTGTATTAAATTTAAAAAATTACGAATTTGTGAAGTTTTTATTTTACTACATTATCTATACTAATATATAAAAGAACGGTAGTCAACATTAACTAGAAACGCACAGGTCAAACCACTTCACCTACAATTATAAAAATTTAAGGACAAATTGGGGGTAAAAATAAAGATTGATATTTTAAATTGGTATGTAGATTCTACTAATAAAATAAGAAAACACATGTTTTGGCGTTTTTCGAAATTTCAACTAGGGGTAGAGAAATAGGGGTAATTCGATTTCGAAGGGGCTAAAAGGATCTTCTGTATCTCAGAAGAAAAAAGTCACAGAGGTTTAGAAATTGATATTATAGACTCTACTAGTGAAATAGATAAACAGGTGTTTTAGCGTTTTTCTACCAACCCCCTATTTATAGGAGGGATTAACACTCATATTTGATAAAAATTTTGATCTGTTAAAATATGGGTTGTTGGGTATCAAACTGAAGGAAATAAAGCCCGGAACCGAAAAAAGTGTTTTTCTATTAACTTTTGCAATTTTTAATTACCCGTCCACCCCCCTCTCAACCCCATATTTAATGAAAATATTGACCGATTAAAAAATGGGTTGTGTGGTATCCAACTAAAGGAAATAAAGTCCGGAATCCAGAAAAGTGCTTCTTCTATTATTTTTGCGATTTTTTGTTACCCTCCTTTTCCCCCCCACCACCAAAACAATGAACTGTTAAAAAATATGTTAACTGTAAATGACCGGAATCAAATAAACTGTTTTTTTTTTGCAAAAAACAACTGCTGGAATAATTTATCTGTATTATTTGCATTTCTGAGGAGTACACAGGCTTTATTTCATCAAAATCGGTTTACGGGAACAAAAGTTATGAAAGCAAAAGAACGGGAAAAAAACTGCAGGCAAAGCGGATACTCGAGTATATGGAAGGGTTTAAGGGCCTAAAGGTTTGAGGGAATGAAAGTGGGATAAGGTGGAGAAGGAGGGGTAATCTACAATTTTAAACACGCGAACGAAGTCGTTTTTGTTTTTTAAAACAACAAATTTTTCGTTGCAGAATTTATTTCAAGAATTTATTATACGCAATTAATATTTTCAATAAAAAGAAAAACATATTTGTGTGGCAATGGCCAACATCAATCTTTTGAATAAAATACATTTAAAAAAAAGTACCAAAACTCAAAAATGAATATGTGACAACTATGACATATTTTGCTGCCAAATATCAAAATTAGAAAACCGTTTTCAAATCGATTTGAAAACCTGTCATGAAAACTCATGAAAAAAAAGTTTTCAAAACATATTGAAAACGAATTCAACATCCATGAAAACATAGCATATATTGGTAAAGCCATGATGACCCTTAAAATAATTTTGTTAAATACCTGTTAAATGATTTTTAAATGTGCTTAACCCTTAACTGGCGTGGCGGAGACTCCCAAGATTTAAGACGAGGTTTTCAATGATTTTTTAAGAGTAATATTTTTTTTTTGTTACATAAGTGAACAAAGGCAAGAAAACTCTGTTTTGAAATGTATTTGTTTTTGCAAATAACTATTTGTAATAAGCTCTGAACCAAAAATAATAATTTTTAAGGAAAGAATAACACGTTTCTACTTAAATTCTTGTTTTTTAAAAAATACTTAAAAACCAAGATATAAAACCTAAAATATAATTTGTGGAAAATCAAGGAACTAAAAAACATGATTTATAATTTGTTACATCTGAAGTGTAAAAAACTGACAATACCCATTTAACCTATTAAAAAGTGAGTAATTAGAGCTCTTTTTAAACAAATCGGATTTTTGCATTGAACACATAAGTATTGAGTTTTTCTTTTTAATTTTGCATCACAGATAAAGCAATATTTCCTTTAATTTTTAGCAAAAATACACTTAAAAAGTTACGTTCACTGTGTAGCGGAATCCCAGGGACTCCAAAGGCCTTGTAAAACGCTGCTACTTTAACAAAAGACAAAAGTCGACTAAGCGCCCCATGCAGCCTCAGACCATCGAAAAATAAAAGTTGTTGAACATTTTATACTTGCAGAAGTTTCTGGGACACCGCCACTCCAGTTAAGGGTTAAATAAATTTATAATAGGACACGTTTTTTGGACTAAAGAACTTTGATTGAAAGAAATTAATACCACTTTATGCTCAACAGAAATTTTTATTAAACGATTGTATTAAATTATTTTCATCTTTCTCTGAAATACTTTTTTTATAGCCTGCTCTTCAACAACCTTAAATATTTTTGCACTTCACTAAATTATATATACCTCTAAAATTCTGGCCTCTCTCTCTAAATATTTTTCATTTAACAGAGAAAAAATGTTTTTTGAGTACTTTTTTTGAACGCCATAAAAACAGTAAAAACTTGAGAAAAGGGAGTGTTTTACTCTAGGAATCGAAAGTCGAAAAGTGTGCAAAATCATGGCATAAAAATGTGAAAAACATAGTAGAAAATGTCTAAACAAAAACGTTACACCTTAAATTATGCTAAAATACTATCGGTTGGTTCTGATAGTTACATTTTAAAAACATCTATATATATCATATATAAATAATTTATTCGTAATTAAATCTTCTTCCACCGTCAAATCTAAACCCGTAAGCGGCAGCATTTCTGGCATCGACCAAACCCGGATGTCTGTGCTTGTAAAAAGTTCCGTGGGAGTGGGCTGCCCTCGAAGATCCTATCTCTTCACCTCTCGGGTAGAAAGCCTCGAACATGCCTGGAAAAAAATAACACGTTTTCATAAAGGATCGAATCGATATCACTGATCTCCATGAAAATCGACTCTGACACCATTCTTGCCAAATCTTATGTAAAATGATCTGAATCCAAATATAACCTTTGTTTTCCCCCTAACCCCCCCCTACATATTTTTACTGCTTTTCTATGGTTTGGTGGGAGTAAAAGGATTATTTTGGCCTTTACATTATTATTTTCGAGGTACTAGAGAGAGAGGTTTAAATAGTACCTCCCACAGGTCTAAATATTTACACCTGTGGGGGGGGGGTTACTAAATTTTAAAACCAATTTTCCAAAAAAAAATTTACCCATACAGAAAAGACACAAAGTTATTGATTATTTGGTATTGTTTTTGCAAAATACCTCGGGAAAACTCCTTTCTTTCTCAAAATATAACATATTTTAGGAGAAATTGCCCTAAAAATAATTTTTTTTTGACAATTAAGTTTCAAAATGGCAAATGGTGAATACGGCAAAAATTTGGCACATAAATAATAGTTTCATTATCTGTGTTTGAGGTTATAAAGTTGGTGACTTTTAGACCACCTCCGGGGGGTGGTTTAAATTTATAGCTCCCAGAAAGGATAGTTTTGTGATAATTGGTAATAAGCTAGTTTATAATTTCCCTAAGTAACCGTTTTTGCAAGGATTAATTTACCTTATTTAATAACCCAAGTTGTTCATTAACCAATAAAACATGCCCAATTTTGTCCAGAAAAACGCCATATTTTGAACCCGTTTTCAGCACAAAAAATATATATATTTATGAGGGCACTACGAGGCAAACCAAACATAAGTGAAGGTCACTGATTATGCACGAAAAATATACCAAACAGAAAAACCCAAAACACTTATAGTCCAATTTTTTCATGAGCGGACTGACGTCATTTTTTTGGATCTCTATTTGATACATTGTTTTACCCCTAAATACACCGTAGGCACTTAATTGCGACTGGCTATCTAATCCATTCTTTTTCTCTCTTGATCTCATATAAATGAACAAAGAGCAGGAAGCATGGATTAGCCAAACTAATCCGAATATTTTTACGGTGCATCTGGTGGTTAGACAGCGACAATAAATATGTAAAAAAAAGTCATGTCGTTGATTGTTTCAACTGTTACTTCAAATTAACTACAACAAATTATTTGACATGCGAACTGTTGACAGCAAAGAAATACGTTTTTAGGGGCAAAAGCCCAAAAGCTTTACAAGTAGTAGTAGAGGCTAGTGCAAGCCAATACAAGCAGAGATAAGAAATCGGAACTCTCTGTTTGTGATTTGAACGCAGCTAATATTTTGAAACTGATATTTCGACAGTGACTTGCATTTAAGTTTTTTAATACAATTCATTAATAAAAACACCTTTTAAATAAATACAAAATTAATATTTTCCTTATTTTATTATTACCGATCTAAATCGTTGTGTGACATCAAGTATTAATTGGAAAAATTAAACGGTAAGTTTTAATTAGAGTGACATACAACCTCAATTTTAATTTGTTATACAGAGTGTTTTCTATTTAACTTTCTTCTTAAATCCAAGAAAAGATTGTGTTAAGATGATTATTCAATAAACCAATTTATTCAAATTCTTCTTATAAATCAAACTATGTCTAAAACTCAAGCAGGGTAGGTTTAAAATGCTTAAAACCAAACATTCACTTAAACTTAGAACCGTTCTAAGGGTTCCTAAGCAAATCCTTAGGGGGCCAAGCAGCCGTGTATAAGACGCAGACAAACGGAAAAGCACATTAGGTAGAAAAGGATGGGCATGGGGCGATGTTGTCACTACATCTTACACGTAGTAAATCCATTCCAGTTTGTTGTTTTCTAATGTTTTCCATTTTCATACCTTTAGGACTGGAATAAAAATTGTTTTTGCTCGACTTTAATACCAAACTGATGAAAGATATCGTAAAAAAAAATATTTTTCGGCTTTTCATTTTGTAACCATTGTCCCTACGCACTGTTTACAGGCTGGGGACTGAGATACATGCAAATGCCTAACCTAAAGCGTTCATACACGGCCGGAGAAATCGTCTGAGATATTTCCGTAGAAACTTTATCAAGCAAATAGGACGGGTTGACGCCTTCGAACGTCCAACCCGGGTTTTGCACTTTGATTCGAAATGAAAAAGGAGGAACAGTCAGATGTGGGGCCGTGCACAAATTAGGTAACAGTGATTTTACCAATTTTTGACCCCCTCCCTATGTAATGTTTTGTAACGGTTTGACACGCCACTCCACTAATATTACGTAACGATTTCAAGACCACTACCCCCCCCCAAAAAAAAAACTTTTCACTTATTTTCATTCGAAATTTTCTTAGTTTCACACAAATGCAAACGCTGTCGAAAACCCCCCTCCCCCCTACGTAACGTTTTGTAACCCCCCTCCCCCCTATGACCATTACGTAATTTGTGCACGGCCCCTGTAGTCCCAGTGGAGGAGGGCGAGAAAATTGATATTTTTTTCTTAAAAATTATACTCTTTAAACCTATTTCTTTGCGTTCCCGAAATTACGTAATTTTTGAAAAAAAATTGTAAGCGGCGCCATTTTTATTTCGTGCTTTGTTTTTCTAACATTTTTGCGTTCGGCTAATTTAATTGAAAAATTTTTGCCTGCGGTGCCCTTTATCTTGTCACTCGAAATCAAGATCCCCCGTTTTAGGAAAACTGATCCCGTCTCTGTTTTTAAATTTTTTCGAATAAAAGTAGAGTATGACCATGGGGGAAATAATTTTTTTCTACGGTATGACGAAAATTTCGAGAAAGTTGAAGAAAAAAATATAAAAAAAGTGGCAGAGCTCAAGTTTTTCGTAAAAAAAAAAACGTTTTTTGTAAAGAAACAGAGCAAAATAAATCTTTTCACCCCTTTTTGGGTGTTACAAATATTGGCAGCCCCTTATTTTTCGCTTTTACCCTCCCGCTAGTTTTGAAGAATTGGTTCGCTACATGTTTCGAGATCATGTCCTAAAACACCTCGAAAATATCAAATGTAGTGTAGGGCCAGCTTTATTTAAAATCAATAATATCGCAAGCAAAAAGCTCTGCAGGAAAAACAGCGCCGTTTATTGATTTCTTTGGCTGCTAGTGCTAGCTGCATGGTTTGGCCGTTTCCGGATAGATGTCACTAGTAGAACAGAATGGAAAGAAATTTAATTAAAAGCGAAGATATTTCTTTCTAATGTTAACAACCTCACGAGTTTATCGCTCAGTATCGTAAATAAGGGACCTTGCCGCCTCCTTTAAGCAAGAAAAATCTGTGGTTTGGACCTGAAAACATCTGATTTTTAATTAGATTAGATGTGCGGCCGTCATCTAGCGGAATTTGCAGACATCTTGTCAACGGTTATTATTGCAACTATGATTTTGCTCACAATGAAAGAGTGGCGACAATTTTTTCTCATGAAAGCAGTCCGGAGATAATAACAAACTGGCACCATTGCTCAATATACCTGTTTCTTTTGTGCGCGCAGAACTTTCTATGTCATTTCTGTTCCTATCCCTAAGAAAAATCTTAGGAACCCATAGACTAAACGTAAATCCCACCGTTAGTGTTCTGAAACATAAAAATTTGTAGCAAGGCGGTAGACTTTTTTTTAAGGAGCGGGGGGAGGTTTTATCGCATTTTTATTTTCATTTGTTTTTCACATATTTCAGCTTTGCGCTGACTTAAAAGCACAGAGTACCGAACAGACGGTGATCCGTGTTAAAAGTTGTTGCTCCACTCACGGGCCTGCATTCAATTTTCACTAAATATTGCTGCTTTCTTTGTGATTGGGACAGCCGAGCCCGAGACAAACAAGTTTTACTCCCGGTCAGAAAAATGTCGAAGAAAAATATTTACTTCAAACAGTTTGTAAAAGCCATGGAAAAGCCATTTTAATTTTTAAAGATTAAATTTTCCCATCTTAGTGAGGCTCAAATTAAGGAAGGAGTTTTTTTTGGGTCCCCAGGTTAGACAACTTTTCCAAGATTCGACATTTATTGAACACCTGAATCGAAAAGAAAAACGAGCTTGGTTTGCATTCCAAAACGTGTGTAAGAATTAAAGTGATGAATATATATGTCGCTCAGGTCGAGGAATGGGATGTAACATCCCAGCGAACACAAATCATCGGCACTGAATCGGGCCAATGTCGAAAAACGTCAGCAGTGTGTCGGCATCGGCGACTACACTCTGGCTAGGGATGTTGGTCAGATTGCGATTTTCAGGTTTCGGTCAATAATCGGTATCTGACGGAGGTCCACATTACTACAGTCGACTTTATGCCGACACCACTTTAGGACCGACGGTGGTCCGATTGAAACTTTGTTTAATCGGTCGAAAATCGGCAACTGACGATGGCCCGATTATAGTCGACTTTATGCCGAAGCCCACTTTATTTGCTTTAGGGCCGACGGAGGTCCGATTGGAACTTTGTTTAATCGGACGAGAATCGGCAACTGACGATGGCACGATTTACTATAGTCGACATTATGCCAACGCAAACCTTATCTGCGTTATGGCCGATGATGGTCCGATAGGAACTTTCTTTAATCGGTCGAGAATCGGCAACTGACGATGGCTCGATTTACTATAGTCGACTTTATGCCGACGACCACTTTATCTGCTTTAGGGCCGATGATGGTCCGATTGGAACTTTGTTTGATTGGTCGAGAATCGGCAACCGACGATGGTCCGATTACGTTACCTTAAAATTTTTAAACAGCTTAATAGTTTCTTCCTAGTATGTAGAGATGGCGCTAATGTCACTATGTTCCCTGTACAGTGGAAGATAATATTATATATATAATGAGCAAAGTTATTTCAAAACTAGAATGCGGACTTGACAAGATGGTGGTACTTCTCTACAAGAATCACCTCTTCTGCCACTTAAACCAGCCCAACTGGTTAAGCACCCGCATTATCGAAACTTTGTAGTTTCCCAATGTCGGGCCGCTTTAATCTACCACCGACGGACCTCCGTCAATCGCCGACGTTGGACCGCTTTAGGAAACCGATGTCAGACTTGAATAGTTTACCGATGTCGGGCCGAGACCAGCTTGCCTACGTTAAACCGACCAAATTAAACAGTTATTGGCGGATGGTGGGTACCATGTGGTTAAACCATATCGGACCTTAATCGTACGGCGACGGTATGCCGATGTCAGCAAAAATTAAAATTTACCATTGGTCTGACGACGGGCCACAGTCTAACGCTGCATCGGCAAACATACATTGGGCCGACACCGCAAAGCGGACAAAAGATACTGCTTCTCCGATATCGTAAATCGACGTCGTGCCGATGACGACAAATTCGGCAATCGACATCGGACCGACGAAGGCCCGAGGGAACCGTGTTTTCTGGGATGTCATTAAAAGTGCACTTCCTTCACTCGCACCTGCACTTCTTCCCTGAAAATTTAGGAGCAGTCTCGGATGAACGCGAAGTGGAATGCAAGCATGTTGGCGGAGTACTGCTGGTCTTTGGGACGAGAAAGTTGTACTTCAGAGTATAAAAGAAGAGCACCAAATAAAGAAAAATATATCTTTTTATTTATTATTGTTTACAGCTAAAATAATTATTTTTGTCCCTTCAAATAAAATTCACGTCTATAAAATTATTATTATTAATGAAAAGTGTAGAGAGGGGGGGGACGAAATTAATATTAGGGGTTGTCAAAATCACTCCTCAGAATGTTCCCCGGAAGCGTTACTTTCTCTCACTTTCAAGGATAAACACCCAGTATAGTATATAGTATACAGGGTGAATTCTTTAAACGGAACGGTGCTTCTAGCGGGTTAGAATTTGGTTTTATAAAAAAATCCAAAAACACGTCAACCTAAATTTTTAATTTTCTTTAATCGTCTTGTTTACGAGGTATGGCAAAAAAATATATTTTTTAAATAGGACACCCTGTATACTTTGACATTTTTGAATTCTAAAAAAAATATCTTTTTGACAATACCACGCACTAATACTCTATCTTTTATGGTTTTTTGCCTTTGGAATACTGCCTTCAGAAGAAAAAACCCAGCAGACCACAAATTTTTCAAAAATTACTTTTTTGTTTTTTTGAACTTACTGGTTGGTTTAAAATATGTTAAAATGAAACCACGTATTTACAACCCTTTTATGATCTCTACTAAGCTATAACCACGTATATCGCCAGTGCTAAGAAAAAAACACAGTCTGTGGATCTTTCTTAGTATTTATGACTTTTTCCCAGCAGAACTGCCCGAATAGTATATGTTATTTTACGGTATTTTACCGTATGTCCTTTATTATTTTATCTGCAAAACGCACAATTATTAATTATTGTGTTTTAATTTTTGACATTTTAATAAATCATTTTTCTGTATTACACCTAGAACGTTTTAGAGACTTTAATACAATTCAAAGCTTCTTTTCTATTTTTCCACAAATCAAGTTTAGGTCGCTCACGGGGTTTTTCCTTCTGACGGCAGAATAGCAAAGCAACACAAAACCATTATCAAATAAAAAATTAGACCCCAAAAAATCAATTTGTTCCTAGTGAAGCCAACTCAAAAAATATTCCTTTTGTCGATCCCAAAACAAGTGCGGGGAGTGATAGTTTACCGCACGCGCGCGGAATTGAATTGGCGGGGTTTGGTCAAGCGGGCAAGGGCGGTGGAGAACTTTCCGCGTGAATTAGATAATTTTACCGCACCGCACAAACCAAGTGCCATAAAGTTAACTTTACCGCCCAAAGTGAGTGAGTGGATTTTTATTCCTTTCATGAATTAATGGAAAACTTCGTCGAAGCACTTGATAAACAAGTTTTTCCAAGAATTGGTGATGCTAAATTGAAAGAAGGAATACTCGTTGAACTTCTTACTTACCTGCTAAAGGATAAATGATTAAAAAAATAATTTTGACATTCTGGAAAAGTCCTCTGAAGACATTCCAAGGATGTCCTTTCTGGATGTTCTGGGAACGTTTTCTTTGAAACATCCCGGGGTCCTGCAGTTTAATGAATCTGTCTGCCATTGGAGTATTTGTGGGTAGTTTGAAGATTTTTTGTCTATTGTAGATACTATTATTATACATAAAGTCAGCAAAATTATTTAAACTGAACTTTTTAATTAAATTATTATTAAGAAATATTTGAGGATGATGTTGTTACATCTATACTATATTTCAAGGATGTTCTTTCTGGACGTTCTGGGAACGACTTCTTTGGAACATCTCGGGGTCCTGCAGTTTAATGAATCTGTCTGCCATTAGAGTAAATAAGGGTAGTTTGAAGATTTTTACTCTATGGTAGATACTATTATTATACATAAAGTCAGCAAAATTATTTAAACTGTGAACTTTTTAATTAAATTATTATTAAGAAATATTTGAGGATGATGTTGTTACATCTATACTATATTTCAAGGATGTTCTTTCTGGACGTTCTGGGAACGTCTTCTTTGAAACATCCCGGGGTCCTGCAGTTTAATGAATCTGTCTGCCATTGGAGTATTTGTGGGTAGTTTGAAGATTTTTTGTCTATTGTAGATACTATTATTATACATATAGGCAGCAAAATTATTTAAACTGTAAACTTATTAATTATATGATTAGTAAGAAGTATATGAAGATGATATTGATACGTATATACAAGATTATTCTCTTCTGACATCCATATCAGATGTTTTTATTTGAGTATTACAAGAATGTCCTCCTTAGAAATCCCAGGTTTGTTCTCTCTGGGAATTCTTGGAATGTTCTTTTTAGACATTTCAGGGATGTCTATTTTGCAGACACAGAACATCCCTGGAGCCTTCCCGACAGATTATAGATAGTACATTCAAATAATTTACTTGGTAAAAATTAAGGTTTATGAATGAAGTACATGATAAGCATTTGAAATATACTTGGCATATACAGGGTTCTTAAGATTTTCCTTAGGGATAGGATTTCAATAAATCAAACAGAAATGGCATAGAAAGTTCTGCGCGCACAAAAGAAACAGGTATATTGAGCAATGGTGCCAGTTTGTTATTATCTCCGGACTGCTTTCATGAGAAAAAATTGTCCCCACTCTTTCATTGTGAGCATAAATCATAGTTGCAATAATAACCGTTGACAAGATGTCTGCAAATTCCGCTAGATGGCGGCCATACCATGAGATGATCGAGGAAAAAATTAGATGTTTTCAGGTCCAAACCACAGCTTTTTCTTGCTTAAAGGAGGCGGCAGGGTCGATTATTTACGATACTGAGCGATAAACTCGTGAGGTTGTTAACATTAGAAAGAAATATCTTCGCTTTTAATTAAATTTCTTTCCATTCTGTTCTACTAGTGACATCTATCCGGAAACGGCCAAACCATGCAGCTAGCACTAGCAGCCAAAGAAATCAATAAACGGCGCTGTTTTTCCTGCAGAGCTTTTTGCTTGCGATATTATTGATTTTAAATAAAGCTGGCCCTACACTACATTTGATATTTTCGAGGTGTTTTATGACATGATCTCGAAACATGTAGCGAACCAATTCTTCAAAACTAGCGGGAGGGTAAAAGCGAAAAATAAGGGGCTGCCAATATTTGTAACACCCAAAAAGGGGTGAGAAGATTTATTTTGCTCTGTTTTTTTACAAAAAACGTTTTTTTTTACGAAAAACTTTTTTCTTCAACTTTCTCGAAATTTTCGTCATACCGTAGAAAAAAATTATTTCCCCCATGGTCATACTCTACTTTTATTCCAAAAAATTTTGAAACAGAGACGGGATCAGGTTCCCTAAAACGGGGGATCTTGGTTTCGAGTGAGAAGATAAAGGGCGCCGCAGGCAAAACTTTTTCAATTAAATTAGTCGAACGCAAAAATGTTAGAAAAACAAAGCACGAAATAAAAATGCCGCCGCTTACAATTTTTTTTCAAAAATTACATAATTTCGGGAATGCAAAGAATTAGGTCTAAAAAGTATAATTTTTAAGAAAAAAATATCAATTTTCTCGCCCTCCTCCACTGGGACTACAGGGGCCGTGCACAAATTACGTAATGGTCATAGGGGGGAGGGGGGTTACAAAACGTTACTTAGGGGGGAGGGGTGTTTTCGACAGCGTTTGCATTTCTGTGAAACTAAGAAAATTTGGAATGAAAATAAGTGAAAAGTTTTTTTTTGGGGGGGGGGGGGTAGTGGTCTTGAAATCATTACGTAATATTAGAGGAGTGGCGTGCCAAACCGTTACAAAACATTACATAGGGAGGGGGTCAAAAATTGGTAAAATCACCGTTACGTAATTTGTGCACGGCCCCACATCTGACTGTTCCTCCTTTTTGATTTCGAATCAAAGTGCAAAACCCGGGTTGGACGTTCGAAGGCGTCAACCCATCCTATTTGCTTGATAAAGTTTCTACGGAAATATCTCAGTCGATTTCTCCGGCCGTGTATCAACGCTTTAGGTTAGGTATTTGCATGTATCTCAGTCCTCAGCCTGTAAACAGTGCGTAAGGACAATGGTTACAAAATGAAAAGCCGAAAAATATTTTTTTTTACGATATCTTTCATCAGTTTGGTATTAAAGTCGAGCAAAAACAATTTTTATTCCAGTCCTAAAGGTATGAAAATGGAAAACATTAGAAAACAACAACCTGGAATGGATTTACTATGTGTACGATGTAGTGACAACATCGGCCCATGCCCATCCTTTTCTGTTTAATGTCCTTTTCTGTTTGTCTGCGTCTTATACACGGCTGCTTGGCCCCCTAAGGATTTGCTTAGGAACCCTGTATATCGCATTCAACTTTAAATATGTGGTAGCATATATGCATACATGCATATGCACCCTCTAAGGATGAAACGAATTTAGAACCACCTTAGCACATCCTTTTCCTTCTTAGGGATATTATATATATATAATATAATTTCTATGTGAGCATCCAAAATTAAATCAACAAAAAAAAAACAAATAGGAAAATTTAAATAACTTAAAAGCAGAAAACAAGAAAAAATAAACTGCAAACAACAAAAAAATAAACCCAACCCAAAGTTACTTACTACCAGATTTGCAGAACTTTCAGTCGAAATACCCATATTTATTGGTAGTTTTGATAATATAGAAAAATTATGTAAAACTAATTGTTATTTACTAATAAATTGATTCTATACCTTTAGGTGGTATAATAGTAGTAATCCCTGGATCCTCGGGATCATATGAAGTCACCATTGGTCCAAAAAAGCATAGAAGCATCGCAAGAATGATAAAGATGTTATTCATCTGCGCTGCTGATATATTGATGTTTCGCATAAATATGTAAATAAACAACTTGAAACCAGAAAACAAGAAAAATTAAATGGCAATTAACAAAAAAATCAGCCCAAGTTGGGCATGGCTTTCCGCACAACTGCTGCTGGTCAAATTTCTTGGCGAATCTACTACTTTCTCTTTTCATTGTCGAGTTTGTTTGTTGTAAATTCATTAAACCCACTGGGTGTGTCTGTAAAGGTGAACTATATGTATGTACTTAGATACTCTTTTTATTATTTAATATAAGATTTTGTAATAAAAATACACAAATTTAATGTTTTTTTTTGTCTTTCGTCAAATTTTTATATCACTTCTTTGTCTAAATAATAATATAAAACCTGCCAAAAATATCCAAAAATATCTCGTAAAAAAGTTTTACCCGATTTTATAATTTTTGTTGGGTTTTATGTTTTTTTTATTGTTTTTAAAACATTGTAATCATTATCAAACTTTTACAAGGAAAACAAATTAGTATAATTTTATAAAACCATATAAAACATCGTAAAGGCGCATTTACACAGACAAACTTTCCTTTGATGTTGAAATGCCGACAAACATTTACACGAGCCTCTTGAGCAAAATGTTCAAAGAAATGTTCGAGCAAAATCTCGTACCAAAAAACACACGTAAATTTTGGAGATGGATGTTGAGCAAAATTTGTTTGAAGAATTGGGGGTATAAAAATTTCTTTACAAATTCAAAATTTATATTGTTATCGGAATTCATTGAACTTAACTGAAAATAGAAAAACAAAGTTTTGAAATAAGGTATTTTTAATCCAGTGCTTTCCGACGGAAAAACGATTTGATGTCGAAATTCACATTTTACCTCATAAGCAACTTCGATTGATCTGTTTTTTATAGGGGATATGCCAGTATACTTGTAACTTTTTTGGGGTTGTAAAAAAACGAGAATAAAAAAAATAATAATTGGCACTTATTTATTGTTGTTGCCTGTAAAATATAATGATAAAAATTTACGTTTAAAAGAATATCTCTTATTTTACTTCCTAGTTTAGTCTTTTACAATGATAATTAAGTCAAATTAAAAAACCTATATACATTTTATTAAATCTCAAATATATGAACAAAAGCACGTTCGGTTTAAATAATACTCATTTATTACCCACTTCTACAACCCTACGTAGGCCGGCCAACTTTATGAATCGCAATGTTGCCCTTTGCATATTGTTGGTTCAGTGTCAGTAAACGACCTTGATTATTACATTAAATTGACAGTAAATATCTATATCTTCAGCATTTTCATGAACCTTTTGCTTTTTTAAGCAACCCTTGGGACCTTAAACTAACTAGGTAAATCTGGTGTGAGGAATTAAAAAACAACAATAAAAGCTAAAGGTAAAGTAAAGTTACAAAAATATGTTTAAAAAAAATCGCCCTCTCCATCACTCCCCATAGTCATGAGGCGCGGATTACCGCTTAAAAGTGCAATTTTTGAGTTTTTTGCTGATATTTGAAAAACTCAAAATTTTTCTGGAAAAGAAAAATTTTCCTGGTTTTTTTTTTGGAAAAAACCCTTGGAAATAAAAAAAACTCGCAAGAAAATCCCAAAAAAACCCCGGGCAAAAATCCGGGAAAAACCCTAAGAAAAAAATATTATAAGTAAACCTAATCCATGTGACAAAACTGATAGTAGAGCCAATAATAATGTTTCGCTTGCCGTCGGCTTTTTTTCACAAAAATTTTAAATAAAAGTTGGTGTTCCATTTTTTTAAAGAATTGAGATCACTGATCACTGATATGAAATTTTATTTATTCTCATCTTTAAAAATATGTTTCCAAAATAGATACCAATAATTTGCTCAAAAATTTACCCTAACAAAATGTTCAAAGAAAAGCTCACAAAACTGTTCACGCAAAAATTTTTATATATTTTGCACGAGCTTTTATTTGAGCATGTTCGTCTGTGTAATTGCGCCTTAAGAATTTATGCGGTATTTTTGACAGGTAATAAAGCTAGCCCTTTGTGATTCATAGCTGTCTAAATACTTGATATATCTTCTTACGAAAATAATTTTTAGTGATAAAGCTTAATTATTATAGGTTTTACATTGCCAGCGCTCATCGTCTTTTTATTTAAAAGGCCAATCATAGGAACCTAAGAATCTCTATGTGGGCGTAAGTACCCAGTGGTCAAAGCACCAGAAAGTACCATTTTAGATAGGCTTAGCTTCTCCGGAAGAATTTTTATGGGGTACCCGTAACACTATATCTTCGATCAAAGGCATTAACATATCGGACGTGGAAAAAGGGTTAAATCAGAAGAACAGAACCGTATTTAATAGAATTGAAGATTTCTCCAAGTACATGTTCTCCTGTTTGAAACTTTAGTTGCGTTTTTTTCCGAAACGTTGCATTGGCGTTGGACAACGCGAATGTTTTTTTTTTGTTTGGTGAAATTAAGATGTGTTTCCACGAGACTAAAAATGGATTTTTAAACAGTTTTTTTTTTGAGATCACACGCATAAACCTTTTTGATCCGTTGGAGGCCGTATCAACAAAAGCAAAAAAAACAAAATTACAAAAAAGGTACATCGATCATTGTGTTTTTAGATAAAAATTCTATTCTATTTTCGTGCAACTTGCTGCAACAATTAAACGTAAAAATCTGACCAATAGGAAACAAGTTTTATGCTAAATCTGGGTTTAAAAATTTTTAAGACTTGCCGAATGAGGTGTTAATCAAACCGGGTTTAACGACCCTTAAATCCCGATTTAAAATACGGTGCAAATGAAAATCGGCCAGTGGACAATATTATATAATATAAATAGAATTGGCAAACGAAGGTACCCAATAAAAATAAACAAAAATATTGAATGGTGAATAACTTAACAAACCAAAACAAATCTTGCAGTGAATAATTCTTTTTATAATAGTTATAAAATTGATGTAAGTCGCACATGTAAACGTAACGTTTTCCAATGTCCGGTGGATTCGACGCCATTTTTTCCACCGCAACGTTGCAGAAAAAAACGCAACTTTTAACTTTCTATTAGTGACAGCATTAAGATTCAGTATTGCGATGACGTTTTGTTATATAATAAAATCAAAAATAATAAATTTTTATTCAAAAAAACTTTTAAAGAACAAGCTTTTATTAAATGCACTCAAATGCATTTTTTATCTTTCTTATACCATAATAAAAGCGATGGGCGCAAATTAAAAATTTTTACTTTAGGTATCGTATCCCAAGCAGCATTTTTCTGACTTCCGACTAATTACAACCTAACATGACGTCGGTTTTGGCCCAAATTTAGGTCGGCAGTTGGTTTGTCCATCAAACAACGTATTTTTTACTAAGACCTGACGTCGCCAACAACTAGTGCATCAGTTGTGTCGTCGATACTTACCGAAACTGACGTAGCCAAATGTTGGTGATACTCGCTACTTATCAGCGACGTAAATTAACGATAATTACGGCGACGTAATTTTTAGAATAAATTCAAGGTCGGGCCAAAGTGAAAACGGACGTCAATAAATTTAGTTGTTGCCAAGATTTCCTGTAAATGGCAACACTGCAAATACGAAAGTATTTTATAAATATACTTTACATGGACTTATGTTATAATAAATAATCTTATAGGCCACTTACCTCGGGACACCCGGTATAACGTCCAATTCATAAGACGTTATATTTAGTATGAGTTTTAAAGTAGAATTGTAATAAAATTGACGTTGCCAAACTTTTATTTATTAAATGTAACTATTCCGAGGTTCACCGACGTGGGTGCATGACCTACAATTATACTACAATATTCTAGGTCGGGTCGTTCTACAAGGCGACGTCGCAGGTGGTGTTCTTGTCCCAATAGGTAAATAATAACTACAAATTTGGTCGGCGCCCGAAACGCCATTTTAAACGTTTAGCATCGATGCGCCATTACAACAGTACATTTTATTTTTTCATTTTAAAGGCTTGATATGTAATTTAACTCATTTGTTGGCAACTAAAATGCATTTTTTTAATGCCTATAATGTTTTACTATGAGAAACGGGCATCCTTATAAAGATTTTATTTTTAGGTTAATTTTTTTCAAAATTAATTTCTTAATTTTTTTCAATTATTTTTGTGGGTTTCTGTTTCTTTAATGTCTATTTTAATTATATTTATCCGTAAGCTGACCTTCGTTGGAAGATTTGGATCCATAGAATGTGTAAAACTAACTTTTTTCAGTTACCTACAATAACTAAGATAATAATTATTGTCATCCACAGTTCATTGAGATGTGCTTGTTTAGACATATATAAGTTTTACCTAATAAGTTTAAACTTGGTGTGCACAGTCAAACTTTGGGTCGTGGGTCTACGTAATTTGACGTAATATTTAACCAAAACACTGTGCAGTACTCGACGTCGAAACGACTCGAATTTTGATTCCCCACTTAGGTGCTAAATCGAGTCCTCAGGAAGACTGATGGACGTCGGAGCCGACGTCAGGTATTTCTTGCCCTACGTGACCATAACGTAATATAACGTCCAAATGCTTGTTGGGATATCGGTCACATCGACGACTCACCTAAGAAATAGTTGTATTACTCTATAACCTTTCAAAAGCACGGCAATCCCACCCGTTCTCAGCTTCTTTAGATGAAAGCATTATGTTTATCATTCGAATAGAACAAGAATTTAGTTCTTCTTTTGTAGTTCTCTCTTTGTCACCGTAAAGTTAAAAATTTTAATTTGCGTCCATCGCTTTTATTATGGTATAAGAAAGATAAAAAATTATTTTCTACTTTTGAGTGCATTTAATAAAAGCTTGTTCTTTAAAAGTTTTTTTTAATAAAAATTTATTTTCTAATTTTTAGATTTGTACCCTAAATCGTTCATTTTAAATCCGTCATATTAAAATTTTTAAATCTGATAAGAAATTCATGTGCCCAAAAACCCCTGTATAAACGCATACCAAATTTGAACACGCACCCTTAATTTTTAGATTTGTACCCTTAATCGTCCATTTTGAATCTGCCATATTGAAATTTTCAAATCTGATCAAAAATTCATAATCCCTCTTCGTAAAAACCCCTGTATCCCATTTTTAATTGAAATCGAGCAAACTAAATTTTTTTCCCTCTTCACTTCCCTCGTTAGAGGGAGGTGGAGGGGAAAAAAGGTTCTATATCTAAGATTCTATTCTATTCTAGGTATTTTTACCGGAACTATACCAAATTTGAACACAATCGAATGTGGATAAGTCAGTTCAAATTGGTTAGCAAAACATGACCGAAAATCGTCCATTTTGAATCCGCCATATTGAATTTTCCAATACCAATTGTGGTTGAAATCGGACAAACTTAGGTGTTTCCCCCCACTCCCCACCTAATAATGACATATTATTGTATTGTCACCGGAACTATAAAAGCATGCCAAATTTTAAAGCAATCGGATGTGTATAACTTAGTTAAAATTGGTTAGCAAAGGATGACTAAAAATCGTCCATCTTGAATTCGCCATATTGAATTTTCAAAATCTGATTAGAAATTCGTTATCTCCATCTCCAAGTGCCCCAACACACCAAATTTCAACGAAATCGTACTTCAACTGTACCTCCCTCACCCCTTCGAATGGGGGGGGGCTGTCAATTTTATTACACCATATTCTTGTGTTGTCACCGGAACTATATAAGCATGCCAAATTTGAAGCCGATTGGATGTCGGGAAGTTGGTCAAAATTAAGTTGCAAGATTCCACTCGAACAAATTTAAAATACATAGATACATTGCAAGTTAAATAAAAACTTGTAAAAAGGCCCCTAAATCAAAAAAATCGATCTAATTTAAAACAAATAACATTATCAGGGTTTTGAGTTTAGTGTCTTGTTTCTAAAATCAATCTTTTAATCTCGGATATAATTATTCAATAATACCAAAAATTTCCATTTAAACAAGAAATATATTTAAAAACAATCTTTATTGCAAAAGAGTAATTTAAAAAGCGATGAGTTCAAAATAGCACAACGCAATGAAAACAACTAAATATTAAATAAATATTACTTAAACAATAACAAAAATTAGTATTTTGTAGTCCAACCTCAGACTATTAACTAATATTAATCTGAGGGGTCAACCATTATTTTCAATAACACTCTGCAAACGCCTCGCCTGGGCATTGAAACCTTAAGTGTTGAAAATATTCATGATCTGAGAGCACCTCCAATGCGCGATGAATTGCATCGCTTAACTCTTCAGCATTTTGTGGTCTCCAGTTTCTCTGATAAATAATTTTGATAAGTCGGCCCCATATATTTTTTATTGGGTTGAGATCAGGGTTGTTGGATGGCTAAAGAAGAGTTTCAATATTATTGTTTTAAAACCAATTTTTGTCCCGCTGGTAAACGAAGTCGTTGTTTTTGTAAAACTTCTGCACAGATGGCAACATAATAGCGACATAAAGCTATTTGTAATTCATCGCGGTATACGTATCCGCATCTAGCGAGAACCAAGCACATTAATTGGTTAGAAACTTGTACCACGTTCGAAAAGAGCAGATATATGCTAATCTAAGGTGTTCTTGAACGCAATAGGTGTTGAGATGCGTTAGGTATCACGTATCGTTATGGCACACGTATCGCATCTCAGCACCTATTGCGTTCAGAAACACCTTAAATTAGCATATATCTGCTCTTTTCGACCGTGCTACAAGTTTCTGACCAATCAGTGTGCTTGGTTCTCGCTCGATGCGGATACGTATACCGCGATGAGTTACAAATAGCTTTATGTCTCTAATATCCTCAAGAATCTCAACTTATCTTTGACTGTTGAATCTTCCTTTGATTGGCCAAAATATACCCAAACCTCTAACGCTAAACCAGCCCCACATATTTACTGAAAGATGTCCAGATTTCTTAATTTGGTGTATTTTGGATCAAACCTAGAATTTGGTGGATGATACACTAAGATTATTCTGCTGCTCGAAGATGATTGAAATATTCTTTTCGTCTATGAAAACCACCCTCTCCTAGAAGTCATCATCATAAAGAACATTATTTAATGCAAAGCCTTTCATCTTGTATCTCAGAACTTACAAGCTTTCGTTCTGATCCATGTTTTCTATTCATCGAATTATTTTGCATCGTCATTTTATCAACTCCAAAATGAGTGAACGCTCGCCTGATAGACCAGCCGTCTTCTCTAAACTCAAGTGATAATAATTTGTGCTTTCGTAAATAGGGGTTATAAGCCACGGCATGGCGTAAACGCATCGTACGTTACGCAGAGAGGATACGTCGCCTAATTACGACGAGCTAAAAAAGGCTTTAAGCAACGATTCTTGCGTGTCTTGTAAATTGGTTAAGTAGTCGAGCAGAGGGTGCTCTCATTTGATTTGTTTTTCATAAGACAACCTAAAAATTGTCGTGTTTTTTAATTTTTTATATTTCAAAAATGCAAGACCTTCTTATAATGTCTTTTTTTGATGATGACGATGAAGAAAATGATGACATCATCATGTGGAGAGGCTGCTCTCGGGAATAGAGTATAGCCTTCTATTTACATATACCCATAGAATAAAAATTTGTGTTTAATCGTATCTCAGTGCGCATGCTCAGAACGGATACGTCGTACAACATCGACTACGTCTGACCTATCACTACGACCACCCTTGCAGTATTCGTATGCAGCGCAGCTAGCGTATCCTAACCATTTTGTTATCTGTGGGTTTTCATAAATGCCTAATCCAAAGTTTCACTTCTTCTATTTTCCACTCTAATTTCCCTCTGATTTTTTTCGACAATGAAGGAAATAGAAGTGAGCGGCATGAAGTAAAACCATTACGTCGATGAGTAAAACTGAGCATCAAGCACTGAACAAGAATTGGTTGGTTAAGCACAACTTAAACTCTTTTCTTTAAAGGACGCTTTCAAAAACGTGTATGGTCCTTAATAATTACAACGGATGTTGTTGGTTTGAATGTTATATTAAATCTAATGATGGGTACAATATGCTATACATAGTTGGGTAATACGAATGACGTGAAATGTTATAGAACATTGAACTACTAGAAGGAGCTTTTTTTCAGATCTAGGGCAGGGAGTTTGAGTTCAGCATCTTCATCCCATTGTTGTCATGTTAACCTAATACTTTTTCCCCTGTTTTTAATATTATTTAAAATACCTTTTATAATTTTTAGCTTCGTTTAATTAGATAGTCTAGATATAGTAATAAAAATCTATGTTTCTATAAAAAAAAACCTAAAAATGAATTCAAGTACAACTATAAAAATAAGAAAAAGGTGCTATGGAAATCCCTATTTACACTGAAATTAATGACAAGCCGGCAACACAGATTTCCTGACTTTGTTTACCAAGAATGGCCAAATATGACGAATTCTAACCCAATATTTAGTTAATATTTTAATTTAATATACCTGTGAAATAAAATACTGCGGTCCCCGGGCTGCTTCTGTTTCAACTTATAATATAATATATAATAGTACACTTCGGAACCAATTTTCGCCAGAAACTTTTCACAAAAATATCAAAAAAACACTATTGACAAGCGCTGAAACTTTCACTTTCAAAACAATAATGACAATTGACAAAAATCGAGAAACCGCAATAAACAATCAAAGTTGACTCCAAAAGAAGATGTTTAATTTTCAAAAAACATCGAAGGTTTTAAATAGGTTGTGAGTATATTAGCTTTTTCAACATATATCTTAAACCTCATTAATTAATTAATAAATAAGCGTCAAAACTTAATCCAAATTTAATAAGTTTTTTGTTGCATAATTCTGTTATTAAAATTGGCAACACAGATTTCTTTCTTCCCTTTCCCCATTGTAGATGTTGCACTTAAACAACCAGTGTAACCAGACAGACCAGACTCTTTCTAGTAGTTCAATGTTCTAAGGTTATGATAATAATATAAATATACCCAATAAACACCGTTATGTAAATATTACGTAATATTTACATAACGGTGTTTATTGGGTATATTTATATTATTATCATAACCTTAGAACATTGAACTACTAGAAAGAGTCTGGTCTGTCTGGTTACACTGGTTGTTTAAGTGCAACATGTACAATGGGGAAAGGGAAGAAAGAAATCTGTGTTGTCAATTTTAATAACAGAATTATGCAACAAAAAACTTATTAAATTTGGATTAAGTTTTGACGCTTATTTATTAATTAATTAATGAGGTTTAAGATATATGTTGAAAAAGCTAATATACTCACAACCTATTTAAAACCTTCGATGTTTTTTGAAAATTAAACATCTTCTTTTGGAGTCAACTTTGATTGTTTATTGCGGTTTCTCGATTTTTGTCAATTGTCATTATTGTTTTGAAAGTGAAAGTTTCAGCGCTTGTCAATAGTGTTTTTTTGATATTTTTGTGAAAAGTTTCTGGCGAAAATTGGTTCCGAAGTGTACTATTATATATTATATTATAAGTTGAAACAGAAGCAGCCCGGGGACCGCAGTATTTTATTTCACAGGTATATTAAATTAAAATATTAACTAAATATTGGGTTAGAATTCGTCATATTTGGCCATTCTTGGTAAACAAAGTCAGGAAATCTGTGTTGCCGGCTTGTCATTAATTTCAGTGTAAATAGGGATTTCCATAGCACCTTTTTCTTATTTTTATAGTTGTACTTGAATTCATTTTTAGGTTTTTTTTTATAGAAACATAGATTTTTATTACTATATCTAGACTATCTAATTAAACGAAGCTAAAAATTATAAAAGGTATTTTAAATAATATTAAAAACAGGGGAAAAAGTATTAGGTTAACATGACAACAATGGGATGAAGATGCTGAACTCAAACTCCCTGCCCTAGATCTGAAAAAAAGCTCCTTCTAGTAGTTCAATGTTCTATAACATTTCACGTCATTCGTATTACCCAACTATGTATAGCATATTGTACCCATCATTAGATTTAATATAACATTCAAACCAACAACATCCGTTGTAATTATTAAGGACCATACACGTTTTTGAAAGCGTCCTTTAAAGAAAAGAGTTTAAGTTGTGCTTAACCAACCAATTCTTGTTCAGTGCTTGATGCTCAGTTTTACTCATCGACGTAATGGTTTTACTTCATGCCGCTCACTTCTATTTCCTTCATTGTCGAAAAAAATCAGAGGGAAATTAGAGTGGAAAATAGAAGAAGTGAAACTTTGGATTAGGCATTTATGAAAACCCACAGATAACAAAATGGTTAGGATACGCTAGCTGCGCTGCATACGAATACTGCAAGGGTGGTCGTAGTGATAGGTCAGACGTAGTCGATGTTGTACGACGTATCCGTTCTGAGCATGCGCACTGAGATACGATTAAACACAAATTTTTATTCTATGGGTATATGTAAATAGAAGGCTATACTCTATTCCCGAGAGCAGCCTCTCCACATGATGATGTCATCATTTTCTTCATCGTCATCATCAAAAAAAGACATTATAAGAAGGTCTTGCATTTTTGAAATATAAAAAATTAAAAAACACGACAATTTTTAGGTTGTCTTATGAAAAACAAATCAAATGAGAGCACCCTCTGCTCGACTACTTAACCAATTTACAAGACACGCAAGAATCGTTGCTTAAAGCCTTTTTTAGCTCGTCGTAATTAGGCGACGTATCCTCTCTGCGTAACGTACGATGCGTTTACGCCATGCCGTGGCTTATAACCCCTATTTACGAAAGCACAAATTATTATCACTTGAGTTTAGAGAAGACGGCTGGTCTATCAGGCGAGCGTTCACTCATTTTGGAGTTGATAAAATGACGATGCAAAATAATTCGATGAATAGAAAACATGGATCAGAACGAAAGCTTGTAAGTTCTGAGATACAAGATGAAAGGCTTTGCATTAAATAATGTTCTTTATGATGATGACTTCTAGGAGAGGGTGGTTTTCATAGACGAAAAGAATATTTCAATCATCTTCGAGCAGCAGAATAATCTTAGTGTATCATCCACCAAATTCTAGGTTTGATCCAAAATACACCAAATTAAGAAATCTGGACATCTTTCAGTAAATATGTGGGGCTGGTTTAGCGTTAGAGGTTTGGGTATATTTTGGCCAATCAAAGGAAGATTCAACAGTCAAAGATAAGTTGAGATTCTTGAGGATATTAGAGACATAAAGCTATTTGTAACTCATCGCGGTATACGTATCCGCATCGAGCGAGAACCAAGCACACTGATTGGTCAGAAACTTGTAGCACGGTCGAAAAGAGCAGATATATGCTAATTTAAGGTGTTTCTGAACGCAATAGGTGCTGAGATGCGATACGTGTGCCATAACGATACGTGAGACTCTTTCTAGTAGTTCAATGTTCTAAGGTTATGATAATAATATAAATATACCCAATAAACACCGTTATGTAAATATTACGTAAAATTTACATAACAAATTTACCTTGTTATGTAAATTTAAGGTCACTCAGAGGTCACAATAAGGTAAAATTTAAGTCACATTAAGGTGCGGAAACTCTGCATAATGTCATGCGCCCACCTAATTTAAATACCTTTTACATAAACATTACATCCATGTTACGTAAGAGTTAAGTAAAAACTACGTATATATATTTGACATAATAGGTTTACCTTGTTATGTAAATTTAAGGTCACATAGAGGTCACAATTATTTATTAATACGGTAAAATTTAAGTCCCATTAAGGTGCGAAAACTCTGCATAATGTCATGCACAAAGCTCACCTAATTTTTACATAAATGTGATGTAAATAAAATGACATACCTTTTACATAAATATTACATTCATGTTACGTAAGAGTTAAGTAAAAACTACGTATATTCTACATAACAGGTTTACCTTGTTATGTAAATTGGTCACATAGAGCTCACAATTATTTATTAAAAATGTAAAATTTAAGTCACATTAAGCTGCATGACATGCGCAAAGCGTCAACTATCTCAGTCCGGCATGAGCATGCAGCTTGAGGCGGGCCAACGGAAGGTCCGTCGGTGGTTGTTTGACGCGGTTCGACATTGGCAAACATGTGGCAAACTACAAAGTTAACCAGACGGGCTGGTTTATGTGGCCATCTCTACCTACTAGGGAAAAAACTAGTAAGCACTGGTAATTTAGATGATATAAATATTACATAAAATGTTTTATGTAATAATTATGTAACATTTTAAATATAAACTTACGGTTCAATTGACTATATAATAATTATGTAAAATTTGGGACTTTAATTTGACGTAAATCATTTTACAGGGAATTTACATAACTTGAATGACATAATTAATACATAAAAGAATGTTATGTAACAATTATGTAAAATTTTAAATGTAAACTTAAGGTTCACATTGTTTCATAATATTTACGTAATTTAAAAATTTTAATGTGACGTAAATCATGTTATAGAGCGTTTACGTAATTGAGATGATATAAATATTACATAAAATGTTTTACGTAATAATTATGTAAAATTTGAAATGTAAACGTAATGTCATACATTTTATTACTATTATTTAAAGTAAATAATTTTAAGTAACGTTTACGTAAATTAGATTACTTAAATATTACATATAATTTTGTATGTAAAATTAAGGTCCTACTATTTACTTAATATTTACGTAAATTTTAAGAATTTATTTATAATGTCATATTATTTACGTAAAATTAACATTGATTATGATGACTTAAATGTACAGTCAAAGTTTTGACGTAATGTATACATTTTTTTTTATAAAAATATTTTTATGTGAGATTTACGTAAATATGATGTAACATATTTTACATAAATATGTGAACCTTAGATTTATATAAATATTAGGTTAAAGTCACAAGTGTGTTTACTGGGTATAGTATGGGTATTAAACTGCACTACAAATGCATCGAAAGATGCGCTAACAACAAGGAATCAAAAATGGCTTGCCAACTTTAAGGGCCGGTATCTAATACTTATATAACCTTGTCAAAATCTTTAAAAAGCGGGTTAAAATTAACTCCACGGTAACCAGGGCTTTAAGGTAAGGGGTAAGTTACCTTACCTCAGGGTAAACCTAAAAAAATATTGACTTAAGACAGCAAAAAAACTGGGATTTATAGCACGAGTTAATTTAACTCTCTGGTAACCCGCTATTGAGAAACCTGTCCTAATAAGTGACAACCATGTTACTGGATTTGGGAAAAAATATATCAATGAAAACCTATCGGTCCTGTCTAGGCACGCCGTTTACACTGTTTTATAATTTACCGACATTAATACTAATCCCCCGTGCTGGGCAGTCTTGGGCACACACATTATTATAATATAGATTATAATTTATTCAGGTAGAAGAATTTAATAATGGACCTAGATATGGTAATAAGTAAAATATAGTAAACAGATACTAAAGTTTTAATTTTTTTCCCTATGGTAGGCGCACCGGCATCCGAAGCCATTTGATTGGAGGGGGACGGGCGGATAAAGGCCATTTTCCTAACTAATATTAAAAGCGATTCCCAAGTTACCTGAAACTTTGAGATTTTTTTCATTGTTGTCTGAAGAAAGTAGAAATACGAAATGTTTTATAATATGTACTTAAATTTCCCAACTGAACCTTCATATTTCCCAACTGGCAAGCAAAATTGAGAGGGGGGGGAAGGTTCCTTCCCATCCAACTCCAAAGGATCGCCGGTGGGTGGGTGTTGGGGATAAAATTGCCTACCTGTGCGGTTGGCCCATATAACGATGAGATACTAGTATTAAAATGTAATTCTTTATTCGCCACTCCCCCTCTGGATCAGAGGGAAAGCGATGGCAACGCACCTAAGGATCAGAGATGCGAGGATGTAGAAAAGGGGAAGCGGCCGGGCACCTTGGCTATCGCCGGAAATACCCCTTTTAGCATACAGGATCGAAAACCCAGAATACAAAATTAGGGAAAAGAGGAAGTACAGTGTAACCATACCACCTGGAGAGGCATGGACTAGGAACGAAGTCGACCTTTCAGGCAATGCTATGAGCTGCTTCACAGATGGATCGAGGCTAGCAGACAAGGAATTGACAGGAGCAGGTCCATTCATAGGAAATAGGGAGATAAAGAAGAGCTACCCACTAGCACGAGAGGAAGAAATAAGGGCCGGAGCAGAAGGTAAGGTTTACATATGCACGGACAGCCAAAAGTACTTTGTACTACAATGCTAAAAAAGCTGGTCCAGGAAAGCGCGGACACCCTCTAGGATCTAGCAGGGGAAAAAGAGGTTGAATTTGTCTGGGTTCCAGGACATATGGAGCTTGCAAGGAAAGGGTCAGCTCAAGCATACGTCGGACCGGAACCGTGTCTGGGTTTTACCAGAGGTCAGATGAAATCTGCCACCAAGGAATGGACCCACACAAGACTAAATCAGGAGTGGCAACACACAGGGGACGCCAGGCAGGCCAGGGCTTCAGCAAGACAAGAAGGGACTGGTTGCTGTGCAGGAAACGTACAGAATAGGATATTTTATTCTATTGTTGGATTGGTGAAATCCATCTAAAATTTAAGAACTCTTTTGTTGGCACCGGTGGACCACCGGTGGATTTACTCGCTCATACTAAATCGAAAAAGAGTTAACTGGCTTTTTAGTTAAGCAAGTGTTGGTGTGTCTTTGTCCTTTGGTGACGCCAAAACGGTTACTTTATTTGACATTTCGTTCAATGACAGTTGTTACATGACATTGTCAATTGCCAGATGAGTTCATTAATCATTTCTACTTTTTAAACAAGACATCTTTAAGCTCATTACAAGAAAGCTAAAGTTAATTTAACCACGCACACAAAAAAAACAAGATTAATGATTTTTTCAAAAACGCATTGTGCCCATACTGTCTGTCTTAAAAGCTCTTGTTAATAGGTATTAACATGTTGAAATACAAGATAGGAATAGGGCTTGACCCTTCCTTTGACTATTGAACATCTTTATTTTGGTGGATTTTTAATGAGAATTTTATGGTAATTTAAAATAAAAAACTGGTGCTAGAAAAAGCAAGGTTAGTACTATACAAGGGCTTCAATAAAAATTGCAGCCTTTTAAGAAAGTTTAAAAACAAGTAGTAGTGGTAAATGACGGGTTTTGCGCCCTCCGTTCCCCGGGGGAGCTTATTGTCAAAAAATCTCTGACGTCATCGTGTTTAGATACAGCAGACGACAATACCCCACTTTTAAACGGGTCTGTTCCAAATAAACAGCTTTAAAACGGGTCTGTTCCCAAATAAATGGTTTTTAAACGGGTCTGTTCCCAAATAAACAGCTTTTACACGGGTCTGTTCCCACAGTCTGTACACATTTTTAATGGACCATATCTTAGAAACTAAAGAAAATATCTTTATTGCGTTCAATATCGATTTTAAGGGTTTTTTACCACTGAATAAAAAATTATAACAGTTGGACAATTTGACCTTCTAATTCATATTTTTGGAATAATATCGTCAAAATCACTCAAAATCAATAAACTGTAAATAGGAATGTGCAAACGTCAAACTGTTGTCATGTTTTATTTGCTGTAAAAAAACCCTTAAAATTGATAACAGACACAATAGAGATATTTTCTTTAGTTTCTAAGATATGGGCGTGTCTGGTGTAACATCATCATAACATCACTTCACACATCATCGAAACATGAAATTTTATTGTATTTAGGTTTTTTTGAAATCTTGTGAGTTTTCAATAGTCATTTTTGCCAGGTCAAGTCTCTTCAAACCAATAAAGTCTCTTAAAATCTCATCAAGACTTGATCAGTTTTTAAAAGCTTTGAATTGCTTTTTTTCGCAGGGTAAAGTTCCAAAACACCTTAACTGACGAAAAAAAAAAGTTGTCTGTCGGTCTGTCAGTCTGTCGGTCTGTTGTCTGTCTGTTGTCTGTCTGTATACACGATAAGTCAAGAATGCCTTAATCGATTTTAACGAAATTTGGCACAAAAATCCTCTATCAGAGGGACATGAACTGATTAACTTTTGGGTAGGGTGGTGGGGGGTTGAAGGGGGGAAAAAGGGATAAAATATTTTAAAAAATTGTAACTTTGGAACAAAAGCAAGTAGCGATATACGGTTTTCAGATTTAAGTTTCCATGAATATGGACTACAAATTTAGATAGATTCCGAGTTATTTGCAAAAACGTTAAAATATATTTGAAAAATAAGTAAGCTGAAGTAAAGCAGCTATTGATATATGCGGTTATCAGATTTTGGTTTTCGTAAATATTACCCAAAAATTTTGTTATAAGGTTCAAATCTTTCAAAGCTACAATTTTCGAGATATTTTCATTTCCTTTCAACATAAAATAATTGATTGTACAGTGGACTAAGGTTCGTTGATAAATATAGTAGATAGGAAACTTTAAAAATTTACTTTAATATTATAAATTAACTGATGTATGTTACCTAGCTTCGTATTTTAGAATTATTAATAAATGGTGTTTGGAAATTAGTCTATTTGTGGTTCCAGAGAAATTATATTAATAAAAATATTATATAGAGGGAACGTCAGTCGTAGTCGCATCGGCGACGGTGTGAAAACGTTGCACGCGACTCTAGTCGCAGGCAACGTCAACACAACTCAAAAAATCTCCGCCAAATTGGTACAAAACCGAGTAGCTAGAACGTTTTTACTTCACGCAACGTTAAGTCGCCTTTAGCAACGTTCAGACGTCGACAAATTGTTCCTGGCGCAGCGGCATCTTTTAATTTTACTTTTTTAAATTTTTAACAGTGAAAAACATGCGCAGCACAAATGGCTGGCTAGATATAATATTCTTTGTATACGGTAATATGATCTAGTATGTTCTTTGTCATAAGTTAAGGTAGTTACAATCTGGGGAATTGTTTTTAGCAACACTGTACGGGAAATCAATTTACCTATGCCGACCTGATTTTTTGCAAAATTTGACGTTATTGGATTTGTTTTCCATGGCAACGCGGAGACTTTATTTATGTTTATCCACAGTGGGACACCAGAGATTTTTTAGCACTGGGTCAAAAATTTGGGGTTAGGTTACTTATTGTGACTTTTCGCGTTCTGCGCCGCTAAAAAACCAAGTAAAATATTAAAATAAAAGATAACCATTTATTGCAGAATTACCTGCTAAAAAATGTTTAAGGTTGCATTTACAGGTGCATTTATAATTGACTTGGAAACACTCCCACTAGCTGATAGCGAAAACAGGTTCTTACTGACCTGTTTTGTTAGTACTCAAGTATCCATGTATTTTTGACACTGAGGTTCTGAAATCTATCCTTTGCACTCCAAGATTTCACTAGTGCACTTGCATATAACTATGCCGCAATAATTTAAATTTAAAAAAAATGGTTGAATCAAAATAAAAAGAAAATTATGTGGGGTTATAGGCGTCGAATGTTTCTATGCGAATTCCTAGTAATCCCAGCGGGCCAGTAAAGTTCTCTTGGTTCTTTGATAGACTCGGGGTAATGCCCGCGCATCGCTAAGACTTTTGTTGTGGGCGACCGCACACGCGGAGTGGTTTTCTGTAAAACGTAAAAATACTCTTCTTCTGTCCCACTGCGGCCCGATTTAAGGTTTGTTGACAAAACACCGCAGTTACCATGGAATCGTATAAATTCTGCGATCTATCGGCCAACACTTGAACTGCGTGTGTCTCCCAAATTCAATGAAGTGTGATTGATTGTTCGGATTTCTTTTGTAAGTCGGGTTTGTTCTAAACCGCAATTATTTTGAGGCTTTTGGGATAGATGACAGCACCAGAGCTTTTATTTTGAAGAAAAAATAATTGAGAATTTTAAAAAATCCTTCAGTATTTAAAAATGATCACCCCTGCAAAATTTCAGCTGATTCTGATCTTTAGTTTTCCCTGTACACTCTGGCAAAAGATTAAAAAATTAGAAAACAAGGCGTTGCCAGTTGTACTTTTTTTTACTTAAAATCTGGGCAGAAACTACAGCCTTAAAGTTGAATTGTAGAAAGAGTGTTCTTTTGCACACGACGCATTTTACCCTAAATGCGCCACAGCTGCGACAGACAAAGTGGATTCGCAGGTTGTCGTCCAAAAGGTTCTTCTACCGTGAACAACATCTAATCTGACGGATTATTCCTTTCATTTATGTTAACATGTGTAAGCATATAAATTGAAAGTCGTAATGATTTGTTAAAACACTACAAATTAGGTTTCAGGTGCATGTGTTAGTAGTCGCTTGACCGGGGTGCAAATATTTATCAAATTAGAATGACCTCACAAGTTTTGGTAAGTAGGCCCTTCCTACCTACTCCCTATACTTTACATTTATGTCTGGTTTCACCGGAGATTTAATAGGCGACTTGCAACTCTCGAAGGAGTAAAATTGACCTCGTTTTGAAGGTGATGGTTTCTTTTCGACATATTTAGGATTAAATTTACCATCTTGACTGGAAACAAATTGACATCTGGAAAGGCCCATCGATATTCAAATGTCCATAACTACCCTACAAGAAACAAGCAGTCACTAATAACACCGAACTTCATCCTAGAAGTGAACAGAAAAAGTCCCAGCTATATGGGCATCAAAATAGTTAATACTTTACCTCGCCGAATAAAAGAAAGCCCAAATGATTTTTATGCATCCTCATGTGGTTTTATAATATTAGTGAATTTTTTAAATATTCGTTTGATCCTTAATTTGTTTTTTTTTTCTATTGTTTGTTTTTTTTTATTTATGTAACCAATCATGTGTTACCGTTTTTTTATAAAGTATTTCTACTTTAAAGGACTCTTGACATATTGTCTTTTCTGTTTAATTAAGTCTTATTTTTTAAATATCTTTTTTTTATACCTTCATTAAAAACATGATTTTAGTAACTGTCTGCATATAACTAAAGCATGGTATTTTTGGTTACCGATGCAAAAAAACTTTTTTTTTTATCACGGGCGCAAAAATTAAGCCATTTCCGCCAGTTTTCACCAAGTATTTACGAAAAAATCGTTTAAAAATATCGTCAACATATCAAGCTGTCAAAGATTAAAATTGTGCAACAATGAACGTCACCGAGTAAAGAGGCACATCGCTATGGAAACCATTGCCTTGATTTATAGTGTAAATATGGTGTGTTACGAGAAGTGCTCTTCGCTCAAGATTCTTAAAAGAATTTCCCTGTTTTTTTTTGGATTTTTTGATAAAGGTATTAAAAAATAGTGTTAACAACTCGCGGTTAAACTGTGCTTTTTTACTCGCGTTTTTAAATACCTTGCTGCGCTCGTTATTTAAAAACGCTTGTAAAAAAAACCACTATTTTAGCCACTGGTTGTGAAAACTACTATATTTCATGCAGCTTTTGTAACTATTTGTGTATAATTATTAGTATTGCACTTGGAAATAAAAAATCTATCTATCTATCTATCTATTCTCTATAACTAAATTTTGGGGAGTACTTTTACCCCTCGGAGGGGTGCAAAATTTAGTTCAAAACATATGATCATTAAAAGAATTCTTGATTTAAATTTGGTTCTGGTTCTGGTTGAACCAGAACCTGAACCGGACCTTTCGATTTAAAACAATACCATCGCAGTAACCCGGATATGAGTTCAAAAATTAACTCAGTGAACCTGGATATGCTATATTTTGTAGCCTTTTTGTAGCTATTAATTTGTTACGGTTAAATTAATTTTGTAGCTATTTTTTTGTTTTATGTAGTGTTTAACTTGTTATGCTTGTCTTTAACTTTGCAAAAAAACTTGGCCAACACTGGGCTTTGATCCTGTAATGGATAGAAAGTCTCACTATAAATAAAAAGAAAAAAAATGTTCTAATGCTTTATTTTGAATGGTATTGGTTTCAGCTTTTTTGTAGCTATTTTGTTACAGTTAAACGACAGACTCCCCCTAGCTTAACGGGTAAGTTGAGGAGCCACCCTATAACTTTGGTTGGGTTGGGTTAGGATCAGTCCATCGTTGGATTATAACTAAAATTTGCATTTTCGTCTATCTTTTGCTGCCGGTGTGATTTTAAGAAAATAGGAGTTAAACGCTATAGGTAAAAGACAAAAAAATCGTTTTTTTTTTAAGAAACAAAAATTGTAAAAAAACAATTTTTAAAACCTTAATATGTGATCCTTTTAAACAAGCCGAGCTACAAAATGTGGTGTTTATTTGAATTTTCTAGCTTCAGCAGAACTGAAGTTATGGGGTGGCCGAGGGGGTAATTAATTTAACCCTAACAAAATAGCTACAAAAAGGCTACAAAATGCAGCATTGAAAATATTTGGGCTTTTTATGATGGTGTATAAACAATTTGGACTAGACAGTTACCCTACCAGAAACGCGTCATTACTTTATCTGTTTTTGTAATAATTTCTTATCTTATGTTTTGTTTGTTTTTAGATTGTTTGCTTGGTGTTTCTAGCTTTGACTCAGCTAATTCAAGCAGGAGGATATGGAGAGTAAGTACATTTCAATCGACCAATTTTACAGACAGTGATAATGCATGACATTTCCATTTAGCTTCTGTGTTTAGACAAACAGGGTGTTTCAAATTCGATGCTTACCATGGGAATCTTCTAAACGGTAGGAGATACCAAAAGGTTTAAATTAGGGAAAAGTTGCGCAATTGGATGCTTTACAAATTCCAGACAGTTCCGGAGATAGGCGGAAAAAACGAAATTTTCATTTTTAGTTTTTATTTTTCTGCACCCCTATTCTTAAAGCTGTGAAAAAACGCTTAAGAGAGGTTCGTTTTTGAGATTAGACATTTCAGTGTGACAGGAGCACTGTCAAGTTCATTTTTTCTTATGGAGACATCCTTTTTTTCTCCTGCCGTTTGGTTCATAAAGGATGACAGATAACATTTTGACCAAATTTAGTTTTTGCTTTAAACTTACTCAAGATATTTTGGAAATAACAAATAACTTTACCTAATATTTTAAAAATACCATTTTTTCTTTGAATTTGGTCTGATGATGGCCAATTAACTCAAAACGTCAGGTACTTGTCAAAATGAGGTTGTAAAATAACTGTCATCCTTTATGAACTAAACGGCAGGAGAAAAAAAGCATGTGCCCATAAGAAAAAATTAACTTGACAGTGCCTGTCGAAAATTTTAATAGTTTTTTGACAGATTTCGGTTTTTTTCGTGAACTACCCGGAATTTGTAAACTTCTTTTTGGTTTTAGGCAAAGCGTCAAATTGCTCAACTTTGCCCTAATTTAAACCTTTTCGTATCTCCTACCGTTAACCCAGCAAACATATCGCAAGTACAAAAATGGCATTAATTTGCAACACGGCATTTTACAATATTTGTACAATTTGTGCTGGAATGCGTACCAACAATACAAAAAAAACATAAATATTGTACTGGCATGAAGTACTTTAATTAGAGTACTAAAATATTGCTTTATTTGTAATGGAAGCACAAAGTGCAGCATCAAATATACAAAAATAGTAAAATGCCATGTTCCAAACTAGTACTTCTTTTGTACAGTGAATATTTTATATTTTCAGTAATCCAATGTTTGTTGGGTAGAAGATCCCCATAGTGAGCATCGAATTTGGAACACCCTGTATATTACAATTAAGCTATGATTGTTTATCTACAGAGTGTTTTGCTAGTTTTTGTAATACATTTTCACCATTAATTTTCGTCCTAAAAAAATAACTTACGAAGCCTTAGAATCGGCAATGTTTTTCGTTTTAGTTACAGCAAGATGGATTTTGACATTAGTAGGTTTTTGGAAGAAAAGTCGACTTTTATATTTTAAGAAACATACCATTTAAAAAAAGTGATACCTAACCGCCTCTTTTATGATACATTTAAAATAAATGTTGTACTGAAAAAGTAATGGTTAAAATGCGTGTGAGGAAATTTAGTAAGAAATAATGTACTTATATATGATATGGTATAAAACTTTTAATTTTCTAACAGCTTTTCGGTCGGATGCTTTATTTTTTATTTCTCGTTTTATAAATTTTAAGCTATAAAAAGTAAACTAGTAAGAATGAAATTAATAATAAGAAAATAACCACAAATTTTATAAAATCACACATAAAATAAATCAATTGACAAAACCTAAATTTAAACCTATTAGTAAATTGACGCCCAACTCCCGGCCTACTACGCTAGTTTTGTGTTCGACTGCTAAAATTAAAAAATTCATACACTCTAGGACCAAATAGAGGATCTTTTATTGAACTTTATTTCGCGCATGCGCCCTCAGAAAGTGTACCTGAGCTTTCTCTACTCTGTGGTTTATTATACTCGGGTTATATGACTCATACCTATAATTTTAACTCCTTATTTAGGGGATGTTCATAAATTACGTGGACTTAAAGTAAAGGGGAAGGCAAAATCTTGTTTAAGAGGAGAGGTGTGAACTAAAAACCCACGTCAGCTTTTTAATTTAGCACTTTGGAAACCTACAATGCCTTATGGCAAAAGGACTGGTCCAGGAGTGCGTGGATGCCCTCCAGGATCTAGCAGGGGAAAAAGAGGTTGAACCTGTCTGGGTTCCAGGACACATGGGGATCCCAGGTAACGACATTGGGGACGAGCTTGCAAGGAAAGGGTTACCAGAGGTCAGATGAAATCTGCCACCAAGGAATGGACACAGGGGACGCCAGGCAAGCCAAGAAGCTCATCAAGGGCTTCAGCAAAACAAGAAGGGACTGGCTACTGCGCAGGAAACGAACAGAGATAGGACCCCTAATAAGAGTCCTCACTGGACACTGCGCGCTCCAAAAGCACCTGGCAAGGATGAAGGTAGTGCGGGACTCAACTTGCGGAGAGTGCTGGGAAGAGGATGAATCCTCACACCACTATCTTGCAAGGTGTCCGGCCTACAGAGGAATCAGAGAGGGAATCTTTGGAGGGGAAGTGTTCGAGCCGGAACACCTTTCGGCGTTGAAATGGTTGGATATCCTGACCTTTATCTAAAGGACGGGTAGGTTCGACCGTGGTGGATTGGGAGCGTGAGGGGGAAGCTCTGTGGGATGGCCAAAAGGGCTCGCGTAGAGCCTGGTCGCCGGCCCGTGAGCCCCCCTTATTCTACTACTACTACTACTACTACTACTACTACTACTACTACTACTACTTCTACTACTACTACTACTACTACAAATACTCCTCTTATTTCATAGAAAACTGTACGTGGGGGAGAGGGGGTCCCCACATCTTACACCCGGTTCCCAACTACGACTTTTTCATGCGTGCCCGCTCACGCGTCACATGACTGTCATAACATTTCATATTGACATCAAGTGACGCGTGAGGGAGCACTCACGAGAAAGGAACCGGGTGTTACTAAATCTCACCAAGGGGGAAGGGAGGGGTAGAAACTAAACAAAAATATTAATAAACGTCCCCTTGCTATAGAGAAGCTAAAAATTGTTGTTAGTAATCAAAAATAAACTAATAAAAACAAAAAAAAAAACAAAAAAGTAAATTAGTAAATAGAGGGTTGTAAATACCTTTTCAGTAATTTCGTGGCCTAAAAATATATTTAGTACAAGAAAAAATAAACGATTTAAAAAAAATTAATGAAAAGTAAGTAGTCAATTTTTTATGCATCGTACCGGAAATATTAGGCGACCATATTGTCTGATGGCCACACAAAAGCTAAATTTTCTGCATACATTAAAAAGGATGCTCGAAAACTGATCAAAATTTTAAAAAATATTAAGACATGTTGATTTTGTTTGCAAAAGGGATACTTTTGAGGAAAGAAAGCGATTTGTTTTGAGTGCAAAACTTCTTTATTAACAGTCAACCGACGCGATTCGGGACTACTGTTTCATTTGCAAGGTTTGAATGTGAAACGCTCGATAACTAATGAGTTTTCAACCTTTCAAGAAGAGTTGTGAGTTTTTATTTTCCAACATTTTACGAAACAAAAGCCTGAAAATTTTAAGAATTTCCTTGAAAAATTGATCAGAAAACCATCGGAACAAGAGAAAAGTTCAAGGCGAAGTTCTTTTATACCCTATTATGCTATAATGGCTGCAACATTGGAAGAGGTTCGCAATGGTCTGGAGGAGTATTTGTACATATGCTCCGACAGCCAAGCGGCCCTAAAGGCACATGGTGCGCCACAAATTGCCAATACTCTGGTGGAAGCCTTGACTCAAGACAAGAGAGTTACAGTGATGTGGGTACCGGGACACACGGGAGTGTCGGGCAATAAAAAGGCTCGAATCGGGGCCAGCTCAATACGTGGGGCCGGAACCACTCTTAGGTATAACAAGAAGACAGATGCAAAGTCGACTCATTAAATGGGCTAACGATGCACTGTCAGACTCCTGGGAAAACGAAAGAGGATGCAGACAGTCCAAAGAATTCATCGACGGACCGGACGCGGCCAGACACAAATGGCTCCTGGGAAGGACACGAAAAGATATTGGACTACTGACAGGAATACTGACCGGCCACAACCGACTCAGTAAGCATCTCACTCGCATCGGTATTGGGAATGACTCTATCTGCCAGGGCGGCGGAAGGGCGGAGGAGACATTCCAGCACCTCCATCAGGTACTCGAACAACCGAATCTGGATGCAGAGGACCTACGAGCTCTCAAGTGGGCCAAAGTACTGGACTCCGTGAAGAGAACAAGAAGGATTAGGAGGCTGGGCTGGGGTACAGGCCCTGTATACGATTTTTGACAGTTATTGTTTTACCAGAGTTTAGTTGAGTATGGTGTTGACCAGAGGTGAGCAACACCGTTCTCAACTAAAAAGCCAGTTAACTCATTTTGGTTTTAGTATCCTTTGGCCTATGATCGGTGCCATATTGACACCAAACTGACAGAAAATCCATGTTTTACTTGTCAATTTGGTTATAAAAATGGCAGCCACATTAGGCTAAAGGGCACTGAGGCGGTAGGAGTTAAAAGGCTTTTTAGTTAAGAACGGTGTTGAGGTGAGCAACTGGATTTGACAGTTGTTAGGAAAATGTTTAAAAACAAATTATGTGTTGGCAATGATAGTTAGTAACCCCTGACAATAAATACTTTTGTCACTGTCACATTTTTGTTTGCTGTATCAAAAACTATAAAAACACGTGCCTCGACGAATTTGTGTTGTTCCTTTGTCCAACGGAAAAAGAAACTTAAGAAAAAAGGGAAGGAAAACATGCATTTACCAAGCTGGAAAATTAATAAAAATAGCCGAATTTCCGAGGTAAGTGAGCTATAAGCAGTAGGCACAAACATACATTTAGCATGTATTTTGTTAATAGACAACACATAAATGTTTCCGTATTTTATTGTCAGAAAAAGAGTAACAAAAATATAGACCAATAGGAGTTTTTGTATTTTATCTTTTTAATATCTAACGCGTTTATATTTACTGTTTGTTTTTTTTTGTCAAAACTTGACATATTTTACTAACCAAAAAAAATCAATCTTTCAAAAACTGTCTGGGAAAATTATAACAACAAAACATCAGTCCATAAAATCGCTTTATATAAAAATATAAAAAAACTAGTAAGAGACGGCAATATGAGTTGCCCACCTCTGGTAAAACAATAACTGTCAAATGTATAGAGGGCCTTTAGGCTTTGGTAAGGTAAAAAGGGACCGATTGGGCCTACCTGCCAGGTCTTGGGCCGCCCCCTGTTTACTACTACTACTACTATTATCGCTACCGGTTTTTTTTTCGGAAAATGCAAGGGTACGACCGTTATAGTAGCTCATAGTTATATGTCTGAAACTATGCTGTTACTTAAGCCCTTCCTCCAGAAACCTCAAGCCGCCTCCCGCCCAAAAAAAATCTGTGTACACCACTGCAATAAAGCTTCGCCCTTCTGTTATTTTAAAACATGACATATTAATATATCATGAATCTGATGCATTTAGACTTTTAGTGTTTTTTTTTTAATGCGTTTAATTATGGTGTAAGCAGAGTATGCTTATTTGCTAAAACTCTCTTATATCAGTGAAAGCATTTCGTAACTCCAAAGCCGACTTCTTATGTAACACATTCCATTCTTTAATCAAATATCGTAAATGTAAATACGATGCAATTAAGAGTAAAAGAAATTGTGTAAGAGCAAAAGATCTCTGAAACTGGATCACTTTTACATCTCAACGCTTAGTAGGGGAGACCGGGGCTAAAAGTTACAAGACTTGGTTGTTAATTTTCTGTGAAATCATTTTTAGTCCTATTAAAGATACTTCTGGTGTTATTTGGCTATACAAGGACACTAAAAATGTAGTTAAGAAAACCGTAAAATAAAATATTTTCTTGCAAAACGTAAATTCTTAAAAGTGTGACATCTTGCCTCTATCATGGGGCATGTTGTCTTACGGAAAGGGATAAAAAGTCACACAAAAATTAGGTTAGTTTTTATTTAAAAGAATGCAAAAATGCAAATAAAATATTATATCATATACTCTATTCGCCCCAGAACGTCTGAGACACGTTGCCTCAAAGGGTCCTGTTGTTTTCTTTTTAAAACTTTTTAGAGAACAACTAGGGGAATCGTAAATATAATATGGTATTTTTAAATTCTCGCACTAAGATAAAATACAGGGTTTGTATTATTATTTAAGCGTGAAGCGGCCTCTGCCGTCTTTATTGGCCCCGAACTAGCCCTTAGAATTGCATACAACACAATCAACACTGCTCTCTTAGGCTAGATGAAAAACAAGTTCCACCAATACTGGAAAGAATTGCCGGGACTCGCACATTTCAAAGAGTTCATTACAGAACCCTGCATGAAGAGAGCCGGAAAATTCATTGAGCTCACCAGGCAGGACATCTGGACAGTGGTTGATCTACAGGGTTCCTAAGATTTTCCTTAGGGATAGGATTTCAATAAATCAAACAGAAATGGCATAGAAAGTTCTGCGCGCACAAAAGAAACAGGTATATTGAGCAATGGTGCCAGTTTGTTATTATCTCCGGACGGCTTTCATGAGAAAAAATTGTCGCCACTCTTTCATTGTGAGCATAAATCATAGTTGCAATAATAACCGTTGACATGATGTCTGTAAATTCCGCTAGATGGCGGCCACACATCTAATCTAATTAAAAATTAGATGTTTTCAGGTGCAAACCACAGCTTTTTCTTGCTTAAAGGAGGCGGCGGGGTCCATTATTTACGATACTGAGCGATAAACTCGTGAGGTTGTTAACATTAGAAAGAAATATCTTCGCTTTTAATTAAATTTCTTTCCACTCTGTTCTACTAGTGACATCTATCCGGAAACGGCCAAACCATGCAGCTAGCACTAGCAGCCAAAGAAATCAATAAACGGCGCTGTTTTTCCTGCAGAGCTTTTGCTTGTGATATTATTGATTTTAAATAAAGCTGGCCCTACACTACATTTGATATTTTCGAGGTGTTTTATAACATGATCTCGAAACATGTAGCGAACCAATTCTTCAAAACTAACGGGAGGGTAAAAGCGAAAAATAAGGGGCTGCCAATATTTGTAACACCCAAAAAGGGGTGAAAAGATTTATTTTGCTCTGTTTCTTTACAGAAAACGTTTTTTTTACGAAAAACTTGAGCTCTGCCACTTTTTTATTTTTTTCTTCAACTTTCTCGAAATTTTCGTCATACCGTAGAAAAAAATTATTTCCCCCATGGTCATACTCTACTTTTATTCCAAAAAATTTAGAAACAGAGACGGGATCAGTTTTCCTAAAACGGGGGATCTTGGTTTCGAGTGAGAAGATAAAGGGCGCCGCAGGCAAAAATTTTTCAATTAAATTAGCCGAACGCAAAAATGTTAGAAAAACAAAGCACGAAATAAAAATGGTGCCGCTTACAATTTTTTTTCAAAAATTACGTAATTTCGGGAACGCAAAGAAATAGGTCTAAAGAGTATAATTTTTAAGAAAAAAATATCAATTTTCTCGCCCTCCTCCACTGGGACTGCAGGGGCCGTGCACAAATTACGTAATGGTCATAGGGGGGAGGGGGGTTACAAAACGTTACGTAGGGGGGAGGGGGGTTTTCGACAGCGTTTGCATTTGTGTGAAACTGAGAAAATTGGGAATGAAAATAAGTTAAAAGTTTTTTTTTTGTGGGGGGGGGTAGTGGTCTTGAAATCGTTACGTAATATTAGGGGAGTGGCGTGCTAAACCGTTACAAAACATTACATAGGGAGGGGGTCAAAAATTGGTAAAATCGCCGTTACGTAATTTGTGCACGGCCCCACATCTGACTGTTCCTCCTTTTTGATTTTAAATCAAAGTGCAAAACCCGGGTTGGACGTTCGAAGGCGTCAACCCGTCCTATTTGCTTGATACAGTTTCTACGGAAATATCTCAGTCGATTTCTCCGGCCGTCTATGAACGCTTTAGGTTAGGCATTTTCATGTATCTCAGTCCCCAGCCTGTAAACAGTGCGTAAGGACAATGGTTACAAAATGAAAAGCCGAAAAATATTTTTTGTTACGATATCTTTCATCAGTTTGGTATTAAAGTCGAGCAAAAACAATTTTTATTCCAGTCCTAAAGGTATGAAAATGGAAAACATTAGAAAACAACAACCTGGAATGGATTTACTACGTGTAAGATGTAGTGACAACATCGCCCCATGCCCATCCTTTTCTGCCTAATGTGCTTTTTCGTTTGTCTGCGTCTTATACACGGCTGCTTGGCCCCCTAAGGATTTGCTTAGGAACCCTGTATACGCCGGACACTGCAGGCTGAAAGTACCATTACACAGAATGGGTCTGTATGGAGTATGATGAGACATGTGCTGTGTGAATGTCTATCTTCGGTAAACCACAGATCGATGGACTTGATCGTGGATCTGAATGATGCTTCACCAAAGCAAGTTGCGAGCCTCTTTAAGGCGCAATTACACAGACGAACATGCTCAAATAAAAGCTCGTGCAAAAGATCTGAAATTTTTTGCGCGAACATTTTTGTGAGCTTTTCTTTGAACATTTTGTTCGGGTAAATTTTTGAGCAAGTTATTGCTATCTATTTTGGAAAAATATTTTTAAAGATGAGAATAAATATAATTTTACATCATTGATCAGTGATCTCAATTCTTTAAAAAAATGGAACACCAACTTTTATTTTAAACTTTTGTGAAAAAAAGGCGACGGCAAGCGAAACATTATTATTGGCTATCAGTTTTGTCATATGCAATGTTAAAATAGTTAATGATGGAGGTAATAACATTTAATTCTTTTCTTTAACTTTTTTGGTTTTCTTTCATTATAAAAAGAAAACGGAAATGTCTTCGAAGTAATTACTTTTTAAAATGCAGGTGGATATTTTTAGAGAACTGTTCTGGAGAGTAGTTAGTTGTTCCCTGGGGGGGGGGATAGGGAGGTTTAGACTGTCGGAACGCAGCGCTGTCAAACACTGCTGTAATTTTGTGTGTCAATGTTCATTTGACCAAAACTCCCTTTCACTAGTCTACGGTTTTTACCTTCTCCTAACCCAGCAACAGCAATAAATAAGTGCCAATTTTTATTTTTTTTGATTCTCGTTTTTTTTACAACCCCAAAAAAGTTACAAGTATACTGGCATATCCCCTATAAAAATCAGATTAATCGAAGTTGCTTATGAGGTAAAACGTCAATTTCGACATCAAATCGTTTTTCCGTCGGAAAGCACTTAATTAAAAATACCTTGTTTTAAAACTTAGTCTTTCTATTTTCAGTTAATTTCAATGAATTCCCATAAAACTATAAAATTTAAATTTGTAAGAAAATTTTATTACCAACATTTCTTCAAACAAATTTTGCTCAACATTCTCTCCAAAATTTACGTGTGTTTTTCTGTACGCGATTTTGCTCGAACATTTCTTTGAACATTTTGCTCAAGAGGCTCGTGTAAATTTTTGTCGGCATTTCAACATCAAAGGAAAGTTTGTCTGTGTAAATGCGCCTTTAAGGGGCTGAATACTCTGTAGCAAGAAAAAATGTTAAAAGTGAGCCACAATAGACCCAATAGTGGTCGCAGTGGACAGTGCACACTCACAAACGAATCAGTCAATCAACCTTATTTAACCAGGATATCCAAATCCCCCAAAACCAGTGCCTGGCTACGCCGCCGCTGTCTGATTCCTTATTGTTCTTTAAATATAAAATTAAAACTTATAATTTTTGTTCAAAATTCGCTGATTTTGACAAAACGTTGCTTAAATTCTGTATACAGACCGCTTCAAGCTACTGCGAACATAGGGGGAATCAAGTCCAATTTACTCTCCGTGCCGTACGACCGAGGTGGATTCGAAGCACGCTGCAGTGTTATCTTTTGGAAATTAATTTTGTTTTTATTATTTTGTTTTATTTCTGCCTTGCTCGAGAAACAGATGGGTAAGTTCTTAATTGAAATAATACATTTTTAAAACCAAAAATGGATGTCTACGAAGTTGCCGAAAAAGTGCAGATGGTCAAATGGTCAAATCGTCATAACCCAACTAACGTTCGATATTGGTCGAGGGAAAATTTGCATTTGTATTTTGACGTAAGAACGCAGTATCCCCAAAAACTAAATGTTTGGGAGGGGGGGGTATTATAGGGGAACACGTAATTGGAACATTTTTTATTAACGGCAATTGCAATTTGAATGGTCCTAGATACTTGGATCTACTGCAGCAGCACATTATTCCAACTGCTAGGCAGTTGTTAGGTGTAAGATTTGGTGAAACATGGTTTCAACAAGATGGTTGTTCCGCTCACAATGTTGGCCTTGTTAGGGAATATCTTGATAATGTATTTCCTAATCGGGTTATAAGTACACGGGGAACTATTTTATGGCCAGCTCGATCTCCCGATCTTGCTCCTAATGACTTCTATCTGTTTTTGAAGAAGCTTTTCAAATTATCACCCCTAACATGCTTGGAAACGTTAGAAGGGGTTTTTATAGTAGGCTCGGATATTGTCTAGCCGAGCAAGGAGGACTTTTCGAACATTTGCTTTAATTTTTTTTTGACTGGGAGAATCTTTTTGGTTTTTAGAATGTATTATTTTATTTTGAGAACTTGCTTTTATTTTGTTTCTCCTTATTATTTTCATTGTAACACGTCGTCACTGATAAATCTGAGCAGTTGACAATAAAACGCTCTTATTTATCAGTGACAAAAAATAAGAAAATTACGTTATAAAAATTTGCGTATTTATTGACCAAATTCCGGTTTCATTGACTACGCTCCACACAGCACCGTGGTTAGAGGCGTACTAAATACCAAAGGAAAGTCATGCAAGTGGTGATCGCAAGCCTGAGTATTGGTTGTTTCACTGATAGGCGTGCGGTGTCTCTGCATGTACGTACACTGGCAAATTAGACTTCTTCCGCCCTATGTTCGCAGTAGCTTGAAGCGGTGTGTATAGTAACGTTAACAAAGAACGGCGAAAGTGTCACAGTTGTAACATTAGCTCTTCTTTCTTAACAGGTTTCCTTAAATTTCAAAATCAGGGAACATTCGTTTTGATTTTATATTAATTTCCAATAGAAAAAGTTAACTGAAATCAAAAATTTTTGTAAGATTTTTTACGGGAAAATTGAGCAAAAAAAAATGAAAAAAAAAGTTAGGACTACTTTTAAGAAGTCAAAAACTTCAAATGCGTTTTTCTCAAAACTAGAAATTTGCACATTCGCTCTTCTTTATTAACACGGCAGTACTGGTATTTCTTTCAGTTGTACTTGTTTGATATTTGTCATTAGTTTCCGAGATGATATAAGTGTTCTTTTAGGGAAAAAAATGCTCTGCGCAGATGGCGCGACGCGAGTAGCTAAAAGTGATTAAAATTCGATCACTTTTACGTCTCAAATTACCGCATCGGTGAACACAACTTCCACTTTCATTTCGTATTACTTTTTTGTTATTTTCAAGCGGTATAACAGTTGTTGTTTTCATGCGAACGACCTATAATGATACAAATTTTGTGATCATTACACCGTTTCAAAATGCAGAAAGTTTTGTTTATAATCTATTATTAAATTGGATTTAATTAATTTTAATTGGCCACTGTACAGGGTGTCCTATTACAGCGGCGTAACTATAGTTATTTTGAGGTCAGTCAAGTCAAACTCTTCCCCCCCCCCCCGAGTTATTCGAGTTTTGATATGCTTATAATTTCAAATCAATTTCAAAATAATTCTGAACCACTTTTAAAAATTTTGAACCACACTCCTTCCTGGTTTTTTTAATATTCAAAATGGGCCTGCAGCCGGACGACGTCAAGCCACATCCCCCCTCAAAAAAATGTTGAACTTTAATATGCTTATAATTTTGAACTAATATCGAACTAATTTTGTACAACTTTAAAAAAATTTTAACCACCTTAATTTCTGTGATTTTTTATATTTATTCAAAATGGGGCCAAATCCAGTTAGTTTGGAAGGCATATAAATATACTAAGAACGACTAGAAATCCCGTAAGAAAAACTATTTCCATCTTTGTTGGACTTTTGGTACCTAAAAAGCACCTAATTTTTCCAATGCACAGTGGTTCATCCCTATGACAAAATTCAAAACATTTATTGGGATATTTTTTACAAATTATTATTTTATTTTGTCCTATACATTCCAAACTACCTAAAACAGCTTCTTCAGTCACAGAGAATACTAATTTAACAGGCTAGTAAACATGACAAAAACAATAACGGTGGGGTTTACTAAAAGGGTTTAGTCTATTTTAGAACGGTCCTAAGTTTAAGTGAAATTTTTGGTTTTTAGCATTTTAAACCAACCCTCCTTGAGTTTTGGACACAGTTTGAATTATAAGAGGAATTTTAATAAATTTGTTTATTGAATAATCATCTTAACACAATCTTTTGTTGGATTTAAGAAGAACGTCACAATTTAGAAGGAAAGAAAATTTAAAAATTGAAACCTACGCGGGGTTTAAATAGTAAACACTCTGTAGAACAAATTAAAATTGAGGTTGTATGTCACTCTAATTAAAACTTACCCTTGATAATTGATTTTTCCAATTAATACTTGATGTCACACAACGATTTAGATAGGTGATAATAAAATAAGGAGTAGATTAGATTTATTAGATTAGATTGTATTTATTTAAAAGGTGTTTTTATTTATGAAATATATTAAAAAACTTAATGCAAGTTTTTTTTACATTTCTGTCACTGTCGAAATGTCAGTTTAAAAATATTAGCGCTGCGTTCAATCACAAACAGTTCGGATCTTTTACCTCTGCTTGCAACTTGGCTTGCACCAACCTCTACTGATGAAAGCTACAGCTTTAAAATGAGTGGGCTTTGAGTAAGGAAAGTTATTTTGACTGAGCTTTTGGATAACCTCAATGTTTTACTTTCAATTTGTAAATAAATTAATGTAGTTGTTTTGGGTTTTTTTGTTTGGTATATTTTTCGTGCATAATCAGTGACCTTCACTTATGTTTGTTTTGCCTCGTAGTGCCCTCATAAATACATTTTTTGTGCTGAAAACGGGTTGAAAATATGACGTTTTTCTGGACAAAATTGGAGGTGTTTTATTGATTAATAAACAACTTGGGATATTAAATAAGGTAAATTACTTCTTGTAAGAACGGTTACTTAGGGAAATTTTAAACGAATTTATTACCAATTGCCACAAAACAATCCTTTCTGGGTGCTATAAATTTAAACCACCCACCAGAGGTGGTCTAAAAAATCACCAACTTTATAACCTCAAACACAGATGATGAAGCTATTATGTGCCAAATTTTTGGCGTATTCACCATATGCAATTTTGAAGCCTGTCAAAAAAAATTAGTTTTAGGGCATTTTCTCCTAAAATATGATATATTTTTAAATAAAAGCTGTTTTTCAATGGTATTTTGCAATAATAATACAAAATAATGAATAACTCTGTGTCTTTTCTGTATGGGTAAGTGTTTTTTTAAATTTGGTTTTAAAATTTAGTATCTCCCACAGGTGTAAATATTTAGATCTGTCGGGGGTACTATTTTAGATCATAGTAAATCCCACTATAAATATTGGTATTGTGTTTCGTTTTAAATCTCCAATTTTTTGGGCACGTTCGTGTACTCATTAAAGAGGACTTTTTTAGCTTGTCAATTTTTGGATATGAAAATTCACAATATATGTTGGTAGCCTTTATAAATAATATATTCAGTTCAAGATAAGTGCAACCTGCAATTAAAAAAGAGAACGTTTGTATGATTTATTGTTTTTTATGTAATAAAGTTTTAGAAAGGAAGTCCTCTCAAGTCCTTTCTTATATATACAGAAAAATAAAGCTTAGTCTTTCTACTTTCAATCCCTGTAAGAATCTCATCCTACTTTGCCCAACTTTTTTAAATATAATGATTTAAAGAACTTCTTAATATGAAGGTTTTGCCATAAGAAAAGGCTATAAGAAATATTTTTTTTTAAACATTATTGCTCATGTAATCATTTGTTTGTACTTAAAATTAGCCCATCAATTAGCAGAAACAAGAGCTTAATGTTGTTTGCATTATTTGTAACAATCTACTTATTATATTAAATTTCTTAAAATTTAATGTAATATATGAATTTTTACCTAGGGCTATATGGACGCTGCACCACTGTGCGATGGTGCTTCTTAGCTGATGCGGACTATATGAGCAGAGAGATATTTATCAATAGTGGATTTTTCGAAATTCTTTTTGGTGATATTGGGAGTTCGAAATTAGTCCTTAATTTTGGGATAGTTGCTTTTCGTTTTTTCTTTACGCTTTAAAAGAGGGGGGTGTAGCTTGACGTCTGGCTGCACCCCCCCCATTTTGAATATAAAAAAGCGGTTCAAATTTAGTTAGAAATTGGTTCGAAATTATAAGCATCTCAAAACACGAATATCTTTCGGGGAGGGGGGAGGGTGAGGCTTGACTGACCTGTTATTTTGGCCCATATTCCAAAAATTTTGCAATTTAATTTCGTATTCGATACTCAACATTGCAAGGTTAAATAACCAATACTTTAACAACATCTTCGCGCGTTTGAAGAGTTTGATAGGAGCTACTTTACCAAAGCTGCGCTCAAACGTTATGTCTTGAGTAAGCCTAGGCCTGAGATGTTTTCTCACTGAAAAACGCTTTCAATAACTGCGTCATTGATTAGTGACGTTTGCAACTCAGTAAATTTAGTAAAATCCAAATAAAGTTAAACAGGTTATGTATAATTGTATAGTATTTTTCACCCGAAATTTATACAGCTTTATTTTGCGTCAATTCCCTAAAAGAGACAGTTGGGCCTGTGCCACATTGTTTTCTTTGATGTGTGTTGATAATATTGTGTTATAAAGATTTTATAAAACCTTTTTTTTATACCTTCATCAAAAACATGATTTTAGTAACTGTCTGCAGATAACTAAAGCATGGCTTTTTTGGTTACCCAAAATTAAAAAGAAATAGCGGAAAATAGTAATATTGAAATTATGTAAATATTCTTGCCTAAAAATTAAGCCATTTCCGCCAGTTTTCACCAAGTAATTACGAAAAAATCATTTAAAAACATCGTAGAAATATCAAAATGTCGCAACAATGAACGTCACCGAGTAAAAAGGCACATCGCCATGAAAACCATTGTTATTTCATTTACCAGCTGCCTTAATTTATAGTGTAAAGATGGTGTGTTGAGAGAAGTGCTCTTCGTTCGAGATTTTTAAAAGTTTTTTTCTCTTTTTCTTGGATTTTTTGATAAAGGTATTAAAAAAAATAGTGTTAGCAACTTGCGGCTAAACTGTGCTTTTTTGTTCTCGCGTTTTTAAATACCTCGCTGCCCTCGTTATGTAAATCAACGCTTATAAAAAAGCACTATTTTAGTCACTAGTTGTAAAAAATAGTTATATGCGCCACTTCACAGTTTTAAGAACATTTAACTAAAAGTGCCATTTTTAGAATTCTGGCTGATAAAAAATATATAAAATTACTTAAGGAAAACTTGTAAATAATAGTGAATTAATAGGCGAAAATTTTTGCAATTTATGCAGGAAGTAATTTAAGATTTTTTATATTTTTAATGTTATTTTTGGGGTTTAATATGCCTTGATGTCTGGTGGGTTGTCCTAAATTATAGAAATAATAAGAAAAAACTTGTTAAATATTGTTGGCATATGGGAAAAAGAGTACCAGTTCTAATGTAATAGAGTTTGGAATACAAAGGTTTGAAAAAAAGTACTGTACTCGCAAAAGGAGTATAAAATATATAAAACTATTATTGAAATACTTTTTCAGTCACCACAAGCACGTCAAAATCATAGTTCCCATCAAACATTACAACAAGAACGTCCATCTGAAAAAGATCATCACCAAACACATCAAGTATTCGACGATCGACGACGGTCACGTGGTGGGCAAAGATGCCGGCGAAGACGGATTTGCGCATGGCAAAGTTTCCGGCAGCCTCCATATTGGAGAGTGACGTCATCACGGAGTTGGAAGAAAATAGAATTAGAATAGTATAAATTGCAACAATAAAAGATGTCCGTAATTTCGTAAAAAAACAATAATTTATATTTAAAAGCTTAAAATCATGTTGCCGAGGAGGGTGGGAAAGGGTCATAAATGCCCTGCATGCAAAAATTTTGAAAAAAATTTATCTAAAAATGCCATTTCTTACATGTTTTGAATGCTGTTGACAAAAATTGTTTAAAATTAATTTAAAATGTATTGTATATAGCCCAGGTGCATTGACTGCAAAGGGAGGGCGATTCTTGTTTTTAAAACCAGTTTTGTCCATCGTTCTTTATGCTTTTTATCAATATTAGAATTCAATATCTTATACATACACTTAATTTCCTTGTACAGTTAGTTTTATTTTATTTTTAACTTTATGTTACTTTGTTCGTTCTTAATTTATTTTAATTTTATTGCCATTTTAACATTTTTTGCATATTTTTACTTTATAATTCTATTCTTTACCTGCCGTGATGTCAGATTCTACATATCATCGCGTATAGGTAAGATATTGCATTGATGAATATATATGTATAATTGCCGGTTCCACCAACTTTAAATCTGTTTTTTAAGTCTAACTTAAAAGTTCTCTCCCTCTCTCTCTCTCTCTCTCTTATTGCGTGCTTCTGAGAGATATCAAAACTTTTAAGTAAGACTTAAAACACAGACTTAACGTTGGTGTAATTGGCAATAAGTGTCATAAGAGATATTCTACCGCACCGGCGATCCGAAGGCATTTGATTGGGGGGGGGGGATAAAGGCTATTCTTACAACTAATATTAAAAGCGATTTTGAAATTACCTGAAATTATTGTTGTTTGAAGAAATTAGAAATACAAAATGTTTTGTAAAATGTACTTAAATTTCCCAACTGAACCTTCATATTTCCCAACTGCAAGCAACATTGGGGGAGAGCTTCCTCCCCATCCCTCCCCCAAGGGATCGCCGGTGTCCGCACTAAGTGCAAAGGGCATAACTGCAAAATCTACTAAAATTGACATAGATATGCTCTCTTTAAGGCCACAAAAACGGCATAGATTTGACAACACTGCTTTGCTATTCTTTTGAAAGATCAACAATAGCTAATACCATTTCGAGTGAGATCGTGCAGTGTTCAGAACACGTTACGAACACCATATGTGAGAAAAGTATAACTTAGACAAGTGGCCGGGGCTATGCAGAACCTGAATTCCAATACTCCAATCGAACTCACTTCAGTTTCCTTGGGCCTACTAAATTACGTGACCTTGGCGTTTCAGAATTCCGGCAGAATATTGCTTACAAAGAAAAAAAAACATAACTTTTTTTTGTTATCAGATAATAGGATTTATAAAAATCTACAACCGAATCCAAAGAATTTTTGAAAATTTGGTGTATTTTTTTCAAAAAATAAAAAAATCCAAAAATTGCTGTTACAGATTTCTGTATTATCGACGAGGCTAAAGAAAAAGCCGTGTTTATTTTATTTCGAAAATGAGAGAGTCCAGCAAAAAACAGTCTGGATACGGTTGTGAGGAATTCAAAAATAAAAATTTCTGCCAAATTTCTCAACAGATTCCGTTTTCTCGTTTCCGATATTCTGCCTGGTAAAGATTGGCCCAAAAACAGCAAAGCAGTGTTGTCAAATCTATGCCGTTTTTGTGGCCTTAACCTTTTTGTGATTTTTACCTTTCCTGTGGTTTTAATAAGCATTTTGGGTCATATAAGATAGTTTTTGGTCGTGTCCAAAATACTTGACGACTAACGGTATTTCACACTGTTGACATTTGAACATAGAATTTTGACGTACGAACAACATGCGGATTTGTGCTTTGGCGAGCTTTCGTTAAATTCCGTGCCCATTTCAGGGTGGCGTTGCGCTCAGTATAATACCCAAGACATCCAAGCATGTTTTTCTGTTTGAGCGTTCTTCTATGAATAATTAATTAGAGACCTGTTGCAACTTTTATGAAAAGTCTCCTTTAGATTTAGATTGTCACGTATCTTAAGGTCGTAGTTACAATCTGGGAAATTGTTTTTAGCAACACTGTACAGGAAATCAATTTAACTATGTCGACCTGATTTTTTTGCTAAATTTTACGTCATTGAATTTGTTTTCACAAAAAAATTAAAACCTAAGTAAACAAAAAAACGAATTATCACCTACCAGCTTCAGCTTTTGCACAGAAATTAATCTGGTTGGTTGCGAAAAATAACCGAGCAGGTCCCGTAACGTATTTCGGTTCCGTTATTTTTGGATAAGGGAGAAAAATAACCGATTTTGCCTACGGTGTCACCAATTTTGATAGTAGACACTTAAAGTAAATATTTCAACGCATCGGTATCGCTATACCTAACGCGTTCAAAACAAAGTCAAAAGACACTACAATTTTAACTTGTTTACGGCATATTTCGAACGAGGACTGCTTTTATGGTGGATGCGGTGGGAGAACAGCTGATTCCACTTGTTGCGTACAGAGGGATGTATGTATTTGTACGTACCGTTATGGACCTACCAAGGTACGCAATGAGAGGAGTCAGCTCATCTCAAATCGCATCCACCATAAACGCAGGACTCGTTCGAAACATGCCGTAAACAACTGCAAAATGCAGTACTTTAAGTGTCTAGTAACGGATTCCGTTATTAGCTCGTAACTGCGCATGCCTGAAATAAATAAGCGATAAAGCAAAAAGGCATCAACATTATAGGTGCAAAAGGTCTATATTAAATAGGTACCTGCTTTATCCTCTACTTTCTCGAAATTTAATTATAAGAAGGTATAAATTTTGTCTTGGAACAGTAAACTAACTTGATTTTCAAAATTAAAAACAAAAACTAATAAAATAACACAAAGGTTAAATAACCGGCTAAAGAGGCTCTATTTTGAACTGTCAAATAGTGTTTAAGTTATCGTTGTCGGCGATGATATCGGCCTGTAAATTGGCATGACCAAAAACTACCTATATTGAGCTCCCAACTTAAACTTAAAACCGAAAAAGACAATCGGATTTGTAAATACATCTATGATTCTTGGTGATATTCATCGGGTTCTTAAATTACCCGAATGATTCCACCAATTCACCAATTGATTCACCATTTAATCAGCTGTTTTTTGTTTTCAAATTTTTTGATGTTTTTTTTTAATAAAGATTGCCGACTTGATAAGAAGTCGCGGTTAAACAATTTGAAAGACAGTTTTCGAGGACTCGGTGAAAAAAATCTGATAAATTTACAAACTCGTCCTGTGTATCTTTTTTTTCAGATTTATTGGAACCTTCAAGATTGACCATTCCCACTACTCCTAATGTTATTCCATTTATTTGTAATATGTCTAAAAATTCACATTTGGGTAGCTTTCAATCAGCGTTGCCATGCACCCCAGTAACGAGTGGTAGCTACAGCTCTGTGAAAGATGACTACAAAACAATGGAAATGCTGTATTTAAGCTTTGTGGCATGACTCTAGGTCCAATAATAATAATACTATGGTCATTTTCGAGACTTTACATGTAACCTGAACCTGATCCTAAATACTCTAAAATAAGCTACACCCATAAACTTTAGAAAAATAAGAGACGTTGCAAAATATTTAATTGGAACATTAAACTTACAATATTTATGGCGAAGGTCGGTAAAACGTTGTTTTCAACGTTTATAAAACGTCCTTAGTGACTCGAACATTAGCAAGCTTTCTCTAAATCTAAACATCACTGAAGTTGCAGTCCCACCAAAATTTTTTTTCAACTGGTAATTGTAAAAATATTAGTAGTTTTGTCATTCTCTAACACAATGTGACCCAAATTAATGTTGGCTTCATTCTAATTACATTGTTTTACAAGACTTTGCTTTGTCCCTGTTTCTCTAAAGTCTATGGCTGTCCCGAATTCGTTCTATAACTCAAAATGTAACTTAAAATAATCGATTGTTTTAAATCGATATATTATGAAGGTGTATAAGTATCCAATGTTTCTTATTTGGTATATTTTTTATGTTTGTTTTATAATAAAACCGTAATTTTTAAAAACCTTAGTTTTTTTTAAATAATTGTTTTTTTTGTTTTATATCACAACGGTTTGAAAATTTTGCCGTAATCACCATTAAAAACTGTCTTAAGCATTAAACCGTCCTTATAAAAAACGGTTTAGGAGCGTATAAATGTAGTAATTGTGTACTTTTCAACCCTAAATTTAAAACGGATCGAATAAGTAATAAAATAGTTTTATTTTTCTTTCCAGAATAAAAAAAATAGTTTTACTTTTGGTTTTATTTTTTATAAATTTATTAAATTTTAATAATACATCGTATTTTAAGTGACACTAAGGAATGTTTAAATCCTTTTAACGAAAGCTAATAACCTATTTGAATTGTTAAAAGCTTTGCTTATATTGGATTGGACATGATAATTTAAGACTTTTTAGTCGCATTTCTTAAATTGTTTGGTAACCCTTTCAAAATAAGTGCTAAAAATACCTTTTTTTAGTCCGCCATATTTAACTCTAAAATGGCGGACGCGGACATACATTTTTATAGCTTTTAAAGTCAAATGTATAACCTGTCACAAGAAGTACGTTTTGTTATAATCTCTTTGGTACTTTAAAAATGTTTTTTTTCCTTTATAAAATAAATACCGTAATAAAAATACACTTATTTAAGAATAAAAAATTTATTTAAAGTTAATTAGGTATACTATAATTAAGGTAAAAAATAATAAAAACATATATTTATGAATAATACTAATAAATTTTTTCAAATTACAAAAAAGACAAAAAATATTCTTAGTCCAGAAAGAGTGGAATATATATAATTTAGAAAAAAAGTGGTTAAAAAGAAAAGGTATCGGGTTAGTAAATAAAAAAACTGAAAGCATAAGAAACAGCGATAAAATATAAAGTAGGCAAAAACAGTAGCAAAATAAGAATGTTAAAGAATAGAAACTATAAATAAAAAAATAACAAAATATTAGGTTAGTAAATATAAAAAATTAAAGCAAAAGACACAAATAAAAAAGAAAGTGGGCATAACAAAAAAAAAAAAAAATTATGGAAAAATAGAATATAGAAAAGAAAAAAGAATGGAAACTAGAAGTAAAAAAATGGTCAATATAAAATTAAACAAAAATCATAATTTAATATTTTGCAAGTTCCTATCTTATCTAACTTAAAGAAAATAGTAAACCTCAAACAGGATTTTTTTTTTGTGTATCGCGGTATTATATTTAAAAATATATAAAATAAATACCATAATAAAAATACACTTATTTAAGAATAAAAAATTTATTTAAAATTAATTAAGTATACTATAATTAAGGTAAAAAATAATAAAAACATATATTTATGAATATTGCTGATAAATTTTTTCAAATTACAAAAAAGACAAAAAATATTCTTAGTCCAGAAAGAGTGGAATATATATAATTTAGAAAAAAGTGGTTAAAAAGAAAAAGTATCGGGTTAGTGAATAAAAAAAAACTGAAAGTATAAGAAACAGCGATAAAATATAAAGTAGGCATAAAAAAAGAAAACTTAAAATTGATAAAAATAGTAGCGAAATAAGAATGTTAAAGAATGGCAACTAGAAATAAAAAAAATGAGAAAATATTGGGTTAGTAAATAAAAAAAATTAAAGCAAAAGACACAAATAAAAAAGAAAGTGGGCATAACAAAAAAAAATAAAAATTTATGGAAAAATAGAATATAGAAAAGAAAAAAGAATGGAAACTAGAAGTAAAAAAATGGTCAATATAAAATTAAACAAAAATCACAATTAAATATTTTGCAAGTTCCTACCTTATCTAACTTAAAGAAAATAGTAAAACCTCAAACAGCAAAAAATGTTTGTGTTTAAAATATTAGGAAAAAATGTTAATATTGGCATTCCAAAGGGTCAGTACAAAAAAAAATATGTTGAAATGTTAAAGCTTTTATATATCGCTTATTTATCTAAATTTAAAAACTCTATATTAACCAAAAATAATTTTTTGTACCAAAAATACTTAAAAGAAATATGCAATAATACTCTGATTTTCCAGTGGCGGTTACAGCTTTACTCGAATAGAAGGGAGAACTGTACAAAAAATGCAGTTGTTTACACTTTTTGAATTAATGTAATAGCGCCGCAATAAAAAATTCTTGCAATTTAAGCAAGAACACCTTTATAAAATATTAATCCTTTTCGAATTCAAATTCACAGTTAATTAGATACACGATAATTAAGGTAAAAAATAATACCACAATTCATATGTTAGTCAAATATTAGAAAGAATGGAATTTTTGAGGTAGCTAACATAATAAAAAATATATTTATGAGAAAAAATAATAGTTTTTTTTAAAATTTCAAAAAAATATACTTAGCCCAAAAAAAGTGGAATATATCATATAGAAAAAAAGGCGTTTAAAAGGAAAAATATCGGGTTAGTAAATAAAAAAAAAGTGAAAGGAAAAAAGGAAACTAAAAATTGATAAATACAGTAGAAAAATAAGAATTTTAAAGAATGGAAACTAGAAGAAAAAAAAGTGACAAATTATTAGGTTAGTAAATATAAAGATTTAAAGTAAAAGGAACAAATAAAAAATAAAGTGGGCAGAAGAAAAAGACTAAAAATTTATGAAAAATAGAAAAAAAAAAGATTAAAGAATGGAAATTAGAAGTAAAAAAATGGTCAATAGAAAATCAAAAAAAAATACAATTTAAAATTCTACAAGTTTCTATCTTAACTTAAAGAAAATAGTAAAATGAAATAGTCAAAAAGAAAAAAGTTGTTCAAATGTTAAAACTTTTCACTAAAATAATAAAAGTATAAAAATATATTCCTAGTTTACATACAATCAAAAAGATTACCCGAAAATAATTTTTTGTACCAAAAATACTTAAAAGAAATATGCAATAATACTGGGAGGTATCTTTTTTACCGCGTGATAAAAATTAATCACAAATCCAGTGGCGGCTACAGCTTTTCTTGAATAGAGGAGGAATTATACAAAAAATGCAGTTTTTTACACTCTCGAATGCTGCTGTCAAAAATTGCATAATATTAAACTAAACACAGTTAATTAGATACACGATAATTAAGGTAACAAATAATACCACAATTCATATTAGAAAGAGTAGAATTTGGGAAGTACCTAAAATAATAAAAAAATAATAATAATAATGAAAAAATATAAATGGAAATAATAATAGTTTTTTCAAATTACAAAAAAAAAATTAAAAAGGAAAAGTATGAGGGTAGTAAATCCAAAAAGTGAAAGGACAAGAAACAGATAAAAAATAAAGTAAGCATAAATATAGAAAAAGGAAAGATGAAAAAATGGAAACTAGAAGTAAACAAATGGTCAATATAAAATTAAACAAAAATTAAAATTGAAAATTCTGCAAGTTTCTATCTTATCTAACTTAAAGAAAATAGTAAAACCTCAAAAAGTAAAAAATAGTTGTGTTTAAAATATTTATAATGGAAAAGTATAAAAATATATTTCTAGTTTATATACATACAATCAAATACTTTACATTAACAAAAACTTTATAACTGTGATAAAAATTAATTGCAAATCTAGTCGCGGTTACACCTTTTGTTGAATGGAGGGGGAAACTCTTTGAATACTGTTATCAAAAATTGCTTAGCATTAAACTAAAATCGTAACAATCAATGTTATAGCGCCGCAGTCATAAATTTTTTGCAATTTAAGCAAGAACTTCTTTACAAATATTAATCCAAATTCACAGTTAATTAGATACACGATAATTAAGGTAACAAATAATAGCAAAATTCATATGTTGATAAAATATTAGAAAGAGTAGAATTTGTGAGGTACTTAAAGTAATAAAAAAATATATTTATGAGAAATAATAATAGTTTTTTCAAATTCCAAAAAAGACAAAAAATTATTCTTAGCCCAGAAAAAGTGAAATATATCAATTAGAAAAAAAGAGGTTAACAATGAAAAAGTATCGGGTTAGTAAATAGAAAAAAGTGAGAGCATAAGAAACAGATAAAAAATAAAGAAGGCATAAAAAAGGAGACTAAAAATTGATAAAAACAGTAGAAAAATGAGAAGGTTAAACAATGGAAACTAGAAGTAAAAAAGTGATAAATTATTGGGTTAGTAAATATAGAAATTTAAAAAAAAAGAAACAAATAAAAAATAAAGTGGGCAAAATAAAAAGACCAAAAATTGATGAAAAAATAGAAAAAAAAATGATTAAAGAATGGAAAGTAGAAGTAAAAAAATGGTCAATATAAAATTAAACAAAAGTCACAATTTAAAATTCTGTAAGTTCCGTCTAGAGTTAGGTCTGTAGGTATGTAAATTAAACAAATTACAAATTATCTAACTTTAAAAAAAATCGGTGTGTTTAAAATAATAAGAAAAAATATTAATAATGGAATTGGAAAGGGTTAATACAGAAAACAAATGTTAAAGCTTTGAACTATGACAATAAAAGTATAAAAATTATATACAATATAAAACTTTACATTAATCAAAAATAATTTTTTGCACCAAAAATAAATTAAAAAAAACATTTTAAAATACATGAAAAAAACAAATCGCAAATCAGTGACAGTTACAGCTTTTTGTGAATGGAGGGAAAAGTTATACAAAAAAAAATGCAGTTTTTTTACACGTTTTGAATGCTGTTGTCGAAAAACAATCAATGTTTGCAATTTAACAAAAAATTCTTTACAAATTTTAATCTAATCCTTTTCAAATTTAAATTCACGTCGTTTTTAAGTATAGTGGGATAGGTTGGCTCAAAATCACCCTCCACGCCCTATAAATTAAATTAATGAGTGAATATCAGTCAAATTTTACGGACTCAAACGTATCCCGATGCCGGTTTTACTGGTTAAAACCACAAGTTTTTTAAATTTATGGTTTATGCGCTGACAGAAAGAACTAACACTTTAATTTTTACATGCTTTACGTTGAGAATCTTATTTTTGATAGAATTTAGCCCACTTGGATCAGGACCGGTATTCTCGTAATACGTAACGTTTTGAAGTCGCTAAGCGAAACGAATAGCGAACAGCGCGCTCAGCGGCACGCTGACCGACGACTTTTCGTATTCTCTCTGCCGAACGCGCTGCCCTGCGAGCAGACAGAATCAAATTCGCTTAGCACATCTTGGCATCATCGAATTGTGCATTTTTATTTCTTGTTAGCCTTGTCGCTCCTTTTCTTTTTCTATGTATAAGAAAGAGGCCATTGTGTGATCGATTTCGAGCCGTATTTCAGAAAGGGTAAATCAAATGTGACTTGTACAAGTGTTGATCCTTTAAAAAATCACTTGATGGTTTGGTTTAGCTCAGTTAAACCCGCCCTTTGACCCTATGATATAAACTCGTAGCACGTTCCCGCCCAGTGTGCGGGAAAAAGTTTACCCCGAGACTTAACCGCACACTTACAAAAAAATTCCGCACTCAGTGCGGAAAAGTTTAAATTTATTCCGGCACTCAGTCAGGAAAAGTGGTGTTTCCGGCACGGTCGTATATTGATATTGATACTTTATTATATAGCATTTATTGTTAAAATGGTTTCACAATAGTTACTTATATATCTAGTAAGTTATACCTTATAATTATAGTAAACATGCGTATTCTACATTTTAAGAAACAGAAAATAAAACTCTAAGGTATTTGTTACCCAAAAAATAACCTAACCAATTCAACAACAAACACAGAATTCATACATCCACAAGAGAAACCTCGCGCGTGGAAAAATTTATATTTTCATGGAATTGTTGAATTAAAAAAAGAAAATAATAATTTTTAGTACATTTATGAATAAATAAAATGACAAAAGATAAAAAACATAATAAAAATGGTAATTAATGTGAAAAATGTGATATTTCAGAAAAGTAAAGAAAATACAGACGAAAACACAGAAACAAAGGTAGTTACCTATATTGTTTGCTAATTATTTTTTATATCAATTAAGCTATTTATTTCATGTTTGCTAATTTCATATTTCATGAAAGCTTTTAACTTATTTTTGAAAGAAAACAATTAATGTGGGCAGGAGCCTAACAAAACCAGATATTTTTTGGTACACATCCGATGAAAGATACAAAAAGCACCGCTGACCAATGGCTTTTTTTATTCTTGGTTTTACAGAATTTTGATTGCTTCTATTTCTAGTATTACACGGATGCTCAATTATTTCGATGTCGATTTTGATAAGAAAAGTTTTTGTTGCAATTTTTTGGAAAAAAAAGTTGTCTTACATCGAGCACCAAATAGTAAGGTTGATGTGTAGGTGTTTGTCACCCGTCCCCAAGCTCCTAATAAGAGATTTTTATTTTTCTAATTATTAATAAAAACGCAAACTGAAAAAACTACAATATTTTCTGCAGCACTCTACAAAGTATTGTAGGGTAGGAAAATCGTACGCGCGGAGGGCAAAACAGTTGGCAAATGGTAGGTGTTTCTCAAACGGTCGCCACGCGCTGAGCGCACTTCGTCGACGCCTTGCGTTCAATATACGTGAATACCATTTTTGTTACTTTGGTCACGTGGTATGCGAATATTACGTTATCATACGGTCAGCAAGTACGAAACGCCGAGCGTATTTAGTTACGAGAATACCGGTCCAGTTGAATCGTACATCGTGTTTGGCATGAGGTAGATGGCGAGGGGTAGGGCAATAAATCGAAAAAAGGTATTTCTTATTTAAAGTGGCTAGTGTCAGTAACATTTTCGATAATCATTCTTTTATGAATAATGCAGGAAATCCAACAAATTATATTAAAACAGTTGTGGGAATTTAGAAATGGTCGCTGTCAGATAAACAAAGCAGTTTTTCATAAGGCGTAATCCATACATAAAATAATTCTCTAGATATACCATTTTTGTAAATTGAATATATTTTTCCTCCACCATACTAATATGGTATGGGGGACTATCAAAATCGTGAAATTTTGACTTTTCTTAATTTTATCAAAAATGGGTTACTAAGGCTCCAAAACACCTTAATCGACGAAAAAAAAAAAGTTGTCTGTTGTCTGTCTGTATACACGATAACTTAAGAACGTCTTAATCGATTTTAACGAAATTTAGTACAAAAATACTCTATCGGCTGACCATGAACTGTTTAATTTTGGCTAGGGTGGTGGGGGGTTTAAGACGGGAAAAAGGGGATAATATATTTTAAAAAATTGCAACTTTGGAACAAAAGCAAGTAGCGATATACGGTTTTCAGATTTCGGTTTCCAAGAATATGGACTACAAATTTTGTTATAAAGTCCAAATTCGTGGGAGCTTTAGTTTCCGAGTTATTTGAAAAAACGTTAAAATATATAAAAAAAATCATAACAGAAATTTTGTTATAAGGTTCTAATCTTTCAAAGCTACAGTTTTCGAGATATTTTCATTTTCTTTCAACATAAAATAGTTGATTGTATGGTGAACTATCCGTGCTTTCTAGCACCAATTTTTTTTTAATTTTTGGTGTTGATTACCAAACAATATAGAGATACCAAAAATCCAATTTTTTTAACTTTTGTCTGTTTGTTTGTCTGTCTGTTTGTTTTAGCATCATGCAAAAACAATGGATTCCTTGGATTTCTAAGCAGTTATCTCATCAAAATCGGTTCACAAAAACAAAAGTTATGACCATATTACTGGGAAAATGCCTCCAAGATTTTTTTTGGGAGAAGGTGGATAATTAAAAAAATCCTTTCATTATAAACTTTCCCTGAAGAAAAGTTTTTTACTACTATCAGTCCTATGGGGTTCAAAAGAAGGTAGTTTTCTTCACATTCGCCAAATCTGACGTTTGTGGTTTACACGCTGAGTACAAATTATATATTTTTCTGACCCTATATTTTTTTAGATTTTTATAAATCTACGAAACATTTTTTTTTCAGTGCAATTAGCAAAAAGTAATTGAAAAATTACACTACAAATAGGTTAAGTTTTTAAAAAATGCTTCCCTTACTTGAAATTTCTTCGTACCACCCTTTAAAGCAAAAACCGGGAAAAACCGAAGGCAAAGCGTTTATTCGGTTGGGTAAGGGTTTGAGGGGCTTGAAGGGACGGGGAGGGGTTGAAGTCGGGATTTGGAATTAAGGGGAGAGGAAATGCTACAAAAATTAAAATTTTGGCCACGGGGGCAAAAAATACAGATTTTACTTTAGCCTGAACATCTACCTGAAGTGAGACAATAGATATATATTTTCCCTTAGTCAGTCTATGAAATCAGTTTTTTTTGTGGCTGGATCCAATTTTTATTTTAACGTTTCCGTACATTCACTTTACAGCTACCTCGCATTCACCATAAGATAAAAAAATTGATTCAGTAAAACCGGCCCTACACGAATGTCGGATACCTTTGAATATTTGTTTTTCCGTAATCAAACATACCCTATGGTATCCTACATTAAAGGAATATAACCCCTAATTTTTTTGTTACTTTGGGGCGTCATAACAACCGCTTCTGCCAAGGTTTCGGCATATTCTTCATCTATATTTTCTTCCTCATTTCCCTCTTCGTCATCGTATTCTGCATAATCAGGTTCTTCTTCACCTTCCTCTCCTTCTTGCTCATCTAAAAATATAACAAATGTTTACTGGGCGAAGAAAGTCTTAAATATACAAATTAACAATAGACCAGTATCAAGTTTATCAAACAACACGACTCTAAGCTTTATAATATGGAGCTGTCAGATATTACTACAAAATATTTTATAGTCAACTAAAGTCTAATAATTCAGATTATTATCTTTCGTATTTATTTTGTAGTTTGCTATAGTCACTGGAATTTACTAAAGTTTTGTTTGCTATAATGTACAATTTCTAACAATAAGAACCTACGATGAAATCAAAAATTTTACCAAAAACCTAACCTAACTAATAGGTACTCTACTAAAGCAAGGCTTTGTTTAGATCTTTTTTACAACTTCGTATAACTTTTGTTTTATGAATTTTTGTCTAAATTATTAATTTTATTTAATTTTATATTAATTAGATAAAATTGTGATGTAATGATTGATGGTTAATACAAGGTTTTTTGCACAAAAAAGTTCGATGATTACCTTCAGTTTCTTCACTACTCTCGACCATCGGCATAGGTACATAGTTCGATTGTAGCTGATTGATGTTGGCCAAAGGTGCTTGGAAAAGTTTGTGCAAAGCCGTTGTCGGAATGTCGTTTGGTTTGTGTTCGTGGACTTTGTAGGTGCCTGTTACGTAATGTTGACCTAGGAATTAAAAAACTTTCTTGAGGTTATGAAATACACTAGATTCCAAAAATCTCCGGACCAGTTTGACGAAACATTTGCTGTCATCAAAAATGATCATTTTCCGGTCCCATTTTTAATTAAGTTGACCATGAATTGTGTTGACAGTTTTTTTTTAAATAATTTTTTTGATTTTTTTGATTTTTTTTAATTAATTTTTTGTTTCAATTATTATTTTTTTATTTTTAAACTAAAAAGTTTATACTTTTTATGGTAGATGTAAAAATAGGCGAATATTAGTTGTTTGAAAAAAAAAATAAAGTGCGAGACACGACCGGAAACTCACTTTACAGGTCTAGTAACGTAAATACATATTACTCCAGATCAGAAATGAATTTATAAAATAATTGTTTAGTACCTTGTTATGTTTATACCCTTTTAAAGCAAACGAAAATTTAATATTTTAACGACAAACGAAAACGTAGAAAATAAATTGATTATGACGGATTTTAACCTTACTATCATGGTTCTATGCGAAGAAAACCATTGTCTACTCAATTATATTTTACAAATTTAAATTTATTCCTTGCCTTTTTTCGAATTCTGTTACATAACCCCCAGATGCACCGTAAAAATATTCGGATTAGTTTAGCTAATTCATGCTTCCTTTTTGTTCATTTATGAGGGATCAAGAGAGAAAAAGAATTGATTAGATAGCCAATCGCGATTAAATGCCTACGGTGCATTTAGGGGTAAGTGATGTAACAGCCACATCAAAGGCAAAGCAAAATTATCGGCAATAAGACAAAAACTCCAAAAATTTCTAGAGAACACTCCGTCATTCTGACACTTTTAGGAAAATTCTGACAGTTTGATCTTTTAAAATAATTAGGAAGTTAAACCATTAGTTATTTTCGACAGTTTCTATACACTTACTACGTTTATACGAACCTAAAACCGGTTTTATATAAGGACGGTTTTAAATAAAATTGATTTTTCTATTCTGAGGGTCTATCCGTCTTTCATTAAATGTTACTTTAAAAAGAAAACAATACAACTAATTAAGTTAACAGCAGATTTGTTGATAAAACCATGGTTGAGTATTTCTTTAGGGTGGAAGCAATGCTCTAAAGCGTTTTATAAGGGTTTATACCGATTCTAAAATCGGTTTTGGAGCGATAAACCACTTCCTTTTTATTTTAGCGGGGTTTATACGACAAAATATTTAAACCTTCCTATATATATAAAAGCGCTTTAAAAGGCCTGTATAAAAAAATCGATTTAAAAAGACTTAATTTTCTTAATTTTCTTTTGTAATTAGCTAATTGTTGAGTATATAGTTATTAATCAAGATGATATTTGGCTATGCATCAAAATATTTTTAACAACAATTAAGCTTAAGCTGACAGGTGTCAATTTTTTTATTTGGGCATTTTTATGCTCGTATTCACCAACGCAAAAATTATCCGATTACCCTTTAATCGTGATTAGTTACTAATCAGAGTTTAGAAAGCGGTCTTTTAGATTGCAAATTTGTTTACCAAGACTCATTCGAAACTCCGATAAGTGTTCATCATGATTAAAGCCTAATCGGAGAATTTTCACGTTGGTGGATATGGACATAAGTGTCAAATATTTATAAGGCATCTTCAAAATCAGAGTCCGTTCTTCCAAAAATTTGAACTATTTACCTATAGATAAATTTAAAAAAATCAAAAAATTGACACCTGTTCCCTTAAGGTGCTGCTTAGTATTCTCAATGAGACTTTAGTTAATTCTGCTTTGTCAACAACGCTTGCTTGCTTACTTTTTGAAATTTATTTTGAAGAGAAGATTTGATTAGGGTTTTTTTTAAAAATGTTAATCATATTGTTAGTATTACCTATCGGGCTATTGGAAGCAGAGTTTTTAAATTCTTGTAAATGAAGTTTCTCACTCTTTACACTTTTGTGAGATTTATGATAAGTTCCGTCGTCATCATCAAAATAAAAATTTTCTGGGTGCGGCCCGGAGTCAATGTCGTTGTAGCTGGGGATGTTTCCTTCCTCACTGACGTCATCTTTTATTCGTTGATAGTCGTTCACTTCGTGTTCTGTGCTTGTGAAAACCTAAAACAGATATATATTGCTATTATTCAGTGATTTTATTTTAGTTACGAGTAACGGCCTTTGGGTTATTCTACGCCATAAAGGATGTAACGACCGTTACACGATTGTACAGTGAATTTGTGTAGGTGTAATGTTATTTACAACTTTAAGTTCACACATGTTAAACTAAAGAAATATTCATCTTTTATTATTAGTACTACTTCGTGGACAATATTTTTAACCAGTGAATAGCTGGCATTGAAAGTTATAAAACCATAGTTCCAATGTAACGACCGTTACCGTAGCATTACCCCTTTATCTTTTTACAAAAAAATATTACAGAAAAAAATTAAGAACATTGAGGCACTCTATCAAACAATTTGGACTATAGTCGAGAAGTGTGCGAAACATTTGGTTGCCAAGGTATTTGTAGTGTAACAAATGCAAGGCGTAAACAAATCTTAGTTGACAACGTTGACAACAAAATTTTTTTTGCATAAATCGTTAAATCGTGTCGCCAAAACTAGAAATGGATATTGAACCTGCTGCTGAAACGGTAGTAAATAAACTTTTGCGAGAAAAGTCTTGGAATATATCTACGAACAACTGTTTAAGAAATTTAAAGAATGGTGCAAGTGAAACAATATTGAAAACGAGAATGTTCTTGCATATTTTTTTAACAAAAAATTAAAAAAAAAACATTTGTTTCTGTCACTTTTTACTTTAATCCCTCAGGGACTAAAGTAGACCTTTAGACTAAAGTAACCAAAAAATCCAAGAAATACAGGAAAATACTTTTAAAAATCTCCAACGAAGAGCAGTTCTCGCAACACACGGTCCGTAGAATAGATCGCAACACACCATCTTTACACTATAAATCAAGGCGGCTGATGAATGAAATAACCATGGTTTTTTACTTGGTGACGTTCATTGTTGCGACATTTTAATATTTGACATTTTGATATTTGTTGTTTTAGAAGAAGCCAGAACAACTAGTATAGAAGCCCTTATCTTCAAGCACCAGCTTCGTTGGACTGGTCACATTATCCGCATGCCTGAAACACGTCTCCCAAAGCAGATATTTTATGGACAGAAAGAGGGAAAGATAAATCAAGGTGGTCAACAAAAAAGGTACAAGGACGTTCTCAAAGGCAATATGATGAAGGCTCACATCGATATAAACAACTTCGAGACCACGACAAACGATAGGGCTACATGGCGCCGAACAGTCCATGAGGGAGCATAAACTTTTGAAGAGCAACGACGTAGACTAGAAACGGAAAAGAGAGAACGTAGAAAGGAGCGACAAAATGGAAGAATGGATGACCAACAACACCCGGCTGCTGCCGGAGACTGGGTGTGCCAGGACTGTGGAAGGGTGTGCGGCTCGAGAATTGGCTTACATAGCCATCAAAAAACGCACAACAGATAGCGACGATACAGAATAGAGGAAAATCATACTCGGTTCGAGTGATTGCCTATGATGATTTTGACGATTTTGTAATACAAAAATTTGACATTTTGACAAAGGATGATCTAGCCTGTTCAATTCTTGCATGTTGTCCCAGTTTTCATTGACTGACGGCTGACAGCCCAGGTATTTATACATTTCTACGCGTTCGACTTGTTGGCCATTTACTTCCAGTATGCCTCTTATGTTTTTTTGCTTGGCTTTAACCATCCATTTTGTTTTTCCAACATTCAAGTCAAACCCAAATTGAGAACTTTCGGCTGCGACTCGATTTATCAGCTCTTGCAGGCCCCCCAACTTATCCACAATTATGACGGTGTCGTCAGCATATCTCAAATTGTTAACTTTTATGCCGTTTATAGTTAGACCCTCCTCGCAGTTGTGAAGTGCATTCTCGACGATTTTATTACTATAGATATTAAATAGCAGCGGAGACAATATGCAGCCTTGGCGAACACCCCTTTTTATTAGGACTTCTCCGGACAGTTGACCATCAACTTTTTTTTGAGCTGTCTGGCTCCAGTATAGGTTGGCAATTATTTTTAGATCTTGATCATCTAGAGCAACTTCTTTAAGAGATTCCATAAGCTTTTCGTGCTGGACTCGGTCGAAGGCCTTCTCATAATCTACGAAAAAGACATATACTGGCACTGATACATCTCTAGACCGTTGAACCAGGACTTGAATTCCAAATAACGCCTCTCTTGTCCCGAAGCCTCTATGAAATCCGAACTGCGTATCGCCCATAAAGGATTCGCATTTTTTATAAATTCTCTTATGAATAATCTTTAAAAATATTTTTAGCATATGGCTCATTAGGCTAATTAGACGGTAATCACTACACTTCTTTGCTGAATGTTTTTTAGACAATGTAACAAATGTTGATTTTAGCCAATCAGTTGGGATTTTACCGCTGCGATAAATCAGATTAAAAAGTTTGACAAGAATATTCAGCGACTCTTCGTTTTTGATAAGTTTTAAAACTTCCGTGTATACTTCGTCTTGCCCTACTGCTTTCCTGTAAGGATATTGCATGCTGTACTTCTTCCGGTGTTATATCTAGGCCTTGACTTGAGAATTCTTCTGGATGTTCAGGCCGATCATCGCTAAAGAGATTTTCTATGTAGTTACACCATTCTTTTTGTTTTTCTTTGGTATAAGGTAAGATTTTTCCTTCACTGTCAACAAGGATTCCTGTTTGTCTCTTATTAACTAAACCGGCCGCTTCCTTTATACGTTTGTGTAAATTAAAAGTGTCATGTTTAGTATCCAGATCTTCTATTTCTTGACATTGCTGTGTTAGCCATTCTTGTTTTGCTGAACTTTTGTTATGGTTGTTTTTATTTGGTATTTATTATTGATGTTTTTCACTTTTGTAATTTTAGGGGTGGTCAGTAAAATAAAATAGAAATTGCCACAGACTTTTACCTAAAATCAGTATCGACCTTACTGATAGCTGTCGAAGAATTTATAGGATAGAAAAACAAGATTTTTTGGGGTGGATCTTGGGAGCGAATGGTTAGAAGTGTAAAGATTGTACTCAAAGAACATATACCTTAATTTTAACTCCTCCCCTGGAGAATTATACAGAAGTACATAGGGTAGACCCTTGCCGGCAGATAACTGCCTGGCAAAAGCTGTTTTAAGGAACTTTTTTTTATCATTTACTTACTATTGGTGGTGGAGGCTCGCTTCTCTCCAAACCATGATGATGCCCGTGTCCTTTATGGTGATCATGTTTGTGATGGTGTTTATGCTAAAATAATAACAAATATTTTGCTAAGTTAGTGTAACATATCAAAATTTTTAACATCACTGTTGCAAAGTAGCTCACACACTATAATGGTCAAGCCATGATGGTAATTTAAGGCTTAAAATATTTTAGCATAATTTGATGGGGAGATATTTTAGTGACGTTCAAAAATTTTTAAGGTTGTTGAAGAGAGAGAGCAGGCTATAAAAAAGTATTTTAAAGAAAGATGAAAATAATTTAAGGCAAGTGTTTACTAAAAATTTCTGTTATGTCATTTGTCTGTCATCTTGAGCGGTACCGTGCATATGATTTTTATTTTGCATTTTTTGTCTAAAAAACATCAAAAATGGTAATTTTTCAAAGTGTAAAGTGTGTAAAACATATGGTGCTATTAATTTCTTTCAATCAAAGTTCTTTACAGTCTTTAAATTTACCAAAAAACGTGTCATACTAAAGTATATTTTACCACATCTAAAAATAATTTAACAGGTATTTAAGAAAATAATTTTAAGGGTCATCATGGCTTTACCACAAAACTTGCATCAGCTTCATCGACTCAGCGCCGTGGCTCGCCGACCATGGGGTTCAAGACTCCGCATCCCGAAACTGATGCCACGTTGATGAATCAGTATTAGTCATGTTGCTTCTTGAACAACATATCTCATGGGGTGTGGGCCCCTCCGGCCCCTTAACAGAAGATTTTAGGCGAAGATGGAAATAATATTCCCCAAGATAGGGCTCTCAATTTTTTTTTATTTAATAAATAAAGATTAAGTGCGAAAATACAGTAAACATTTAAAAAATATTTAACACGTCGACTTAATTTTCCTATTTAAAAAGAGGTGGGGGTCACTTACCTTGTGTCCATGCTTATGCTTGTGTCCATGATGATGCTTATGACCATGTTTATGATGATGCCCATGTTTGTGCTTATGCCCGTGCTTGTGCCCGTGCTTATGCCCGTGGCCGTGCTTATGAATGTGTTTGTGAATGACGATTTTTTTCTCTTCTTTGGGCTTTTTGTAGATCACGTGGGTGTGCTTGTGGGTGTGTTTGTGAACTGGCACGTGAATTTTTATACTAAAAAGCGGCAGAAATTATTACAAATTATGTTTCTTTATAGAAGCTTGACTAGTAGTAGTAGTAGTAAAAACTTCAGTTCAGAAAGAAGTTATGGCTTGGACAGCGGCGTCGTGTCGGGGAAGTCAGGAGTAGCATTTTTGATCCTTTACACCGGAAGTGTGATTTAAAATAAAGGCATTATTATGATCTTAAAACTGTAAATTAATTCTATATGATAGTGTGACAGGAAATGGTACTGCCCTGATGAAACCTAAAATAGTTTTGTTAAATACCTCTGGAAATATTTTTATGGTACGGCCTTGATGAACCTTAAAATAGTTTAGTTAAATAACTGTTAAAATGTTTTTAGATTTGTTAAAATATTTGAGGTATCGGAATGTTTTTCGTTAATTTTAAAGAGTTTAAGAATGTGATAATTAAAAAAAAAGAAGTCAATATACTAGTTTAGGGAACTTTGAACCTTAAAAAATATAAAATATTAACGATTTTTTGAAGAAAAATGAAAAATAAAAATAATATGCACTGTGGGAAAAATTATTTTACGCTGTTGCCATATTTATCTTATTATCATAAAATATATCATTAATAAATACATATTTATTTAGTTTAGCATTTTCTGATAAAATTCTTTATAAAAACCTTCTTTTTATTTATTTTCAGTATGAAGAAGCAACGCTATTTTTTTATTCTTCTGTTTCCTTTTAGGCAACCAATTTTAATCGATCTCAATCCTCCTCTAAATTAGTTCACTTCACTTAATTAGCTCTATCTACCTCTAAAATTCTGCCCTCTCTCTTTTTTTCATTTTAACAGATAAAAAATGTTTTTGGCTGTATCTTTTTTGAACGCTAAAAAAACTTTTTAGGTTAGGTTTAAAGTATGAGCCAAATCATGGCATAAAAAAATGAAAGACACAGAGAAAGTGGTTAAACAAAAACGTTACTCCTTAAATTATGTTAAATTATTTTAAGCCTTAAATTATCATCATGGCCGTACCATTAAAATAATTTTAGATGTGCTAACATACTTTAAAGTAGCATACGTCTTTTGGTAATTTTAAAGATTATAAAGAATTTTGATTAAAAAAAATTAATACTACCTTATGTCTTACACACTTTACACTTTAAAAAATTACAATTTTTGACTTTTTTTTGGAAAAAAATATTTTTGGACGATAAAAAACAGTGAAAATGTGAAAAAAAAAAGTTTTTTATTTATTTTGGAAAGAAAACTATAAAATGTAGCTAAAATTCCTTAGGCCTTAAATTACCATCATGGCGGTACCATAAACAACCCTATAAAATTTTACTATTATCAACCTGAAGTTTTCTATAGGCATCCTGAAAAAGATTACCATATTTTGGAGACACGTTACTCACCTTTTAATTATTAATTCACCAAAAAATGGGCCTAAAAACTATCATTTTCTTTTTGAAATATTTCACACAGTTTTACAAGAAATTATGATTACCAAATTTTAATAAAATTTTGGTAGGGGGTTGGCATGACGAAAATACATAACTTTTTTGTTTAAAGTACCTAGATATCTAGTCAGAAATCGTAATTAAAGTTGAGAATTTTTAAAAACCTATTTTGACGCCTCCGTTTATTCGATTTTAATAATTTTTGATTATATTATTATAGATAAGTAAGGCTGGATATTTTTCAAATAAGAAAGCAATATTATATTTATATAAAATTAATTTGCACTTGCTAAAGCTAAAATAATGAGCTAACAAGTCCATATGCGTTAATTGTTAATAAATATTTTAATTAATAAATGTTATTTCTTTATTATTTTTTTTAAACTTACTGTTTATGTTCTCCCCCACCGCCATGCCCACAGGACAGTTCCAAAAAGTAACCCACAAAAATTACACAGAAAATATCCAGCTTCATAGCTAATGTGGACAACTCACAGAATTCTACGAAAATTCGGATTAATAATTTGCACTAAATTTAACACATATTTTTAGAGCACCCACTAGTTCTTTGTTTTTTTATTTCTGTTTTTGGTTCACTCATTTTTTACTAGACAAAAAAAATAAACTTTTGAAAATCTTATTCACATCATCTGTGAAAGCCATTATTCAAACTAATTTAAAGTTTGAGAAAAATTTCAATTTTATATGGGTTCGTTTAAATCTCATTTTTGCTGAAACCATAATGTTTGTGGTTTTTGTTCTTAATTTCGATTTTACATCAATTTTGACGATTTTTCTTTCTGATTGATTTTGTTCTAGCAATGTTTAACCAAAATTGTTCATTAGAGTACCTCTACTGCGTTTTATTAAATTAAAATTTGCCAACCATTTGGAAACTACTTAAAAAAAAACAGTTTTTCCTGCAGAATACTGGCAATAACAACGAAATGGAAAAAAAGCGGTTGAAAAACCCTCTAGCTGTTATATTAGTAGGTACTTTTAATATTCAAAAATAAAATTAATTAAAAAACTTTTTTTTTATATAGTAACTGCGTGCAGATAACTAAAGCATGACCTTTTTAATTACCGATGCAAAAAAACTTTTATTTTTTATCACGGGTGCAAAAAAAGATTTCTGTCCGTTTTTTACCCAAAATTAAAGAGAAATAGAAAAAAATAATAATATTGAAAAAATCTAATTATTCTTGTGTAAAAATTAAGCGATTTCCGTCAGTTTTCACCAAGTATTTACGAAAAAATCATTTAAAAACATCGTCAAAATATCAAACTGTCAAAGATTAAAATGTCGCAACAATGAACGTCATCGAGTAAAAAGGCACGTCGCTATGGAAACCGCATTGTTATTTATTTACCAGCCGCCTTGATTTATAGTGTAAAGATGGTGTGTTGCGGGAAGGACTCTTCGTTCGAGATTTTTAAAGGTTTTTTCTGTTTTTCTCGGATTTTTTGATAAAGGTATTAAAAATAATAGTGTTAACAACTCGCAGCTAAACTGTGCTTTTTTTACTCGCGTTTTTAAGTACCTCGCTGCGCTCGTTATTTAAAGCAACGCTTGTAAAAAAAGCACTATTTTAGCCACTAGTTGTGAAAACTACTATTTCAGTACTAGATATCGTTTGGTACTGAATTGAGAAATGTTTTGCAGTCCCATGCCTCCAACTAATAATATTCTGTACTAAATCGGGTAGTTTTTCAATTTATTTTTTATGTACCGCATGATTTAAGGTTTAACCACCCAATCAATCAATCAATCAAAATCAATCAATCAATCAATCATTTATTCAGTACTTCGTCCTAATTAAAATCAGGATGTACAACGTCAAATTGAAATATAATAATTTAAAAAACAAACAGAAAATTTAAAAAAAACAAAATAAAGTTAAAAAATTACATAAAAGGTCTAATTACGAATACACAGCACGGACCAGACATCAAAAATGGTTTTTATAAATTAGTCCTAGTAAATTTAAAAAAAGTTAAGAATGCAGTAAAAAGCAGCACAAAATAGTGTTATAAATTGGTCCTAGTAAAATTAAAATAGGATTCACAAAACAAAAATATCGAATTGAACAGAAAGAATAAATATTGAAAGGTAGCATACATACATACAAGTTGTACGTTATGAAAAGTAGTATTATGTCATTAATGGAGTAAAACGCATCTGAACAAAATACACCTTTAAGGTGCCTTTTAAAAGCAGTCCTACTCAGTGTCCTGATAATTGCTGGAAGCATTTTATATAATTTGCATCCGAAATTGTAGGAACTTTTTTTTTAAAACTCATGTTTATGAAAGGGCATACAGAAGTTTTCTCGCCCTCTGGTATTATAAGAGTGGTACAACTGATTTGAAATAAACTTATTTTTATTACAAAGTACATAAAGAAGCAGCTTTAAAACATATACAGAGATACCCAGCAAACACGGTTCCCTCGGGCCTCCGTCGGGCCGATGTCGATTGCCGAATTTATTTAAGACATCGGACCAGCAGTATTTTTTGTCCACTTTGCGACGTAGGCCCAATGTATGTTTGCCGACGCAGCGTTGGACTGTAGCCCGCCGTCGGACCAATGGTAAATTTTTCTTTTTGCTGACATCGGCATACCGTCGCCGTACGATTAAGGTCCGATATGGTTTAACCGCATGGTACCGACCATCCGCCCATAGCTGCTTAATTTGGTCGGTCTAACGTAGGCAAGCTGGTCTTGGCCAGACATCGGTAAACTATTCAAGTTCGACATTGGTTTCCGTCCGTGGTAGCTTAAAGCGGCCCGACATTGGCAAACTACAAAGTTTCGATAATGCGGGTGCTTAACCAGTCGGGCTGGTTTAAGTGGCAGAAGAGGTGATTCTTCTAGAGAAGTACCACCATCTTGTCAAGTCCGCATTCTAGTTTTGAAATATCTTTGCTCATTATATATATAATATTATCCTCCACTGTACAGGGAACATAGTGACATTAGCGCCATCTCTACATACTAGAAAGAAACTATTAAGCATTTTAAAAATTTTAAGGTGACGTAATCGCACCATCGTCGGATGCCGATTCTCGACCAATCAAACAAAGTTCCAATCGGACCATCGTCGGCCCTAAAGTAGATAAAGTGGTCGTCGGCATAAAGTCGACTATAGTGAATCGGGCCATCGTCAGTTGCCGATTCTCGATCGATTAAACAAGGTTCCAATCGGACCATCATCGGCCCTAAAGCAGATAAGGCTTGCATTGGCATAATGTCGACTATAGGCGATCGGGCCATCGTCAGTAGCCGATTCTCATCCGATTAAATAAAGTTCCAATCGGACCGTCGTCGGCCCTAAAGCAGATAAGGTTTGCGTTGGCATAATGTCGACTATAGTAAATCGAGCCATCGTCAGTTGCCGATTCTCGTCCGATTAAAACAAAGTTTCAATCGGACCGTCGTCGGCCCTAAAGCAAATAAAGTGGGCTTCGGCATAAAGTCGACTATAGTAAATCGGGCCATCGTCAGTTGCCGATTCTCGACCGATTAAACAAAGTTCTAATCGGACCATCGTCGCTCCTAAAGTGGTGTCGGCATGTAGTAATGTGGATGAAATTAACTCTGTGTTTCGGACTTCCATTGTCTATATTTTATTTATACACGACGTTTCGATCAGTACAATCTCTGATCGTCTTCAGGTGCAAACTACAATCAATTCCTAAGGCTACGTACTTATATACTGTGAGAAATCACTCAACCTTGAAGTTTAAGAAGTTGGCTCCGCCCAAGGAGGGGCTTCCAAATATTTTGGATTTCAACACTTGGTTTACTGAAACTACCCTAATTCTGCCCAATAAAGGCAGCTTCAAGGAATTTTCGTTTCTTCCAGTGTGACTCCTTATGCAAAACCTTTGCTTCTGCCCAGTAGTAATGTGGACCTCCGTCAGTTGCCGATTATTGACCGAAAACTGAAAATCGCAATCTGACCAACATCGGGCCAGAGTGTAGTCACCGATGCCGACACACTGCCGACATTGGCCCGATTCAAATCCCACGATTTGTATTTGCTGGGTAACTATTAAAATTTTATAATTTTTAAACACCTCTCTGCAGGATTTCCTGTAGGAAACATCGAAGATTACTTTGATTTTTTGCTTTTGAGGAACTAAGAGCCTACTGATTTCTGAAGATATTCTCCAAACGGAGATTCCGTAGGCAATTGCTAAATGCGTATAAACTTAAAACACTCTTAAAAGAACCGGTACGCCCACGCGTTTGCAACCTACAATCAATTCCTAAGGCTACGTACTTATATACTGTGAGAAATCACTCAACCTTGAAGTTTAAGAAGTTGGCTCCGCCCAAGGAGGGGCTTCCAAATATTTGGGATTTCAACACTTGGTTTACTGAAAATACCCTAATTCTGCCCAATAAAGGCATCTTCAAGGAATTTTCGTTTCTTCCGGTGTGACTCCTTATGCAAAACCTTTGCTTCTGCCCAGTAGTAATGTGGACCTCCGTCAGTTGCCGATTATTGACCGAAAACTGAAAATCGCAATCTGACCAACATCGGGCCAGAGTGTAGTCACCGATGCCGACACACTGCCGACGTTGTCGACATTGGCCCGATTCAAAGCCCACGATTTGTATTTGCTGGGTAACTATTAAAATTTTATAATTTTTAAAAACCTCTCTGCAGGATTTCCTGTAGGAAAAATCGAAGATTACTCTGATTTTTTGCTTTTGAGGAACTAAGAGCCTACTGATTTCTGAAGATATTCCCCAAACGGAGATTCCGTAGGCAATTGCTAAATGCGTATAAACTTAAAACACTCTTAAAAGAACCGGTATGCCCACGCGTTTGCAACCTACAATCAATTCCTAAGGCTACGTACTTATATACTGTGAGAAATCACTCAACCTTGAAGTTTAAGAAGTTGGCTCCGCCCAAGGAGGGGCTTCCAAATATTTGGGATTTCAACACTTGGTTTACTGAAAATACCCTAATTCTGCCCAATAAAGGCAGCTTCAAGGAATTTTCGTTTCTTCCAGTGTGACTCCTTATGCAAAACCTTTGCTTCTGCCCAGTAGTAATGTGGACCTCTGTCAGTTGCCGATTATTGACCGAAAACTGAAAATCGCAATCTGACCAACATCGGGCCAGAGTGTAGTCACCGATGCCGACACACTGCCGACGTTGTCGACATTGGCCCGATTCAAAGCCCACGATTTGTATTTGCTGGGTAACTATTAAAATTTTATAATTTTTAAAAACCTCTCTGCAGGATTTCCTGTAGGAAAAATCGAAGATTACTCTGATTTTTTGCTTTTGAGGAACTAAGAGCCTACTGATTTCTGAAGATATTCCCCAAACGGAGATTCCGTAGGCAATTGCTAAATGCGTATAAACTTAAAACACTCTTAAAAGAACCAGTATGCCCACGCGTTTGCAACCTACAATCAATTCCTAAGGCTACGTACTTATATACTGTGAGAAATCACTCAACCTTGAAGTTTAAGAAGTTGGCTCCGCCCAAGGAGGGGCTTCCAAATATTTGGGATTTCAACACTTGGTTTACTAAAAATACCCTAATTCTGCCCAATAAAGGCAGCTTCAAGGAATTTTCGTTTCTTCCAGTGTGACTCCTTATGCAAAACCTTTGCTTCTGCCCAGTAGTAATGTGGACCTCCGTCAGTTGCTGATTATTGACCGAAAACTGAAAATCGCAATCTGACCAACATCGGGCCAGAGTGTAGTCACCGATGCCGACACACTGCCGACGTTGTCGACATTGGCCCGATTCAAAGCCGACGATTTGTGTTTGCTGGGTAACTATTAAAATTTTATATTTTTTAAAAACCTCTCTGCAGGATTTCCTGTAGGAAAAATCGAAGATTACTCTGATTTTTTGCTTTTGAGGAACTAAGAGCCTACTGATTTCTGAAGACATTCCCCAAACGGAGATTCCGTAGGCAATTGCTAAATGTATATAAGCTTAAAACAGTTAACTTAGTTATTAGATGTACTTATTTATCCTAGAGCACACAGTATCAATGTGGCTTTCCCAGTCTAAGTGAGAAAAAAGTGTTAATCCCAGTATGTGCAGAAATGTGCTCTGGTACATCATTCATATAAAGAAGAAAAAGTAAAGAACCTGAAACACTCCCCTGGCGAGTGCCTACGTTTATATAGTACCGTAGAACGGGGCGGCTTCGGACAATTTTTTAATTTTAAGTTTTTTGTCATAACTTTTAAACCCTTTAACCAATTAACTTGAAAATTTACGCTCAAGGAACTTCATAGGGTCTTATTCATGGTATCACTCAGTTGATTCAACTTAGAGATCTTAAAAAAGTGCCTGTAGAAAGTTTAAAGCGTTTTTTGACAGCTTTAAGAATAAGGGCGCAGAAAAATAAAAACTAAAATGAAGATTTCGTTTTTTTCCGCCTATCTCCGGAACTATCCGGAATTTGTAAACTTTTTTTTAGCTTTGAGCAAACTTTCCCCTAATTTAAACCTTTTCGTATCTCCTACCGTTTAGGAGATCCCCATGTTATGAGCATCGAATTTGAAACACCCTGTATACCTAATTTTTAAAAATTTGCCAGTTGATTTTTATTAAAAGCTGAACCCCCCCTCCAGAGTCGATTTCTGGCTACGCCACTATGAAATTAGTCAGCAAATATACTGATGAAGGGCTACAGCTGCAACTTTAAATATTTTATTTAAATGTTTAAATATATATTACAAGTACTCTAGTTATAGTATTTTAAAAGAATTATTTCACTGGTTAACCCAGAAAATGGAGCATATATTTTTGTTTATCTTTTTACTTTGCTCCTTTCAGAAATAGTATATTACATGACAAGAGAAGAAAGTGACAAATTCCGCACGAGCGTGAATGTTGTGGACGAGGCGCTAGTCGAATGAAACACTGATGAACTGCATTAATTTTTGTAAAAATTGGTGTTTAATTTTGCACAAATCAAATGAAACTGCTTTTCCGCACATGTGTGGAAAAGTACTTTGCAACACATGTACGGAAAAGTACCGCAGGTCACTAAAACAGAAAAAGATGAGAGGCCTATATTTTGCAGATGATAAAATAAAAAAATGTTGCTTCCAATAAATTCAAAAAAACCTGCGCGGAAAAGTACCGAAGGTGGCTAAAACAGAAGAAGATGAGAGGCCTATATTTTGAATATGATAAAATAAAAAAATGTGGCTTCCAATAAATTTAAAAAAACCTTTTCCATTGTACTGAGTACTCAAAAAGTCGTTATGGCAATTTTAAGAACATACCTCCAATATCTGTTCAGACATTTAAATAAAAGAAATGTTGTTTGTCACTGAATTAGTTAAAAACAACCATAAATTTAGACAATTTTAGAATACTCTTCCATCAACGTAATTAGACTCGGTTAAGCCGTTAATTTGTTACTTAATCCCGATCGGAAGTGAATTCCTAATTAGAAAAAAGTCGCTTTAAATTGGTTAATTTGTTTATTTGGTTTTGGAGTTTTTTATCTTCGAATTTATCGGTGTGAAAAATAGTTGAATTATTATTTAAGGTTTTTGACCGCAATCACGTAAGATGTGATGTAACGGAACGTGTTATACAGAATTTGGTTCACAATAAAATAAATAAAAAACTGTTTTAGTAAACTCGATTTTATATAATTCCACACTAAAAGGTAAAAAATAATTGTATCATATATTTAATACTGAACTAGGTGAAGACCCCGCAGCTACGTCTACGATTTTACTTTTTTTTCCGTTTTTCTTGCTTTAAATGATCATACTGTTGTTTCTCTAATTGTGCCCAAGTCCTTTTGGCCTAGTCTAGCTGGCAGAGCGTGAGACTGCGTTCTGGCAATAATACTTTAGCCTTCTTGTACACTCCGATACTGGAGCATACATTATTAGCTTACTGACTGTTTTAAGTTGGTGTCAACACTCGAGGCCCTCTATACATTTGACAGTTATTGTTTCACCCTCTCTTTTTAGTTTTTTTCATATTTGGACTGATGTTTTGTTGTGTCTTTTTATAATTTCCCCAGACAGTTTTTGAATGAAGATGACTTTTGGTTAGTAAAATATGTTAAACATTCACAAAAACATGAGATAGATACACAGATAGTATGAGGTGACCAACTTCCAAAGGGGCAAAACCGGGACACTCCGGCCAGTCAATGTATTGTATATCATGTATTTTTTCTTATATGCACCCCTAATAATATTAAGATGAATTGTCTAAAATACTTATTAAAGAAAAATAATTTAAGTAAGGTTTCAATTCAAATTTATAGATGGCAGAGAACATCCGCTTTTTTAATTGCAGTGATGAACCCGGGCGAACCGTAACTTTTGCTGCGGTTAAAAATCGGGACTGTCCCGGCCAAACCGGGACGGTTGGTCACCTTAAATAGTAGGTAAAATATAAATTTTTTATTGATCTATCTTGTTGCTTAAAATAGTAACAACAAGTATATAATATTATTTAAATATAACTAATCTTACTTACCTCACACATTCGACTATTTTTATAAATTTTTCAGTTCGGTTTTCGATTTTGCGTTTCTTTAAGACTTAAAATATTTTAGAATAATTTAAGGGGTAACGTTTTTGATGAAGCAATTTTTTACTACGTTATTCACATTTTTATGCCATGATATTGCTCGCATTTTAAAGCTTTCTTTCCAAAGTTTCGATTTCTAGAATAAAACACTCAAATTTGAAATTTGATGTACTTTCGTTTATTAATCAAAAATGTGACACTGGCAAAATTATTTATTTCCAACGGTTGCCAACCCACACAAAAATTATCAACATTTCCCTAGCAACTGCCAAATCGAGTTGCTTACCTCTAGTAAAACAATAACTTTCAAAAATTGTATACAGGGCCTCTAGCCAACAACGTTCTCAACTAAAAAGCCAGTTAACTCTTATCTCTTCAGTGCCCTTTAGCCAAAGATTGCCGCCATTTTTATAAGCAAATTGACAGGTAAAATATGGATTTTCTGTCAGTTGGGTTGGGTTGGTATAGTATGCTAAAGGATACTTAATCGGATAAGAGTTAACTGGCTTTTTAGTTAAGCAGGTGTTGCTCTAGCCAACATAAATACTATGTAAAATCGACAAAGATGGATATGTTTAAAGTATATTGCTATAAATGTTTTGAAACAAAGAAACCTATCAATCATTACGCAGTAGATGTAGTTACTGATTTGAAATAAAAGTGTTATATTTGAACCCATAAACGTAAACAATTTTGCCAAAAGTAAAAGTCTTTCCTGAACTACCTATATTTTACGTAAACGCATCTTGATATCTTAGGGTATATTAAAATGCAAATTTAAGTAGTTCAGTAAATGTACAAAGATATAGCAGATTTTTTACAATACCATAGCGTTTTCGGTCTACATAGCTCTCGATCACTTTCAAATCGCTAGCTCGATTGAAACCATATAACTATGAGATACTATGACGGCCCAAGTGTCGCAAAATGTTTAACAAAAATAACTTTGAAAAACAAAGAAGAAAAGTAAAAATCGCGGTTGGCCTTGGCACTGTTTGGGCCAGCCTATAGGTTAAAAATCTACTGCGCATGCACTAACAAAGCCATGCCAGTGTCGTAGTGACCTTACGATAATTTAATGACAAGGTATTAATTTAAGTGACAGTGACTACGACATATTATGTCTGAAAACTTTGATTTTATTTAATTCCATTTTTTATTTGTTATATTATGAATAAAACATCTCCAACCGCAGGTGTAACCTTACTCGAGGGTTTCAATCCACAAGGTGAACTCTTTACACGAGAATATGGCGTCCAAGTGCCGCACCAACTTCCTGAGAAAACTCGTCATCGTCGAAAAGAAAAGTGCTTTCGCCATTTTGTTTATATTATTGTGGTGATTTCGTGTTAAAAGTTAAAAGGCCTCGATCGAAACATACCGTAAACAGTATACCGATATCCTGCTAAAAAAACCACTTTAAAACTCTTAAAAACTGATCAAGTCTTGATGAGATTTTAAGAGATTTTATTGGTTTGAAGAGACTTGACCTGGCAAAAATGTATGCCACATGAAAACTGACAAATTCTTATGATGTTTCATGAGAATAATTTTCAAAGAATTTCTGACTATTGAAAACTCACAAGATTTCCAAAGATCCCAAAGACAATAAAATTTCATGTTTAGATGTTTTACAAGATTTCATTATGTTACACCAGACACATGAGATTTCATGAAGTTTAGCAAGCAAGATTTCTATGAGATTTAACAAGATTTCACAAGTCTAAAAGAAGGGACGTTTTTAAAAGATTTCATGAGAAATAGGGTAAGGGGTTGTGAAGATTTGAAAAGATCATATAAGTATTAAAGTGTACAATATAGACATGCAAGCACAACCAGATTTGACAAGCAAGATTTTATGAGTACCTATAAAAATAAATTAAAAAGAATATATTATAAAGATTAACAAAATTTTACTATAGCAAGAGAGATTTCATAATTTTATATCAGACACAGATTTCATTAAGTTTAGCAAGCAAGATTTGTATGAGATTTTAATAGATTTCACAAGTCTAAAAGAAGGGACGTTTTTACAATATTTTACAAGATTTCATGAGAAATAGGGCAAAGGGTTGTGAAGATTTGACAAGATTATATAAGTATTAACGTTAGAGCAAGCAAGCAAGATGCGAACTTAAATGATTTTATGAGTACCTATAAACATAAGATTTTGATGAGTTTTTAAAAGATTTTACAAGATTTCATGAAAACTAAAGTGAAGAGTTGTGTCAAGTCTAGAAAATAGACACGCATATCACTTTTTTAACAAGCAGATTTTTCAATGAGAATAGAAAAGATTTTATGACTACCTATGTAAAAGTAAATTGAATAAAACATATTATAAATTTAAGGAGATTTGACTAGCAAGACTAGAGATTTGACAAGTTATAAAAGAAGAAATACAAAGAGAAAATTTTACCAAAACTTGTCAAAACCAGTGGAATCTTATCAACTTGTTTCTCTTAAAATCCTCTTAAAACTGTTAAAACATGTAGATTTTCTCATTTAATCTTGTGAAATCTGATGGAGGGTGGAGGGTCTTTTAAAAACTGCTGCAAACAGAGGTAATCTCATGAAATCTTGTGAAATTTTATTAACTTTATTTTATATGTCTGTTAAAATCTGCTCAAAACTGCTAAAAACATGTGGATTTTCTTATGTAATCTTGTGAAATCTGATGGAGGGTGAGTTTTTTAAAAACTACTGAAAACATATGTATTCTCATAAAACCTTGTGAAATCTTATTAACTTTGATTTAAATTTTTGCTGAAATCTGATCAAAACTTAACAAAACCAATGGAAGTTAAAATACTAGTGAAATCTTATCATATCTTATCATAACTCAATCACAACTTCTAAAAACGGATGACAGTGCTCATGCAAAACTAATGATGTTTGACGAGTTTCGAATCTCTTTCCAACATTGAAGGTTTATGAGATTTCGCCCGAAAGTAGTGTTTCATAAACTTCATGAAATACCGACCAGAACTCGTGAATTTTCAACTAGTTTTTTTTACGAGTTTTGACGACGTATTTTTGGCAGGGTTAAAGTATTTACTTTAAGTGTGTATTTTCTGTGATTGCGTGCGTTAATTAAATAAAAATGAGAAGTACATATATACCCAACTTTTATACAAAAATTACACCAATTAAGCCTCAACGATCCTGCTTTTTGTTTTCTAATCTTGTTTTGTCCGTGTTTAAATCTAGAGGAATCCAATTTTCTATTGATACGAAATTACGGGAAACACTAGACAACACTTTTTAATTTTTTTCACGCTAGTTTCCACTCTTTTAATAAATTTTCCAAAAGCAAACAAAAATACTAAAATTATACCCATTTGTAGTGACGTCATCTTTAAAACAACTTGATTGACCCCCACTTTCATTAAAAAAATATAAATGTTTGAAATATTAATTTTGTATTACAACGCAAACTACCATTCTGGCATATCAGAAGAGATTCCAAGAAAATCTTGGACTAAGCAGAGACTAATGGGGTGGCTAAAGAAAAAGATTATTTACCTACCAGGAATGGCTATGAAACCACACTTATTTTATTTTGAGATTTCTTGTATAAGTATTTGAGTCATTTTGTTACAATTACATTAACTTTTGCAACTTTATTTTTTTATTTATTCTTCTTTATATTTTGTACAGAGTCACGCTAAGTTTGGTTAGTTGGCTTTTTAACGGTAACGGTAGTCGCTATTCGGCGCTAATTAGCGCCTGTGTTTACCTTTAATAAGGGTAACAGCCTGGCAAAGCGCTACTGCGCCTGCCCAGAATAAAGGTAAGGGTAATAGATTGGCCAAAAACCTGACCAAAATCACCCTAATGTTATAAAATTAGATCGTGTTTTTTTCGAGTAATTTAGGTAGGAACCCAGTCCTAATTTATAAGGTCGCGGATAAATAGATCATGCATGGACAGCTTTAGACACCTTAATATATCCAATGTTAAAATGACATTTTTTTATTATGTCCATCCCTTTATAGTAAAAGTATCACCTTTAATTAGACGCCAGTCATTTGTTGCAAAAGAAATATCGGTGGATATACGTTTTTGGCTGCCATTATGACTATACCGGGTTCCTAAGATTTTCCTTAGGGATAGGATTTCAATAAATCAAACAGAAATGGCATAGAAAGTTCTGCGCGCACAAAAAAAGAGGTATATTGAGCAATGGTGCCAGTTTGTTATTATCTCCGGACTGCTTTCATGAGAAAAAATTGTCGCCACTCTTTCATTGTGAGCATAAATCATAGTTGCAATAATAACCGTTGACAAGATGTCTGCAAATTCCGCTAGATGGCGGCCACACCATGAGATGATCGAGGAAAAAAAAATTAGATGTTTTCAGGTCCAAACCACAGCTCTTTCTTGCTTAAAGGAGGCGGCAGGGTGCATTATTTACGATACTGAGCGATAAACTCGTGAGGTTGTTAACATTAGAAATAAATATCTTCGCTTTTAATTAAATTTCTCTCCATTCTGTTCTACTAGTGACATCTATCCGGATCAATAAACGGCGCTGTTCTTCCTGCAGAGCTTTTTGCTTGCGATATTATTGATTTTAAATAAAGCTGGCCCTACACTACATTTGATATTTTCGAGGTGTTTTATGACATGATCTCGAAACATGTAGCGAACCAATTCTTCAAAACTAGCGGGAGGGTAAAAGCGAAAAATAAGGGGCTGCCAATATTTGTAACACCCAAAAAGGGGTGAAAAGATTTATTTTGCTCTGTTTCTTTACAAAAAACGTTTTTTTTACGAAAAACTTGAGCTCTGCCACACATGACATGGCCAATGGGATAATGACGGCTCGACCTGAGCCAGCGCGAATAGCTGACGCATGCGCATTGGAGCCATCTTTGCAGGGGTTTCCGCTACGCTTTTTATCACAGGCAAATACACGGGCAAGACCTTTATAGTATGGGCGAGTTTGTAAATCCACCGGTGCCAACAAAAAAGTTCATAAATTTTAGATGGATTTCACCAGTCCAACAATAGAGTTCCTAAATTTTTCGATGGACTTCACCAATCCAACAAATGTTGGCACCGATCGCCACCGGCTTGGATTAAACATAACCCTACTTTATGGTTATTTATTTTTTCCAGTTTTTTTATAACTTATTCAAACTAATTAATACAAGGTACAGTACAGTACTAATGCAAGACAGTTCATGCGAAGACTCTGATAATTTGAGCAAAAAAAGTACTTGCATTGAAGACTATTTTGAAAAAAACTGTCCAGAAGTACAGCATAAGTGCCTTTAAGGATGGTATTCATCGTCGTTCCTCAAGGCTCACCTTCATTCCTTACTTCGCCCATAAAAAATTTACATTTCCCAAGGAAGAAGGGAGACTTGGAAGCGACTATGAATACGGCTCTTATAATGCCCTTGTGATCCACTTCCCCTTACTTCTTCCACTTTTTCAAGTGCCGCTTGAACTGAGGGTGACCCTTGAGATTTACTTGGTTTGCAAAGGTTCCGAATATGTTCCACTTGGAAAAAGTAAGGAAATTATTGGCAACGTGGCAGTTAACTGCATTTTTTTGTGTTTTTTGTGTGGTGATCAAGATTATTACCTGTCAGCTGTCAAAAAAAACACGTAAAATTTGAGGTTGTTTAAAAAAAATAAATTTTACTGATAATTTATGATTGTATTGAGGAAAAGGCAAATAAAACTACTATAATTGGTTAACTATAAAACCTGACTATTTATTTAGTATATGTTTTCACATCGTAATCAATACGTATTGAAAAGATTATCTTCTTTTTCTTTCATAGAGCATGTTCTCTGTTCCGATTTTCGATACGTATTGAATACGATGTGAAAACATACTAATTATTACACCAGCAGACCAACCCAACCCATTTTTCAGTTTCTTTACCACGAATTTGCAAAAAAAGGTGAATTATTCGCTTAGAGAAAAAATCATGATTTTTTTTTAGACATTCTAAACCTTTTGTAAAAGGTATCTTCTAAGCACAGACCACTATTATAATCACAGAAAAACGGAACAGGTTTATAATCTGATTAAATTAATGGCTTTTGTTTAAAAACATAATCAAAAAAATACCTCACACAACCTAAAAATGCGCTTAAGCCGAAGTAATTATACGGCTTATCTTAACTACAGCTTAAGTGCCACTTACATGATATTCCACACCCTTGCAAAACAAAACTAAAGCTTAAGCTCGGCTTACAGGTCAAGCCGAACCCGTGCACACGGGCATTAGTCACATTTCCGATGGTATGATTTTATTATTTTAAGTGTGGTTATTGGCACTCAGCTGTTTTGTATTCGATGGAACAACGACAGTAGCTAGATCTCAGATGGATGTCAAACCCATTTGTCAACCGAATGTTGGCACCGATGTTCCACCGCTGTAAAAAAAATGTTGAATTTACAAACTCGCCCTATCTCATAGTTATATGGTTGAAATATATCTCCGGGAGCAAGGAGGGAGCCCACTGCGAGTACGGGATTAATTAATGGAAGTCGTTTTTCTTCATTGGTGTTGGTTATACTGATGACCTTTTTCTGCATTTCTTGAACAAAATTCATAATTTTTTCCCTTATACTGAGTGACATTTGCTTTGTTTATACGGGCTTCTTAAAGCGATTTTATATAACGACGATATCAAAAATTATGTCATATAAACACGGCTAAAAGCGTTTTAAGCACTGAATCGACTTTAGTTTAAAGCGATTTTAGGGTACGTATAAACACTTTAAAACGCTTTATTGCATTGCTTTCAGCCTAAAGAAATACGGCAAGCGTGGTTTTACCGAAAAATCTTTGCTTGATTTACTTATATTTTTTTTTAAACTCACATTAATTGTAGAACGTATAAACCCTCAAAGAAAGCGATTTTATGGCTCAATCAAGCTACACCCCCTCCTCAACGAAACTCAATTTGGATATTGTAAAAATTATGTATTAATTTTCACATTTAGTTTAGTCCCCTTTTAAAAAAATTTGTACTTAATGGATAACGGAGTTATTCTCACTTAAAAGGGGTGGGGGTGTGGCTTAGCGCTAAGCTGCAACCCTGATACGTCATAATTTTGTACTAATTATGTACTCTTAAAGAAGGATACTTTTAGTTTACAAAAACCATCGGTTTCTAAGATTTTTGTTTTTTTGTTATGGGGTGTGTAGCTTGATATAAAGGTACACCCTCCTCTGCTTAGAAAAGAGATTCGACCAAAAGTTACTATGCCAGAATTTGGTACTAATTATATACTAATTTTGTCCCCTTCTAGAAAATTGCCTACTCTCAAGATAACTTTTTTTTTTGTTTTTATGGGGTGTGTAGCTTAATATCAAAGCACACCTTCCTGCCTAGGATAGAGATTTTAAAAAAATAATTATGCCATAAATTTCTACTAATTACGTACTCATTTCGTCTTCTTCTAGAAAATTGCCTACTCTCAAGATAACTTATTTTTTTTGTTTTTATGAGGTGTGTAGCTTGATATCAAAGCACACCCACCTGCCTAGGAAAGAGATTTGAAAAAAAAAAATAATTATGCCAAAATTTGCTACTAATTATGTCCTAATTTCGTCCTCTTCCAAAAAATTGCCTACTCTCAAGATAACTTCATTTTTTTATGAGGTGTGCTTTGATATCAAGCTACACACCCCATAAAAACAAAATCAAATAAGTTATCTTGAGAGTAGGCAATTTTCTAGAAGAAGACGAAATTAGGACATAATTAGTAGCAAATCATGGCATAATTATTTTTTTTCAAATCTCTTTCCGAAGCAGAGGGGGATGTATGTCTTGATATCAAGCTACACACCTCATAAAAACAAAAAAAAAATGAAGTTATCTTGAGAGTAGGCAATTTTCTAGAAGGGGACGAAATTAGCACATAAATAGTACCAAATTCTGGCATAGTCACTTTTGGTCGAATCTTTTTTCTAAGCAGATGGGGGTGTACCTTGATATCAAGCTACACTTCCTATAACAAACAAACAAAAATCTTAGGAACCGATGGTTTTTGTAAACTAAAAGTACCCTTCTTTAAGAGTACATAATTAGTACACAATTATGACATATCAACTTTCATTAAATCTGTCTCCTAAGCTTAGCGCTAAGCCACACCCCTCACCCAGGTAACGTCAAACTTCATCGGTTAGTAAGGGAAACCGTTATTTCTTTTCAAGTGCGAACACTTCAAGTAAGAGATAAAGTTAAATAGGGCCAAAATGAGAGGTGCGAAAGGTCTCTATTATTACAATATTTTGTTAAGGTGATAAAAAAAAGGTGATAGGAAAAAACAAGCAAATCTACCGACGCTTACTAGCTTACTGTGTTGTTATTTAGGAACTATACTAATTTGTTCATATAACAAACAGGTAATGTGTTAATTTTATGTTATTGCACACCCTCGATTTAAAAAACTATATGCTCATTAAGACTTATTTCCTGAAATACTATATAAAAGCTTGTTGCATGTGCCGTTTTTACGTCACTAATCAAGTGAATTTAGATAATAGTGGTGCAAAATTAAAACGATGGACTTTTTAAACTGGGTAAAAATAATAAAACAAACTTCTCCATTTTATAAAAACCAAAACTTTTCTATTTTCTTTCTGATAATTTACCTTTTTCTAAATGTAGAGTGAGCTTGTGTACTTTTGTTACATAAATCATTTTTAAGCATAATGAATAAAACCCAAGTTAAATAAAATGTACATTTGAGTAATCCTACTAGTATTATAAATGCAAAAGTTTGTTTGTTTGTTTGGGGATGTGTGTGTATGTATATTTGTCTCGCAAAAACGGCTAAACTGGTTTGGATGAAATTTAGTATGAAGATAGGATGTGATCTGGATTGAACATATTTCTTATTTGATATTTTGTTTAATGATAGCTGTCAAATGAAATTATTTTTTTGTCGCTGGCAACGTCGCGGGTCGACAACTAGCAATTAATAGAGATCTGAAATTTGGTATGTAGACTCTCGACTAATAAAATAACACGTAAAAAAATTTTAACAGGGGGTTGAGGAAAAAGGGGTGATTCTGTTTTGGAGGGGGTACAAATAACTTAATAACAACCCCCTATATCTTAATCCCTCAAAATATGGGTTGTGGAGTATCAAACCAAAGGAAATAGAGTCTGGAATCTAAATCACTGTTTTCTTATATTTTTTTAAATATTAATTTGGGTGGGGGAAGGAGGTTGAAGGTATGTCTGTAAAAATATGGGTTGTGGGGTATCAAACTGAAGGAAAAACAGACAAATAGGGTAATAAATTTAGGGTCGGTGAAGGGGGGTTGGATCAAACCAAAAGAAATAGAGTCTGGAATCTGATTTTTTGTTAAATTCTTTGATAAATCATAATTTAGGTTGGGGGAAGTGGGTTGGAGGTATGTCCGTCAAAATATAGTTTGTGTGTTATCAAACTAAAGGAAATAGAGTCTATCATTTAAAACCATGTTTTTTTTTAACTTTTTTATTTTTTATTATTTCCGGCGCTAGCGATTTTATACCTCAAGAATATATTGGCCACTGTTATGTAATAAGTTGGACTTAATTAGTGTGTTTTTAATTTTAGATTTGCCTTTGCTTTTTTATCCTGGTTGGATCCTGCATAATGGTTGAAGGCGATGGTTATAAGTAAGTTTTTTTTACATTTCTAAAACTAGTTGCCATTTTCCTTAATGTTTGTGAAGAAGAGGTGAGAAAGAGTAGGTATGTTATCCTCCTCTTCACGCTGTGGGATTTTATATATCTGCATCTCACTTTCGATCGAATTTCGAAACGTACTTATTTTTAAAAATCAAAATGTCACAAGATCTTGGGTGGAAATAACGAAAATTCCTCCAAATCAGTTACTTCAACCGAAAAGAAACTAAAAACCAAAAGATCAAAAGATCTTGGGTGGAAATAAATTCAAACTTGGATGATCATCCCAAAAGAAACACACAAAGCACCAAAGCGAAAAGAGAAACGATTAAACGATGTTTCCAGCGTGGGCTCATCAGTGCTTTCACTCCACCATACATCATTAAACACCATCATACACTTTTTCGCTTTGCTCCTTTGTGTGTTCCTTGTGGGATGCTGATTCAAGTTTGAATTTTCGTTATTTCCACCCAAGATCTTTTGATCTTTTGTTTTTTAGTTTCTTTTCGGTTGAAGTAACTGATTTGGAGGTTTTTTTAACTTCTTTTTTTGTTTTGATTGCCTTAGGAGCATAATCCTATTGGATATATTAACACGCCAGGACGAATCCGTATCAGGTAACTTGGATAAGTGCCAGTGCGGAACGATGCCTATTTGTGAGTGATTCAAAGTTGGAAATCAAAGTGTATGATGGTGTTTAATGATGTATGGGGAGGGTGACCTGTAAAACCACTGATGGTCCTTTGTGTGTTCCTTGTGGGATGCTCATCAATCCAAATTTTCGTTATTTCCACCCAAGATCTTTTGATCTTTTATTTTTTGCTAAAACATACATACAGACCGCTTCAAGCTACTGCGAACATAGGGCGGAAGAAGTCTAATTTGCCAGTGTACGTACATGCAGAGACACCGCACGTCTATCAGTGAAGCAACCAACACTCAGGCTTCCGATCGCCATTCGCTGCCGTTCGCCGCCGTTCGCCTTGTATTTAGTACGCCTCTAACCACGGTGCTGTGTGGAGCGTAGTCAATGAAACCGGAATTTGGTCAATAAATACGCAAATTTTTATAACGTAATTTTCTTATTTTTTGTCACTGATAAATAAGAGCGTTTTATTGTCAACTGCTCAGATTTATCAGTGACGACGTGTTACAATGAAAATAATAAGGAGAAACAAAATAAAAGCAAGTTCTCAAAATAAAATAATACATTCTAAAAACCAAAAAGATTCTCCCAGTCAAAAAAAAATTAAAGCAAATGTTCGAAAAGTCCTCCTTGCTCGGCTAGACAATATCCGAGCCTACTATAAAAACCCCTTCTTACGTTTCCAAGCATGTTAGCGGTGATAATTTGAAAAGCTTCTTCAAAAACAGATAGAAGTCATTAGGAGCAAGATCGGGAGATCGAGCTGGCCATAAAATAGTTTCCCGTGTACTTATAACCATATTCCCTAACAAGGCCAACATTGTGAGCGGAACAAACATCTTGTTGAAACCATGTTTCACCAAATCTTACACCTAACAACTGCCTAGCAGTTGGAATAATGTGCTGCTGCAGTAGATCCAAGTATCTAGGACCATTCAAATGGCAATTGCCGTTAATAAAAAATGGCCCAATTACGTGTTCCCCTATAATACCCCCCCCCCCAAACATTTAGTTTTTGGGGATACTGTGTTCTTACGTCAAAATACAAATGCAAATTTTCCCTCGACCAATATCGAACGTGTGTTGGGTTATGACGATTTGACCATTTGACCATCTGCACTTTTTCGGCAACTTCGTAGACATCCATTTTTAGTTTTAAAAATGTATTATTTCAATTAAGAACTTACCCATCTGTTTCTCGAGCAAGGCAGAAATAAAACAAAATAATAAAAACAAAATGAATTTCCAAAAGATAACACTGCGGCGTGCTTCGAATCCACTTCGGTCGTACGGCACGGAGAGTAAATTGGACTTGATTCCCCCTATGTTCGCAGTAGCTTGAAGGGGTCGTATATCGTTCAATAAACCTGGATTTAGAATCTATCTTAGAGATAGGTTTGCAAAGCAAAAAAGAAAACTTAATTTTATTATATAACTAATAGTAGTTTTCACAACTAGTGACTAAAATAGGGCTTTTTTTACAAGCGTTGGTTTAAATAACGAGAGCAGCAATACGATAATAATGTTGGAATGTTATTATACTTGCCAAAATAAACTAGTTGTATTAGGTATATCTGTTAGTCACCACCAACGGCTCAAGCAGCTACGAACATATGTAGGTCGAAACTGTTTGGTTAGTGGAGATGGTCAGGTCACCATTAACCAATATACCAATGTAACCAAACCCCCAAAAACAATGATGACCATAAAAAACTACTTTTTTGCCCTATGTTCGTAGTCGCTCGAGCCGGCCTACATAAGTTTTTTTGCTTGCGCCCCGTATTTTTAAACGTTTTCACCATATTTGCAACGTCTGGTGCTGGTTTGGTGAAATTATCCACCCCAACGTTGTGAAAAAAACGCAACTTCTACTATTTGAATGTTCCGCTATATGATCCGAGAGGAGAGTGTTGGAAATTGTAACTTTAATATTCGACATAAGCATTCCAACATTTCTCTAATATATTTGGTTTTTAGGCACCATCACGAGCACGTGAAAATTATAGTTCCTGAATACCATCATACCCATGTCCACAAGGAAGTAGTTCACAAAAAAATTGTTCATAACTCCCCACCCGAGTTTAAGCACCACGGAGAACCATTCAAATGGGATTAGTTAGTTTATTTATATATGTCTTTCTTTTATTCAGTTGTGTGGAATTTTTTTTTGTCGTTTAACAATTAAGTATAAGGTGGGTCAAAAGAACCGTACATTTCGTTTTCGGTTGTGGTTTTGCTACCGTAAGCCTTATTTTTGTGATTTTAGCTTCTGCAGAAAGCTACAGCAGTATCCTTTTCTCGACCTTCGCCGCCATTTTTACTCAAAAGTGACAGATAATCCATTAGTTTTCTGTCAAAATGGCGGCGAAGCTGGAGAAAAGGACACTAAAACGATAAGAGCTGATAGGTCTATGTGGAGAGGGTATTGGCTAAAGCTTCAGACTATATGACATTTTGTTAAAAGCCAAGATGGCGTATGATTTTTAAATTTCCTTATTTTTAACACCCCCCCCAAAATTTTGTGTGCGCCACTATACTCGATTTTGGAAATTTGCCATAAATGTACCAGGTTTTATTAATACAGAAAGCCACTTCTTCTCAAAGAGGTATCATTCGTCGGACAAGAACTAAAAAAGCTTTACTTAACGAAAGAGGTGCTGTTTTTGAAGCTGTGTAAAATAGATAAAATGCAGAAAATTTTTATTGTGCTGATTTTTTTTTACTTATCCGAATTTGTTAATTTATACAGAGTGTCTGCAAAACTAAAATGACATGGGAACATAGTTTTGAAAAAACATCAGTGGCGTACTAGATGGGATTTAGTAGAATAGTGTTTTTAAGTGCACTGTTTACAGGGTTAATGGCAAATGTCTAAAGTACAGTGGCGCACATAAAAAATTTTGGCGGGGGTGTTAAAGATGGGGAAATTTAAACATCATGCACATTCTTGGATTTTAATGAAATACAGCCGAAAAAAATTTACAGTTTCCTTTACTTCTTACAGGGAGTCCGTTTGACATTCTTAATGTGTGCTATGAGCTGGCAAGTTGTGATATTTTATGTATTTAAGTTTTTGTTGTAAGTTTTAAGGAAAAATAATTTTGAATTGTATACAGTTAGCTACAGGTTTTCTAAAATATATACAAGGTAGCAATTAAAAAGACTTGAAAATTTGAGTTAATGGACTTTTACTGTTCGACGGTGATGAAACCCGGACCCTTTTTCTTTTGCTAAGGGAAAAAGAGACATATTTATAGTATAAGTATACAGGGTTCCTAAGATTTTCCTTAGGGATAGGATTTCAATAAATCAAACAGAAATGGCATAGAAAGTTCTGCGCGCACAAAATAAACAGGTATATTGAGCAATGGTGCCAGTTTGTTATTATCTCCGGACTGCTTTCATGAGAAAAAATTGTCGTTACTCTTTCATTGTGAGCATAAATCATAGTTGCAATAATAACCGTTGACAAGATGTCTGCAAATTCCGCTAGATGGCGGCCACACCATGAGATGATCGAGGAAAAACTAATTAAAAATTAGATGTTTTCAGGTCCAAACCACAGCTTTCTCTTGCTTAAAGGAGGCGGCAAGGTCCATTATTTACGATACTGAGCGATAAACTCGTGAGGTTGTTAACATTAGAAAGAAATATCTTCGCTTTTAATTAAATTTCTTTCCATTCTGTTCTACTAGTGACATCTATCCGGAAACAGCCAAACCATGCAGCTAGCACTAGCAGCCAAAGAAATCAATAAACGGCGCTGTTTTTCCTGCAGAGCTTTTTGCTTGCGATATTATTGATTTTAAATAAAGCTGGCCCTACACTACATTTGATATTTTCGAGGTGTTTTATGACATGATCTCGAAACATGTAGCGAACCAATTCTTCAAAACTAGCGGAAGGGTAAAAGCGAAAAATAAGGGGCTGCCAATATTTGTAACACCCAAAAAGGGGTGAAAAGATTTATTTTGCTCTGTTTCTTTACAAAAAACGTTTTTTTTACGAAAAACTTGAACTCTACCACTTTTTTTTATTTTTTTTCTTCAACTTTCTCGAAATTTTCGTCATACCGTAGAAAAAAATTATTTCCCCCATGGTCATACTCTACTTTTTTTCGAAAAGATTTAGAAACAGAGACGGGATCAGTTTTCCTAAAACGGGGGATTTTGGTGTCGAGTGAGAAGATAAAGGGCGCCGCAGGCAAAAATTTTTCAATTAAATTAGCCGAACGCAAAAATGTTAGAAAAACAAAGCACGAAATAAAAATGGCGCCGCTTACAATTTTTTTTCAAAAATTACGTTATTTCTGGAAAGCAAAGAAATAGGTCTAAAGAGTATAATTTTTAAGAAAAAAATATCAATTTTTTCGCCCTCCTCCACTGGGACTACAGGGGCCGTGCACAAATTACGTAATGTTCATAGGGGGGAGGGGGGTTACAAAACGTTACGTAGAGAGGAGGGGGGTTTTCGACAGCGTTTGCATTTGTGTGAAACTAAGAAAATTTGGAATGAAAATAAGTAAAGTTTTTTTTTGGGGGGGGGGGTAGTGGTCTTGAAATCGTTACGTAATATTAGGGGAGTGGCGTGCCAAACCGTTACAAAACATTACATAGGGAGGGGGTCAAAAATTGGTAAAATCACCGTTACGTAATTTGTGCACGGCCCCACATCTGACTGTTCCTCCTTTTTGATTTCGAATCAAAGTGCAACACCCGGGTTGGACGTCCTATTTGCTTGATAAAGTTTCTACGGAAATATCTCAGTCGATTTCTCCGGCCGTGTATGAACGCTTTAGGTTAGGCATTTGCATGTATCTCAGTCCCCAGCCTGTAAACAGTGCGTAAGGACAATGGTTACAAAATGAAAAGCCGAAAAATATTTTTTTTTACGATATCTTTCATCAGTTTGGTATTAAAGTCGAGCAAAAACAATTTTTATTCCAGTCCTAAAGGCATGAAAATAGAAAAAATTAGAAAACAACATCCTGGAATGGATTTACTACGTGTAAGATGTAGTGACAACATCGCCCCATGCCCATCCTTTTCTCCTAATGTGCTTTTCCGTTTGTCTGCGTCTTATACACGGCTGCTTGGCCCCCTAAGGATTTGCTTAGGAACCCTGTATAATCTTGACCGTTGAGTTTATAAATCCGCAGGGCTTACCGGTCATGAGGATACTCCATCTGATTTTCAATCTGCTCACATCACTTCACGGTTGGTTTCGTTAACCTAAACTTTTTGAAAAAAGTTAGGTTGTCCATATCCTCAAAATGATTGGACCAGTTATAAACTTGACGTGGAAAGCCATTCTCAATTATTTCTAAGAGCTCCAGATCATCGTCCCACGCCTCCATATCCAAAAAATCCAATTTTACAACACAGCCACAAAAAAAAGAGTGTTATTAGTTGAATTTTGAGGTTATATTATCAATGGGTAAGGGTAAGGTGGGAGCTAGGGACCCAAAATCGACTACGTAGATTTAGGGCTAACCTAACATGTTTAGGACTCACCTAAACGCTTTAGCAAGTGAAAACTGACACCTACCTAAATTTAGGGGATACTTAGGGCTAGGTGTATCCTAAAAACGTTGGTGCAAGTGGCCATAAACGCTCTAGTATAGGTACGTTCGGGTAATAAGAAAGAGTAGGAGTGGTGTGGTGTAGGAGTGGAGTGAGAGTGCGGCAGAGTGTTTGGAGTGAAATTGTAATAGTCGAACGCTTTGGAATAAAACTTGCAAGCTGTAAGCTAACCTAGCCTTTAATTAGGTGTTCTCTGCGAGTTTTCGTTTGGTGTATAAACAAAAACAAATCTTTGCTGATTCTAAACGGAATTTTTCGACTAAAGGACCCGTGGTTTTAGAAAAGGTTGCCAAGTCATTTAATTAAAACTAATTGTACAAAATAATATAAACAAGCCTTGAAAAAGCAGAAAATGCGACCGAATAACTACCTGCGCATGCCCGCACCGGCACTCTGCCTTCACGAGGTGGGACATATGGAGTGAGTTCTTTTTACTCTACTCCTAATACCCGAACGCTAAAAGGCGTTGCACTTTTCACTCCAATTTGAATAACCGAACGATTTGGCGTAAAATGAGTCAAAAAGAGTGAATGGAGTGCATTAACCGAACGCACCTATTGTTGTTGTTGGTACACTTGAAGTTTTTAGGTTAGGTTTTTCTGACAGAAATTTTGGCGTATAGAGTAATTGTGCCACCGTTAAACCTTGTTCGTTTTATTTTTCATTATTTGCATTTTTTGACACTGACATGTTATAACAAAATGTATCGTTATTTTTGGCTGGACAAGGCTGGAAATTTGGACAAAAATTTTGAATTGATGAAAGTGATGCTTTTATCCCTAAAATTATAAATAAACGGGAGAGAAAACATCAACTAGCTTTCTAAAACAACGAATCAGTAGACACTTAAAGTAAATATTTCAACGCATCGGTATCGGTATACGTATCGCGTTCGAAATAAAGCCAAAATACACTACATTTTTTACTTGCTCATGCCATGTTTCGAACGATGCCCGCTTTTTTGACGGGTGCGATGACACAAAAGCTGACAGCAATCGATGCGTACGGAGTAATGAACGTATCGTTACGTCCATCCCAACGCAGGCATCGATTGCTGTTAGCAGTTCTGGCATCGCATCTTTCAAAAAAGTGGGCATCGTTCGAAACATCGCATAAACAAATCAAAAATGTAGTGTATTTTGGCTTTATTTCGAACGCGATACGTATACCGATACCGATGCGTTGAAATATTAGCAGTTCTGGCATCGCACCTTTCAAAAAAGCGGGCATCGTTCGAAACATCGCATAAACAAGTCAAAAATGTAGTGTATTTTGGCTTTATTTCGAACACGATACGTATAACGATACCGATGCGTTGAAATATTTACTAGTGTCTAGTATTGCCATTCAATTCGGAAATGCGGCGTCTGTCCTTGGAAAAATGCGTTCTGAAGAAGGAAATTTTTTCACTAAATTAAATTTTTATAGGTTTTTGTATAATTTTGCGATTTTACTTCTGAGCTTTATTTATAGGTTATTAAATTTGTATATTTTCGGTACATTAAAAAATCTTAAAAATTGAAAAAAAAAATTATTCGTTCATAATAAATGAGCTTAAGATCGTAGTTACAATCTGGGGAATTGCTTTTATCAACCCTGTACGGGAAATCAATTTAACTATGTCGAACTGATTTTTTTGCAAAATTTTACGTCATTGAATTTGTTTTCCATGGCAATGCGGAGACTTTATTTATGTTTATGCACAGTGGGACAGCAGAGATTTTTTAGCACCGGGTCAAACATTTGGGGTTAGGTTACCTATTTTGATTTTTCGCGTTCTGCGCCGCTAAAAAAAACAAGTAAAATACTAAAAGAAAACCATTTATTGCAGAATTACCTGCTAAAAAAACGCTACCCAACTACATATTTAAGTAACTGGGTGTAATGTTTAGGGTTGCAAGTGGAAAGTGGAAATCGGCTACTACTACTAAACAGGAGTATTAACGACTAGCAAGAGTGTTTCCAACCGCTAAATGGAGCTTTACGGACCTGTTTTGTTAGTACTCAAGTATCCGTGTGTTTTTTAAACTGAGGTTCTAAAATCTACAATTGCACATAACTATGCTGCAATAATTAAAATTAAAAAAAAAAAATGGCTGAATCAAAATAAAAACAAATTCCTAGTAATCCCAGGGAGCCAGTAAAGTTCTCTTGGTTCTTTGATAGACACAAGCGGAGTGGTTTCATATTTGTTTTAGACCAATGTTTTTAAAAACACATTTTTTTTTCTATCAGAAAACGTAAAAATACTCCCCCTGCGGCCCGATTTAAAGGTTGTTGATAAAACACCTGCAGTTACCATGGAATCATATAAATTCTGCGGTCTATCGGCCAACACTTGAACTGCGTGTGTCTCCCAAATTTCATGAAGTGTGATTGATTGGTCGGTTTTCTTTTCCGGAGTGCACAGGCTTTTAGAAAAAAGGAAAGTTAGTTTTTATTTTCGCTAAAGTAAGGAAATATAAAAAGGAAAAATGTAATCCAGAGGAAATTGTGAGTATTTGTCTATTTTTTTTGTAAATCGGATTTGTTCTAAACCGCAATTATTTTGAGGCTTTTGGGATCGATGACAGCACCAGAGCTTTTATTTTGAAGAAAAAATAATTGAGAATTTTGAAAAATCCTTCAGATATTTTTGTTAAGCATTTAAAAATGATCAGCTTTGCAAAATTTCAGCTAATGCTGATGTTTATTTTTCCGTGTGTACTCTGGCAAAAGAAAAAAATTAAAGAACAAAGCGTTGCCAGTTGTACTTTTTTTACTTAAAATCTGGGGAGAAACTATAGTCTTAATAAAAGAATGTGAATAAAATTAAAAAAAAACTATGCTTCACTGGCCCAACCGTGACCAACTGTCTTTTTAGGGAAAAACAAAATTACCAAACGTCACATCGAAAATTCTCGCTGACAAATGACGTCAATTAAATCTTCATATAGAAAATAATTATGTATTATTATATTGTTCAAAAGATCGCTTTCCAATAACGATTATTGTAACAGCTACTAGTTTTTCAACTTGATGAGCCCTTCTTCTAAACAGACAACTTTCGAGACTTTTCAAGCCCTCCCAGGGTAAAAATGTAAGCTTCATAAAGGAGCAAAATACCAAAATCAAAAGTGTTAAATTAGGCATCGACCCTCTTTAAGTCCTGCCTAAGCTTTCATAAGTTGATGAACCTCATAAAACTAGTCAACACATGAACTAATAATCATTTTTCATTTTTTATGGACAACCAAGTATAGAAAAGTATTTTTAAAAAGTAGGTCCATAGTTTTACTAGAAAGCTGGTAGGTGTTAATAAGAATTTTAAGTTTTTTTTATTTTTTTTTAAATTCTGGTGCCAACATTTTTTTTAGTTTTTGAGAAATATCAAAAAATTATGAAACCAAATGAGCATTCTAAAAAAAATAGTTTTTGTAAGGATATCTTTTTTTAAAATTTCTTGGTCATTATTATAAAATGCCCATTTATAAAAATTATACTATTACTTACAATGTGAGCTAAAACCACAGACCTACATAAAACCATCCTACTGTTTTAAAAATAAGTTACTTTGACGTTCTTAATATATGCTTTTAAGTCATTAAAAGCGGTTTTGATGGATTGAGTTTATACCTTTTAAATTGGGAGGCGCCCAGAGATAGCCGGCGCTATAAGAAGGGATTTAAAAGTTTTTTAATGGCCCGTAAGGTGACGTGAGGTCATTTGTATGTTTTGGTATGCGTTTTTTCTGACTCTTAAGCAACTGCTTTTCTGACTAATTCCTCGACCGGTATTAAATTACAAGCAGTACAACTGCACATGCGTGATTCAATACCTGTTGATGCATAAGCCCGAGAAACACTTGTTTTAACAGTGGTCCCTATCTACTGAAACCACAGAGTGGTGATCCGTGCTGAAACTCCCAGATTGCTATACTTTATTTTTGATGCACGGATTCTACCTTCCGAATACGCAGTGGCCCACACAGGAATTAGCTTTGGGGGGGTTTAAGGATAAATAATAAAAAAAATTAATTTGAAGTAAAAATGTGATACAAAGAAACAGGTTTACAAGCGCATACCTGGGCTCAAATGCAGAGGGGGGGGTTACCCAAAATTAAAATTGTTTATTTATCCAAAACTTGATGTCAAAATCATAGTTCTTGACATAAAATTAAACTAAAATTGATGGGGTTTTCGGAATTTAAGTTTTTTTTTTACCCTTAATTCGTTTCTAAAAATGCTAGAATGCGCCGCTGGTGAAATTTTTGCGAAAATAATCCTTAAAGTGCCATTTTTGACACCAAATCGCAGGCAAAAAGTTTTGATAAAAGTCCAGGCTCTTGTATTTAATTCCCTATATGTTTTATTTCTGCTGTTATTTGATTGTGCCAATTGTATATAACCAGGCTTCTGGGGGAGGGGGGTGCGTTTAAACCCAACCCCCCTCCCTCTCGTTGCGCCACTGGAATTCGACCGGATCGAATCGGAAGTATTTTTTCCTTGCTGTGATAAAGACGAAGGATTGTAGAATCCACTGAGTTCCATAAGCCAAGGAGTATACAAGTCAATGGTAGAATCCCACGCCTGGATGTACTCTGAGGACACCTGATAAGAACGAAACTATATGTCCAACATCAAAATTTGTTTGTAATTCAATACCCATCGAGGCATTAGCTAAAGGAGTTGTTTGTTGTTTAATGGTCGTGTGCATCCACTGTTAAATTTCTTAAGATTCAGTCTCCATGAAGCGGCTTAGTAACCTTGAACTTTTTTTAGATACTTTTTTTTTAATGATTGGACACAGTAATAAGTAAATAAAATGTAACTGATTATTGCATTTAAAAAACAGTTTTATTTAGCGAAAACGAAGGTAGAAACATAAATATAAATATATTGAGGTAGGTAAAGTAGCTACTTAATTTTTAAAATAAGTATATTTGATTATAAACTTTAAAAACCTATTTGATAGGTTTGCACTAAAATGCCTAAAATTAAAAATAAATTAGAAGAATAAAACTCAGGCTTAAATATTATTACGTTGCAATAAATAAAATGAGGTAGAAAAAATAAAAAAATAATTATTATAAAAATATTTATACCTAATAATCAGTCAAAAAAGTAAACACTTATAAGAATCCTTATTACGAGGGAGGGGACCTTCATCAAAAAAATTAAAAACAAATCCTATTCAAACAAAAACCATTAGACCGATCGGATTAACTCATTTAGCGAGAAAAAAATTTTAACAGCATTTTGATGAGTGGAAATGATAAAGGGGCTTCTGATAGACGTTTTTAAAAGAAAATGCGTGAGTGGGGCTCTTGCGGGGTGGATTTGATGGGGGGAAAGGGAGAAAGGGGGGTATTATTGCAATTTCCGACAAAACTGAACGTCTTATAGTAAAAACTTCAATATAAAGGTTATACACGGCGCAAAGATCTACAAATTTTGTAAATGTCACTTTTTAACATAACCTCAAAATTTTCGAGAAAAATGCAAAAAATCGTAATATTTTAATTTTTTCGTTTTTTATTTTTCATTTCCGCAAAAATAATTGCATTGTCACGGAACTCGGCCAAAATATTAATGCCTACAATTTTTTTGATATAAAAAGGTTAAACATTTTTTGAGACAATAATTTTTTTCCGTCGAAATCAAAAATTCTACCCAGGAAAATTCTCGTAGTATTTTTTGACGTTTCTCATTTTTCTGCTATGACATATACTTTTTGATGGGATAATAAAAAATTATAGTTACAAATAAAAAACATGCTCAGAAATACAAAAAAAAATAATGGCATTACCAACATTTCATTTTTCAGTAATTGTTTATAATTTATTTCAATTAAAAAATCAAGAATCGATTACACCATTCAGTTGTACGGAAAAAAATGCAAAAACGTTATTTTTGTGTAGTATTGCTATAAGCTTAGAATGCACTTTTTTTTGGTAATTTTGTAAACTGCTTTCCCTAAAAAAAACCCTTTTTATTACCTTTTTTTTCAACTCTGTTTAAATCAGGATAATATGAGAGGCGTTTTTTTTTCTATTTTTATCAAAATAATTGTTGGACGGAAATAGCTCAAAATTTGAGCTTCTTGTTGGAAATTAAAAAATAAATAAATATTGGAAACGACAATTGCTTTTGCAATTCCGGCTTAATATACTCTAATAGATTACCTTACGATTTTTTGTGAGCTAGCAATATAAATATCCATTGTAAAAATTTAGAAAAATTACTATTTTTGAAAGCAAAAATCGGATTCATCTTTTTTACATAAAAATTACATTCATATAAACAGGAAATTTAGATTCAGATTTAACTATAAGGTAAAAAGTGCACCAATCGATTCTACGACAAACATTTTATTTATGTATGACACTTTATTAATCGAAATATGATGTTCAAAGCAATACTGCAAAAAAAATAAAGTTTTAGGTCAAACAATTACTTTGTTACTTTGTACTCTTAAAGCGCTTTTAAACAAATAACGGTTTGAAAATGCTTGTCCTAAACATATCATTAGAACAATTTTAAATATTTAATCAATTATATTTTAAACCAAAAAAAAAATTGCTTTTTTTTAAAATGTAATATAAGGTTTTTTTAATATAATAATATATATGTTTCAATTTTTGAGAAACTGTGAGGAAAGAGGATTGACAGTAAATCGATCATCTGTTAGAAAACGATTTTAATGAAGGAGAAAGCGACTTTATTTAAAACCGTTCTGATACAAAACCGGTTTTAGGCGCGTATAGTCGTAGTAATTTAAAAACCGTCTCCTTTGTATTTTTTCCGTACAAATAGATGTTGTAATGGGTTATTCATTTTTTTTAATGGAAAGAAATTATCAACAATTGCTGAAAAATTCATTGTTGCAAAAGCAATTATTTGTTTTTTTGCATTTCTAAGCATGTTTTTTAATTGTACCTATAAGCTTTTAATATCCCACCAAAAAGTATATGTCAAAACAAATAAAATGAGCAACGTCAAAAAATACTACGAGAATTTTCCTGAGTAGAATTTTTGATTGAAAAAAAGTGATATCTCACAAAATTTTTAACTTTTTTAGCTAACAAAAATTGCAGGCATTAAGAACACAGAGAGGTATATTTTGGCCGAGTTTCGTGAAAATATATTTATTTTTGCGGAAATGAAAAATAAGAAACGAAAAAATAAAAATATTACGATTTTTCGCATTTTTGTCGAAAATTTTGAGGTTATGTTAAAAAGTGACATTTACAAGAGTTGTAGCTCTTTGCACCGTCTATAATTTTTGTAATGAAGTTTTTACTCTATGACGTTTAGTTTTGCTGGAAATTACAATAATACCATTTTTCTCCCCCTTTCCCCCACCAAATCCACCCCGCAAGAGCCCCACTCACGCATTTTTTTTTAAAACGTTTATCAGAAGCCCCTTTACCATTTCCACTCATCAAACTGCTGTTAAATTTTTTTTTGTCTTTTATTTTAATTTGGTACATCGCCACGTCGCGTTTTGGTAAATAAAAATTTTGATTTAAAATATTTTTTGTGTTTAACCACTTTAAAATTGGCCTTTTTAATAAACTGCGGGCACGTGGGTTAGTAAAACTTAATTATAATTGACAAAAATTAAATTAGCTGTTTTCTTGGGCATTTTCATTTGTGGCCGGAACCATAGGTGTCACTACATGCTGACTCCTGCCAAACATCTTTCTGCTGTGCGACTTACCACTCTCGGGTTGCGCCGACGCCGGGATAGGCTGCTGCGCCGTGTCAAACCCGAACTCTGTGGTGACTGGACACAAACAAGGTACCAATTGGACGTTCTGGACGTGAGCCGAACCGAATCCTGCTTGCATAGGCATCTGCAATGTAAAGTGTAGGTAATAGTTAATAGAGACTTTTTGCACCTCTTATGAAAAATCCCCGTTAGGTCAATTTATCGCTTAATAGACACTTTAAGCTGGTCATATCGTTGAGCTTTTTCATCAAAGTCACGTCTTTATTATGTATAACGCACTAGTTTTTTTGTTGACATTTGTCAGCCAAAATGTCATAAATTTAAAAAAAACTTATTTTTTTTGTCAATTGCTTTAGCTTCAAGGCTATTTATTTTAAGAGGAATAAAGAAAATACCAAACAAGGATATTATTGGCGGCCCATTTGGGGGCCCTCAATGAAGGCCTAGGGCCTACCAACATTTTTTTCATGAGGCTGTACCACCTGTGGCACTTTTTTGGAAAGCTTTTTTAAAAAGAAATTTAACGCACTAGTTTTTTTTGACATTTGTCAACCAATGTGTCAAAAATTTAAGAAAAACCTATTTGTTGTCAATTGTCTTAGCTCCAAAATAAACTGCATATTTCTTTATTTACTAAGGGAAATAAAGAAACTACCACACAAGGATATTATTGGCGCCCCAATCGGGGGCGCAGACGAATTATCTTTTTTTTTAGTTTACTAGATATCAGATAAAAGGGAAATAGATTCAAAGCACACCTCCTTTTGACTCAACTATCCTTAACGATAAAAAATAAGTTTTTTTAAATGTATTTATTCAAATTTATTTTTTAAACTTTTCAAAAAGGTGCCACAAGTGGTACCACCTCAAGAAAAAAATGTTGGTAGGCCCTGGGCCTTCAGTGAGGGCCCCCAAATGGGCCGCCAATAATGCCCTTGTGTGGTATTTTCTTTATTCCGCTTAGTAAATAGAGAAACAGATGTAGTTTATTTTGAAGCTAAAACAACAGACAATAAAATAAGTTTTTTTAAATTTTTGAGTGCGTTAAATTTCTTTTTTAACAAGATTTTCAAAAAGGTGCCACAAGTGGTAACTTCTAATTAAAAAAAAATAGTTGGTATTACTTGGGCCCCCAGTTAGGAGCCCCAATTGGGGGCCCTCACTGAAGGCCTAGGGCCTACCAACATTTTTTTCACGAGGCTGTACCACCTGTGGCACCGTTTCGGAAAGCTTTTTAAAAAATAAATTTAACGCACTAGTTTTTTTTTGACATCTGTCAACCAATGTGTCAAAAATTTAAGAAAAACCTATTTGTTGTCAATTGTTTTAGCTCCAAAATAAACTACATATTTCTTTATTCACTAAGTGAAATAAAGAAACTACCACACAAGGATATTATTGATTCCCCAATCGGGGACGCAGACTAATTATCTTTTTTTACTAGATATCAGATAAAAGGGAAATAGATTTAAAGCACACCTCCTTTTGACTCAACTATCCTTAACGATAAAAAATAAGTTTTTTAAATGTATTTATTCGAATTTATTTTTTAAACTTTTCAAAAAGGTGCCACAAGTGGTACCACCTCAAGAAAAAAATGTTGGTAGGCCCTGGGCCTTCAGTGAGGGCCCCCAAATGGGCCGCCAATAATGCCCTTGTGTGTTATTTTCTGTATTCTGCTTAGTAAATAGAAAAACAGATGTAGTTTATTTTGAAGCTGAAACAACTGACAACAAAATAAGTAAAATTTTTGACACATTGGTTGACATATGTAAAAAAAAACAAGTGCGTTAAATTTGTTTTTCAACAAGCTTTCAAAAAGGTGCCACAAGTGATAAGTTCTAATTGAAAAAAAAATAGTTGGTATGTATAAATTGTTTTTTATCATAGGCGGAAAGTTCGTAAAAAATCATTATAGATCCGCTATTAGCTTTTGGTGGTAACCACATGAGTGCTATTACGGGCCTTTACGATACTATATGTGATATACAACATTTTATCTACGACCCACATTGAAATAAAGCACTTTTTTTAATGTCGAAAACGGTGAAAACATAGCCAAGGTTTTACTTTTAACATTTTCTTTATAGTAAGTAATGCGTATGTCCTGCCCAGGAGTTCCAGAAGCAAAACTCCCATCAAAATCAGTTTAGTAGTTTTTGTGTGATGCTGGAACAGCGAGTCCGATTCGTGTCGAAGAAGTGCCGCCGCGTGCGGTAAATTACCACATTCCGCACTTGTTAGGTATACAACTAAAATATCCTTACCTGTACAGGCAAAAGCGGCACACCTGGTAAGCTGGGAGCCTGACTGAAATCGAAGAAAGGTCTAGGGGGCCAAGCCCCTCCCCAGGCGCTTTGAGCAGAAAAAGCCGGTCCGGAGAACCCGTTGTTTGGGTAACCCTGGCTTACGCCATAGGTGGTTCCTAGATAACCGTTTTGTGGGTAACTGGTTTGTTGGTACGTTGTGGAAGAACTGCTTCTGGCGTTTCTGAAAATGACGCAAAAAATTATATTGCTATCATAGAACCCCTTGTAAAAAACGTTTATGTAAAAAATGGCCAAGTACACCAAAATATTTTTTTTATAGAACAACTAGATAAATCATAATATAGCTAAATTCCATGTGAAACATTCCACATTAAATGTTTTCTGTAATTGCACAAGTGCATCAAAATTGCCGATATTTTTTGTATAAAACGTTTTTTTTTATAATTGCATGAGTTTGTTTTCATATTTTCGCGAAAAGCCCGACTTCGAAATTTCAACTAGGGATCAAAAAATAGGGGTAATTCAATTTCGAAGGGGGTAAAGGGATTTTCTGTATCTCAGAAGAAAAAAATCACAGCGCTTTAGGAATTGGTATTATACACTCTACTAATAAAATAGATGGACATGTATTTTAGCGTTTTTCTACCAACTCCCTGTTAATAGGAAGGATTACCCCCCATATTTGATAAAACTTCTGTTAATATATGGGTTTGTTGGGTATCAAACTGAAGGAAATAAAGCCCGGAATCGAAAAAAGTCTTTTTCTATTAACTTTTGCAATTTTTTATTACCCGTCCCCCTCCCCCCTTCCAACCCCATATTTAATGAAAATATTGACCAACTAAAATATGGGTTGTGTGGTATAAAACTAAAGAAAATAAAGTCCGGAATCGAGAAAGTGCTTCTTCAATTATTGTTTAGATTTTTGTTACCCTTCTCTCCCTCCCACCACCATGGTCGATAAAAACAATGAACTGTTAAAAAATAAGTTACCTATAAAACCGGAATCAAAGAAAGTTGTTTTAAAAAAAACTGCTTTAAGAATTTTGCTGCATTATTTGGATTTCTAGGGAGTACATAGGCTTTATTTCATCAAAATCGGTTCACCGGAACAAAAGTTATGACCTTTGAAAGCAAAAAACGGGAAAAAAATTTCAGGCAAAGCAGATACTGGAGTAGATAAGAGTAAGGCGGAGAAGGAGTGGGAATCTACAATTTTAAACACGCGAACGAAGTCGCGGGCGCCAGCTAGTTTGTAATAAAAAAACGTTGAACATAAAAATTATCTGGTTCATTTTGATGTAACGTAACGAATGTAATTTATTTGAATATTTCCCGAATCAGAGACACAGCAGTCAAAATTTAACGAAATGGGAATATTAGTTTAACTAGTGTCCTCAGAGTGCAATGCACGAATGCTGTTTTTTTTTAATTGGCTAAAGACCAAATTTTGAAAAATTTTCGTTAGGAAATATTTTATGTACGTGATATGTTTTGATCGGAAATTTTTCGAATTGGTAAAAGTTTATTTAGGTAGTTGCTAAAAAGTTGATTTTGATATATTTATTTATTTAAATAATACAATGCACAAAAAAAATTGGCTAAAGACCAAATTTTGAAAAATTTCTATGAGGAAATATTTTATGCACGTGTTATGTTTTGATAGGAAATTTCTCGAATTAATTTAAGTTTATTTTTCAATTTTTGAAAATTTTCGTGTAAAATTTCAAGTTAAATTGACACCGGGGAAACTTTCGCTGTAAATATTCGGGGGTAATTGCACAAGTGCATCAAAATTACCGATAATTTTTGCATAAGAAGTGTTTTTTTTTTTTTTAATTGCATGACTTTGTTTTCATATTTTATAAGCCCAACTCCGCAGCGAAATAGAACGAACATATGAGACATTCTTTTACTTTTCGGCGTAGTAACGAATATTTTGAGTGTAAAACTTTTATAAACTCAGAAAAAGAACATTTGGCAACAACTTGACTATGCCTTTATTCTACATTTTCTTTTCTAAATTAGAAGTGTATATTTTTGGAATCGGGAAGAAAAGACCTATCGAAGTTTTAAAAAATATACAGAGTGTTCAATTTAAATTAAACACTATTTTTTGTAAAATGCATAATAACAGAGAAAAGAGGGGGTAAAATTTATAATGGATGACCCTGTACCTTGATTTTCAACACTTACTTGTCGTGTCGTGTATATTTAATCGATGGGCGTGTGCGTTCGACGAAAAATAAGCGCACATCCTCACGCTTCAAAGAAAAATTTACGGAAAAATTAAATTATAATTTTTTTTCTTATCTTCGAAATCAATTAACGTCGAAACTTTTAATATGTTACTTAACGTTTTTTTTTCTATTTGTATACGTAATTTTTTATCAAGCGGCCTCATCGCATCTCTTGGTCAAACATTTTGGAAATTAATTAAAAGAGAATGCGGCGTGCAAGTCATGTTCTTTACTGTGTTGGTTGTAGATGTAGAGCAATTATGGTATATTACACAACAAGCATGTGATGAAGGTGAGGAAAAATTTTGAGATGTTATAGCCGAAGGCGAGCGACTTAATTCATCTGGGCTGATTCAAGATTTGATTTTAAACAAACTTTGGTTTGAGGGAGGAAAACTGAGTGGCCTCAAAAGTAGAACAGCTGATTGTTGACGTTATAATTTGCCTTGTTGCCTTGAAATTATATTCAGGGTTCTAACTGTTCCATCGCAATTTTTCTCAAAAAATAAAAAAAACTTACGATTGTTTTATAGGTTCTTCAGTTGGCCACCAAAAGGCCGACACGTATGACATCATGGCAAGGAAGGTGCCTGCTTTTAACTAGAACAGAAAGCAGATTATTTTAATTGTAAGAATATGCCATAGTAGTGTTGGAGAAAACATTTTTCAACCGTAAACAAGACATCTTGGGTTTATTTCAAAAAATTACCAAACCATGACTTTTTTGGTTACCGATGCAAAAAACCTTTTTTTATACCTTCATCAAAAACATGATTTTAGTAACTGTCTGCAGATAACTAAAGCATGGCTTTTTTGGTTACCGATTTTTTTTTATCACGGGTGCAAAAAAAGATTTCTGTCCGTTTTTTACTCAAAATTAAACAGAAATAGCGGAAAGTAGTAATATTGAAGAAATCTAATTATTCTTGTCTAAAAATTAAGCCATTTGCGCCAGTTTTCAACAAGTATTTACGAAAAAATCATTTAAAAAAATCGGCAAAATATCAAACTGTCAAAGATTAAAATGGCGCAACGCTGAACGTCACCGCGTAGAAAGGCACATCGCTATGGGAACGATTGTTATTTCGTTTACCAACCGCCTTGATTTATAGGGTAAAGATGCTGTGTTGCGAGAAGTGCTCTTCGTTCGAGATTTTTAAAAGCATTTTCCTGTTTTTCTTGGATTTTTTGATAAAGGTATTAAAAAAATAGTGTTCAAAACTCGCGGCTAAACTTTGCTTTTTTTTACTCGCATTTTTAAATATCTCGCTGCGCTCGTTATTTAAACCAACGCTTGTAACAAAAGCACTATTTTAGCCACTAGTTGTTAAAACTACTATTTTTTTCTTATCACGGATCCAAAAAAAGATTTATTTCCGTTTTCTACCCAAAATTAATGAGAAATAGCGGTAAATAGTAATATTGAAAAAATCTAATTATTCTTGCTTAAAAATTAAGCCATTTCCGCCAGTTTTTACCAAGTATTTACGAAAAAATCATTTGAAAACATAGTCAAAATATAAAACTGTCAAAGATTAAAATGTCGCAACAGTGAACGTCACCGAGTAAAAAGTCACATCGCTATGGAAACCATTGTTATTTCATTTACCAGCCGCCTTGATTTATAGTGTAAAGATAGTGTGTTGCGAGAAGTGCTCTTCGTTCGAGATTTTTAAAAGTATTTTCCTGTTTTTCTTGCATTTTTTGATAAAGGTATTAAAAAAAATAGTGTTAACAACTCGCGGCTACACTGTGCTTTTTTTACTCGCGTTCTTAAATACCTCGTTGCGCTCGTTATTTAAACCAACGAATTTAAAAAAAGCACTATTTTAGCCAGTAGTTGTTAAAACTGCAAAAAAAATCCCAACCTTTTTTCACCCAAATTTTAATTATTCTTACTTAAAAATTAAGCCATTTTATTACTTAAGTGTTTTTCGCGTATTGACAAAAAAAAATTGAAAAGATAACTTTAGGATGTCTTTTTTGGTTTCGTCGGCTCTGAATCGGGCCAATGTCAACAACGTCGGTAGTGTGTCGCCATCGGCGAGTATACTCTGGCCCGATGTTGGTCCGATTGCGATTTTCAGTTTTCGTTCAATAATCGGCAACTGACGGAGGTCCACATTACTACAGTCGACTTTATGCCGACACCACTTTAGGACCGACGATGGTCCGATTGGAACTTTGTTTAATCGGTCGAAAATCGGCAACTGACGATGGCCCAATTTACTATAGTCGACTTTATGCCGAAGAAGAACTTTGTTTAATCGGACGAGAATCGGCAACTGAGGATGGCGATTTACTATAGTCGATATTATGCCAACGAAAACCAAATTAAGCAGTTATGGGCGGATGGGCGGTACCACCATATCGGATCTTAATCGTAAGGCGACGGTATGTCGATGTCAGCAAAAAGTAAAATTTACCATTGGTCCCACGAGGGGCCACAGTCTAACGCTGCATCGGCAAACATACATTGGGCCTATATCGCAAAGCGTACAAAAAATACTGCTGGTCCGATGTCGTAAATCGACATCGGACCGAAGAAGGCCCGAGGGAACCGTGTTTGCTGGGTGCGAAAAAACATTTTTGTCTGTTTGTTACCGAAAATTAAAGAGAAATAGCGGAAAATAATAATATTGAAAAAATATAATTATTCTTGCCTAAAAATTAGCCCATTTCCGCCAGTTTTCATCAAGTATTTACGAAGAAATCATTTAAAAACATCGTTAAAATATTAAACTTTCAAAAATTAAAATGTCGCAACAATGAAAGTCACCGAGTAAAAAGGCACATCGCTATGGAAACCATTGGTATTTCATTTACAGGCCACCTTGATTTATAGTGTAAAGATGGAGTGTTGCGAGAAGTGCTCTTCGTTCGAGATTTTTAAAAGTATTTTTCTGTTTTTCTTACATTTTTTGATAAAAATGATTTATAAATAATAGTGTTAACAACTCGCGACTAAACTTTGCTTTTTTTACTCCCATTTTTAGATACCTCGGTACGCTCGTTATTTAAACCAACGTTTGTAAAATACCACTATTTTAGCCACTAGTTGTGAAAACTACTATTTTTCAGCAAGGGTGCAAATAAAATCCCAACGGTTTTTTACCCAAATTTCAGGAAAAATAGCATAAAATAGTAAATAACGAAAATTTAATTATTCTTACCTAAGAATTAGCCATTTTATTACCCAAGTGTTTTTCACGTATTCACAAAAATAAAATCATTTTGAAAATGCGACAAAATAATAAAGGTCAAGTTAAAATGGTTAAAACGGAGGTTTATTTTGTATGTTTGTTTTCTGTTGTTTTAATATTTTTTGCTAAACGCATAAAAAAAATAGTGTATACAACCCGCGCCTAAACTGTGTTCTTTGTTTTACTCAAGTTTTCAAAACACTATTTTAGCCGCTAGTTGTAAAAACTCCTATTAAATACGATATACAAATGTTTAAGAAGTTTTCCCACATGGAAATTTGTACCGGAAAGCAAATCAGGTCGTGTTTTATTATTATGATAAAAAAATATTAATTTTTTTAACTTAAAAACCAAAAATTAATTTTAATTATCTAGGTAACACAAAATTGTCTTATGCTGGGTTTATACAGGAAAAAATTAAAACTAAATTAAAAATAAAGTTATTTTAAAAATAAAATTTGAAATACAAACTTGTTGATGGTTTATACAGGAAACAAAACTAAAATAAGAACAGTATTGAACCAATCAGCAGACAACTTTCGCGCACGTGTATTAAAAATATGTCTCGTCTCATTTGTCATTTTTACCTTTCTTTATATTATTTGAAATTTGTATTTTTACAAGGGCTATTTGAGAAGCTCTTCTCTTCTTTTGGAATTAAAAAGAAAACAAAAAAAGTGAGGTTATAAGAAAAAAAAAATCAATGTTTCCTGAGATGCGCAGATAAAATTCAGTTAAAAAGTAAATTTTAGTTTTATTTTCTTGTTTTTATTTTTCGCTGTATAAACGCTTACAGGTGCTCCTATAGGTTTAACTCTCGTTTTTGTTTTTGATTTAATTTAGTTTTAATTTTTCCTGTATAAACCCAGCTTTATTTCAGGGATATTGGCGCAAGAATTTAAAAACAAATGTTGTTAACTCACCGTTATTTGATTAAAATTCACCATAGTTTCGTTGTAAACAGTCCAGAAAAAATTTAATTAACAGAACTTTTCGGCTTGTCACCTTTAATTAACGTGTTTTAAACGTAACACTAATGCAACTCGTTACCAAACTCTAAACCTAATTAAATCCAAGTGACCAACTTCTAAACTGACCGGACTCTAAATGAGCCCTGACGTTGGTTTAAACAAGATTATATAACTTTGGTCACATGGTCCTATATGTGCGGTGCCCTTCCAACTTTTTTTGGGGGGCCTTAAAGCTAATATGCGTGTATGTTCTATGCTCTGTTGGTTTTTGTGAAGCAGAATAGCCTTAAAGAAGATTTAGAGAATACTTACAAATCACTAGATGTACAAAAAAAGCAGAGAAAATAGAACATATAGAGAATGGATATCACCAACGAAAAAAGGGAAACTTTGAACGAGCTATCTGAGAAAGCATAACGGTTAGGTTAATTTATATTCCCTGGGAAAATTTGATCTCTGGTCCGAATTGACGCATAACCCTACTTTTTGTTTACTTTTTCTTTTGTGTTGTTTACTTTTTAAAGTTGGAATATCTTGGCCTTTTTTGAGTCTTTTCTCTAAAATATCTAATAAATTGCTCCATTTCAACTTCTAGAGTTGTCCTGCCCAACTAGCAATTTGTCGACGTCTCAACGTTGTGCACCGCGTGCCAACGTTGCGTCGCAACGTTTACTTTTACTTAAATACCACCCACTTTTGCACCTATTTGGTGGATGATTTTTTGGTTGAGTCAACCTCGCGATCGTGACTACAGTTGAAGTAATAGTTCAATGGGTTTTGTAGTACAATTATTTGTTCAAAATATTATTCATTACGTAAAATGATAAATACACTATTCGACTACAAATTAAACTATTTCTAACACCATAATATTATTAAAATAAAATGATATTCTATGTCATATATCATGTTTTGCATCATCATAACATGCGAACCAATGCCAAAATATATAAACAGACGGTAGTTTACTGTCAAATTTACAGTTCGTAGCTCTAAAAAACAAGCGCTCCCTCGATTAAGATGATTTTATAAAATTTAAAAAAAAATCATGATTTAAAAATCCCTTCGAAAATCCTCTAAAGATGTTGCTTAGGATTCCTAAGAACAAAATACGGATTTTTATATGCAAAAAGATTTTAGTTTATTGTAGAAAAAAGCAAAAAAATAATTTTTAATGTTTGTTTACAAATTAGCATACAATGGTTTTAACAATCAATCATGGCGGCACTTTTTAGTTTCTATGACAACCAAAGGAGTCCCGTGTCTCGACTGCTTTAACTACTTAACTGTGTTTTGAACGGATCCCCTAACTTAAAGACGCGAACACGCCTCAATTTTTACCCAATCGAAATTGCTCCACAGTTTGGCTTTATGCTGCTCACTTAATTTCCGTCCTTGTTGTTTACACAGGACCTTCTCCTTTTTTCTGACACACTGGGGAATCACCTTCAATGATAGCTGTCACATGTCAAAATATCGAAGAATATTTATACCATTTGTTCCTTTTCATAGTGCAAAATTTTCAAACAAAACTAATAGAAACTTTACAAAGCACTTCTTAGTTATTTTTACTGAATTAATTGACGTTTGTATGACAGACAGCAGTGCTCCAAAATTGGTTTGTTGCAAACATAACAGAAAAATTGGTTAGATGAAAACAGGCGCGCCCGCGTCTCCAACAAATCGGCCAGAAAACGTGGGGTAAATTGATCAATTTTTGGTTTAGCACACACCGGTTTGTAGTCGGCGCCTTCACAACTAAGGAATTACTGTTAGTACAATAGACGGTCATAAATAGTTGTGATGGCGACTGAAGTTGTGATAAACGTTTAGGCGTCGTATAATAGTCGACGTTGTCGACCGTCGCCATGATAACTATTCTTTATCTGTAAAATAACGTTTAAAATTAGTGCAATTCTAATTTTTACAACTTGCACAACTAAAAATTGCTAGTTGGGTGCTTCGCGGATTGTATAAAAATACCACAAATAGTAAGTATTTTCTGCAAAGAACAGATGAGGTATCGTAAAGGTTAACTGGTAGCTTTGTATCAGAATAAACGAATCGTAATATATGGTCTTTATTTTTAATTCTAAACTCACTGAGAGTAAATCACTCAAATTTAAAAAAAAATGTAATGTAATGTCAACCCCCAAGCAAAGAAAAAGTGACGTTTCCCCAACCGTTATGCCTTTTCAGCTATGAAACTGTCAATCGCATCGTTACTCCTAATTTTTTTAGATTGGTGGGTTGGCATATCCATTCCCTATATATAATCCCAACAAGCATTTGGACGTTATATTACGTTATGGTCACGTAGGGCAAGAAATACCTGACGTCGGCTTCGACGTCCATCAGTCTTCCTGAGGACTCGATTTAGCACCTAAGTGGGGAATCAAAATTCGAGTCGTTTCGATGTCGGGTGCTGCACAATGTTTTGATCAAATATTACGTCAAATTACGTAGTCCCACGACACAAAGTTTTACTGTGCACACCAAGTTTAAACTTATTAGGTAAAAACTTTTATATGTCTAAACAAACACATCCCAATGAACTGTGGATGACAATAATTATTATCTTAGTTATTGTAGGTAACTGAAAAAAGTTAGTTTTTCACATTCTGTGGATGCAAATCTTCCAACGAATGTCAGTTTACTATAAAATCTTTATAAGGAAGCCCGTATAGTAAAACATTATAAGTATTTAAAAAATGCATTTTAGTTCCCAACAAATGAGTTAATTTACATATCAAGCCTTTAAAATTAAAAAATAAAATGTACTGTTGTGCGCATCGATGCTAAACGTTTAAAATGGCGTTTCGGGCGCCGACCAAATTTCTAATAATTATTTACCTATTCGGACAAGAACACCTCCTGCGACGTCGCCTTGTAGAACGACGCGACCTAGAATATTGTAGTATAATTGTAGGTCACGCACCCACGTCGGTGGACCTCGGAATAGTTAGATTTAATAAATAAAAGTTTGGCAACGTCAATTTTATTACAATTCTACTTTAAAACTCATACTAAATATAACGTCTCATGAATTGGACGTTATACCGGGTGTTCCGAGGTGACTGGCCTATAAGATTATTTTGTAAACTATACAATAGAAACTTTTAAACTTTCTATTCTAACATAAGTCCATGTAAAGTATATTTATAAAATACTTTCGTATTTGCAGTGTTGCCATTTACAGAAAATCTTGGCAACACCTAAATTTATTGACGTCCGTTTTCACTTTGGCCTGACCTTAAATTTTATTCTAAAAATTACGTCGCCAAAGTTAACGTTAATTTACGTCGCTGATAAGTAGCGAGTATCACCAACATTTGGCTACGTCAGTTTTGGTAAGTATCAACGTCACAACTGATGCACTAGTTGTTGGCGACGTCAAGTCTTAGTAAAAAATACGTTGTTTGATGGACAAATCAACCTCCGACCTAAATTTGCGCCAAAACCGACGTCATGTTAGGTTGTAATTAGTCGGAAGTCAGAAAAATGCTGCTTGGGATATGTTCTATTGTCCCTGAAAAAAAGATACTATATCCGTACCTCACAACAAAAGTGTGTTAAGTCACTAAATAAATAGTGACTTTTACAATAAAAACGCTAAAAGAAGCACTGTATAGCCGCGAGTTGTAAATACTATTTTTTTAGAAAATACTGCCCCTGAATTTTTAGGCACCTAAACCTTTTTTACTCGTAATCTGATAACACTTTTTTACGTACTTCCAAGCACACTTTTTTCCAATGGGTTTTCTGCCCTGCTGAAATTTTCCTCAGCACAGAAGATTATGTAGGAAATATATAATATTTTATCAGCTTGTAGTTTTAGAATAATTTATAAGATTGGATAAGACTAGTTACTTTTATGAGAATCAGGGATGTTTTAAAACACAGAAGTCTAGGACATTTTAGGTTGTATAAGGGTGTCAGCTTGGAGAAGATATGATGGACGCACAAATACACATTTTTAAAGAAGATTTGATGGGAATGGGGTATTGAGGATGTTTGAGGAGATTCTATCAGTATCGCGATTTTAGGAGTTTCTATAAGCAATGTTCTTGTAGGGTCGGATTCTACGATATTTGAAAACATTCTATCAGGAGCGTGATTTTAGAAGATCCTATGAGGAACGATTTGGAGAAGTTTTTATGTGTTCTTGTGGGATCGGTTTCTAGGCTATTTGATGAGATTCTATCAGTATCGCGGTTCTAGGAGTTCCTTTAAGCAAGTATTTTGGAGAAGTTTTTATGGGTTCTTGCAAAATCAATTTTTAGGATATTTGATAAGATTCTATCAGTATCGTGATTTTAGAAGATCCTATGAGGAATGATTTTGGAGAAGTTTTTATGGTTTCTTGTGGGATCGGTTTATAGGATATTTGATGAGATTCTATCAGTATCGCGATTCTACGAGTTCCTTTAAGCAAGTATTTTGAAAAAGTTTTTATGGGTTCCTGTGGAATCGATTTTTAGGATATTTGATAATATTCTATCAGTATCGTGATTTTAGAAGATCCTTTGAGGAATGATTTTGGAGAAGTTTTTAATGAGATTCTATGAGTATCGCGGTTCTACGAGTTCCTTTAAGCAAGTATTTTGGAGAAGTTTTTATGGGTCCTTGCAAAATCGATTTTTAGGATATTTGATAAGATTCTATCAGTATCGTGATTTTAAAAGATCCTATGAGGAATGATTTTGAGAAGTTTTTATGGGTTCTTATGGAATCAGTTTCTAGGATATTTGATGAGATTCTATCAGTACCATGATTCTAGAAGATTCTATAAGGAATGATTTTGGAGAAGTTTCTATGGATTCTTGTTGAATATGTTTCTAGGATATTTGTTGAGATTCTATCAGTATAACAATTATTTCAAAAGTATACTTAAGGCAAGTTAATTCAAGAAATAAATTTTTCAGACCTGGTAAAATCTTCTAGGATCTCATCGAAATCTGTTCCAAAACCGCTCGCCTGCGGCTCGCCCTGTAAATTTCTTGCGTCGACCTGTAAAGACCAATTTTCCGGTTTAGTGACGTAAATATCTATTACGTATGTTGTAAGAACTTTACATAAAATTTCGGGAAGTGACTAGATATGATGTCAAAGTTAAAGTATTTTTGTTATTTAGATATTAAAAAAAGATGTGAACCGCCCAGGGAGGGGTCATGACTCCCATGACCCTCCCCACCCCTGGATCCGCCTCGGCGTATACCACCTGCGTATTTTTTTATTACAGCGATCGTCCAATAAATAACATCTTATTTAAAAGATGTAATATGTAAATTAACTTCTTACAATCTCTTTTTCATTCATATATCAGTCAAAGATTTAAATACAACTTGTAAGTTGTGCATACCGGAAAGTTTTAATCGTATGTACCTTTTGGAACCGTTTTTTTCTCACCACGCTTTAATTTTAAAGAGAAAAAGCTCTTGGAATTCAGCGGCGTACGCAAATAGGGCAATTTAAATTAAAATTCAAATTTTTGTCTGAATAAAAGAGGAAAAGGGAAAAAATTTATAATTTAGTAATTACTCTTCTTTTCAAAAAAATCGCATACATTCAAAATTTTATTTTCTAATAGTGTATGCATTCCATTCACAAGTTTAAAATAGCTGACGGTCAAACTGATTTTGACAATAATTTTCAAAGTCAATAATGCCGCAAATTACAACATTCACGAAAGTACAAATTGTCACACGAGTTATAGAAGACTGCTGGTCTATAGGGCAGTCTAAAAACAAAAAACTTTTTTATAGTTATGTGAGGAAATTGGTGGATTTGTTGAAAAGTTTGTTTGTATTTTGTATTTAGGTAGTCAGAAATATATATTCGTACTTTTATTATTTTCATTATTATAATCTAAAATCCTTTTGAAACCTAAATACTTAAGTTACAATATTTATTGCTTACGGGGCAGGCAGGCAGGCAATGGAAAGATTAAGATTTGTTTTTAAAAGACAGTTGAGCTTCGGTCATAGACGAGAAAAGAGCTTTATGATTTACTCTAAAATCACCACATGCTTAATGTGGTGATTTTAGAGTAAATCATAGAGTTTGAATTAATAAAGAGAGAATAATAATGAATTGATATGTAGAAAGTGAAATGATGTGATAGTGACTAGTGTAGGCAAAATGGCGGGCCACTAGATGTATTCTAGTAGTGTAGGCAATATGGCGGTCCACTACTAATGGAAAAATCCTGGGGACATAGGTGCCCGCCGGCGTTCCTTCAGATGGGTACTTGTAAGTTTGAGGGGTTCTTACATGCTTTCTGAATGACACATCAAGGTGGAAGGGTTCATGAAGGGCAACCTTATCACTTGGATGTTGGGATGCTAATTGTTTAGCGGCAATGAAGCGTCCGGGGGAAGCCCCTTTACTTATTTTAGGGTGACATGTCGAAGAAAGAATAATTACCTAATAACAAGTAAACACCGGTATTAAATTGAAATAAGATATAAGGAGATGATTATGACCAGATGATGTTGTATGAATGATAAGAGGGCGGCATAGGGCCTCCGGTGAGTAAAACTATGTTTTTGCTAGTTGGTCAAACAGTAAGCTCATGTTTTATTTTTTTATGTGTTTGCGGACCTGCCTGTCAAGATGTATTAGAATTATTAAACAGGACGATTGATTAAAAATTGCAAAAGCAGTGATTGATGATACCTTGGTAAATATCCAGTGCTCAAAAGGTGAGTTTTATAATTAAAAATTTACCTAATTTATTTAGTTACTTTACATTTGTGAATAGTTCGTAATCACAAAAATGTCCTTTACTTAGAACAGATAAAAAAACTGTTGAAAAACTCACCTTTCTTTCTCAAAAAACTAAAAAAAATTCATTGTTTATTGTTTTCCCACGGCGGCCATATTCAATTGGCGACTTTGACATGACTTTGACAATTTCTTAGATTGCCCTATAAGGAGAGCAGCCAATCATTTTGTGGTTGATAAAATGACGATAGTTAGACATTGATTCAAGTAATTTTTCCTTTACTCTAATGATAGTATGTTGGAAAAGGCGCTGGATACAAAATAATTCGATGAATAGAAAACATGGATCAGGACGAATGCCTGTAAGTTCTAAGATACAAGATGGAAAGCTTATCGACCACCTCAGACAAAATTCTTTTGCTACATCCGTTGAAGCGTCTAATGTAACGATGTTCTCAGGTTTCTAATCAACTATTAATAAAAATATTAAAAAATCTGAAATTTTCTGTCAAGTTGCTAAAAAAAAAACTTTTTTAACGGAAGAACAAAAAATAATGTTCTTCGTGATGATGACTTCTGATAGAGAGGGTGGTCTTCATAGATGAAAATATATTTCAGTCAACTTCGAGCAGCAGAAGAATTTTACTGTAAATTCTAGGTTTGATTCAAAATACACCAACCACTTTAAGAAAGCTGGAAATTTTCTAGTGAATATGTGGGACTGGTTTAGCGCTAGAAGTTTGGGTATATTTTGACAAATCGAAGGAATATTCAACAGTCAAAGATGTGTTGATATTCTTGAGGATGTTACGTTGTCACTAGTGCAGATTTTTTACGAAAACAACGACTTCGTTTACCAGCAGGACAACTGTCCCATGCCGTGACCTTCGGTCTATAAGTGACCGAAGGTCACGCCCATGCACACGCCTAATGTTGTGGTTTGAACACAATAATATTGAAACTCTTTTTTGGTCATCCAACAGCTCTGATATCAACCTAATAGAAAATATATGGGTCCGACTTGTCAAAATTATTTATCAGAGAAACTGTAGACCACAAATTGCTGAAGAGTTAAGCGACGTAATTCATCGCGCATTGGAGGTGCTCTCAGAAGTTTATGAATATTTGAAAAATTTAAGATTTGCAATGCCCAGGCGTTTGCAGCGTGTTATTGAAAAGAATGGAGCGCCCAGTAAATACTTTCCATCATCCATCATCCAAAAACACGTCAACTGAGATTTTAAATTTTGTTTAATCGGGCTATCTTGGATTTTGTTTACGAGGTATGGCAAAAAAATATTTTTTTTTAAATAGGACACCCTGTATAGTTTGAAATTTTTGAATTATAAAAAATATTATCTTTTTGACAATACACTAATACTCTATCTCTTATGGTTTCCAAGATAGAGGCATTTAAACTTGCATGGAATTGTTGTCTATGCCCAAAGACGTTTAACTAAAATAGACTCATCAAGTTATTCATAAATTGCTTTGAAACGCGAAGCGGCTCGTTATTTATAAATGTAAAAAGGTTTGGTCGTTATTTTCAGACTTGTCAAATTTTTTTGGAAATACAATCTTTAATTTTTGGGGTATGGAGGGTATGGAGAGTTATTATATTTGTCATTGTGAAAATATTTGTACAGACCGCTTCAAGCTACTGCGAACATAGGGGGAATCAAGTCCAATTTACTCTCCGTGCCGTACGACCGAGGTGGATTCGAAGCACGCTGCAGTGTGTGCATCTTTTGGAAATTCATTTTGTTTTTATTATTTTGTTTTATTTCTGCCTTGCTCGAGAAACAGATGGGTAAGTTCTTAATTGAAATAATACATTTTTAAAACCAAAAATGGATGTCTTCGAAGTTGCCGAAAAAGTGCAGATGGTCAAATGGTCAAATCGTCATAACCCAACACACGTTCGATATTGGTCGAGGGAAAATTTGCATTTGTATTTTGACGTAAGAACACAGTATCCCCAAAAACTAAATGTTTGGGGGGGGGGGTATTATAGGGGAACACGTAATTGGGCCATTTTTTATTAACGGCAATTGCCATTTGAATGGTCCTAGATACTTGGATCTACTGCAGCAGCACATTATTCCAACTGCTAGGCAGTTGTTAGGTGTAAGATTTGGTGAAACATGGTTTCAACAAGATGGTTGTTCCGCTCACAATGTTTGCCTTGTTAGGGAATATCTTGATAATCTATTTCCTAATCGGGTTATAAGTACACGGGGAACTATTTTATGGCCAGCTCGATCTCCCGATCTTGCTCCTAATGACTTCTATCTGTTTTTGAAGAAGCTTTTCAAATTATCACCCCTAACATGCTTGGAAACGTTAGAAAGGGTTTTTATAGTAGACTCGGATATTGTCTAGCCGAGCAAGGAGGACTTTTCGAACATTTGCTTTAATTTTTTTTTGACTATTTTATTTTGAGAACTTGCTTTTATTTTGTTTCTCTTTATTATTTTCATTGTAACACGTCGTCACTGATAAATCTGAGCAGTTGATAATAAAACGCTCTTATTTATCAGTAACAAAAAATAAGAAAATTACGTTATAAAAATTTGCGTATTTATTGACCAAATTCCGGTTTCATTGACTACGCTCCACACAGCACCGTGGTTAGAGGCGTACTAAATACCAAAGGAAAGTCATGCAAGTGGTGATCGCAAGCCTGAGTATTGGTTGCTTCACTGATAGGCGTGCGGTGTCTCTGCATGTACGTACACTGGCAAATTAGACTTCTTCCGCCCTATGTTCGCAGTAGCTTGAAGCGGTCTGTATAAAGATATAACATAGAAAATATTAATTTTTTAAATGTTCTCCAGATAGTTATCTGCCTAATTAGTAAGGAAAGTGATACTTTTACGCACGGGAGGAGTTCAGGCGGGAAAGACAGTTCCGCAAGGGTTAGGTACAATTTTTTTTCTACGAGTGTTTATGATGACTTTCTTGATCAAAAAGTAGTTTTTAGAACACACATTTCAAACTCAAAATTTAAAAATTTGGTCCATAAAGTACCATTTAAAAAAAAATTGCGTGCGTTAAACGTTTTCTCACGCACGCTATGACAGTTTTTTATGCACGCCGTGCTTATTGTTTTACGCACGTTACGCACGCCGTGTGGACTTTTTCGCACGCATTTGCGAAGTAATTTATTTAACTATTTAATGTCAAGTGACCTGCAAAACTTTATAAAAAAATTAGCATAGGTATAAGTATTTTTTTTGCATGGCGTGAATTTTAAGTCTAATTGAAGTTTTTAGATGCATTTATAAACTAGATTAAATTAAAAATGGAAACAAAATTATTTTTTGGTTTTAGTTTTAAAAATACCAAATATATAACCTTAGGCAGAAGCTTTTTATGCAAGTAGGAAATTGTTGTACTAAAAACGTGTCAAAAGTGCCTTTATCGCGCTTAACGGTCATCGTGTGCAGAAAAGTATCACTTTCCGCACTGTTTAGGCAAATTATAGGTACTATATGATGGTTTTTCGTTGTGTAAAAAAAATGGAACTTATACACTCTATAATTTTTATTTAATACGTACAAAAGTATCGTTACATTTTTAATAAATACAAAAAAATGTTATGTGGAGTATCTACCTATGTAAATAATTGCTATGTTTTCATGGGTATTGAGTTCGTTTTCAAAACTCATTCTATCTTTTTCTTTTATATAGCGTGTTCTTGGTCTTGATAAAGAACACGCTATATAAAAGAAAAAGATACAATGAGTTTTGAAAACGAACTCAATACCCATGAAAACATAGCAATTATAATTAAAAAGTTGTAACAAACATACATTCTTTATCCTGTGTCTGACATAATAATGTTTAAAAAATTTATATTTATACCGGGCACGCTTGTACTATTTATAAACAAATCTCAGCAGAAAAAATAACCTGACTACAGATAGTATTTGTAAATAAATATCATACGCACCTCTTACATTTTTTTGCTACTCATATAGGATATTTAAAAATGTCGCAGCTGGGGTTGGTTCATTATACCAAATACAGTGTAATTAATTATAAGTGCTTAGCATATTGTTTTTATCACAAATTCGTAAAAATATTACAAAAAAACTTATTTCTTTCCTATATTTATTAATTACATTTTGTATTTATTGCAACACTAGTTGCTGACCCGCCACAAATGCGAGGTTGTCACATTGCTGTAGGTTTTATTCCCGATAGATATTGGGAAATAAAAAGAATTATTTTTTCGGCCAAAATATCAGGTATTTTATATGATATTTCGATCGAAAAAATGAGGTATATTTCAAGTACCATAACATGTACCTCCACATTATAAATTCTTTATTGAATTAAAATTGTGAAGATTCAAGGAAATTTAAATGCAATTATATAATATACCTAAACTTCTTTATATATTTTAATAATAATAAGGTGTTTTCCCATATTCAAAAAAACAAACCGGAGAATTTGCTTAATTGTATATAAATGATAAAGTGTCTGATCGTAACTGTGTTAAACATAATGTCTCTATTTAAGTTATACCTTTATGCTCTGTTTTACGGGGGTAATTTAAATGAATATGGAAGTTTTCCATAGAGATTTAGATAAAAATATCTTGATTATTGTAAAAGATAGATCCTACTGTGTAGTATTGCTGAAGAGAGAATTGTTTGCAGATTTCAAAAATTGCAAAATATACAGGGAGTCCTATTTTAAACAATAGTTTTTTGCCATATCTCGTAAACACAATGACATAAAAAAATCCAAGATTGCACGATTAATGGAAATTAAAAATCTCAGTTGACGTATTTTTGGATTTATTTATTCAAACAAATTCTAACCCGCTAGAAGCACCATTCCGTTTAAAGAATCCCCGCTGTATATACAAAAGAAGCACAAAAATCGCAATTAAAAAAAGAAAATTGTCTATTTGAAAGAAATTTCGCTTCCCAAGATTGCAAATCAAAATTCACGATTCTTGAAAGTTGTAGTACAAAGTATTCAGTATACCTTAAAAAATTAAGAAATTAACGTTAGTCGAACTTTATAGAATCAACATCCGTTCGGAGGGGTCAAAAAACTACTATGAAGCCGGTTCTCATATAAATTTAAATGACACAAAAATTACCAAAAATGAGCATGGTGATGTTGGTCAATAAAAAAGCCTTCAATGGGCCTGTGTAAGCATATCTCCGTTTACGAAGAGATTAATACGAGTAGATTGTAAGAAAGATAATTTTTAATTAAACGAATCGGAATTAGTTTATGGTGACAGATTCTCAGTAAAATTAGAAGATGTTTCGTAGGCCAGTTACTTGAGCCAAAAATATAAAAAATCGGAAAATAATTTAAAAACTTTTACAGTGGGATTTACTAAGATCTAAAATAGTACCCCCCCACAGGTCTAAATATTTACACCCGTGGAGGATACTAAATTTTAAAACCCATTTTCAAGAAACACTTACTCATACAGAAAAGACACAAAGTTATTGATTATTTTGTATTGTTATTGCTAAATACCACAGGAAAACTGCTTTTTTTCTCAAAATATTCCATATTTTAGGAGAAAATGCCCTAAAACTAATTTTTTTTGTGACAGGATTTAAAATGGCAAATGGTTGATGATTTTTTAGACCACCTCTGGGGGGTGGTTTAAATTTATAGCCCCCAAAAAGGATTGTTTTGTGGCAATTGGTAATAAGTTCCTTTATAATTTCCCTAAGCAACCGTTTTTACAAGAATTAATTTACCTTATTTAATATACCAAATTGTTTACTAATCGATAAAACATCTCCAATTTTGTCCAGAAAAACGCCATATTTTGAATTCGTTTTCAGCACAAAGAATATATTTATGAGGGCACTACGAGGCAAAACAAACATAAGCGAAGGTCACTGATTATGCACGAAAACTGTCTCCAATGGAAAAAATCCAAAACAACAGCATCTATTCATTTATTTATAAACAGAACTGAAATTAAAACATTGAGTTTATCTAAAAGCTTAATCATCAAACAAAGCTTTCCACTGAAAGATCGCAGTCAAAGGTCTCAACTTTGTAGCATCGAACAGTTTGTTGAGCCGACATGACTCCTTTGTGAACGCATCAGTTGGATTCATGTCTGTTTTTAGCCGCATTTTTTTTTATGACCTACTTTCATGAAATATTTTTTTTTTTGCGTTAAAATAAAAAAATAAATAAAAAAATTAGCAGTTAAAAAAAAACAGTTTGTTTTTTTGTGGTCCACCCTATATACAGGGTGTTTAAAATTCGACGCTCGCCATGGGGATCTCCTAAACGGTAGGAGATACGAAAAGGTTTAAATTAGTGCAAAGTTGCGCACCTGCTTTGCTCAAAACTTTAAAAAAAGTTTACAAATTTCGGATAGTTCCGGAGATAGGCGGAAAAAGCCGAAATCTTCATTTTTAGTTTTTATTTTTCTGCGCCCTTATTCTCAAAGCTGTCAAAAAACGCTTAAAACTTTCTACAGGCACTTTTTTAAGATCTACCTAGTGAGAAATCCGTTTTTGAGACTTGACATTTCAGTGTGACAGGAGCACTGTCAAGTTCATTTTTTCTTATGCACACATCCTTTTTTTTCTTCTACCGTTAGGTTCATAAAGGATGACAGGTAACATTTTGCAACATTATTTTGACAAGTCACCTGACATTTTGCGTTTATTGAACACCATCAGCCCAAATTTAAGTTCTGCTTTGAAGTTACTCAAGATATTTCCCATTGCAGTACTTTTTTTAACATTTTAAAAATGACAATTTTTTTGAGGTTTTCTTATAACAAAATAACTTTACCTAATATTTTAAAAATACGTTTTTTCTTTGTTTTTTAATCTTTGAATTTGGACTGATGATGGTCAGTTAACTCAAAACGTCAGGTACTTGTCAAAATGAGATTGTAAAATATCTGTCATCCTTTATGAACCAAACGACCGGAGAAAAAAAGCATGTTTCCATAAGAAAAAATAAACTTGACAGTGCTCCTGATTTTGAAAACGGACCTCTCATTAGGTAGACCTTAAAAAAGTGCCTGTAGAAAGTTTTAAGCGTTTTTTGACAGCTTTAAGAATAAGGGCGCAGAAAAATAAAAAGTAAAAATAAAGATTTCGCCTTTTTTCGCTTATCTCCGGAACTACCCGGAATTTGTAAACTTTTTTTTTGGTTTGGAGCAAAGAGTCAAATTGCGCAACTTTTCCCTAATTTAAATCTTTTCGTATCTCCTACCGTTTAGGAGATCCCCATGGTGAGCATCGTATTTGGAACACCCTGTATACATATATCAGAAAGTTGCACATAAAGAAATTACTTGCCAAAAATTTCATTAGCAAGCCTGACTGTTTAATATGGTTTTTCTACTCTGCTCACTTTCGACATTCATTTGAGTGAGAAAACTGACTTTATTTGCACTGTGCGGGAATGAATTAGCCCGAGACTTTTTTATTATTGTTTTTTTTCTTACCTAAACTTGATTTTCTTAACGTCCGCTCGACTGCAAACTCAGGTGATCGAATAAAAAATATTGTATCTAACACGTGTGTTAATTGCTAGCCGAACTCCGCTACACTGAGAAAAAAAGAAAAAAATAGCCGCGTTCTACAACGTTTGTTTGCTATTTATTTGTTTCAGTACATTCAATTTTTTACAGAATATACAATTTTTCATATCTCCATTCTTATTTGGACAAAACCTAACCTCAATGATCCACTGAACAAAACCAGGTTTGAAAGTTGAGAAAAATCGAAACTCCCTAGATTGTTGTTGTTAAGCTATCGTTTTATACCATTTTTAACCCAGGGTTAAATTAACCTTGGAATATTTTAATCCTGTTCTATCCTTAACCGTTATGATGTTACAAGCTGTCAAATTTATTAAATGTCAATTTTCACCTGTCAATATTTTAAAAACAGGTGAAGATAGGTATAGGGTACAGGACATTATATATAAAATGTACCTAGAATTTTTTGTAGAATCCAAAAATGCAAATATATATACAGGGTGTTTTATTTAAAATAACAAAGTTGTTGCCAAGATTTTCTGCAAACACGAAAGTATTTTATAAATATACTTTACATGGACTTATGTTAAAATAAAAGGTTTAAAAAGTTTCTATTGTATAGTTTCCAAAATAATCTAACAGGCCACTCACCCTGGACACCCAGGGTCAATATATAGACTTTTTTTTTAATATGATCTCGAAAAACTACGAATTGATACTTTTTAATTTACACCAAAACCCTTGTCTAAATTATAAGTTATGGTGATTAGAAAGGGCGGCTCTAAATAACGCCCAAGGAACAAATAAATAGGTCCGTTCTAATACATCATTATAGACCATTACTTTTAAGCGTTTTTTCAAATTATTGTTTTTATTGTATGACGCGCTAAATCAATTTTTATTACTTCTAATATGAGTGTAGGCAAAGACTCCTATAATAAAACAGGATTTAAAATTTTTGAACATTTTATTAAAAAATAATTAAATTATGTACAAAAACGCACCTCACAAATCATAACAAACAAAATAACAATAAAATAACTTAAAACTAACTATATACAGTTTGTAGGTAGTGGACTAGTGGTTATACAGTAAAAAATTAGGGAAAAGAAAGAGATAACAAGATTATTACAAGTATCAAATTTGAGACAATTTATAATCATAAAAAAGACGTATTTTTTAAAAAAAGTTAGAAACACTCAAGGAAAACTGGCCTCACAGAAAAGTCTAAGAGAAACTTTGACAAAAAAACAATAATCAGAAAAGCTTTTAAAAATAACTTTAAATAAAACAGAATATAAGAAAGTTTATGCACGGAAATAATGTCTCTAACCCAAAAAATATCAATTAACATGCATTATGACTTATACTTGGCTAAAGACATTACTTCAGTTATAAACTTTACAAAGTCTTGTAAAAATTGATCTAGAAAATCTAAGTCTAAACCTAGATTTAACCTAGTACCTAGTCATATCCTTTATGACCTTCGTCACCTCCTGTTAAATCATAACCATGTCCTCCACCAATTACGTTCCCGTAGCTGTCAGAACCTCCACTATAACTCTCAGCAGCTTCTGAATTTCCCAATTCCCAACCCCCATGGCCACCTTCCCAGCCCCCACCGCTCGATTTACCAGCTCCCTCCCAACCATTAGATGATCCTCCTTCCCATCCTTCACTGCCAGACGAGCCTCCTTCCCAACCTCCAAAGTTGCTGGCGGCACCTTCTAGACTGCCGCCGTCGTCTCCGGCGCCTTCGTGGGATGATTCGGAGTCACCTCCACCTCCACCTGAAAAAAATACATTTCGTATACTAAATTGTAATGAATGTTCTAAATATATTTTAATTTTCTTATTTTTTATGTTTTTATGAATTTGTAAATAAACTGTTGAGATCATAGCTTTGTTTATTTATTCTTTAGAAAAGATCAAAAAAATTATGTTTTGTTTAATTTTCCAATACTTAAAATGATTTTAAAAATCCAATACTTCAAAATTTTGATATTAACAATTCTTAAAAATCCAAGATGGCGGACAATTTCAAAAATAGGTATTTTCGACACACCCTGCAATTTCTTATGTGCGCCAGTGATGAAATATTTTCCAATTTGGGTAATAGGTAACATTTTAATAATAAAAGCAAAGATTTTAAAATTTCTAAATTTGGTGTAAAAATTTAAGAAGCCGGACAGTTTTTAAAAATAAGTCTTTTTGACTCTTGCACATATTTTTTTGCACGCTACTGGCACTAGTGTAAAAGTAAGATTGTGCGTATATAGCGTTTTATAAGTCTACTGATGCATCGGTTGTTGATATCAGATAAGAAGTGTTGGGAAAGATGAGGATCGACACACAAAATTTTACATTTTCACCAGTACGTACATAAAATAATCTGCCAATTAATAGGCACCTAAGTTCACACGATTGATATTAATATAAAAGTGACGACCCCGCTCCTCCTAAAAAAATATTTTTTGACTCGATTACTATTCATTTGATACCATCGCCATATTTTATATTAAAAATATTTTTACAATTTACCCCCTTATTGTACCCCACTGGCTAAAAAAATAAAAATATTTTTTTTTCAACTCTAGACTTAGTTACCATTAATTTGATAATATACAAAAAAGTTCTTAAATAATGGTAAATTTCCTTTGGTCCACCCACCTTGTTGATAGAATTTTGGGATTTCCAGGTTTCTGTTAAAAACAAGCTACATAAAGCAGAAGTTCAGTGTATAGTCCATTCATAAGGAAGAGAGAGTACTAAAATGATTTAAAACCCATTTTCTCGCGCGTACCATTGGCGTAGGTGTTTTGCCAACATTTAAAAAAAAAATAGAAAAAAGACAGCAGTTAAAGATATACACAGGGTTCCTAAGATTTTCCTTAGGGATAGGATTTCAATAAATCAAACAGAAATGGCATAGAAAGTTCTGCGCGCATAAAAGAAACAGGTATATTAAGCAATGGTGCCAGTTTGTTATTATCTCCGGACTGCTTTCATGAGAAAAAATTGTCGCCACTCTTTCATTGTGAGCATAAATCATAGTTGCAATAATAACCGTTGACAAGATGTCTGCAAATTCCGCTAGATGGCGACCACACCATGAGATGATCGAGGAAAAACTAATTAAAAGTTAGATGTTTTCAGGTCCAAACCACAGCTTTTTCTTGCTTAAAGGCGGCGGCAGGGTCCATTATTTACGATACTGAGCGATAAACTCGTGAGGTTGTTAACATTAGAAAGAAATATCTTCGCTTTTAATTAAATTTCTTTCCATTCTGTTCTACTAGTGACATCTATCCGGAAACGGCCAAACCATGCAGCTAGCACTAGCAGCCAAAGAAATCAATAAACGGCGCTGTTTTTCCTGTAGAGCTTTTTGCTTGCGATATTATTGATTTTAAATAAAGCTGGCCCTACACTACATTTGATATTTTCGATTTTGATAATTCTGATAAAATAAGGGGCTGCCAATATTTGTAACACCCAAAAAGGGGTAAAAAGATTTATTTTGCTCTGTTTCTTTACAAAAAACGTTTTTTTTTTTTTACAAAAAACTTGAGCTCTGCCACTTTTTTTTTTTCTTCAACTTTCTCGAAATTTTCGTCATACCGTAGAAAAAAATTATTTCCCTCATACTCTACTTTTATTCGAAAAAATTTAGAAACAGAGACGGGATCAGTTTTCTTAAAACGGGGGATCTTGGTTTCGAGTGAGAAGATAAAGGGCGCCGCAGGCAAAAATTTTTCAATTAAATTAGCCGAACGCAAAAATGTTAGAAAAACAAAGCACGAAATAAAAATGACGCCGCTTACAATTTTTTTTTCAAAAATTACGTAATTTCGGGAACGCAAAGAAATAGGTCTAAAAAGTATAATTTTTAAGAAAAAAATATCAATTTTCTCGCCCTCCTACACTGGGACTACAGGGGCCGTGCACAAATTACCTAATGGTCATAGGGGGGAGGGGGGTTACAAAACGTTACGTAGGGGGGAGGGGGGTTTTCGACAGCGTTTGCATTTGTGTGAAATTAAGAAAATTTGGAATGAAAATAAGTGAATTTTTTTTTTTGGGGGGGGGGGGTAGTAGTAGTAGGGGAGTGGTGTGCCAAACCGTTACAAAACATTACATAGGGAGGGGGTCAAAAATTGGTAAAATCACCGTTACGTAATTTGTGCACGGCCCCACATCTGACTGTTCCTCCTTTTTGATTTCCAATCAAAGTGCAAAACCCGGGTTGGACGTTCGAAGGCGTCAACCCGTCCTATTTGCTTGATAAAGTTTCTACGGAAATATCTCAGTCGATTTTTCCGGCCGTGTATGAACGCTTTAGGTTAGGCATTTGCATTTATCTCAGTCCCCAGCCTGTAAACAGTGCGTAAGGACAATGGTTACAAAATGAAAAGCCGAAAAATATTTTTTTTTACGATATCTTTCATCAGTTTGGTATTAAAGTCGAGCAAAAACAGTTTTTATTCCAGTCCTAAAGGTATGAAAATGGAAAACATTAGAAAACAACAACCTGGAATGGATTTACTACATGTAAGATGTAGTGACAACATCGCCCCATGCCCATCCTTTTCTGCCTAATGTGCTTTTCTGTATGTCTGCGTCTTATACACGGCTGCTTGGCCCCCTAAGGATTTGCTTAGGAACCCTGTATTATATTTTAACCTAATAGAGAAATTGTTCATTATGCATGTTCTTATGGCGACCTAATACCTCCTGGTTCAGTAATAGTAATGGACAACGCGAGTTACCATTCCAGAAACCTTGAAAAAGTACCAACCACAGCATGGAGAAAAGCTGATATTTGTGAGTGGCTTACAGAAAAAAACATAAATTTTAAGGCAGATATGGTAAAAAAATAACTACTATCATTGGTAAATAGCGACAAAGAAAAATTCAAAAAGAAAGTTGTCGATGATATGGCTGAAAAACGAAACATAACAGTATTAAGACTGCCGCCTTACCATTGTGAACTCAATCCAATAGAATTAATATGGACTCAAATGAAAGGGTATGTAGCAAGGAATAATACTATCTATAAATTAAAGGATATGGAGGTGCTTTTTTAAGAATCAGTTAAAAAAATAACTCCAGATAATTGGCATAAATGTGTATATTATGTTTTAAAAGTAGATGAAAAAATATGGAAACTTTATTGTTTAATCGAATAAACTGGAACCGTTAATTATTTCTCTAAAAGAAAATGAGTGTTGATGACAGCATTTACTGTTCTTCTGAATCTGAGTAATTTATTTCTTTTATTTTTGACTGGTTTTAAAGAAACGTATCTACCTTCATTTCATTTTAATTATTTTTGTAGTTATAATAATTGACAACCGTAACATTTTTTTTATGTACCAACTATTTGTTTAGCCTTAATTTAATTTTTAGGTGTGCTTATTAATTATAGTTAAAACGTCAATCCGTTTTTGTATATATATTATAATATTATTTTTATTCCTAAAATATATTTTTATTATTTAATTTATAAATTTTTTCTAATAAAGTAATTTGTGTTATTAAATTTTATAGAACTGTTCACATATTTACTATTTTCTTCACTAATATATATATACCACGGTACTTAAAATGTAAGTTTCCCCCAATTGCGGCGCCTATGAGAATAGTTTATCGCTTGCCTTCTATTGTTCTCGGTTTTGGGTTCTATTGAATTCTCCGGTCAAACAGGGTGAGGTATATAAGAGAAGAAAAAGTGATTGATCACTCAGTACAAAATTTATCCAAATATGCATTTTTATTACTCTTTCTTCTTTATGAACAGACTCTAGATATAATTAAACCAATGCTCGACATTACAAGTATTACGAAAGTGAAGAAAGTAATAAAATCACTCACTTGCAAAATGATATTTTTAGTGATAATAGAAATCAATGTCATGCAAATAAGGAGGATGATGATGATGGTGGTGGTGGTGTGGCGCGGACGGAAAACTTAATCTTTCTGCCTGATGACGTATTTCCTTAGCTACTCTTTTTCCAACGATTTTCGCTCCGGTTACTACTCCATCAATCACCGAAGACGCAAAATCTCCGATTGCCGTGCCAACTTTTTGCGCTATTGTCTGGGTCGTTTCTTGGATGGATCTCGATACTAGCAAAAATTCAGCTAAGTTTTCATTGGTTTCGTTTTTCCCATGCAGCATAGTATTACTATTTACTAGCAGCCTGCGGTTTTTTTACAGGCTTTTATTTAACTTGTATATATGTTTGTATGTTAGTATGTTTGTATATTAGTTAGTATGTTTGTATGTTATTTAGTATGTTTGTATGTTAGTTAGTATGTTTGGCACAAATCTTGCAAGTCAATTTTGACCACACAGGTCACCCAAGCTACATGATCAAGAAAAAAAATATATAATCTTTGAACTATATATTTTTGAGATAGAGATACCCCTAGCTGTAATTAAATAGAAAAATTAAAATCTTTGACGTAGCTATTTTTTGAGAGGACAGTTTTGCAGAAAATCCTTTTTTTTACGTTTCGTAACTGTTAAAAAACGTTACATGGGAGGGAGGGGGAGGCAAAATCACCGTTACGTAATTTGTACACGGCCCCTTAGAGTTCCAGTGGTGGGGGTCGTTATGGGGGGTAAGAGGGGAATAATATATTTAAAAGTTAAAAAATTAAAAACATTTTTACTTAAATTTATTTCTTTGCGTATTATATTATATATGGATGAATTTGAAATCAATTCTTCAAGAGATTAGGAAAATTATTATCTATAGGTAAAGGTTTATTAATATGAAGGTAACTTGGCACAAATTCATCGATGTGATTTCGGTATTTACCTGAATGCCAAACTCCGTGGTCACCGCCCACTGTAAATCCCTTCTCGTCTCCCCCACCACTTTCTTCGTGTCCGTGACCTATGCTGACGTCACCGTCTCCGGAATAGCCGATCACCTAAAAATAATTTAAAAAAATAATTATTGCTTTTGATTCTAGCTGTCGCTCAATCGTCAATTTTTGTACACCACGGGGTAAGTGGTCCTTGCCTTTTTTTTTTAAACTCGAAATACAATTTTTTTTTACCTTACATGTAGTTTTCCTCTAGGAAAATGGTTAACCCTGCAATTTTACATTAACTAACAGATGTTAAGTCAATATCTGTATTTACAAGTTTATGCAGGGTTCACTTCAAAAATTAACAGAAAAAACAATGTTGAGGTGCAACTTGAAACCCTTTTTAAAGATAAGTGTTTGGAATATATTTTTGTAAAATTTGAGTGTTTGAAAAATATTTTAACATTTTGAGGTTAAATAGGGGGGTGGCGAACTCTCCTCGAAACTTTTGCGTTTTGGACCTGGTAAAAAGTTGGTGAGTGTTTTATGTGGCTTTATAAGATTCTACAAGTTTTGCTCGTAAAAACTCATAGAAAAAAAATTGTACTTTATGAGATTTGCCTTGGTTTCTACAAGTTAGTTTCACATATCGCATAGAAAACATATCAAACCTGATAAAACATAATAAAATCTCGTCAAACTTCTCTAAAGTATTTGACGCAGTTTTTTTGGCAGGGGGAGAAAGGAAGCCGTTGTTCAGGAAAAATAATTTTCCTACGAGCACATATGAAATGATAATGATGATGAAAATGATGGATTTCACACGATTTGCATCCTTAGAAAACGTTAAATTTCAGGAGTGTGTGGAAAAGCGTACGATGACGTTAATTGTCACCATACTTTTCCGCACATGTGTTGCAAAATGGGTGGCGAACTCTCCTCGAAACTTTTGCATTTTGGACCTGGTAAAAAGTTGGTGAGTGTTTTATGTGGTTTTATGAGATTCTACAAGTTTTGCTCGTAAAAACTCATAGAAAAAAATTGTACTTTATGAGATTTGCCTTGGTTTTTACAAGTTAGTTTCACATATTGCATTGAAAACATATCAAACCTGATAAAACATAATAAAATCTCGTCAAACTTCTCCAAAGTATTTGACGCAGTTTTTTTGGCAGGGGGAGAAAGGAAGCCGTTGTTCAGGAAAAATAATTTTCCTACGAGCACATATGAAATGATAATGATGATGAAAATGATGGATTTCACACGATTTGCATCCTTAGAAAACGTTTAATTTCACGAGTGTGCAGAAATTTTTCCGCACATATATATGTGGAAAAGCGTACGATGACGTTAATTGTCACCATACTTTTCCGCACATGTGTTGCAAAATGGGTGGTGAACTCTCCTCGAAACTTTTGCGTTTTGGACCTGGTAAAAAGTTGGTGAGTGTTTTATGTGGCTTTATAAGATTCTACAAGTTTTGCTCGTAAAAACTCATAGAAAAAAAATTGTACTTTATGAGATTTGCCTTGGTTTTTACAAGTTAGTTTCACATATCGCATAGAAAACATATCAAACCTGATAAAACATAATAAAATCTCGTCAAACTTCTCTAAAGTATTTGACGCAGTTTTTTTGGCAGGGGGAGAAAGGAAGCCATTGTTCAGAAAAAATAATTTTCCTACGAGCACATATGAAATGATAATGATGATGAAAATGATGGATTTCACACGATTTGCATCCTTAGAAAACGTTTAATTTCACGAGTGTGCAGAAATTTTTCCGCACATATATATGTGGAAAAGCGTACGATGACGTTAATTGTCACCATACTTTTCCGCACATGTGTTGCAAAATACTTTTCCACATATGTTCGGAAAAGCAGTTTCATTTGATTTGGGCAAAATTAAAGGCCAATTTTTACAAAAATTAGTATAATTCCTTAGTGTTCGTAGGAAAAATAGCGTACACAACTCGATAGAAAGTAACTTTCTTAAACTCGCGTGTTTTTTCCCTCGGATAGTGTTTCGTTCACAACATTCACGATCGTATGAAATTTGTCACTTTCTTCTCTTGTTATGTAATATACTATTAGCAGCTAAGCGCAGACAAGTCATTGACGCGCGAGCATGCAAAACTGCATGTTTGCATACTTTAACACCTTAATACCTGTCTAAAATAGGTAAATGTTTGTTATTTTAAATGAAACACCCTGTATATTATTAAATTTTTGAATCACCTTTTCCTTTCTAATTTCAAAAGTACCAAACACTTTACCTCTCTCAATATTAGTTTGCTAGAAGAATGCAAAAATCCTCACCATAAGCATAATGTGCTACAAAGAGATTATTATTATTATAGCACAGCGCATAATAGTATACTGTTGGTGCCCGGCTAATTTATTTCAATTACCTTAGGTCCTTCTTCCTTGTGTGGTTCTTGCACGTGCTTGTAGATTGTGTGAGTGTGGTGGATTTTTTTGACTACGTACGGGACATGGATGATTACTTTCTTATGATGTCTACAAGAAAACATAATTCATATACAAATTAATTAAAAAGAAAAACTAATATTTTTTATTTTCACTTTTTAGTGGTGTCAGACACAAGGAACCGTGAAAGGCGTTTCATCTTAACAAACGTATAAACAAGTAAAAAATAAATAAATACTTAAAACAATTGCACCGACTTCAAACAAAAAATACACTAAGAAGTAATAATTTTTGTTTACTAGAGAACGGGGTTCTACATAACAATAAAAATGTTAGTTTTTAGTGTATTTTTTAAAGTTTCTTAATTTTTTTTTCAGTTTTAAGTTTTTAATAGTAAAATGCTTGTTTTTTATACCTTCATCATAAACATGATTTTAGTAACTCTCTGCAGATTACTAAAGCATGGCTTTTTTGATAACCGATGCAAAAAACTTTTTTTTTCATCACGGGGGCAAAAAAAGATTTCAGTCCGTTTTTTATCCAAAATTAAGGAGAAATAGTGGAAAATAGTAATATTGCAAAAATCTAATTATTTTTACCTAAAAATTAAGCCATTTCTGCCAGTTTTCACCAAGTATTTACGAAAAACTCATTTAAAAACATCGTGAAAATATCAAACTGTCAAAGATTAAAATGTCGCAACAATGAACGTCACCGAGTAAAAAGGCACATCGCTATGAAAACCATTGTTATTTCATTTACCTTGATTTATAGTGTACAGATGGTGTGTTGCGAGAAAGGTATTATAAAAAATAGTGTTCACAACTCGTGGCTAAACTGTACCTTTTTTTACTCACGTTTTTAAATAACTCGCTGCGCTCGTTATCTAAACCAACGTTTGTAAGAAAAAGCAATATTTTAACCACTAGTTGTGAAAACTACTATTAGCCATCCATATATAGTATGGAGGCTATTGGGATCGTCAAAAAAAAGTTTTTTTATTTCCACTAAAAATGAGTTATTTGATAAAATTTTTATAAAATTTGGCACAAAAGTTCTTTGTCACCAGACGCAGAGCTGATTACTTTTTGGTGGGGTTGAGGGGTTGGCCAGAGGGCAGGAGTACGGATTAAATATTTAAAAAAATTGTAAATAGATAATTTCATTTTCAACCAAAAAAAATTGAAAAAATTTGATTTTTTTTATCATTTCATATTTTTGAAAAAGGCATTTGAAGGACACTCAAAATAAGGTATCACTTGACCCACTTTCCCTATTTAAATTCTGGTTGTGAAACTCATCCCACCAAAGAGGTGTGTCCTACGAAAAAAAATGTCTCCCTAGAATAACAAATCGTGTCGACGAAAACATCCCTGTACATGCATTTATTCAACGTAAAATAAGGAAGTTACTATTCCTTATAATTATTGAATATATAATAAAAGCAACTATAGAATTAAATAAAAATGGTTATTTAACAAAAATAATTAAATTAAGTCATTCAACTTTAATTAAGTCACCAGATGAAAGTAAGATAGCGCTGAATTTTTCCCGGAGAAACAGTAAATCAAATATTTTACATTATGATAATAGTGAAAGTGGTTTGGTTTTTATATTTTACATAATATTAATAGTAACTTATAGTTCATAAATAAACCAAATACGTAGTTCCAGCGAATTTGCAGTTATCTGGACAAAAATTACCACCACCACAATTGACACGAAATTTTGTTTTGTTTTTCTTTTCAATGAGTCACAAATTTTAAAATTAAGAAGGCAAAATAGTAGTTTTCACAACTAGTGGCTAAAATAGTGCTTTTTTTACAAGCGTTGGTTTAAATTACGAGAGCAGCGATGTATTTAAAAACACGAGTAAAAAAAAGCACAGTTTAGCCGCGAGTTCTTAACACTATTTTTTTAATACCTTTATCAAGAAATCCAAGAAAAACAGGAAAATACTTTTAAAAATCTGGAACGAAGAGCACTTCTCGCAACACACCATCTGTACACTATAAATCAACGTAAATTAAATAACAATGGTTTCCATAGCAATGTGCCTTTTTACTCGGTGACGTTCATTGTTGCGACATTTTAGTCTTTGACAGTTTGATATTTTGATGATGTTTTTAAATGATTTTTTCTTAAATACTTGGTGAAAACTGGCGAAAATGACTTAATTTTTAGGCAAGAATAATTAGATTCTTTTAATATTACTATTTTCCGCTATTTCTTTTTAATTTTGGGTAAAAAACGGACAGAAATCTTTTTTTTGTACCCGTGATAAAAAAATAGTAGTTTTAACGACTAGTGGCTAAAATAGTGCTTTTTTTTATAAGCGTTGGCTCAAATAATGAGCGCAGCTAGGTATTTAAAAACGCGAGTAACAAAAAGCACAGTTTAGCCTCGAGTTGTTACCTTTATCAAGAAATCCAAGAAAAACAGGAAAATACTTTTAAAAATCTCGAAAAAAGAGCACTTCTCGCACTATAAATCAAGGCGGCTGGTAAACGAAATAACAATGGTTTCCATAGCGATGTGAATTTTTAACCGGTGACGTTCATTGTTGCGACATTTTAATCTTTTACAGTTTGATATTTTGACGATGTTTTTAAATGATTTTTCGTAAATACTTGGTGGAAATTACTTCATTTTTAAGCAAGAATACTTGGATTTTTTCAATATTACTATTTTCCGCTATTTCTCTATAGTTTTGTATGGGTAAACAAAAAAGCCATGCTTTATTTATCTGCAGACAGTTACTAAAATCACGTTTTTGATCAAGTTTCAAAAAAATTAGTTATTCAATATCTAATATTTTAACGTTTTCTAATTTTGAAGGAAAGCTTTTCAGTAACTTGAAGGTTCTTGAAATATAATACAAGAATATTTAATACTGGGATTTGACAATAAAAAAGGGTTAATTAAAACAACATTATTAATTTCTAGCACACACACACATAAATTTTTTGTATCAGTTTTTACGAGGAAAATGTCTTGACTTGTCTGAGTTCTTGGACTCAATATTATACCAATCCAAGACTCTCAATTTACTGTAAAATTTAAAAAATTGTTCTATTGTTTTGTAGAGTAGTTAATATTTTAACAAAATGAATTTTTATGCAAATTACAAGGGATTAGAATTATTTTAAAAACAATCTAATTTTATTTACAAAACTTTATAAAACCAAATTTAACGCTTTCTTTCACATCCTCAATTAAATTTAGATAAAAAACAATTTATTCCGTTTTTTTTGGTCAAACATTTGAATTTCATTAAGAGCTCTCTAATTAAGACGTTGTGGCTTTAAATTAATTTTTACAGTCGTACGCATTTTAGTTACTGATTTAATTATGGGGAAAGAAGTCTACTTAAACCATAAAATATATTTTTTTTATATCTTCATCAAAAACATGCACAAAACTTTTTTTTTGATCACGGGTGCAAAAAAATATTTCTGTCCGTTTTTTACCCAAAATTAAAGAGAAATAGCGGAAAAGAGTAATATTGAAAAAATCTAATTATTCTTGCCTAAATATTAAGCCATTTCCGCCAGTTTTCACCAAGTATTTACGAAAAAATCATTTAAAAATATCGTCAAAATATCAAACTGTCAAAGATTAAAATGTGGCATCAATGAACGTCACCGAGTAAAAAGGCACATCGCTTTTATTTATAGTTTATTTTTTTAATTAAGGCGGCTGGTAAATCAAATAACAATGGTGGTTTCCATGGCGATGTGTCTTTTTATTTGGTGACGTTCATTGTTGCGACATTTTAATCGCTGACAGTTTGATATTTTGACGATGTGAAAACTGGCGGAACTGGCTTAATTTTTAAGCAAGAATAATTAGATTTTTTCAATATTACTATTTCCTGCTATTTCTCTATAATTTTGGCTAAAAAACGGACGGAAATCCTTTTTTGCACCCGTGATAAAAAAAAAGAAAGTTTTTTGCATCGGTAACCAAAAAAGCCATGGTTGAGTTATCCGCAGACAGTTACTAAAATCATGTTTTTGATGAAGGTATAAAAAAAACATATTTTCAGGTATGAACACGTTTTTTTTTTTTTAATTTAAAAACTGTTAGAACTTAAGGGCCGGTTTCTCAACAGCTTAACTTGAGCAATATAACCTTGTAAAAATCGTTAAAAAGCTGATTAAAATTAACTCCAGAGAACCAGGGCTTCAAAGTGAGGGTAAGTTGCCTTACCTCAGGGTTAACCTAAAAAAATATTAGCTTAAAACAGCAAAAAACAGGGATTTATAGCTGGAGTTAATCTAACTCTCTAGTAACCAGCAGCTATTGAGAAATAGCGAGTTGGCGTTAACTCGAGCAACATAACCTTGTAAAAATATTTAAAATGCGGGTTAAAGTTAACTCCAGGGTAAGTCTGGCTTCAAGAAAAAATATTGGCTTAAAGCAGCAAAAAATTGGAATTTATATCCCGAGTTAATTTAACTCTCTTGTAACCCGCTTTGGGGAACCTGCCCTAAGATTTTAAAATACCCTTTGAGCATTCAAAACACGAAATGTTTTCCTTTTTATAATGAAAATTGTAAAATAAAGATTATATCCACTGGGCGCAAAAATATTTTACACTGTACCAATACGTCCTGAAATAAAAGGCTTCTTTTTATACATTTTTAATTCAAACATAGTAAGCATGATGTAACATAACTTGACTTTTAGGAAAAAATTTGCACAAAATATTCTGATTTGGCTACAAACTTTTCTTTGTTTGGACGCTTTCCGTTCACCAACCTGGTGAAACAATTTCTCAGAAAACCAACCGGTGATTAAAGAAATGTATCTGAATTTTTGGTCGCTTGGTTGACAGTTTCAAAGGCTCTTTTCGAAAGAAATTTTTTGACATCAAAAGCCGACCGGCCAACCGCGACTGAAACTATAAACGGAATACCATCCCGTCTTTCTTTTTCTGTCAAATTACGAAAATGTTGCAGTCGACCAGTTTTAAAATATCTCCATCTTCTTTTAAAATACTCTTTCTTTCTTTAAATTATCTCCCTCTACCTCTAAAATACTGCTTTCTCTCTGTAAAATGGTTTTCATTTTTGGCAGTACTTTTTTTCTAACTCTAAAAAACAGTGAAAACTTATCGACATTTTGGAAAGAAAACTATAAAATGAGAAAACCCTAAAAAAAATTGGCCTTAAAATACCATCATGGCCGTACTTATGCAAAATTTTGGGGGGGTGGATTTTAACGAATATAGTATATCAAAATTTGGTAAACTTAATTTTTGTATCAAACAGTTTGCAAAACACTGCAAAGGTGATTTTGTAGCTGGGAATTTAATGGATATAGTTCTAACGACGGGAAATAATCCATATTTAAAAAATACAGTCATTTTTGAGCCCAAATTTTATGTTTAGGCACATAGTGCAACCTGCCAAAAATATTGTGTTTTATGTTCGCATGAAAGTTTATTAATAGTTTTTATTAAGTTTTATAAGATTCTGACTGTTTCCCTCGCTAAAACTGATAGAAAAAAACTATTTAAAGAGATTTGTTATGGTTTTTATAAGTTTGTTTCACATAGCGCATAGAAAAAAAAAATTCTATGGGATTTTATGCAAGATTTCAGATAGGAAATATTTTAATGCAATAATTACTCACCCTCCTCCGTATCCTCCTGCCGAACACATTTTCGCCAGAGCTAGGACTAATACTGAAGCAATCTGAAACAAATAATTCCAAAAACTGAAATATAGAGTCTATTCCAGACTTTTTAAATGTAACCTTTTAATAAGTGGAGCGTATTTTAGATATTATAATGAGTGTTTTCGATTTGTGTTCGTCATCCACCAAAATCACGTGAACTATTGCTATGTTTTCACGTGGAACTGAATACGGTTTTTATGAAGCAATTTGAACGCCTTTTGAACACGATTTAAGTTTTTTTTCGATACGATCCCAAAAAAAGCGAGATCGACCTTGGCCCGGGCCAACGAACCAAAAGTTCGAGTTGCTGCGTTTTCAAATTTGATAGTGAATCGGATTGAAACGTATTCAGTTCCACGTAAAAACGTAGTAATAGAATCTATTCCAGAGCTTTTAAATGCAACCTTTTAATAAGGGGAGCCATCCCATATAGCAATTTGTCATCCTTAGCATGTGCATAGGAGAAAAAGGATATGCTAGGGATATTATAAATTAACATGGGAACATCCTAAACATGTGCTAAGAATAGATTACGTTCCGCCCGAATCACATGCTATGCAGGTTCTTAGGATGTGCTAATAGATATTCTTATCAGATGATTGACATCGTAGGTCGGTAGCTCAAAACCAGAATAACTCCTAAAATATGGCTTTAAATAAAATTAAAAATATATTTTTGAGCTCTAAAAACCATGTCCTATCACAATACACGCTAAGAAAAAAATAAAAACAAATAATAAAAAAAAAGTGAGACGCGCCGATGGAGTTCGAACCGACAACCTACAGGTTGATAGAACAGTGCCTTATCCACTGCAGCCAGCGCTTATAAAATAATAGGTTGAAACCGCGGAATATAAGTATTTTGGCGGATTTTTATAGGTCGACTGAAAAGGGTTAATCATGATTAAAGCTTAATCAGAGAATTCAGAGAAAATAATGTTTTAATAAGTACCTGATAAAAGATGTTCTAAAAGTTACGTTCTATAATGGTATTTCCTTAGCATATGCTAAGGAAATACTAGGAGCGCATTCTTTTGATGTTTTTTTGCAGTGCAAGAGTAGCATGTGCGCTAAAAGGACCAAATAATGTTTCAATAAGTGATATACACTTTGCATATGCTAAAGATGTTCTAATAGTAACCTTATTTAGTGGTATTTCCTTAGCATATGCCAAGAAGTTTATTCTTTTGATTTTCTTTTATAGTAGCAGAATAGCATGTGCGCTAAACAGACCAAAAAATGTTTTAATAAATGTTTGACATATTCTTTGCATGTGTTAAAGATGTACTCAAAAGAACCTGCTCAAATGGTACACTCATAGCATTTGCTATGGATATCCCAAATGGCATATACCTAAATAGTATGTGCCAAGCATATGCTAAAGATGAGCTCAAAAGGACATCCTGAAAAGGAGGTTTAACGCAACGCAACTGAATACGTTTTCAATTCATAAAGCGATTTGAGCGCAAAAAATGTTTGAAAAAAAAAATATATGTTTTATTATTTTTTTTTATTGAAAATGCAATTATCTATCTTAATGTGAAAACCGTGTGCCGCTAGCTGCTGGCAAGAGGGTAGGAGAGGGGATTAAACTTTTTTAAAAATTTTAACTTACGGACCGTAGTAGCTAGCGACACGCGGTCACATTGATATAGATAATTGCATTTTTAACAAAAAAAAAATTAAAAAAATTTTCAAAAATTTAATTTTTTGTTTTTTTAAAGATTTTATGGATGGCTATACGTGCCTGCTGGCGCCATGTATTTTGTTTTGCCCGGAAAAGTTTAGGTAAAACTAGTTATGTCATCAGTGTCGGCAGATGTTCCCGATGCTATTCAAAAATCGGGAAAAATTCAAAAGTATATATATAGTAAATAACGGAATGTTCGCAGACTGAGACATTCTAGTTTGATTTTTTTTTGGCATTACGCGGTTGGGGTCATGAACTTCACAGATTGGATAACGCATAATTACAGGGTGGAGTTGAACTGCCTTTGAAACCTCGGCCTTGCACACGGAAAACCACTTCTGAAAAAAGATAAAGTTAAAATTTAAATTTAAAAAGGGATTTACTGAGGGTGAATAAATAACAAAATCAATGAATAGCGAGCTTTCCCTCAAAAAGGTAATGGTAACCGTAGATCCGGATTTCGGTCAGATGCACTTTTGTAGTTGTGGTTAACTATAACCTAACTTTTTTTGTTTAATATAACCCTACTTTTTTACCGATTTTCTTTGAATTAAAGAAGATGAAGACGATGATAAGCGCCTTTTCAGTAAATTTAGAAATTTTATAAATAGGTTTTTAAAAAATATTGCGAAAATAAGTAAATAAAAATACCGATAACGATAAAGTTATCCTTCCTTAAATACCGGACTACGTTGTGGTTAATAACCACTACGGAATGACATTTAGCAACTGCGCAGTCGCAGAAATAACGATAACTGTAACAAAGAGTCAAAAACACTGACCAAAAAGACCCTATTAAATAACGAGAGTAACTACACTGAGAGTTTTTTTAGTAAACTGGTTTTGGCTGGCGCCTATGTTGCCAAACAACCTTGCTGGAACAGCAAAGTTTCATGCTAAAACTAGGATAGGAAAATAATGTTTAGTAGCCCTAGCCAAAAAAATAGTTATGCCAGCAAGCAAATTTAGTAGCCTAACAATCTAGCAAAAAACTTTGCTGTCCCAGCTAAAAACATTGCTGTTCCAGCAAATAGGCTAAATAGGCGCCAGCATAGTTGAAAATTTCTCGTTGTACGGTCGCTTTTTAGTGCCTTTCAACCCCCCCCCCCCAAATGTCAAGGACACTTACCAAAACTTTGGACACCATTTTCCTATTACTTAAAACTAACACTAGAACGGTCACCTAATTGTGGTTTGCTACCAATCTTCACCCATGGTATTTATATGTAGACTAATAAAATGAAAGGAACAGTATGTATGCGTAACTTTTTCCTTACCATCTCGGATTACTGGTCACCTTCTCTCTCTTTTTCTAATGCTCGCGATCGAAAAAGGAAAGTACGAGGATAAGATCAGAATGGGCGATTTTATCATCGTACAAGATATGAGGAAGAAAGCCAGTAGAAAGATCAAGGTGGGTACGCCTTGACTGAGACATTCTAGTTTGATTTTTTTTGGCATTACGCGGTTGGGGTCGTGAACTTCACAGATTGGATAATGCATAATTACAGGGTGGAGTTGAACTGCCTTTGAAACCTCGGCCTTGCACACGGAAAACCACTTCTGAAAATGATATATGAATTTTGAAAAAAGATAAAGATTTAGTGAGGGTGAATAAATAACAAAATCAATGAATAGCGAGCTTTCCCTCAAAAAGGTAATGGTAACCGTAGATCCGGATTTCGCATTTGTGGTGCTCATCAGTACGGTGCTAGGAATTAGGAGATGAAATGATGATGGAAAAATATGACACAGGATTCATGTAAAAGACAACCATCTGTCAAATTGCAGGATCGGCAGATGTACCTTCATTTTGAAGGAAAATTAAGCGTCTCTACGGAGACAGATATAATTATCTTTACAGATATCCTAAGCTCTCGAGTTAATAAATTTAAAAAGGGATTTAGTGCGGGTGAATAAATAACAAAATCAATGAATAGCGAGCTTTCCCTCAAAAAGGTAATGGTAACCGTAGATCCGGATTTCGCACTTGTGGTGCTCATCAGTACGGTGCTAGGAATTAGGAGATGAAATGATGAAATGATGATGGAAAAATATGACACAGGATTCATGTAAAAGACAACCATCTGTCAAATTGCAGAATCGGCAGATGTACCTTCATTTTGAAGGAAAATTAAGCGTCTCTACGGAGACAGATATAATTATCTTTACAGATATCCTAAGCTCTGGAGTTAATAAATTTAAAAAGGGATTTAGTGCGGGTGAATAAATAACAAAATCAATGAATAGCGAGCTTTCCCTCAAAATGGTAATGGTAACCGTAGATCCGGATTTCGCACTTGTGGTTCTCATCAGTACGGTGCTAGGAATTAGGAGATGAAATGATGAAATGATGATGGAAAAATATGACACAGGATTCATGTAAAAGACAACCATCTGTCAAATTGCAGAATCGGCAGATGTACCTTCATTTTGAAGGAAAATTAAGCGTCTCTACGGAGACAGATATAATTATCTTTACAGATATCCTAAGCTCTGGAGTTAATAAATTTAAAAAGGGATTTAGTGTGGGTGCATAAATAACAAAATCAATGAATAGCGAGCTTTCCCTCAAAAAGGTAATTGTAACCGTAGATCCGGATTTTGCACTTGTGGTGCTCATCAGTACGGTGCTAGGAATTAGGAAATGAAATGATGATGGAAAAATATGACACAGGATTCATGTAAAAGACAATCATCTGTCAAATTGCAGAATCGGCAGATGTACCTTCATTTTGAAGGAAAATTAAGCGTCTCTACGGAGATAGATATAAGTATCTTTACAGATATCCTAAGCTCTGGAGTTAATAAATTTAAAAAGGGATTTAGTGCGGGTGAATAAATAACAAAATCAATGAATAGCGAGCTTTCCCTCAAAAAGGTAATGGTAACCGTAGATCCGGATTTCGCACTTGTGGTTCTCATCAGTACGGTGCTAGGATTTAGGAAATGAAATGATGAAATGATGATGGAAAAATATGACACAGGATTCATGTAAAAGACAACCATCTGTCAAATTGCAGAATTGGCAGATGTACCTTCATTTTGAAGGAAAATTAAGCGTCTCGGACGGAAAAGCACATTAGGCAGAAAAGGATGGGCATTGGGCGATGTTGTCACTACATCTTACACGTAGTAAATCCATTCCAGGTTGTTGTTTTCTAATGTTTTCCATTTTCATACCTTTAGGACTGGAATAAAAATTGTTTTTGCTCGACTTTAATATCAAACTGATGAAAGATATCGTAAAAAAAATATTTTTCGGCTTTTCATTTTGTAACCATTGTCCTTACGCACTGTTTACAGGCTGGGGACTGAGATACATGCAAATGCCTGACCTAAAGCGTTTATACACGGCCGGAGAAATCGACTGAGATATTTCCGTAGAAACTTTATCAAGCAAATAGGACGGGTTGACGCCTTCGAACGTCCAACCCGGGTTTTGCACTTTGATTCGAAATCAAAAAGGAGGAACAATCAGATGTGGGGCCGTGCACAAATTACGTAACGGTGATTTTACCAATTTTTAACCCCCTCCCTATGTAATGTTTTGTAACGGTTTGGCACGCCACTCCCCTAATATTACGTAACGATTTCAAGACCACTACCCCCCCTCCAAAAAAAAAACTTTTCACTTATTTTCATTCCAAATTTTCTTAGTTTCACACAAATGCAAACGCTGTCGAAAACCCCCCTCCCCCCTACGTAACGTTTTGTAACCACCCTCCCCCCTATGACCATTACGTAATTTGTGCACGGCCCCTGTAGTCCCAGTGGAGGAGGGCGAGAAAATTGATATTTTTTTCTTAAAAATTATACTCTTTAGACCTATTTCTTTGCGTTCCCGAAATTACGTAATTTTTGAAAAAAAATTGTATTTCGTGCTTTGTTTTTCTAACATTTTTGCGTTCGGCTAATTTAATTGAGAAATTTTTGCCTGCGGCGCCCTTTATCTTCTCACTCGAAACCAAGATCCCCCGTTTTAGGAAAACTGATCTCGTCTCTGTTTCTAAATTTTTTCGAATAAAAGTAGAGTATGACCATGGGGGAAATAATTTTTTTCTACGGTATGACGAAAATTTCGAGAAAGTTGAAGAAAAAAATAAAAAAAGTGGCATAGCTCAAGTTTTTCGTAAAAAAAAACGTTTTTTGTAAAGACGCAAAGCAAAATAAATCTTTTCACCCCTTTTTGGGTGTTACAAATATTGGCAGCCCCTTATTTTTCGCTTTTACCCTCCCGCTAGTTTTGAAGAATTGTTTCGCTACATGTTTCGAGATCATGTCATAAAACACCTCGAAAATATCAAATGTAGTGTAGGGCCAGCTTTATTTAAAATCAATAATATCGCAAGCAAAAAGCTCTGCAGGAAAAACAGCGCCGTTTATTGATTTCTTTGGCTGCTAGTGCTAGCTGCATGGTTTGGCCGTTTCCGGATAGATGTCACTAGTAGAACAGAATGGAAAGAAATTTAATTAAAAGCGAAGATATTTCTTTCTAATGTTAACAACCTCACGAGTTTATCGCTCAGTATCGTAAATAATGGACCTTGCCGCCTCCTTTAAGCAAGAAAAAGCTGTGGTTTGGACCTGAAAACATCTAATTTTTAATTAGATTAGATGTTCAAATCTGTCCCCTTCTTGTGCCACACAATATCCCAATCTATTGTAAAACTCTTGGTGCGTAGCAGCCAACATTTCAGGGGTGATAGAGTTGCCCGCCTCCAAAAATTTTCGCCCTCAACTCCTGTATAGTCGTAGGCCGTAAGTGAAAGTGTTGGAAAATTTTGTCGTGCCAACAACCGCATAGGAAAAAGTCATTTGGCGCAAGATCTGGTGATCGAGGAGGCCATCAGATATTTCCATACGTGGAAATAATTCTATCACCAAATACCTGACGAAGGTAATTTGTAGCCTGGCGTGAATTGTGGGATGAACAGCCATCTTGCTGAAACCACAATTCGTTCAAATTTATGTTGAGTTCCCTCAACCGTGGTAAAACCTGGTGTTGGAGAAGATCAACATATTTTTGGCTATTCAAATTCCCTTCAATGAAAAAGGGTCTAATGATGTGATCCCCGACAATACCGCTCCAAACATTTAATTTTTGAGGATGTTGCGTTCTAACACTTGCGTGCAGATGTTTATTTTCGCGGGACCAATAGCGGCTATTTTGTGGATTGTGAGAGCTATGAAGTTCAAATGTCTTCTCGTCACTAAACAAAACTTTTGATAGGAAATTTTCGTTCCTGTCACATTTATCCCTCATAACCTCACAATATTCTAACCGGCGAAAATAATCACCTGGTTGCAATTCCTGCGAATTCCCAATCTTAAACGACTTCTAGCCGTATTTTTTTAGTATCCATTGGCAAGTACTGTAGGGAATATCCAGTGCCTCCGCAATCGGTTTCGTCGAACATGGTTCATGTGCCTCAACGTAAGCGCATACCATTTCGTCTCGTTCCACCCTGTGTGGAAGAACGGGATGCTCTGGTATTTCGCCGTCGTGGTAACACTTTCTACAACCATTTATGCACCCGTACCTTTCAAAACGATGATAAATGTTGTAGACAGTTTGAGCCACAGGAACCGGTCGATCTGGAAACGTAAAAACAAAAAGCCCAATGACCTCGTCCGCACTGTCACTTTTTATGTAGTTTTTAATAATAAAAATCTTTTCTTCTCGAGTATACGGCATTTTAAAAACACAAAATTTACGAAACTGAAGCGACTCGAAAGGAAATAAAAATGCAATGCCTGTGAATCCCAGTTTTTCCTCGATCATCTCATGGTGTGGCCGCCATCTAGCGGAATTTGCAGACATCTTGTCAACGGTTATTATTGCAACTATGATTTATGCTCACAATGAAAGAGTGGCGACAATTTTTTTTCATGAAAGCAGTCCGGAGATAATAACAAACTGGCACCATTGCTCAATATACCTGTTTCTTTTGTGCGCGCAGAACTTTCTATGCCATTTCTGTTTGATTAGGAAAATCTTAGGAACCCTGTATAGTAAATGCGACGATGCCTTAACAGCGTTGACATTGTGTAGTAAACATGATTAACCCAATATCTACAACGCATTATAAATTGGTTCTCCTCTTCCTGTTTCGGTTGCTACCGCCGAAAGAGGTTTCTCCACTTTAAGACTTTTGAAAAACTTATCTTCGGTCCACGGTAGGAGAAGAGAGACTTAATGGCTTGGCTTATATATATATATATATATATATATATATCATTCAATGAACCTGGATTTAGAATCTATCTTAGATAGGTTTGCAAAGCAAAAAAGAAAACTTAATTTTATTATACAATGAGCTTCAGGCTACTGCGAACATAGGGGGAATCAAGTCCAATTTACTCTCCCTGCCGTACGACCGAGGTGGGGTCGAAGCATGCTGCAGTGTTATGTTTTTAAAATTTCTGTTGTTTTTATTATTTTGTTTTATTTCTGCCTTGCTCGAGAAACACATTGGTAAATTCTTAAGTGAAATAATACATTTTTAAAACTAAAAATGGATGTCTACGAAGTTTGCGATAAAGTGCAGATGGTCAAATGGTCAAGGCAGACCACTAAGCCTTATTCAAGAACTTTTTTTGGAGAATTTTGTAAATCGCCCATAACCTAGTTTATCAACGCTTCATAGGTTTGTGCAGAATTTTGAAAAGTTGGGTTGTGTAGCGCCAAGAAACCATAAAAAACCCACTGTTTTGAATGACGAGCAGGAAGTACGAGATGTGATAATTTGCCCTGCAGTGAAGGAAAATCGAAAGTTAACTAACCACCAAATTGCCGAAGCAGTTGATACGTCTTCAGCTACTGTGTTAAGTATTCTCAAAAAGAATGGTTATCATTCTTACAAAGCGTCAAAAACGCATCAAATTTTTCCGGAGGACAACCATCGTCGTATGGAATTTTGCGAAACAATGATGGAAAGGGCTAATCGTGATGAAAACTTTGTAAGATCTATTCTTTTCAAAGATGAAAGCACTTTTCCATGATTGAATCGTTATAACCCAACACACCTTCGATATTGGTCGAGGAAAAATTTGCATTTGTATTTTGACGTAAGAACACAGTATCCCCAAAAACAAAATGTTTGGAGGGGGGTATTGTAGTATTTGAATGGTCCTAAATACTTAGATCTACTGCAGCAGCATATTATTCCAACTGCTAGGCAGTTGTTACGTGTGAGATTTGGTTAAACATGGTTTCAACAAGATGGTTGTCCCGCTCACAATGTTGGCCTTGTTAAGGAATATCTTGATAATGTATTTCCTATTTTATGGCCAGCTCGATCGCGCGATCTTGCTCCTAATGACTTTTATCTGTGGAATTATATCAAAAATAAAGTTTACCGGCATCAAAGGGCTAATCATTTGGAAGAACTTCGGATTAAAATTGAAGAAACTTTTCAAACTATCACCCCTAACATGCTTGGAAACGTTAGAAAGGGTTTCTATAATAGGCTCGGATATTGTCTAGACTTTTCGAAAAATTTTTTTTGACTGAGAGAATATTTTTGGTTTTTAGAATGTATTATTTTATTTTGAGAACTTGCTTTTATTTTGTTTCTCCTTATTATTTTCTTTGTAAAACGTTGTTAGTGATAAATCTGAGCAGTTGAAAATAAAACGCTCTAATTTATCAGTGACAAAAAACAAGAACATTATGTTATCAAAATTCACATTGCACCGTGGCTGAGTGTTGGTTGCTCCACTGATAGGTGTGCGGTGTCCCTGCGTGTACGTACACTGGCAAATTGGACTTCTTCCGGGCTATGTTCGCAGTAGCCTGAAGCGCTCTGTATAACTAAAAGTTTTTTTTAATACGATAATAATGTTAGACTGTTAATACTGAATGATTTTTTTTGTTTTTTAGAATTAAGGATTTGTATAACAAATAAGTTCACCAAAATAAATTGGTTTTATCAGGTAGTATCTGTTAGTCACCACCAACGGCTCAAGCTTGCGACTACGAACATATGTAGATGGAAACTGTTTGGTTAGTGGGAAGGGTTAGGTGACCACTAACTAACATACCAATCTAATCAAACCCCCAAAAACAATGATGACCATAAAATAGTAGTTTTAACAACTAGTGGCTAAAATAGTGCTTTTTTACAAGCGTTGGTTTAATTAACGAGCGCAACGAGTTATTTAAAAACGCGAGTAAAAAAAGCATAGCTGCGAGTTGTTTTTAAATACCTTTATCAAAAAATCCAAGAAAAACAGGAAAATACTTTTAAAAATCTCGAACGAAGAGCACTTCTCGCAACACACCATCTTTATACTATAAATCAAGGCGGCTAGTAAATGAAATAACAATGCGGTTTCCATAGCGATGTGCCTTTTTACTCGGTGACGTTCATTGTTGCGACATTTTAGTCTTTGACAGTTAGAAATTTTGACGATTTTTTTAAATGATTTTTTCGTAAATACTTGGTGAAAACCGGCGGAAATGACTTAATTTTTAGGCAAGAATAATTAGATTTTTTCAATATTACTATATTCCGCTATTTGTCTTTAATTTTGGGTAAAAAACGGACAGAAATCTTTTTTTGACCCGTGATAAAAAAAGTCTTTTTGCATTGGTAACCAAAAAAGCCATGCTTTAGTTATCTGCAGACAGTTACTAAAATCATGTTTTTGATGAAGGTATTAAAAAAAAGTCTTTTTTTGCCCTACGTTGAAATTGTTGGATCCGCCACTGCGCCTCAATTCCATAATATAGAATACTGAAGACGTACCAACGTAGTACTCGAGTGCGAACAGAGAGCGACCGACTTCGGCAACATAATACGAATTTTATTTTATGCTCAATTCGTGCCCGAACTTCCTGCATGAGGATATTTGTATCATTGGACGCGTTCGATTTGTTGGTTCTGTATCTGAAGAACACCTCCTCCAATTTGGTTCTTATTAATCGCCATCCATTTGGTTTTTTTGATGTTCAAATTTAATCCAAATACTGCACTGTTAGTTGCCACCTGCTCAAGTAAAATTTAAAGACCCTCCGGTGAGTCCGCGATTATTAAGGTATCGTCAGCGTACCTAAGGTTGTTTATGTTAACGCCATTAATGGAGATTCCTTCAGAGCAACTTTCCAAGGCATTTTCAAATATGTTGTTGGAGTAAATATTAAAAAGTAATGGTGAAAGGATGCAACCCTGTTGCACACCCCTCTTTTCTCCCTGATTTCAAGAATAGATGACTGATGACTATTATTATAACTAAAAAATACGTTTCACTTACGTTTCTAGGCCAGAAAAAAAAGTTAATTGAGGTTTTTTCTCAGAGAAACTCACAAGAGGTTACAGCATTCTAAATCATACTGTAGATAAGTTTTATGGTAGGTACGTAATAATATATCAACAAAAACAATCCTGACCGTGTGTTTATGTAGTCAATGCACTTAAGAATATATAGAAGAAAAGGCGCTCACTTCCGTATCATTTTACATTACTTCGATAGCTATATCTTTTATGTTAATTTTTTAAGTGTAGGTACGTATAGGCATAATTGGGAACTATCAAAAATATATCGAAAACGAGACCAAAGATTAAAAAAACGCATTTTTTTTCTTGTATTATATTTATTTTTAGTACCTGATTATTATTGTTTCTAGGAAGAAGAGCTTGAAGCTACTGTGGGGGGGGGTTCGTTTTTTTTTCCACTCAAGATCTTCTGATCTTTTGTTTTTTAGATTATTTTTGGTTGAAGTAACTGCCCAGACAGCAAAGTTACGTACCAAGTACGTACCTCGTACCTAAGGCTCGGACGAAGAGTACGTACATGATACGTACGCTAACTCCATTGTACGTACTAGGGACGTACATACCCAACAAGCATTTGGACGTTATATTACGTTAGGGTCACGTAGGGCAAGAAATACCTGACGTCGGATCCGACGTCCATCAGTCTTCCTGAGGACTCGATTTAGCACCTAAGTGGGGAATCAAAATTCCAGTCGTTTCGACGTCGGATGCTGCACAGTGTTTTGGTAAAATATTACGTCAAATTACGTAGACTCGCGACCCAAAGTTTTACTGTGCACACCAAGTTTAAACTTATTAGGTAAAAAATTTTAAATGTCTAAACAAACACATCCCAATGAAATGTGGATGACCATAATTATTATCTTAGTTATTGTAGGTAACTGAAAAAATTTAGTTTTAACCATTCTATGGATCCAAATCTTCCAGCGAAGGTCAGTTTACTGATAAATATAATTAAAATAGACATTAAAAAAACAGAAACCCACAAAAATAATGCAAAAATATTAAGAAATTAATTTTTAAAAAAAATTAACTTAAAAATTAAATATTTATAAGAAAGCCTGTTTCTTATAGTAAAACATTATTGGCATTTAAAAAATGCATTTTAGTTGCCAACAAATGAGTTTATTTACATATTAAGCCTTTAAAATGAAAAAATAAAATGTATTGTTTAAAATGGCGTTTCGGGCGCCGACCAAATTTCTAATGATTATTTACCTATTCGGACAAGAACACCTCCTGCGACGTCGCCTTGTAGAACGACCCGACCTAGAATATTAAGTCACGCACCCACGTCGGTGGACCTCGGAATAGTTACATTTAATAAATAAAAGTTTGGCAACGTCAATTTTATTACAGTTCTACTTTAAAACTCATACTAAATATAACGTCTCATGAATTGGACGTTATACCGGGTGTCGCGAGGTGACTGGCCTATAAGATTATTTTGTAAACTATACAATATAAACTTTTAAACTTTCTATTCTAACATAAGTCCATATAAAGTATATTTTGACGTCCGTTTTCCCTTTGGCCTGACCTTAAATTTTATCCTAAAAATTAAGTCGCCGAAATTAACGTTAATTTACGTCGCCGGTAAGTAGCGAGTATCACCAACATTTGGCTACGTCAGTTTTGGTAAGTATCGACATCACAACTGATGCACTAGTTGTTGGCGACGTCAGGTCTTAGTAAAAAATACGTTGTTTGATGGACAAACCAACTGCCGACCTAAATATAACGTCTCATGAATTGGACGTTATACCGGGTGTCGCGAGGTGACTGGCCTATAAGATTATTTTGTAAACTATACAATAGAAACTTTTAAACTTTCTATTCTAACATAAGTTCATATAAAGTATATTTTGACGTCCGTTTTCCCTTTGGCCTGACCTTAAATTTTATCCTAAAAATTAAGTCGCCGAAATTAACGTTAATTTACATCGCCGGTAAGTAGAGAGTATCACCAACATTTGGCTACGTCAGTTTTGGTAAGTATCGACATCACAACTGATGCACTAGTTGTTGGCGACGTCAGGTCTTAGTAAAAAATACGTTGTTTGATGGACAAACCAACTGCCGACCTAAATTTGCGCCAAAACCGACGTCATGTTAGGTTGTAATTAGTCGGAAGTCAGAAAAATGCTGCTTGGGTTGTGTATAGATGTCACTCTATTGTTTTTAACACTGCGTGTACGCCTCCGGTTCATGTATTATTGGCGAATGATAAATCATTTTAGCAAAAATTTTCTGATAAACAACGGGTTTTACGAATTCCGGTATTTTTGAAAAATAATGGTTTGAGAAATTCCGGGTTTCATTAAAAATGGGTTTTACAAATTACGTTCGGATAAAAAAATTGGTTTAACGAATTGCAGTTTCTATAGTGAATGATTTTAGGATTGAAACTTTCTATTATTTAACGGGTTTGATTTTGAACATTCTCATAAACCGTGGGCGTTAACTTTATAAGTATATTACTGGCTCTGATAGTTCCTTCGGAAGCGGTCTTTAGGCGAATAGATCTAAAACGCTGTACTTAAGCTAACATATTTTCTTTAAATTTCATCTTGAAAGGTAGAACAAGATAAGTAACAAATTTATTTGGAAACTTTGGAGAAAAATTTTAAAGATCTTAGCTATTTTAATGGCGCGTTAAGTCACTTAAGTGTTATTTATTTAGGTAACTTTTGAAATATTTCTAAGGAGATTTAGGCAGTATATTTTAATTAACAAAATATTTAAAGAACGGCTTTTGTAAAGGAAAATATAAAGTTAAAAGATTTTAATAATTATGCCTTAATATTATTAATAGGCTTAATCACATTTGCTAGAAAGATGCCAATAAGGAAGAGAAGAGATGGATTTTCAAAGCCGGTTGGTTCTTTTTCTAGTTTTGAAAGCATTTCCTTAATTTTACGGTGGGATTTACTAAAAGGGTTTAGTCTTTTTTAGAACAGTGCTAAGTTTAAGTGAAATTTTTGGTTTTAAGCATTTTAAACCAACTCTCCTTGAGTTTTAAACATAATTTGACTTACAAGAAGAATTCTAATAAGTTTGTTTATTGAGTAATCATTTTAACACAATCTTTTGTTGGATTTAAGAAGAAAGTTTCAATTTAGAAGAAAAGAAAATTAAAAAATTTAAACCCACGCGGGGCTTAAATAGTAAACACTCTGTAGAAGGGCTATATGTCACTACAATTAAAACTTACCCTCATTCGTTAATTTTTCCAATTAAATTCCAATTGATGTCACAGAACGATTTAGATGAGTAATAATAAAATAAGGAGTAGAGTCATTTTGTATTTATTTAGAAGGTGTTTTTATTTATGAAATGAACTAAAAAACTTAAATGCAAGTTTTTTTTTACATTTCTGTTACTGTCGAAATGTCAGTTTAAAAATATTAACGCTGCGTTCAGTCACAAATAGCGAGTTCGGATCTTTTACCTCTGCTTGCACCTTGGCTTGCACCAACCTCTACTGATGAAAGCTACAGCTTTAAAATGCTTTGAGTCAGGAAAGTTTTTTTCACTGAGCTTTTAGATAACCTCAATGTTTTACTTTCAGTTTGAAAATAAATGAATATAGTTGTTTTGGATTTTTTTTTTGTTTGGTATATTTTTTGTGCATAATCAGTGACCTTCACTTATGTTTGTTTTGCCTCGTAGTGCCCTTATAAATATATTTTTTGTGTTGAAAACGGGTTCAAAATATGGCGTTTTTCTGGAAAAAATATGAGGTGTTTTAATGGTTAATAAATAACTTGGGATATTAAATAAGGTAAATTAATCCTTGTAAAAACGGTTACTTAGGAAAATTATAAACAAACTTATTACCAAATGCCACAAAACAATCCTTTCAGGGGGCTCTAAATTTAAACCACCCCCCTGAGGTGGTCTAAAAAATCACCAACTTTATAACCTCAAACACAAATAATGAAAACCTTTCAAAAAAAAATTGTTTTAGGGCATGTTCTTCTAAAATATGGTGTATTTTGAGAAAAAAAAGCAGTTTTTTAGTGGTATTTTGCAATAACAATACAAAATAATCCATAACTTTGTGTCTTTTCTGTATGAGTAAGTGTTTTTTGAAAATTGGTTTTAAAATTTAATACCCCCCACAGATGTAAATATTTAGGCCTTTGTGGGGGTACTATTTTAGATCTTAGTAAATCTCACTGTTAATGTTTGACAGATATGTATAACAAGTCAACGCTCGGAATACTGACAAACACCACTAAATCATTTTTGGTGTTATTGTTCATTAACACTATACAATTATACATAATAAAAGCGATGGGCGGAAATTAAAAATTTTGTTGTTTATCATTCGAATAGAAGAAGAATCCGTCATATTGAAAATTTCAAATCTGATAGAAAATTCATAATCCCCCTCCTTAAAAACTCCTCTATGCCAATTTTGATTGAAATCGAACAAACTAAATCTTTTCCCCCTCCACTTCCCTCGTTAGAGGGAGGTGGCTACCTGAGAATACCATACTATTGTTTTTCTACCGGAACTATAAACGCATACCAAACTTGAACATGATCGGATGTGGATAAGTCAGTTAAAATTGGTTAGAAAAACATGACCAAAAATCGTCCATATTGAACCCGCCATATTGAATTTTCAAAATCTTAGATGTTTTCCCCCCTCAACTCCCCTCGTGAGGGGGAGGTGTGCCTAATAATGACAAATTATTGTATTGTCACCGGAACTCTAATTGCATGCCAAATTTGAAGGCAATCGGATGTGTATAAGTTAGTTAAAATTGGTTAGCAAAAGATGACCAAAAACTCTGCCATCTTGAATCCGCCATATCGAATTTTCAAAATCTGATTAGAAATTCGTTATCTCCATCCCCAAGTGCCCCAACACATCAAATTTCAACGAAATCGGGCGTACTTCAACTGTACCCCCCTCCACCCCCTTCGAGTAGGAGGGAGATATCAAATTTGAAGCCGATCGGATGTCGGAAAGTTGGTCATAATTAACTTGCAAGATTCCACCCGAACAAACATAATTATTTACATGCGTTGCAAGTTAAATAAAAGCTTATAAAAACTATCAGGTAGTATTTTTTGTCACTTTTACTAAAAACCTTTTTTTATTTATTTTATTTACAGTTTAATTAGCTCTTAATAATACATTATAAACGTAGGGACAAAAGTGGCACTTTTTATCCCGAGAAGAAAAGTTTGTAGCCTGGAGCTGATTTTACCAGTGCCTCGTCGAGATTATGCAATCTAAAATCATCAGCTTCTGTCACGTAAACATTGGATTAAATTGAGGTTAATAGTGCGAAATGAAAGTTATATCATCTTGTTTAATTTCTTGCTCGTCCGCTAATCGTCCCATATGGGTATCGCATAATTAAACTATTAATTTAATAGTACAATTAAATTAACATAAAAAACTGAACACTTACAAAATAAAGCGAAAAGCCATTTTCGAATTCACGAATCTCCAAACAATTTTCCTTGTGCTTTAGAAGCCATCTTAAAAAATGTGTCACTTTGGTCCCATCCCAATATTTAAAAATTTTCTATTTAAATGTTTCAAAAACGATTAAACCATTGAGTTTGACAGCCTCTGAAAATGGCTTCATTTTTAGGTAGGAATAATTAGTGTAAACTTGCAACGGCTTATTATTTTTGTTGGATAGGGAGCAGAGATACTCAAAATGACGTTTGTTTAAAATGTTCGGTAAATTAAAAACATCTTTGGCATTCATGCGATTTGATTGTGATGGTTTATAGAGCCTAAGTAAAAAGTCTGGATTGTTTCTTTGTTTTTTGACTCAGCCTTACCTAATTAAAATTAAGTTGCAGCGGCGTTTTATGGATTTTATAATTACATATTTTCTTGACAAATAAATTTAAGAATACCGTTATATAAAAAAAATGGAAATTATACTTAAAATTTTCTCTCACTTTCATTGTTGTTGTTACAGATAGATATATGAATGGTTATATTATTTTAGAACAATAATAATAAGACTTAATTATAGATTTTTAGAAGAAAAAATGCATCCATTATAACACAGGTATTTTCGAAGAAAAAATGTACCTATTATAAACAGAGGTATCTATTTTAAACAAAAGTGTAGTGTTAAAAAAAAAACAATTGACTTTGGCTTTAGGTAACATCCTGTAAGTGTTGAAAAATGCATTAATTAAAGAAATTTTTAACAAAAGCCATGCTTTTCGCGATCTGCAGAGATGTAATTATAGTTTTTTAGCGTCGTAGAAATTTTACAATTTAAGCCATGTGTGACGTTATTTGGCGATACATTTTACACTGCTCAACTAAAACGATATTCACGCCCCTAGCTATACTTATATTAACAGAATATTGTCGTTATAAAGTAAACAACTACAGTTTGTTCCATTTTTATTTAGACAAAACCTAACCTCAATGACCCACTGAACGAAACCAAGGAAGTAAAAAAAGGTGGAATAATAATAGTCCATAAAGAAAATGACCCCTACATGTAACTGACATTTGTGAGCCTAAATCAGTTGGTACTGACAAACTTCCCCTAACTCTGAGGCTAATAAACCAGTCATTCCGGTTGTATACCAGCACTGAACAAATAAAAACACTATATTTTTAGCAAAAATACGCAAAAAAGCCGAAAACACTTTATTTTGACTAAAAAAACAATGCAGTAACATCCTAGTAACTTTTTGTTTGGTTCAAACATGTGTGTGGCTATTAAAAAAAGCAGGCAAATATATATTATGTTTACAGGGGGAATTTTAAGTCAATTCTATTGATGTGACTAGACTAGGGGATATTGTCGTTCCACCTATTTTTACTTCCGATGAACGAAGCCAGAATTGACAGAAATCGAAACGCCCTAGATTGTGGTTGTTGTTGTTGTCACATTTGAGCTTTTTAGGTTAGGTTTTTTCTGACAGAAATTTTGAAGTAAAGAGTATTTGTTATTACATTTTGGCCGTGGAAAATAAAATTATTTAAAAATGCCTTACAATTGACATCTTGAATTTTATCACGCCATAACAAAAAATCTGACTATTCTTAAACACAACTTTACACTAACTGCTTTTTTTTCACGACTTATTTTCTCATATTTCTTAAAATTTAGTTTCTTAATACTGTTCCAGTAGTAGAGTTTTTGTGAAAACCCCTTTTTTTCATTTAAAAATGTATTTTATTAAGCTTATTTTAGTGTGCAAACAAACCTTTAAAACTTTTAACATACAAAACCATAGAATGCCATGGAATATGTCGTTGTCACTTTTTGCATGGTGAGAATTTTCGACAGTTTTTGAAGTTTATTGGTACGCGTTGTAGAAATTTCGCTCCTCCGTAAAACTAGTCCCGCAGAATATCTTTAAAATATTAAATTTTCAAAATGTTATTAAAAAAATGACACAGTTTCTCTTACAAAGTTAGGATTAAGCACGCTGTGTTTTTATTTTAAATGAGGCAATAAGCAAAATTCGCCAGTTTCCAGAATTGTGATGGGTGAGATTTTTCTGTCGTTTCTGAAGAATCGCGACCCTAATAACAAAATGTATCGTTATTTTTGGCTAGACATAAGGCTGGAAATGTCCACAAACATTTTCAATTCATGCGATCATGAAAGAAAGTGTGCAAAAAAAAGTTTTATGAAATTTTAAAAACAATATTTTCAGTACACAATACATGATAATAAAATTTAAAAAAACTATACTTACTGGCCCAACTGTGACCTCCCTTTAGGGAGAAATAAAATTACCAAACGTTAGATCGAAAATTCTCGCTGACAGTTGAAGTCAATTAAATCTATATAAAATTTTTTACCTACGACCATCTCAACACATTTTAATGGTTCAGTTACGGTCCTAGGAGAATAATAAAGCTTAGTCATAAACCACAAGACGGCGTGACGCAAAAATGTGAATTATTTTTCTATATTTCTAAAACAATAAATGTTTATTAAACTTAAATAAATCTAATATAATTTTAGTACCTAACCAAAAATAAGTCCCGTCAAATTGACATATTACGCAATTTTTAAGAACAAAGAACCTTGTTTTTAGGAAGTTATATGAAAAGTCCCTCAGTAACCTTATTTGTTTTGAAGTTTTAGATAGAATATCATTGAAACTTCAGGTTATGAAGATTTTTGAATAAAGGGTGTTCGCGTTTGATATTTTTAATAATTTCTGATATTTATGATGAAATTTTCATTGGTCGTAGCTAAAGTATAAGTTGCATTTTATGGTCATTACACGCTCAGATAAATTAAGACACTCGCCTGCGGCTCGGGTCTTAACCTTCATCGTCGCGTTTAATGATCATCATAACATGCTTGTTATGTAAACTACTATTATGGCAACCTGTTAGTAAAAATTGCTTACAATAACCATACCATACACATAACAAAATGGGTAACTTTGGAAACAAGTATAAAAATAATTTCTTAAAATGTATGAAAGTCCCCTATGTTTCTAGACATGACACAAGTAAAACAGATAGGTATGATATCGCGTAGGAGTAGGCGTGGCTAACTGACGTCACCTGGTGAGAGACGCGAGAGACAGCATTCAGTCGCCATTTTTATTACGAGGTGGTCGTTTGTTTACAATTAGTTTTAATAATTTTTCAGTAGAAAAAATTAATAGAAGAATTTAATTTAATAGAATTTGCAAAACATTTTAGTGATAATGATTATGAGCGAAACCTTAAACACGAGTTGCTTGGCTACTTTATTTTAGTACTTTTATTTTGTATAATGGTAAAGCGATGATGGTTTTAAGGCTTAAAATATTTTAGCATAATTTAAGGGGTAACGTTTTTGTTTAAGCAATTTTCACTGTGTTTTTGAGATTTTTATGCCATGATTTTGCTCACATTTTAAAGCTTTCCTTCCAAGCTTTCGATTTCTAGAATAAAACACTCAAATTTTTCAAGTTTTCACCATTCTTTTTAGCGTTCAAAAAAAGTACTGCCAAAAACATGTTAAAATGAAAAATATTTAGAGAGAGAGACGGCAGAATTTTAGAGGTAGATGGAGAGATAATTTAGTGAAGTGCAAAAATATTTAAAAGTATTTTTGAGAAAGATGGACATAATTTAAGGCAATTGTTTACTAAAAATTTATGTTATGACATCTGTCTGTCATCTTGAGTGGTGTCGTGCAGCAAAAATTGACATTTTTTAAAGCGCAAAATGTGTAAAACATAAGGTGCAGGTATTATAATTTCTTTCAATCAAAGTTCTTTATAATATTTAAATTTACCAAAAAACGTGTCCTACTAAAGTGCATTTTAGCACAGGCAGGTATTTAAGAAAATTATTTTAAGGGTCATCATAGCTTTACCATAACATTTTTTGGCAGTATTGTTTTTGAAAGCTTCAAAAACAGTAAAAACTTGAGATATGTGAGTGTTTTATTATAGAAATCGAAAGTTTTGAAAGAAAGCTTTAAAATGTGAGCAAAATTATGGCATAAAAATATGAAAAACTTGCTTAAAAAAAACTATACCCCTTAAATTATGCTAACTATTTTAAGCCTTAAATTACCATCAGGGCTTTACCATAAGAGTATGAAAGCAGTGTAGATGTTTTTGACTACCATGCCGTGCAATGTGCACTTTGAAGGTGCTTATCAATTTTTAATAATAATATGACACAGCGAAGGTATTCCTTGCACACGAGTTAATAATTTTGCCATTGAGTATTTGACTATTTTAAGAAGTGTTAGAGCTCCGGCCGGAAGAGGTTTAGCCCCCCCCCCAGAGCCTCTGAAAATTGATTCATAAAGGTTAAATTGTTCCCCAAAATTACTGGAGTTAACTGGCTAAAATGGTGTGTACAAGCAGTTCTTTTAGTAGGGGTAATTATTTTTGTTATTTTTTCGTAGCTATAATTTTATTTATTTGAAAATCAAATAAGGCTTCACTTATCTTAAACCCTTCAGGAAATCCAAACTATGTGTCACCTATAAATTTAAGGATTCGCATTTTTCAAGCTCATAAAAGATTATAAAATATAACATCATAAAACATTCTATGCTTACATAAATTTATGATATTTTATAATAATTTTTGACTAGTGAAAGTGAAACACAAATCCCGCATAGGATTTCATCATATTTCATCGGCCAGTTGGTTTATAAAAGTATGATTTTTAATATGACAATTCCTCATAAAGGTTTAAAAGATTCCATAAGATCTACCTGCAACATTTGAAAATTAAAAAGAACGGCACAACTTTATCAGTGGTAGTAGTAGTAATAACAGTAGAATCTCGCATAGGATTTCATCATATTTCATCGGCCAGTTGGTTTATAAAAGTATGATTTTTAATATGATAATTCCTCATAAAGGTTTAAAAGATTCCATAAGATCTACCTGCAACATTTGAAAATTAAAAAGGACGGCACAACTTTAGCAGTGGTAGTAGTAGTAATAATAGTAGAAGTAACATAATATGGATTAATAGTGAAAAACTAAACTACAACCTAACAGAAACTGTAAACTACGACGTCCTAAGCCACTGAAATATAATAACACATCTTTGGTTTGCACAAGCTGTAAGTATCTACCCAGCAAACACGGTTCCCTCGGGCCTTCGTCGATCCGATGTCGATTGCCGATTTGCCGTCATCGGCACGACGTCGATTTACGACATTGGACCAGCAGTATTTTTTGTCTGCTTTACGATGTAGGCCCAATGTATGTTTGCCGACGCAGCGTTAGAATGTAGCCCGCCGTCGGACCAATGGTAAATTTTACTTTTTGCTGACATCGGCATACCGTTGCCGTACGATTAAGGTCCGATATGGTTTACCCACATGGTACCGACATAACTTAACTGCTTAAATCGGTAAATTATTTAAGTCCGATATTGGTTTCCTAAAGCGGTCCAACGTCGGCGATTGACGAAGGTCCGTCGGTGGTAGCTTAAAGCGGTCCGACAATGGCAAACCACAAAGGTCCGATAATGGGTGGATAATAAGGCTCCACATAAGCCTCTCAAAGCGGCCCAACGCCGGTGATTGACAAAGGTCCGTCGGTGGTGCTGATTCTTGTAGAGAAGTACCACCATCTTGTCAAGTCTGCATTCTAGTTTTGAAATATCTTTGCTCAGGGAACATAGTAACACTAACGCTATCTCTACATAAAAAAGAAACTATTAGACAGTTTAAAAATTTTAAGGTGACGTAATCGGATAATCATCAGTTGCCGATTCTCATCCGATTAAACAAAGTTCCAATCGGATCGTCGTCGGCCTTAAAGCAGATAAAGTAGACGTCGGCATAAAGTCGACTATAGTAAACCGGGCCATCGTCAGTTGCCGATTCTCGACCGATTAAAGAAAGTTTCTATCGGACCATCATCGGCCCTAAAGCAGATAAGGTTTGCGTTGGAATAATGTCGACTATAGTAAATCGGGACTTCGTCAGTTGCCGATTCCCGTCCGATTAAACAAAGTTCCAATTGGACCGTCGTAGGCTCTAAAGCAGATAAAGTAAACGTCGGCATAAAGTCGACTATAGTAAATCGGGACTTCGTTGCCGATTCTCGTCCGATTAAACAAAGTTCCAATTGGACCGTCGTAGGCTCTAAAGCAGATAAAGTGGAAGTCGGCATAAAGTCGACTATAGTAAATCGGGCCATCGTCAGTTGCCGATTCTCGACCGATTAAAAAAAGTTCCTATCGGACCATCATCGGCTCTAAAGCAGATAAGGTTTGCGTTGGCATAATGTCGACTATAGTAAATCGGGCCATCGTCAGTTGCCGATTCTCATCCGATTAAACAAAGTTCCAATCGGACCGTCGTCGGCCCTAAAGCAGATAAAGTAGGCGTAGGCATAAAGTCGACTATAGTAAATCGGGCCATCGTCAGTTGCCGATTTTTGACCGATTAAAGAAAGTTACTATCGGACCATCATCGACCCTAAAGCAGGTAAGGTTTGCGTTGGCATAATGTCGACTATAGTAAAACGGGTCATCGTCAGTTGCCGATTTTCGACCGATTAAACAAAGTTCCAATCGGACCATCGTCGGTCCTAAAGTGGTGTCGGCATAATATTGACCGAAAACTGAAAATCGCAATCTGTCCAATATCGGGCCAGAGTGTAGTCGCCGATGCCGACACACTGCCGACGTTGTCGACATTGGCCCGATTCAATGCCGACGATTTGTGTTTGCTGGGTAATAGTCCTCGTATAATTGCTTATTTGTGGCCAGAGGCTGTGAGACAGATGGTACTTTGATATGTTTCTATAAGATTGTTTGGGCCATTGTTTATAAAAGCGCATATTTGCATGCTTAGAGAAATCTCTCTCCCTTACACTGACTTTAAAAGAAAAAGAAAATACTATTGTCAATGCAATTTTTGTGCTGGTGATGCTTCTTCTAATGATATAAGTATTACTCAATGGTCTAGTGCAAAACAGTGTGAAAAATAGTAAACTAAGAAGTGATAAATAAGTGTGTGAATTAGTGAAGAAGTTCAGTGCATCGGTGTTTCGGTTATGGTTAATTGAGTTTTTAAATTTAAAAAAAAATCGTAATTAATTTAAAAAATGAGGAAAAGGATATTATTTCAGGTACCTATATATTTTTAATCGTTTCAACATCCAATCAGTGTGTCGAGTGTAGTTCTAAGAAAGATCTTGTAACAGATAAAGTGATTTAGGCTCAGGAAAAAAGGTTCTATGATTTTAGAATTACTACATTTTCAATATGACTTACTTTTAAACCTTTCATGAAAACGCGACGAATCGAACATTTTTGTTATTGGCCCTGCCCAAGTTCAATACCGGTTTTTTTCGGATCGTAATAATAAGCTTTTAGCACTCCTAATATTCCTGCATTGACTTTAAAAAAGCAAACAAAGAAGTAACATGTAACATCTAAATATATCAGGGAAATGTCAAAAGTTGAAATCGTGTTCAAAACGCAATCAATTCGCTTCATGAAAACCCAAAAGTAAATCGTATTGAAAACGTATTCAAATCCATCTGAAAACGTAGTAGATGTTTATACCTACTTCAATTTTTGACTTTTTAAAAAAAAAAAACAATTTCTGTGTTTAGTTTTTCTATACCAATTTTTATACAATTTGTAGTAGTGTAGTGGTGGCTTTCGGTTGGAATGGGCTGGGTATTTGATATGTTGTAGATCTGTTCTCCCTGATCAAGGACATCTTGTTGATCCGACCCACGGTTTCAGAGATATAGGTGATGAAATTTAGACGTTTTAGATTTTAGGGATTTTTCACTAAAGTTGAAAAAATTGACATATTTTATTTGCACCACTCTCAGTGACGGCACAAACTTGAAAAACGTAAAAAACTTTTTTTTCAAAATGCAATTTATTGGGAAATAGCTGATTAAAAAAGAACGGTGAAATATTTTTTATTTTTTATATGTTATAGAAAAGTCTTCAGAGAAAAAAAAAGATAAGCTACATATGTCTAAGCTCATCACACTTTGTGAAAAACATCCGTGAATCTGGAAAATGCTCGGGTTATTGTTCCAATTTCTATTATGTATATGTGTAAGCCATGCTAGAGACCAGAAGGCTTAGCCGATTTTGACAAAAGTGGTACCACTAGAGGGACTATATTTCATATATTGTTCAAGAAGAAAATCAATATGGTGACTGCGAGCAGCCATTATGTCATTTTTTTATACTTTTGAGATATAACTTACAAAAATATAAAGTCATCTGAATGTTTTTTCTTTGGTTTCTTTACCTCCCCCCTTCCCCTACCCCATCTTTTCCCCAACCCAGGTGACCTGCTTAAAAATATGTAATGCAAGTTGTCGCATATCAATTTAAATGACTAAAACGTACAATCCCATTCCGCCCAAATAAACTCACCACCCCCTTCTCAGACCACGTCCCACCCCTTAAGGAATGAGTAATATGAACACATACTACATATCACCCCCTACCAAAAAGCGTCCCCCTCCCACCCCTGAAGATATCATGCTCAAAAAAATCATTTTTTATTTGCCCATGGTAAGATTGACAGAAAATATCTCGAAAAGACTTTTAATGATATCTCAAAAACTTTTTTTCCGTCGAAAGCAATACCTCCCCTAGCCGTGTGGGCTAGGGAGATACAAATGACAGGGTGGCGGCTCGCATCCGCCACATTGATTTTCTTCTTGAACAATATATGGCATATAGTACCTCTGAGACTCAGAGCACTCCAGCGGTATCACTTTTGTCAAAATCGGCTGGTCTCTATACTTATGTATATATAATATGTATATATTATACATATGTAGCTTATTTCTTTTTTTCTGTGTTCTTTTTTAATCAGCGATTTTACAAAAAGTTGCATTTTGTTGTTGTTTTGTTGTTTTTTACCTTTTGCAAGTTTGTGCCGCCACTGAAAGTGACTTAAATAAAATATGTCAATTTTTTCAAGTGCATTCTATAGCCTTGTTCTCTACCCAAAAATTGGTGTACTGGAAGTAGCAAGCTAGCTACTCGAATACAAAAAAATTGGCAAAAAACTGATTTTAGTGAAAAATCCCTAAAATCTGAAACCTTCAACTTTTAACACCTATATCTCTAAAACCGTGGATCCAATCAAACGTTGATCAGGAAAAATATATCTACAACATATCAAACGCTCAGCCCATTCCAACCAGTGGCGGATCCATTAATTTCACCAGGGGGAACAAGGGGAACAAGGAATAAAACTTATAGAGGTCGGCTCAAGCGACGATCATTGTTTCTGGGGGTTTGGTTAGATTGGTACGTTAGTTAGTGGTGACCTAACCCTCCCCACTAACCAAACAGTTTCCACCTAAATATGTTCGTAGTTGCAAGCTTGAGCCGTTGGTGGCGACTAACAGATACTACCTGATACAATCAATTTATTTTGGCAAACTTATTTGTTATACAAATCCTTAATTCTAAAAAACCAAAAAATTCATTAAGTATTAACATTTCAACATTATTATCGTATTAAAAAAACTTTTAGTTATATAATAAAATTAAGTTTTCTTTTTTGCTTTGCAAATCTATCTAAGATAGATTCTAAATCCAGGTACTTTGAATGATATATATAAAAAAGCGCCAAGCCATTAAGTTTCTCTTCTCCTACCGTAATAAGTTTTCAAAAGTCTTCAAAACTTCTTTCGGCGGTAGCAACCGAAACAGGAAGGGGAGAACCAATTTTTAATGCATTGTAGATATTGGGTTAATCATATTTACTACACAGTGTTAAATGTTGTTAAAAACTGCGTCAAATTTTTCTATAATTTTTGTTACCATATCTGATATTTTTTCTGCATCGCATCTTTGAAGGGTCGTTGGAATGCATCAATTTAATAGAGATATCTTGGATCGCCCTCTGTATGCAACTCAAATATGACATTTGACAGATTTTCCCAAGAAACACAACTTTTTTTCTTATTCGAAAATTACCAAAAATGCCATATTTTTTTTTAACTGTCCCCCGCATAAAAACTAGGGCATCCGCAAACAGTAACAATAAACTCTTGGATACAGCTTGTGTTCTGTTTAACAATTTTATCCACTTTCTTTTCATTTATTCTAGAGAGACCCGTATTTTCTTAATTGAAATAAAACAGTGGCTATTTTTCTCACTTCGATAGCGGATATTCAAAATTAGTTGAAATCGACTGAGATATGTTTAAAAGGAGTGTCCAGTGCGTGGTTGTTCAATGTATTTAAAACTTTGATAATGTTCAGGGGGGGTGCGCGCCCCCCGCGCCCTTCCCCTGGATCCGCCACTGGGAAAGCCAGTGGCAAGTGAGCGGGGTCCTTTAAAACCCTTCCGAAAAGGGTATCATGCGACCCATGATACCGATTTAAATTCCAGGGGTAACTGTCCCCCTTGCAAACAAAATCGAAACGTCGAAGCCGAAAAAGCCCTTGTTACCTTTTCGTTGAAACATTCTGTATAATAATATTAATTTATAAATTAAGCTATTATTTCTTAACTAATTGCCTATATTATATTCCTCCTTGTCCTTAATAAGATGGAACAAAGCTCAAAAATGTATTATTAATTGGTATATGGACAACGTATAAAGTTTTCCGCATGATAAAGTGCAAGATATTTGATTTTTTTAAAGTAACCATACGCCCACTGTGCACTGTTGAAAATCTGACAATTTCTTAACCACCAACGGGTTCTTTTTAAAACCCCTACCTGGACAGTTCAATCGCTTATTTCGGGAATACGCTGTTACGAGGTAATAACGGAATGCCTTATTAACCAATAGACAGTTAATAGATCACTAATTTGTCGTCGTCTTATTTATTACCTTAATAGAGATGCCAAACTTATTCTACATCCTGCCCAGGACTCCAGAAAAATAATTTCGGTAGTTTTTGTGTGATGCTGAAATAAACAAACAAACAGACAAAAATTCTAAAAATTGATGAAATGTTCTCTCTAGAGATTTATTAAATGTATAGATTAAAGATTTGTTGCCAAAATCATGTTGAAAATATGGTTCATAGATGATTTATATCCCCCCGTGCGTACGTCACTGTTTTTGTCTGTATTTTCTCTTTATTTTAGATATTTGTCCTGATTTTTCATCACCGGGTTGCTGGGGCATATTTCTCTGGACTTGGGTACGTATGTTTATTTTATTTAAATGGAAAGTAGGAATGTAAAAACTGAAAAGGCTCAGTATACGCTTTTAAAATAAAAAAATACTAAAAGTTACGTAAAACCTTGTAAAATGTGTTTGGGTTCAATAAAAGGTACATATATAAAACTTTTCCTGTGCAAAATTTGGTTTGACTTTGATGAACTATTTTGCTGTTTAACTGTTAGCAAAAGGCACACAGGACATTGTCTTTTAACCATCTCACTGTTTAGTTATTCCCTTATAGCCTTAGAAGATTGAACTACTAGAAGGAGTCTGGTCTGTCTGGTTACACTGGTTGTTTGAGTGTAACATCTACAGTGGGGAAAGGGGAGAAAGAAATCTGTGTTGCCAATTTTAATAACAAAATAATGCAGAAAAAAACTTATTAAATTTGGATTAAGTTTTGACGCTTATTTATTAGTTAATTATTGAGGTTTAAGAAATATGTTGAAAAAGCTAATATACCCAATATATAATACCCACAACCTATTTAAAATTTTCGACGTTTTTTGAAAATTTAACATGTGTTTTCCTTAAACATCTTCTTTTGTAGTCAACGTGGCAACATTGATTGTTTGTTGCGGTTTCTCGATTTTTCCTGGAATGTCATTATTGTTTTGAAAGTGAAAGTTTCAGCACTTGTCAATAGTGTTTTTTGATATTTTTGAGAAAAGTTTGTGGCGAAAGATGGTTCCGAAGTGTATTATTATATGCAATTTGAAACAGAAGCCGGGGGAGCGCAGTATTTCGTTTCACAGGTACGTTAAATTAAAATAATAACTAAATATTAGGTTAGAATTCGTCATATTTGACCATTCTTGGTAAACAAAGGTAGGAAATCTGTGTTGCCGGCTTGTTATTAATTTCAGTGTGATTAGGGATTTCCATAGCACCTTTTTCTTATTTTTATAGTTGTACATCCTACTTCAATACATTTTTTGTTTTTTTTTTAAATAGAAACATAGATTTTTTTTACTATATCGAAACCATTTAATTAAACGGAACTAAAAATTATTGAAGGCATTTTAAAGAATATTAAAAACAGTAAAAAACGTATTAGGTTAACATGGCAACAATGGGATCAAGATGTTGAACTCAAACACCCTGCCCTAGATCTGAAAAAAGCTCCTTCTACTAGTACAATGTTCTAAGCTTATAGCTATAATATTATAATGTATTACGAAGGAGATAACGGCACTGCATTTTTATATTTTGCAAAAAATACGTGCCGGTAACGCCCCTCTAAATAAATTTGGCTTGGTAAAACGCAGTAGCGATGAAAAACGTACAAAAATCGTTCAAAACTGGACTGGATGCAATTTAGGTTCTAAAAGTATATTTTTAGTCCCTATTTTTATTTCCTCCCTCCGGTCAAACTACAAAATTCGCATCGGGACAAAAAGTACCACCTTACTTCCTTATTGGTGTATTATATGTATATAATATTAATTAGGGATTCTTTTAGAGGCTTCTTCAAAAGTGACCCACCGGTTATATGAACAACAATTATAAAAAATGAGGCAACGATTCGTCTCTAGACTTTGCAAACCTATTTACATTTATAATGTTTTATCATATTCATAAATATTAATATTTTCTTTGTTTTAATGTGCTTACAATTTTATTTGTTGTTATATTGTTTAAAATATTTTGCAACATTTGTGTGAATCCTTCGCACTCAATTTTCCTTCAGAATTTTAATATTTGAGAAACACTTGTTCTGCAATTTAAAATAAATTATCCCTACTCTCATGTATGAGAAGATGAGTGGGTGTTCCAAAGCATCAGATAAATGTCCATCATACAAGTACCTATTAAGACTAAAGTGTATTGCGTTTTAATTGAATTGAAGAGTTTAAAATTGGTATAAATAGTTTCTTATATGTTCATGAAAAACTTGATTTTGGTATTAAATTAGAAAACAAAATAAAGCTAAAAGAAGTGAGAGAGCGTATTTCAGGTCAGTCAATCCACACCCCCCCCCTCCCCGACAGATCTTCGAGTTTTGATATGTTTGTAATTTTTTAAATTTTAAAAATTTTCAACCACACTCCTTCCTGTTTTTTTTAATATTCAAAATGGGGGGTGCAGCGATCGCCCCCCCCCTTTGCTCCAGAAAAAAGTAGACAACAAAGATGCTGGTGGTAACCCTGAAGTCTTTGGAGAAAAAACGAGAAATTGCAGAACGATCCTTCTCTGCCAAAAATGCCGCATCAAATCTGTTGGAGAAATCTGACAAGATTTTACCAGATTTAATATGTTTTAGATGCGGCTTGTGAAACATCCCTCGTAGGATTAAAATCTTGTCAATTCTTGAGAGCTAAAAATTATTTCTCGTGAAAATATGGTAAAAGCTGATCAGTTTTTACAAGTTTTCGCCACGCAAAAATCTTGCCGGTGAAATCTCGTCAAGCTAATCAAATGTCTTAATATCTGTTGAAGACTTGAACAGGTTTTAAAAGTTTTCTAGAGTTTTTCTACATCCTAGAATCAGCTTGAAAACCACGATATTAGAAATACAGAACAGTATTATACTAAGTTTTATACAACGTATAATATCTTTTCCAAATACTATAAACTGTTTGATTAATACAAAACACAAATTCTTGAACTTTTATTTGGAGAAGTCAGTATTTGGAAACAATATTGGTCAGAAGTAGGAAAAAGCTTGAATCAAAACATATATGATAACGTTTTCGAGGCAATGAACAAGCGTGGCGATATTTTTCCGTTGATAAAAACATTCTTGGATGTTTGTGAGTAAGTAATGCTTCGTCAAAAAGAAGCTTCTCTTGCCTCAGAAGATTGAAAATACTTAATACATATTGAAATTGACATTGAGCGAGTCATTGACCGGTTTGCCTAAAAAAACTGGAAACGATTTTTTTTTAAGATAGGCATCTTATATTTGAGATAAGCAATATAAGAGGTAATGTTTCAACTTAAAGAACTTTTTAGATCTCAAAAAAAATATTTAGCTATTAGGTTTTGTTTGTGGTTTGTTTGTTATCTATGTTTTTTATAACTGAAAAAATTATACGTAGTTATTCAAGCGCGGATTTCAGGGGGGTAGGTACGGAAATATTTACAAAATCAAAAGTAGGGCATAAATTGCGGCGCTATTAGTTTAATTTTGTGTTAACAATGACATTTGTAGTGTCACTTTCTTAAAAATTTTCGACTGCTGCGCTTTGAAACCATTGATATATTTACAATTTTATTTTAATTTTAACTCAAAAAAACTCATTTTTCAGTGCAATTTTCTTAATAATTTTCGCCTGCGGCGCTATGATAGGTTAATATATAAGATGTTAGTTTAATTTGACCCAAAAATTGCATTTTCAATGTAATTTTCTCAAATTTTCGGTGCATTTAAACATTTTTTAATATAAAAAATGTATAAAATAAACGACTTAAAATCTGAGTACTACCCGCTACAGCCATTTTGAATAAACAAAAACCAGGAATAAGTGTGGTTCAAAATTTTTAAAAGTGGTTCAAAACTGGTTCGAAATTGTAAGCATATCAAAACTTGAATATCTTTCGGGGAGGGGGAGGGGGGTTGGGCTTGAGTGACTTCGTATTTCTGAACTATTTTTAAAACAAAATCCACTAAAAGCCCCACGATTTTTAAGTCTCATTCTTTTTAATGGCACCTTTACGCCTTTTTTACGCTAGAAATTATAGAAATTAAACCAAACAATAGAAAAAAAACATACTTATCCCATTAACTGTTTAAAGAGATGAAAGATATAAAATACAGAAGTCAAAGAAAGGAAGTGAGGATATAAAGAGTGATTATTATTACTGTTGGTTTTGGGAAAACGTTAGTAGGTAGTTCGCTTAATTATGATAAATAAACTAAACTCAACTTGTACTACTAGATAAGTTAAGAAAACGAATGACTGTAATAACTTGTATCTGAAGAAGTTTCCTTGATTTTTAAGTAGGCTTTCCCATCAAAATATTACCTTCTTTTTTAGTCAAGTTCTCTACGCGACAAATAAAATATTTTTAACTATCGATTCAGTGGCCTTAGCAATTTACCAAACGAATGGAAGTGACGTCACAATGAATTCCAGTGACGTCACCAGAGGCTTGGTCGATTGTAAAATAGAGTATTTGTTTTACCCATCAGTTACTACGTTTGTACGCCCCCGAAAACCGGTTTTATATAAGGTCCGATAACCTCGGAAGTGATTTTTTTTTGGAATTCTCGTCCTCGAGTTGTATGAAATCGAGTATAATCATGCACCGGTGGCAAAAATTGTATTTTTTATGATTTTTCGACCGCCATTTTGGAAAATGGCATCTAACACACCTGGTCCAGAATATGGCAATGTCTATCTAACTTCTGCTAACTCTCTTATAGGTAATTTAAATGACTTTGTTGGCTAGACAAGTGAGTAGAACATAAAATTCACATATTTATGATTGTTTTCCACAAACCAAAACTACACTTTTTTGCACTCGACGCGCGTTTCGCTAACAATGTTAGCATCATCAGGAGACGATAAACAATGAACTAAATTAATCTACGCTCTATCTTATATACAATCCTTTAGTGGTCGGAGATAAGACTAATAATTTGTGATTGATCACGATTTTTAATCCTATCTCCCCTCAACCAAAGAATAAAGTGTACTAAACGGGATGGGTCCTCTATCTTTATTTAAACTATTTCTGGATTTAATGATTTCCATACTTTCATATGCATTCAAAAGTCTTTTGTTTGGTACACTTTTTAGAAGTTTTAGGTTATCTAATGTGAATCTATGATTGTTTTCAAAAGCATGCTCGGCCACACTTGACTTTTCTGTTCTTCCGTATTTTAAGTGTGCTAAGTGTTCTTTAAAACGTGTTTGAATAGAGCGTCTCGTTTGGCCAACATATTTTTTGTCACAATGTCACAATCCATGCAACTAATTTCGTAAATTCCACTTTTTTCTAGAACTGTAGTTTTATCCTTGGGATTTCCTAGTAAGCTTCTTATTGTGTTACCGGATTGATATACTAATTTAAGACCGGTGTTATTAAATACTTTGTGTAATCCTTTCGTATAATTAGGATTATAAGGAATTGATACAAATTTTGAGTCGCAGGTATGTTTTTGTCTGAAAAAGGTAGAATGCTAACATTGTTAGCGAAACGCGCGTCGAGTGCAAAAAAGTGTAGTTTTGGTTTGTGGAAAACAATCATAATTTGGTTTTAGTGCAACCAAAGGTTCCAAATTTCCAACATAGATAAAATTCACAGTTCCGAAAATAAAATAAAAAAAATATAGGTCATTTTAACGGAGGAACATATTAATTTCATTTCCGGAAGTTAAAGTTTTGCATTGAGATTGACACTACAAAAGGTCATAGTAAGCGGCGATAAGTCAACAATAATTGATGGCCATCTAGTCATTTTTGCTTTTTTACGAAATAGGATAAAATAAAATGTGGTTATAGGTCACCATTTTGATATATCAGCCGACTTATTGAAACGCGTCATAGCTAAACCAAATTTTTTTAAAAAGTATTATTGGCCTTGACCTTCTTATCTTTCTTAACAAATTTGGTCCTCTCGTATTTTTTTTTTGGAATCCTCGTCCTCAAGTTATATGGAATCGAGTATAATCATGCCCCGGTTGCGAACGTTGTATTTTTTATGATTTTTTGCCGTCGTCTTAAAAGATGTCGTCATATGAACCCCTTCTACACGAATGCGAACAAAACACCCGGTAACACTTGATTGTGACTAAGGAGCTATCAATCCCACATAGCCACAAAACCCCTTCATAAAAAATCCCACGGACTTACACATGCCCCTTCACTATTTGTTTTAAACTGAGTTTTATTGACATTTAATAAGTACCTATAAACCCTCAGGGAAAGCAATTTTATTTAAAACCGTTCTTATATAAAACCGGTTTTAGGTGCGTATAAATGTATTAACTGCCTCCTTCGATTAATTAAATGTAAAGTTGGTTGTCTGAAGTATTTTTTGAGCTTTGTTGGAGAAGTCCAAGTTAAAAAAATTCGAAAGAAATAAAAAATACATATTGGATAACTTTCCAGAAGGTACATAATTCAGCTGCTTCCCAAAAATGTGGAAACATCCAGTGGCGGTCGCAGGATTTTTTAAAAGGAAGGGGGAGCGATTTAGAAGGTGTTGGATTAGGTTAGTGTGCAGAAAAAAAAAACAGTTGGTTGAAATTGAACTAAAATTATAAAAATTGATGTTACAGCGCCGCAGACAAAATTTCTTGCAGTTTAAGCAGAAAATCCAAAAAAAATTGACCTATTCCAAGAACTCCGGCAAAAACTCTCTTTAAAAAACCAGAACCTTCAGAACCTTAAAAACTCTTTTCCCATTGTCAAAATGTCCCGATTATTTCGTTAAAACTTTCTTTGTAACATCTCTTTATTCTTTCTTTCTTTCTAATAATAAAGTCGTTGTAGTCCTGTGGTAAACTCATAATTGTACAATTTTGATTGCTGACCGCCCTTGCATGTCAACTTAGCTGTTATAATTCCACAGATCAAGATAAAACGAAAATGTAGCGTTTTAATAATAGTTTAGACCGTAAATTTAAAAACTTAATTACACGAGGAATTCGAAAAACATGTTTGGCTCTAGTGAAAACTGACAATTATTGGGTATTCGTATTCGAGCATACCGGGTGTGCAGAAAAACACTAATTTGATTAACGGAAACTTTCCCACAATGTCGTAATTTTTATTAATTAAGGTTTTTTGTTTTTATTGCATGTTTTAAACTTTCGTTGCTACAGTTGCTCATTAAATGGTCTGGCAATAAAAGGTCAAAAAATGGATTGTTACAATAATTTGAAAGAAAAGCAAGTGAAAAAAAAGGATTTACAACTTTTTTCTCTATCTATAGACTGTTAATACTTGATATTAACCTTTTTTTATACTTATCTTTCCCAACTCTCTGCAGTTTCTTACATTGTGGCATCTATTAAGAGCAGCTTACACAGTCCCGTTTTTTAAGAAGAGCTACTTTGTTTTTCAAAACCTGTTAAGCTAATTTATATATTTTACAGTTCAAAATCAATCAGTAAATTTCTATATGTATTTTTACAATTCAAAATCAGTTAGTAAATTTCTATATCCGACAATACGTTGATATTTACGATTTTAGTTCAATTTGACTCAAAAATTGCACTTTTAATGTAATTTTCCCAAATTTTCGGCGCACTTAAACATTTTTTAAAATTAAAAATGTATCAAATAAACAACTTAAAATCTGAGTACCCCCCTCTTAGATTTGAGGCCAAATCCGCGCTTGTAGTTACTAAGTTTTGTTTGTATATATTGATATGCTCCCCAGAGAAGCTATGCTTTTATTCTAGTTTTTTTCTCGTATCGAACCGCCCCCCACCCTTTTCAAATGGCTGGGACCGGCACTGACCAATGACGTTTAGCTCTTAAGAGTTTTATGAATTACTACTACCAATAAGTCTTTTCAATGTTGCATTATAAAGTGTAGTAAATTTTTCCGCCCTGGTGCATGCGCAAATAATTACACTTTCGTTAACATTTACTAAATCGTTTTAGTAAAATAAAGTAAAAGTAAGAGTATAATAGGATAGAAAAGAATATACAGACCGCTTCAAGCTACTGCGAACATAGGGCGAAAGAGACACCGCACGCCTATCAGTGAAGCAACCAACACTCAGGCTTCCGATCGCCATTCGCTGCCCTTCGCCGCCGTTCGCCTTGTATTTAGTACGCCTCTAACCACGGTGCTGTATGGAGCGTAGTCAATGAAACCGGAATTTGGTCAATAAATACGCAAATTTTTATAACGTAATTTTCTTATTTTTTGTCACTGATAAATAAGAGCGTTTTATTGTCAACTGCTCAGATTTATCAGTGACGACGTGTTACAATGAAAATAATAAGGAGAAACAAAATAAAAGCAAGTTCTGAAAATAAAATAATACATTCTAAAAACCAAAAAGATTCTCCCAGTCAAAAAAAAATTAAAGCAAATGTTCGAAAAGTCCTCCTTGCTCGGCTAGACAATATCCGAGCCTACTATAAAAACCCCTTCCAACGTTTCCAAGCATGTTAGGGGTGATAATTTGAAAAGCTTCTTCAAAAACAGATAGAAGTCATTAGGAGCAAGATCGGGAGATCGAGCTGGCCATAAAATAGTTCCCCGTGTACTTATAACCCGATTAGGAAATACATTATCAAGATATTCCCTAACAAGGCCAACATTGTGAGCGGAACAACCATCTTGTTGAAACCATGTTTCACCAAATCTTACACCTAACAACTGCCTAGCAGTTGGAATAATGTGCTGGTGCAGTAGATCCAAGTATCTAGGACCATTCAAATTGCAATTGCCGTTAATAAAAAATGGTCCAATTACGTGTTTCCCTACAATACCCCCCCCCCTCAAACATTTAGTTTTTGGAGATACTGTGTTCTTACGTCAAAATACAAATGCAAATTTTCCCTCGACCAATATCGAACGTGTGTTGGGTTATGACGATTTGACCATTTGACCATCTACACTTTTTCGGCAACTTCGTAGATTTTAGTTTTAAAAATGTATTATTTCAATTAAGAACTTACCCATCTGTTTCTCGAGCAAGGCAGAAATAAAACAAAATAATAAAAACAAAATGAATTTCCAAAAGATAACACTGCAGCGTGCTTCGAATCCACCTCGGTCGTACGGCACTGAGAGTAAATTGGACTTGATTCCCCCTATGTTCGCAGTAGCTTGAAGCGGTCTGTATACAAATTACGTCCAGAAAAAGTATCCACTTTTGAAAGTTTTTAATATTTTTAAGATACTGGAATACATCATAAAACATTTTTATATTTACGTACTGAAAGGTAACTTTAATGCTGCACGCCACGCGGTTAAAAAATTTTTTTTTGAAGTAAGTCAAGTCTATTTTTAAGATACATTGAAATAAAGAAATATTTTGTATACAATCCAGGTTGCGTTTAGTCTTTCAAAATTTCTCGAATTAGATGAAGTTTATTTTTATTTTTAGACAAACTTGTTTTAAAGAAATATACGCATTACATTAAAATAATTAATAATATATTATATAATATACAATATATAATGTATAATGTATAATATATAATATATAATATATAATATATAATATATAATATATAATATATAATATATAATATATAATATATAATATATAATATATAATATATAATATATAATATATAATATATAATATATAATATATAATATATAATATATAATATATAATATATAATATATAATATATAATATATAATATATAATATATAATATATAATATATAATATATAATATATAATATACAATATATATGGTATAATAATAGAGGATATTTTGAATGTTAGTTGTAATGGTTTCCCTATGTTTTAGAGATCTTTTTTCCTCCAAGAAAGAACCGGAAGAACCAAAAAGAATTAGGGTCTACTTGGATGATAATGAGGCGCTGGTAGTTCCAAAAAATTCGAAAGTCGAATATATCAATCCCGTTATAGAGCTGGCTGAAGTCCCTACCACTCCTACTCAGGTATTTTAAAAGTTGTAAGGTATAATTTGAAAATGTACATGTGATTTCCCACCCTCGCTTGATCTTGATCAAATCGAGTCCAACCTCTTTATTTACCACCGTATAAAAAATTAAGAGGACCGATCGGGAAAATGGAAACTGGGCTCAGGATTAAACTTTTTCAACAGGTAGCCAGCCCACTATATGCGTCAGCATCAGAAATCAGTAAAAAGTCACTGCCTCCCGCTACGGTTCCAGTCGGTCAGCAGAGTGTTGTCCATCAATATTACGCGGACCAACATCAGCAACAAAACGCTGGTCAACAACCGTATTATGGTGGCCAGCAATACGAGTCAGGTAATTTGCAATAATAATAAGATGCTACATTTATATATACAGGGTGGATTCTTTAAATGGAACGGTGCTTCTAGCGGCTTTAGGAAAGAGGTTTTAACGTAAAAGCGAATCTTTAATGATTTTTTACGGACTTTCCGCCTATGGTCCAACTGAAGGCCTAACGCCCACCAACTATTTTTTTTTTAAATAAGAAGGTACCATTTGTGGCACCTTTTTGGAAAGCTTGTTAAAAAATAAATTTAACGTACTAGTTTTTTTGACATCTGTCAACAAATGTGTCAAAAAATTAAAAAAAAAAATATTTTTGTCAATTGTTTTAGCTTCAAAATGAACTACATATTTCTCTATTTCCTAAGCGGAATAAAGAAAATACCACACAAGAAGATTATTGGCGGCCCATTTGGGGGCCCTCACTGAAGACCCAGGGCCTACCAACATTTTTTTTATCAGGAGGTACCACTTGTGACACCTTTTTGGAAAGCTTGTTAAAAAAAAATCGATTAAATAACTTTTTTTGACATCTATCAACCCATGTGTTAAAAATTTTTAAAAATCTTTTTTTGTCGTTAAGGATCGTTGGGTGAAAAAGAAAATTGACGTGTGCTCTGAATTTATTTCCCATTTATCTAATATCTAGTAAATTTAAAAAAAAGGTAATTATACTGCGGCCTCAAATAGGTCGCCAATAATATCTTTGTGTGGTAGTTTATTATTAAACCACCAAATTATGACAATTTCCATTTGAATATTTAGTTTTTTGGTTCTGATGATGCTCCTGTAGCAAAACCGGTTAACCAATTTGAGAAAAAAAGTTTGGGAATAAACAAGACAACTTTAAACACAGTGAGATTTACTAAGATCTAAAATAGTACCCCCGACAAGTCTAAATATTTACACCTGTGGGGGGTACAAAATTTTAAAACCAATTTTTAAAAAACAATTACCCATACAGAAACTACACAAAATTGTTGATTATCTTTTATTGTTATTGGCAAATACCACTGAAAAACTGCTTTTTCTCTCAAAATATACCATATTTTAGGAGAAAATGTCGTAAAAATAATTTTTTTTGACAGGTTTCAAAATGCCAAATGGTGAATACGCCAAAAATTTGTCACATAACAGCTTCATTTTCTGTGTTTGAGGTTATAAAGTTGGTGATTTTTTAGACCACCTTGGGGGGGTGGTTTAAATTTAATGCACCCAGAAAGGATTGTTTTGTGGCAACTGGTAATGAGTTCGTTTATAATTTCCCTAAGTAACCGTTTTTACTAGGATTAATTTACCTTATTTAACATCCCAAGTTGTTAATTAGCCAATAAAACACCTCCAATTTTGTCCAGAAAATTCCCATGTTTTGAACCCCTTTTCTGCACAAAAAATATATTTATGAGGCCACTACGAGGCAAAACAAATATAAGTGAAGGTCACGAAAAATATACCAAACAAAAAAACCCACAACAACTATATTAATATATTTACAAACTCAAATTAAAACATTTAAGTTATCTAAAAGCGCAATCAAGAAAACTTTACTTACTCAAAGCCCCCCATTTCAAAGCTGTAGCTCTCATCAGTAGAGGTTGGTGCGAGCCAAGGTGCACTATCGGCATCATAAAAGTGGTACACAATACTTTTTGTTGTAATACCTTGGTCTATTTTTACATTATTGTATGTGTCTTAAACTGTCAAAGTATGTCATTCTGTATTTCAGTCTGACAAATAAATAAAAAATGCCTCCATAAATTTCTTTATTTGATAAAGCCCAACTCCTGGCAAAACTACAACTAGGATGGTCAATTAGGGACGTGGCTAGACATTATGGACGCAGTAAAATCACGATTATAAAAATTAAAAAACGATGGGAAGAAGATCAGACAATAGAGAGAAAACAAGGGACTGGTTTATTGAAAGTTTCAACTGATGAACAAGATTATTACCTTATCGCTTTTATGGAAGAAAACCCTTTTGCATCTGTTGCCCAGGCAAAGAAATTAACCCAATTTCCAGGATGTGTAAGAGTGGCACGAAATCGCGTAAGGAAAGGCTCTAATTTAAAATGTCGTGTAGCTGCTAAAAAAATTATTTTTTTTTTTTCATGAATGAAAAAAAACAGGCCAGGTTACTTTTTGCCCTTAATTACTCTCTAAAGGAACCAGAGTTTTGGTGAAAGGTAATATTTTCCAATGAAAAAGTTTTTATATTACTGGTAACAACGATCGCGCTGGAAGATTTTCGGTAAATATGTGGGGTTGGAATCAATGGAAGACTCACAGCACAGCTTTACGTGGAAATTTTAGAGAACACCATGCTTCCGGCCGTCACAGAACTTTATCAAGACCAGTTTATTTTTCAAGAAGACAACTGCCCTGCTCATACAACCAGAATTTGCCAAACTTGGTTTCAGGAGCAAAATATTGAAGTTCTTCCTTGTCCAGCGAAAACCCCAGACGCCAATCCTATGGAAAATACCGGGGGTTTAATTTCAAAAATGCTGGAAAGCTTTAATATTGTGCCGGGAAATCAACATCACTTGGTCCAGTTAATAGTCAATGCTTATGAAGAAGTTATTGGTGAAAATGAAAACCTTTTTGAAATTTTGGCTGATTCTCTAACAAGAAGGTTAAACGGTAGAATGGCGCAATGACTAGATATTAAAATTTATGTACCTAATAATTTGTTTTTATTGTTTTATAATTTTCGTTACAGTTGTGTTTTTTAATTTTTGTTACAGTTGTTTTATGCGTTAGCGTATTATTGTAATATAAAAATTATTTTTGAAAGCCATCTTTGATGTCAATATTTTCACATTTTAGTACCAGTCTGTCACAATATATAATCCGGTAGTTAACCATACAATTTAAAAAATACCTATTTTTATCACGTACCACTTTTATGATGCCGATAGTGTACAAGCAGAGGTAAGAAATCCGAACTCGCTGTTTGCGATTTGAAGGCAGCTAATATTTTAAAAGTGATATTTCGACAGTGACAGAAATGTAAACAAAACTTGCATTTAAGTTTTTTTAATACACACCTTTTAAATAAATACAAAATTAATTTACTCCTTATTTTATTATTACCCATCTAAATTGTTGTGTGACATCAAGTATTAATTGAAAAAATTAATTAACAAGGGTGAGTTTTAATTAGAGTGACATATAACCTCAATTTTAATTTGTCATACAGAGTGTTTACTATTTAAACCCCGCGTGGGTTTAAATTTTTTAATTTTCTCTTATTCTAAATTGAAACTTTCTTCTTAAATCCAACAAAAGATTGTGGTAAGATGATTATTCAATAAACAAATTTAGTTAAATTCTTCTTAAAAATCAAACTATGTCTAAAATTCAAGGAGGATTGGTTTAAAAAGCTTAAAACCAATAATTTCACTTAACTTAGGACCGTTCTAAAATAGACTAAACCCTTTTAGTAAATCCCATCGTTAGTGTTTTTTTTTTAATCTTCTTCAACCTTCTGGTAACTTGTGGTTACTTCGACGAAAAACTCTTTTTGACCCTGTCGATCATCAGTCATAATAAAAGGTTCAGCATACCTAAAATTTTAAAGAAATGAAAATGAAAGAAAAAAACTTAAAGATCCTGAAACATTTTAATATACTTTCAGGTATTTTTTCCCTTTGTAATAAAAACAAAATTTTTTTTAAAGACAAAATAAATACACAAATTTGCAACCAATGTATACAAAACTTCATTGCTGCAAGTCGTGGTCCTATAAAACTTCTTTTTTCTAAATTCATATTACATTACTTTTCTTCTTTAATTATTATAACTTTAAAACCTCTTTTTTCTTAGAGCGGTCCTGTCACCTAGCGCAGAATTTTTGGACATAACAGTTTCAAAATAATACTGTCAAAAAATGTAGAATTTAAATAATTTCAATAAAATTTGGAAGAGCAACATGTTTTTCTTGATATGAAAAATATCTCAACCTTAATTGTAAGGTACTCAAATTAACAAACATCCTAGATAAATCACTTCTAAGCTCAGAAGATTATTACCCACAGACCTTCTAGTTCAGTGTTAATATCCAATCCACTAAAAAAAAGTAGGACTGGAAATAAGTTTTTTTGACATGTGGGTTGTGCTCATCCTGTACTTTAAGTAAAAAGCCCCATTGCAGCACCTACCTCAGATAGCTGCTTTATTAAACATTTTTTAATCAGATTTTGCAATGGGGCCCTGTCAAGTAATATAAGGGAAACTCAATCAATATATTTTTGCAAAAATTGTGTTGCACACAAATATTTACTAATCACGGTGCATCTAGGCCATAAGTACCTATTCTAAAACTGAAAGTGGCTTAAAAAACTTAAAAAATAAACATAAATATTTTCAAACATCTAACACAGTCACAAGATGGCTAATAGTTTTTCCTCCTGATAATTCTCCCATACAAATAATATCTTCTTCTTTGTAACGACTTGTTGGGCTGATAAAATTTAAGGGACTTTTACTATAACTTAACCCTTTTATCTGGACACATGTGGGTTACAAAAAGTCACTATGTTGACCTCGTTGCAAAGGATTTCTTTTTGAAAAGGCCATTTATATACACATTTTGCAATCCTTGGGCCATTATACACACTGTGTGAAAAACAAACTTTCGGCAAATCCACTTTTTTACACTACACGACTGAAAATGAGCAGTTTAATTATTGGAAATGCTGGCGACAACAAGCTGATCACCTCCAAACAGCACCGATTCGGCCATCTCCGTTTAACTTGAGTTTCAGTCGCAATAGCTGGGGAAAGTATTTTCTGATAAATTTAAAAATAAATAAACAAAAATTGAAAGAGAATTAAAAACTAAACAGAAAAGATAACCTTTTACGTCAAATTTTTTTTGACATATCCAGTGTTACCAATAGATAAACACCAAATATGCTACGTTGCCAGCTCTTTTTTTTAAAAATCGAGTTACTTAACCCTGGTTAGGTAATTATTTCATAAAAAAAAGTTGGTGGATAGGTAAATTTGTTTAGCCGCGATTAGCAAGTTAACTCCAATTAGCTAGCCCTGATTAGAGTATTTAATGGTGGATATGTGGAAGTAGTAGTTAATCTGTCACCGAATTCAGTGATTTTGTCTTCTCGTGTCGCATTTGGCCTTTGTCATTTTGCGAACTGACCCAAACAAAAAGCCAAAGCGAGCTTTGAACGAAAACCATCCTGAAATTAAGAAAAAAAGTTTTAAAAGATTTTTGATTTCCCAGGTTATCAGCAACAATACGCACAACCTAGTGGCGGTCAGCAATTTTCAAACTACGTTGATCAACAATACAAAACCATCCAAAATTACGGCAACTTCGGAAATCAGCAATACGGCAGCGAAGGCTATGCTGGTTATTTGACAAATGATTTTCAAGGGTATCAAGGCTATTTCGGACATAATAATCTGGATTATGGGCCAAATT